>JAJHZJ010000531.1:3790801-4390801 GCA_023548195.1 Bettongia penicillata ogilbyi | reverse complement strand
TGGTAGCCTTTTCCCCACTCCCTTTCAGCCCCCTTTTCTATATTGTCTTACCCCCATTAGATTATAAGGCTTTTGAGTTCAAGGACTATTTTTCTTTTCCTTATTTATATCTCCATCACTTAACATTGTTCCTGGCACATGGTAGGCACTTACTAAATATGTATTGACTATTGACTGTGAGGTTTATGACCACTCAGAGTGGATGGAAGGACAGAGAATGACCAACATTCCTTATAGAAAGCTGGAGGACCACTAGTCCTTACCATCTGCTCTGTAGTTACACCTGCCAGTCTCCCACATCTGACCTGCCAATGAACCCTAAGGATTACCGGGCCTTGCCATAAAACCTTGCTGCTGAATTCTGGGTTTTTCCAATTGCCATGCATCTGATCCTTCTTTATATGTTGCTTCCCCATTATGAGAATGTTAGCTCCTTGAGAGTAGGAACTATCTATTTGTATACCCATCATTTAGGATAGCGCTTGATATAGTAAACACTTAATAAATCTCTTTCTGTTCAATCATTATTAAGAATTTTTTTTTGTTTCTCTTAGTTTTTCTTGACTCTTTTCAGCTATGAACTACCATGCAAGCTATTGCCTTCCTTGGGTGTCTTGGTTAAACTGTCACCTAAATAACTGCCAGAAGTCCATTTTAGAATTTTTCATGCTCCTAGGATGGTACAGTGGATAGAGCACTGACCCTGAAGTTAAGAGGAACAGAGTTCAAATCCAGCCTCAGACACGTACTAGCTATGTGACCCTGGGCAAGTCACTTAATCTTGTTCCTTGCAGTTTCCTCATCTGTAAAATGAGCTGAAGAACACAATGGCAAATGACTCCAGTATCTTTGTCAAGAAAACTCCAAAAGGGGCCATGGAGAGTCAGACATGACTGAAATGACTCAACAAAGATAAGGGATAAAGAGACAACATGGTAAAAAAAAAGCTTTGAACTTCACCCCAGTAGACTTCGGTTCTAGTCAGAGCAGCTGCCTCTGAGGATGTCTTAGACAAATAGCAACCCCTGAACTGGCTATAGAATTCTGAGAAACACAGTGATTTTCTTTCACTTCCTCTCAGAGGTACATCAAAACCTAGTTTCTTTCTTTGACCTTTCCATATCATGATCAAATGAGATACTATATATAAAATTTTTTAATAAACTGTAAATAAGTATATAAATGATCAATTAACTCTAATTGGGGCAAAGTCGACAAGCAGACTATGTGGATGCACAAAGAGAAACCAATGAAAAAGGTCCCTTTGCCCCCATGTATGTACCCCTACTGTTCCTTCAATAAATGCTTTCAATTCCCATATCAATAATTCAACTCCTTTTATTAATTGTCCACTATGTCGAAGACATTGTGCTGGATCCTGGGAGGGTTGGGATGGGGGACATGAAGAGGTCCTGCTCTCGGCTGCCTCCATCCCTTTCTTTACATTTCCTATCCCTGGAATGCCTGTACTCTTCATTCCCCTAATTAATAATAGTAGAAATCCTACCCAGACCTCAAGTTCTGGCTTAAATTCTGTACCCTTCATGAAGCCCCCAATCCAACCAGTACTTGACCAAGCATTTATTCCTCCAACATGACTGACAAGTGATCAGGGACTCTTTTTTTAAACTCCCAGGGTGGGAAGAACCCATTACCTCCTGAAGCACTTTTGGAAAGATCAAAGTTATAGGAAATTTTTTTCTTTATATCAAGCCAAAATCTGCCTCTAAGCCACCTGCTCATTGTTTCTAGCTACTGAACAAATCTTATCCATTATCTTCAGTGTAACCTGTCCATAGCTTGTTTGTACATAGCTGTTTGCCCATTGTCTCCTGCATTATACTTGAGGCATCTTAAAAACAGGGATGGTGCTTTTTGCCTCTCTTTGTAGCCCCATCACTTAGCATGGTGTCTGGCGTTTCATTGCCAGTTAGTAAGTGCTTGTTGTCTGATGTGACAAGATTATGGAAGAGAGCTCTCTGGTGCTACATTCTCTCCCTCACTCCACCCCTCAAGTCTTCTTTCCAGATCAAACACTTCCATTTTCTTCAGCATCTCTGTATGGCATAGTTTCTAGTCCTCTCACCATACTGGACCCCATTTCCTGTATGTATTCATACTGTAGGCAGGTTGTATGCAAGACACACTGCTTTGTGCATAGTCAGCATTTAATTTATCTTTGTTAAAATATTGAAATGAATTGAATGCCACTTAATAGGTGAAGTGATTTGCCTGAGTAAATTATTGGTAGAGCTAGAACCATGACCCAGACCTCCTGATTTCTACTCCAGTCATTTCTTCCCATGGGGGTACCTGACCCTGTGAGCTCCTTTTCCTTTCATTTCTGCAGATTAGGTAGAGAGCTTTCCTGGCCAGTTGCAGAGGGTGAGATATGGGAAAAGAAGAGGAAGAGAAAGGGGTAAGTTGAATGGCCAAAAGGAAGGCAATCTCCCTCTCCCAACCTCACTCTCAAATCATGCTTTTCTTGTCATCATTTTAGCCATTATGACATGGTATAATGGAAAAAGTATAGAGTCAGAGAATCTGGGTTCAAATCATCTTCCTCTTACTATCTGCATTTCCTTGGGCAAGTCCCTTAATATATAAAATGAGGGAAATGAATTAGATTAAAATGAGGGAATTGAATTAGACAGTACCAGAAGTCCCTCCTAGTTATGTCTATGACACTATGACTCCTCCCTGCCTCAATCTACCCTATTTATGAGATGGCATGCCATGAGCAGGGCTTGATTACAGGTTCTATTTTATTACACACTTGCTCTCTCCCTAGCATTCTCAATGGGTACAACACAGTCCCAACATCTGGCTTTTTCATGGCCTCTAACCATAATGACCCCTTAGGTCTGACCTCCTGGAGATGGGGATTCTTCTTTCAGAGGGTCCTATTAGAAAAACCCTAGAGGGCACCAGAGAGTCACATTAAGTCAGTCAACTTCATATATTGTCAAAAATACAAAAGGTCAGAAAAATCCAGCTTTTAAAATTCTATGATTTGGAGATTAACAGAACAGCTTAAGACAATATAAAAGTGTGTGCTAAACTGGGTATTAACACAAACTATAATTGCTATTGTGGACCACATCTGCATTTCCCACATCCAATCTTTTCTCTATATTGCCACTACCACCAGCCTAGATCATTGATAGACAACCAGGGAAACCTCAGAGGCATTCAAAGTCAATCTCCTCAGCTTTTATAGATAAGGAAACTGAGGCCCAGAGAGGTGAACTGATTTGCCTAGGGTCACACAGTGTCTGAGGCAGGATTCAAACCCAGGTCTTCCTGACTTCAAGTCTAGCACCCTATCAATCAGGCCACCTAACTGCCTAATGCCTTAATTATCACCTACCAGCAATATGGACAGATTTTTCCCACCTCCATTTTATTTCTCCTCCTCCCTTTCTCCTCTTTTTTCTTCTTTTTCCTTCCTCATTCATCATATCTCTCCTACCACTGCCATAGGCTACTAGAGAGCGCATGTGGATAAAACACTAGGGCCCAAGTCAGGAAGATAATAAATTCAAATTTGGCCTCAGGTGCTTGCTAACTATGTGACCTTGGGCAAGTCACTTAACCTTATTTGCCTCAGTTTCCTCATCTGTAAAATGAACTGGAGAAGGAAATGGCAAACCACCCCATTATCTTTGCAAAGAAAATCCCCCAAAGGGGTCACACGACTGAAAACAACTGAACAAATGACTCCCATAATAACTTTTCTCATACCTGTGCTCCAAAATCCTCAGTGACTCCCTGTTGTTTATCTGTGCAAGGCCTTTGATGATCTGGAATCATCTTATTTTTCCAGTTTCATCTCACATGGGGCAAGTGGACTTCTCTCTCTGCCTGGAGCAGTATGGCAGTCACCCTCTCTCAGGGGGGCTCTCCCTCTCCCTTTTTGTCTGATGAATTTATACTCTTCCTTTAAATATCAGCTCAGATGCCACTGACTTGTCTGTCAGACCTTAGGTTATATTTTGCTCTGCTCCTGTCTGATTCCGCCTTCGAAACTCTTCTCCTGTACAGCAACTTTTCTTCTCTCATTGGATGATGCTCTAGGGCAGGCCTTCGTCACCTTTTGTGTGAACTGTTACAATAACCTGCTGGTTGATTTCCCTGCCTGAAGTCTCTCCATCTTCTACTTGGGTATCAAATTTATCTCCATAAAATGCAAATATGACCCCATCATAAATATACATACATGTGTGTGCACATGCATACACACCCGCACCCCTTTGATCAACTCCACTGACTCCTTATTACCTCCAGGATCAAATACAAAATCCTTTGTTTAGCTTTCAGAACCTTTCATGACCTGGCCAGCCTGATATCTTTCTACCTTTCCGTTTTCCTTCCGTGTTCCCTCTGCCTGTACTCTGTGGTCCAGTAACACAGCTTTCCTTGTTGTTCTTCACACAGAATCCTCATCCCATCCTCAAAAGCCTCCCTTGATACTTCCATCCCTGCCAACGCTCCTCCTTTATCTCTCCTCCCTTTTATGCCCAACCTCCTTGAGATAACTGTCTTCAAGGCAGCTTGTACAAGAGGTGCCTCCCTTCGTTTCCTCTCATTCTCTTCCTAACTCTTCGTAGGGCAGCTTCCGATCTCATTGTTCTACTAAGAGTGCACTTTCCAAAGTTACCAACAATTTCTTAATTACTGAATCTAAAGACCTTATCCTTCTTGACTTCTCTGTAGCCTTATATCATCACCATCTTCTTAATACTCTTTTCTCTTTTGGTTCTTCCCTGTCTGACTGCTCCTACACAGTTTCCTTGGCTGGATCTTCTCTAAGTCACAGCTATGCTAACTGTGGAGTCCTCCAGGGCTCTGTTCTGGACCCTCTTCTCTTCTTCTTCTATAGTATGCCACTTGGTAATCTCATTAGCTTCCCTGAATTGCCAGCTTTCTGTAATGATGACTCTCAAATCTATTTATCCAGGCCTAGCCTTTCTGCTGACCTCCAGTCTCACTTTTCCAAATGCCTACTAGGTATCTCAAACTAGATGTCCTGTAGACATTTTAAACTCAGTATGTCCAAAATGGAACCCATTATCTTTCCCCCAAAACTCTCCCCTCCTCATAACTTTCCTGTGTGTGTGTTCATCCTTTGTTGCCAAAGAAGATCATGCCATCAGAGAATGATGACATGACTTGCACTTGACTTTGTTTTGAGTGAGAGAGGGCTGTGCAGGTCACCAGCCTCACTTCTCCTCTAGAGCCATCTGAATCCAGTGACTAGATATTCATCAGGATGACTGGAAATGACCCAGGATGAGGCAATTGAGGTTAAGTGACTTGCCCAAGGTCACACAGCTAGTGAGTGTCAAGTGTCTGAGGTGAGATTTGAACTCAGGTCCTCCTGACTCCTGCACTGGTGCTCTATCCATTGCACCACTAGCTGCCCCAAATTTCCTGTAACTGTTTAGGGTATCACCATGCTTATCCTCCCAGTCACAAAAACTCACAATCTAGAGTCATCCTTGACTCCTCATACTCATCCTCCCCTCTAATCTGTTGCTAAAATCTGTTGATTTTCCTTTCATAACATCTCTTGTATACCTTCCCTATTCTACTCTGACACTTCCATCACTGCGCTGCAAACCTTTAGGACCTCACATGCAGGCTAACCCACTAGCCTTCTGTTTGGTGTTCCTGCCACAAATCTCTCCCCACTGCAGTCCATCCTCCAGTCAGCTGCCTAAGAGAGTTTCCTAAAAAGGAGGTCTGACGCTCTCCTTCTCCACCTCCACCCTTTGAATAAACTCCATGCCTGGAATATCCTCACTCCTCATCTTTACCTTTTGGATTCCCTGAATTTCCAGCTAAAAATCTACCTACTACGTGAAATCTTTCGTGATTCTCTTTTTGGTAGTGTCTTCAATCTGTTGATCGTTTCAAGTTTATCCTGTCTATAGCCTATTTAAATTTAGTTGTTTGTCATTAATCATTGGACTACAAGTTCCTTGAGAGGAGGGACTGGCTTTGGCCTTTTTGCACAGTGCCTGGCACTTCATAGGTACTTAATAAATATTAGTTGACTGACAAAGTAGTAGAGTCTCAGAATCTGAACTTTACCTAAACAAAAATCTTCTCTTTGGTATCCCCAACAAATGACCACCCAGCCTCATGGATGAGGTCTAGGGAGGGAAAACCACTAGCTCTGAGGCAGTCAGTTCCACTTCTTTATTGTTAGGAAGCTTTTTTCCTGACATCAAGCCAAAATCTGCCTTGTGAGCATCTCCCTTCCATGGAAGTCCTTCAGGTGTTTGAAGCAGCTACTGTACCTCCCAAGGTTTTCTCTGCTTAGAGCAAAACATGGCTCCGTTCCTTGAAGACATTTTGAGGTGACACAGTCTTGGGGCTCTTCCCTATCTTTGTTACTCTCTTCTGGATGTTTATTCAGCTTCTCAAAGTTCTTCCTAAAACATGGAAGCTGGAATCAAACTCCTGATGTGGTCTGACCAGAGAAGGATGAAGCAGGATCATCATATCCATTAAAGATACATATGCCATTTTACATATATTTTCTTATTTGATGCTTAAAAGGAAATAAAAGTATATGGGCAACTAGGTAGTGCAGTGGATAGAGTGGAGGAAGACTCATCTTGCTGAGTTCAAATCTGGCATCAGATATTTAGTAGCTGTGCGTTCCTGGGCAAGTCATTTAACCTTGTTTGCCTCAGTTTCCTCATTTGTAAAATGAGTTGGAGAAAAAATTGGCAAACCATTTAAGTATCTTTGCCAAAAAATCTCAAATGGGGTCACAAAGAGTTGGAAACAACCGTACAAAAGTAAAGGAATTATTATCCCCTCTTACTATCATCATCTTTTGGTGTTATTAATGGCCTGGGCCTCCTGTGAAAGCTCTCTTCCTGACGCAGACCTCTAACTCATCCATCTCTAATTTAGTCTTAGAAAGTTGCGTGATGGCACTAAGAGGTTAAGTGACCTGCCCACAATCGTACAACTAGGGGCTGTATACATCAAGGGCAGGTCTACCTGATTCTAAGACCACATGTCTCTTTATACCCATTTTGCAGAGGCTCAGAAAGAATTTGCTTAAAGTTACATAGATAATAAAGAACTATGGTAGGATTTGAACTTAGGTCCCATCAGCTCCAAGACCCATACTTCTTCCCCAGTTCTGCTGGATGATTGCTTCTCTTATTCCTCTCAGTGAAGCCTAAAGTTATGTTAGCCTATTTTGGACTACCATATTGCACTATTGGCTCACAATGTCCTTGTAGTCTACTAAAAAAAACATTTTTTTTTGTATATCATAGCTATATATGTTTTGGTTTATCCTCCTATTATAATATAAAGTCTTTGAAAGAAGGATGAATTCTTTATATATATATATATATAAATATATATATATATATATATATATATATATATATATATATATATATATATATATATATATATATATATATATATATATATAATTCTTTATACTTTACATGTCCCCAATACCTAACATAATACTCTGCATACAATAGACTATTCTGGGGGGAAGGTGGGCTTAGTTTTTTGTTTTTTAAATTTATTTATTTATTTAACTTTTTCCATTCATTTTCACAAAATTTTGGGTTCCAAATTTTCTCCCCTTTTATCCCCTCCCCCCACCCCAATACCCCGAACAATCTAATTTTCTCTATCTCCAATCTGCCCTCTCTTCTGTCATCCCTCCCTTCTCTTGTCTCCATCTTCTCTTTTCTCCTGCAGGGCCAGATGACTTTCTATTCCTCATTAACTGTATGTCTTCTTTCCTAGTTGCAACAACAATACTAAACAGTTGTTCCTAAAACTTTGAGTTCCAAATTCTCCCCATCCCTCCCTCCCCACCCATTCCCTTTGGGAAGGCAGACAATTCAATATAGGCCATATCTGTGTAATTTTGCAAATGACTTCCCTGATAGTCGTGTTGTGTAAGACTAACTGAATTACCATCCCTCCTAACCTGCCCCTCATTGTTTCTCTTCTGTCTTTTGATCCTGTCCCTCCCCAAGTGTTGACTTCAAATTGCTCCCTCCTCCCTTTGCCCTCCCTTCCATCATCCCCCCCCTTACATTATCTCCTTCTCCCCCACTTTCTTATACTGTAAGATAGGTTTTCATACCAAAATGAGTGTGCATTTTATTCCTTCCTTTAGTCAAATGTGATGAGGGTAAACTTCTTGTTTTTTGTTTTTGTTTTTGTTTTTTCTCAGCTCTCCTCTTCTTCCCTCCACTAAAAAAGTCTCCTACTTGCCTCTTAAATGACATATAATTACCCCATTCCATTTCACCCTCTTTCCTCCCACTACATTTCTCTCTCACCATTTACCTTAATTTCTTTTAAGATATGGTCCTCTCCTATTCAGTTCAATCTGTGCTCTCTGTCTCTGTATGTCTGTGCATGTGTGTACGTGTGTGTGTGGTCCCACCACCTACCCACATACTGAAAAGTTTTAAGAGTTACAAATATTGTCTTTCCATGTAGGAATGTAAACAGTTCACTTCTGGTAAGTCCCTTTATACTTCTCTTTGCTGTTTACTTTTTCATGCTTCTTCTCATTCTTGTGTTTGAAAGTCAAATTTTCTTTTCAGCTCTGGTCTTTTCATCAAGAATGATTGAAAGTCCTCTGTTTCATTGAAAGACCATATTTTCCCCTGAAGTATTATACTCAGTTTAGCTGGGTAGGTGATTCTTGGTTTGAGTCCTAGTTCCTTTGACTTCTGGAATATCCTATTCCATGCCCTTTGATCCCTTAATGTCGAGGCTGCTAGATCTTGAGTTATCCTGATTGTATTTCCACAGTACTGGAATTGTTTCTTTCTAGCTGCTTGCAAGATTTTCTCCTTGAGCTGGGAGTTCTGGAATTTGGCCACAATGTTCCTAGGAGTTTCTCTTTTTGGATCTCTTTCAGGTGGTGATCGATGGATTCTTTCAATACTTATTTTGCCCTCTGGTTCTAGAATGTCAGGGCAGTTTTCCTTGATAATTTCATGGAAGATGATGTCTAGGCCCTTTTTTTGATCATGACTTTCATGTAGTCCCGTAATTTTTAAATTGTCTCTCCTGGATCTATTTTCCAGGTCAGTTGTTTTTCCCATGAGATATTTCACATTCTCTTCCATTTTTTCATTCTTTTGGTTTTGTTTAGTGATTTCTTGGTTTCTCATAAAGTCATTAGACTCCATCTGTTCCATTCTAATTTTGAGAGAACTATTATCTTCAGTGAGCTTTTGAGCCTCTTTTTCCATTTGGCTCATTCTGCTTTTGAAAGCATCCTTCTCCTCATTGGCCTTTTGAACCTCTTTTGCCAATTGAGTGAGCCTATTTTTCAAGGTGTTAATTTCCTCAGCATTTTTTTGGGTCTCCTTTACCAAGGTATTGACCCGTTTTTCATACTTTTCTTGTATCTCTCTCATTTCTCTTCCCAGTTTTTCCTCCACCTGTCTAACTTGCTTTTCAAAATCCTTTTTGAGCTCTTCCAAGGCCTGAGCCCACCTGACATCCCCCTGGGGTGCCTGGGGTACTGAGGCCCCGCCCTCCACGTCTTTCCCTGATGGTGAGAATATTTCCTCGTCAGATCCGGAAGTCGGGATCATTTGCATTTGTTCAAAAAAACTCTATAGTCTTATTTTTCTTCCCTTTTCTAGGCATTTTCCCAGCCAGTTACTTGACTTCTGAGATTCCTGTCCTCCTCCACCTAGATCCACCCAGCTAGTGCTTAGGGTCTGAGGTTCAAATGGACTTTCCGCGCCGCCTGCCCAGCTGCTAATCAATGTGAACTTTAGTTCTGGTGCTGGGGTGGGGGCAGGGCCGCCTCCCAGGCTCAGTTCCCTCAGGGGCTTTATGCAGAGGATTTCAATAATAGAACGGGGTGGGGCAGGGCTGTCTCCCAGGCTCAGCTCCCTCAGGTCGCTTATGCAGAGACTTTCAGTAATGAAGATCCTGCCTGCTGCCGCTGCTGCCTCCGCTGCCACCCACGTCTCTGCCTCCGCCGCTTCCTGCCCCCGTTTCTGCCGCCGCCACTTCCTCCCGAGGGGGCCCGAGTCACGGAGACATTCCACTCCCCTCCTCTAGCCCAGCCTCTCTCACTGACCTGTAGCTTCTGTGGGCGGAGGGACTTTCCTGGCTGCCGGAGCTTCCGTCCCTGAAGCCTGCTCGGGTCAGCTTCTCTGGGGCCGGGGCCAGGGCAGCGCTGGGGTGGGGTCTGCTTTCCGGAGCGCAATGGACTCTGGAGACGGCTCTCCAGGGCTCTCTGGCACGGAAATCTCTTCCACTCCGTTTCTGTACACTTTTCAGTGGTCCAGAAGTTATGGGGGTCTCTTTTTACATTAATTCTATGGGCTGTGGTTTTGGAGCTCGTAAATGTGTGTCCTTCTACTCTGCCATCTTGGCTCCGGCCCTGAGGAATTGGGCTTAGTTTTTTTTAAAAAAGAACTTATTACTATGTTATTAAGTGAAACTGTGAAATTTTACAAAGCATTTCGCATTTGCTATCTCATTTGATCCTTACAACAACCCTGTGAGATAGGTGCTATTATTATCCACATTTTACAAATAAGGAAATGGAGGCAAACAGAGAGGTTAAATGACTTTCCCAGAGTCATAGGGATAGTGTCTGAGACAATTCAAACTCATGACTTCCTGAAAATTTTTCAAGTGTTTGTACTAGTTTCTTTTTTTTTGAAAAATAGTTTTTATTGATTTTTTATATTACCAGAGTTTTCCCCAATATCTTTTCCTGCTCCCTCAGAAAGAGCAATCTCATATAACATAATTTTTAAAACAAAAATGGGGAAAATTAGCATGATACATGAAAAAATCTGAAAATGTACAATGTGCAACAACTGTGGATCGCTTACCTCTGCCTCTCATATTTCTTTTTTTGAGCCATGCTTGTTCTTTATGACTTTGCAACATTTACTTTCATTTTTATATATCACAGTTCTTTTCATTTACATAGCTTTAGTCATTGTGTATATCGTTTTCTTGGCTCTGCTTACTTTTGTTCTGCATCAGTTAGTGCAGGTCTTTCAATGCTCCTTTGTATTCTACAGATTTGTCATTTCTTTTAGTCCGGTGATATTCCATTACACTAATCTATCATAATTTGTTAAGCCATTCTCCAGTAGATGGGTATTCACTTTGTTTCTAATTCTTTACTATTACAAAAAGTGCTGCTATAAATATTTTGGTGTATATGGGGACTTTCTTCTTATCAACGACTTTCTCAGGGCATAAGCCTAGTAATGAAATCTCTGGGTCAAAAGGCATGAACATTTAAGTAACTTTTTTTTGCATAATTACAAAATGCTTTCCATGCTGATTCACCCAACAGTGTACTACAGTGTTCCTGTTTTCTTACAACCTTTCCAATTTACATCTTAATAAATATATAAATATTTATAATATTATATTATAATATTATAATATAATAAATTATATAATAAATTATAAATAATAAATTAAATAAATAATAATTACATCTTAATAAATGAAGGTTATGAGGATAAAATAAGATAATGTTTGCAAAAAATGCTTAGGAAAGTTCTTTGGAACATAGTAGGTACTATGTAAATGCTTATTCCCTTTCCATCCCCCCATATTTAAGGAGAGTGAGTGAGATTGAAATGCATTGTCACCATCTTGAGGAATCCTTTTTTCATTAACATGGGAAGTCCCCAGACTTCTAAAGCATGTTCAGTGGGAGTTGTCCTCACTCTCCTGCCCTTATGGGAAGTGAATTTGCTATAGAAGGCAATTTTTAGTGGTGTTGACTAAAGACAGAAAGCATGACAAGGCTTATAAACTTTGCCCACACAGATTTAAGATTAAGTCACGTTACAGGGAAAGTGTATACCATTTGTATATGCTATTATCATTATCATCTTGCAGTGATAGCAGGAAAGAAAATGTAATAAAGCTGTAAATACTTCATATACTCAAACTAACCACTGAATTACGATTGCTTCATGAGTAATCCCTGTTATTTCACATCAATGTAGGGGCTCTAGTAGGTCCTTGCCACCCCTCAACAGCCATAGTTAGATTGCCTGCCCAAATCTACCCCTACTTTAGGCAAATATTTGCTTTGCCTGGGCCCCTGGGGGACTTAAGGAGGCACCTGAGGAACCCTTGAGTTATAGGGTAAGGGCTGAGGGCTACCTCTTTTTTGACTTCTTGGATCACCTTGTTATAGAAAGCAGAAATGGAACCCCACTTTGAAGAAGAATCACATAATACAGCTCCCACCGCTTTCTGATAACTTGCTTCTCTGATTAAAGGCAATTCAGATAACTGGGACCAGGAAATGTGATCCATTAAATATTTCTTCCTGGGTAGAACATTAAAAGTAATTACTACTGCTTTCGAGAAAGAAAATTTACCTTTGAACCTAATGATAAAGCTCCCAGTACAGGCAGTTCATCATTACAACTTACTTGGACCACCCCACCCTCAAATACATCCTGTATAAGTCCCATCTGTATGTCTGCTGAGCTATGAGCCCATGGTTCATTCTGCTTACTCTTAGGAAATGTCTTCCCCTACCAATTATTTAAAGCCCACCTCTAATACTACCCCCTCCATGAAACCTTTCTTAATCCCATTTGCCAGTAATGACCTTCCTCAAGCTCTCCTCATACTTTACCTATACCACTTAAGCGTTTATCTCTTTTCTGTGTATGTGTATCTCTTTCCTTTTACATTATTGTGCTCCTTGTATCTACCATCTTCTTGGTTCTGCTTACTTTTACTCTGCATCAGTTGATCAAGAACTTCTACTTTTCTATATTCTTCACCTTTGTCATTTCTTACAGCACAGTAATATTCCATTACATTTATGTACCACAGTTTGTTTAGCCATTCCCCAGTGGATGGGCATCTACTTTGTTTCCAACTTTTTGCTGTCTCAAAAAGTGCTATTTATAGTTACTTATACATATGCCATAGACCCTCCCACCCCCACCACTAGACTATAAGCTCAGTGAGGACAGGGACTGTGCATCACCTAAACTTTGCATCTTTTTCACTTCCTGGCACTATGTCATACATGTACATAGAACTAAAATGAATTGAAGGGATTCAAACCGCCTGTCTACAAGCTACAAGCAAATGATGCTGTGCCCAGAGAAAGGAATTATTTGTAAACTCAAAGAAACCAGAAAGTAAATTCTAAAAATCTCTTTCAGCTGGGAGTTACTAGATCAAAATATCATGGGCTTTTTTTCCCCATTCATTCCCTCCACATCAACCCAATCAGATCAGCACCTTTGAGAAACACTGCTACAATAAGGAAGGGGGAAGGAGGGTTGAATTTTAGGGGAATCACCTCAGACAGAAGACACATTTTTCTATATTAAGGCATAAGTGTGGCCTATCATATTTTTTTAAAGCATAGAGAAGTTTGCATGTGCAATATGTAGGTAGGAGGGGCTACCATAAAGGAATGAGGTGACTTAAATGCAGCTGGATCAGGGATAGATGGATGATGGAGGGGCAAGGTGATTTACAGAGACAGGAGATGGAGGTGGAAAGGATACAAGGAATGTGGAGGGGGTAGAAGGAGGAAGGACTGAGAAGTTCATGAAAGAAACAAAAAGTAGGGGAGAGGATGTGCTGAAGGTATCTATGAGCTGAACCTTTGTTCTGGCTCTTATTAGCTGTTTGCTCCTGAGCAAGTTTTCTTGACCTCTTTGTGACTCAATTTTCTCATTTGAAAAATGAGAACGATAATGCTTCCACTACATAGAACACAAAATGAATATGAGGAAAGTGCTTAGCAAACCTTGAAGCATCACATAACTGTGACACTGTTATTAAACAACAAACCAGAAAAACTCGACATTATAAAAAGGATATTTAATGCAATGAAACTCTTCCTTAAGCCTAGACTCTATGGAAATTCCACACTGTTCCATGCTTCGGTATTAAACAAACCCCAAGGCTCATTTTCTTGAGCCTCTCGTGTATCCTTTGCTCCTGAAGCACTTACTTCTCTGTCTGGTTTTCATCCGGACCATACTTTTAAAGAGGGAAAATGTTCTATTCTCTTCCTGCTCCTGAGCCCAGAGTCACTGAAAAGTCCTGGAAAAGGTCTTTTATCATCGCCACCGTATGAAAACAAATCTCTATCTAGCCCTACATGAATTCTGATTCTTCAAAAGGATGAGGGAATTTCATAACTGAGGGGGTTGCGAAGTGACTAACAACTGACCCATGATGACACTAGAAACCTGGATCTTGGGACTTTCTCTAGTTTTTGTTTTTAGATGGCATATAGGTATTTAGTTCAGGAAAAAATCAAAGTGCTGCTGGTTATTTTTTTCTTTTTGGAGGAGAACCAATGATTTTATTACTTTCTCACTCCCAGTGAGAAAACTTCCGTCTACCAATATAGATCTGGGACTTACACACTCTAAGAGAATTGCCTAGAAGCACTGAGGCTTTAAGTGATTTACCTAGTCTTTGAAAGGTCCTGAGCTTGAACCCAGGCCTTTCCCACAAGGAGCTATGCCAATGCTTCTTGTGACTTGATTTAGCCTCTTAAAAATGAAGATGGTAATGATACTTTTACTACCTACTTTACAGAATTATTGAAGATACTAAAGGAAATAAATATGCAAAGGGCTAGATAAATGGGAACTCTTTAGTTTGTTTCTTTAGGAGAGCTGGGTGAGGGGTGTCCTTCAAGAAGGAGTGTTGACCTTGTTTACCAATAGGAAAAGCTAATGAACCCAAACTCTGGGGATCAGGGGTGAAAAAAAAAGTAAGAGTCCCTGGAAACTAGATCAGGGCTCAGACAGCAGCAAATCTCTCCCCATGTTATCACTGCAGTGCTGTCAGAGAAAGCACTGGCAATTAGAGACATACTGGCCTGCTGACAAGAACTTTGGACTTGGATTTACCTCACATATCTGTCATTTTGCTCATGAATTTCCTTAGGCAAGATATATCACCTCTCTTAGAGGGATTTCAAAACTATAAATTGTAAAATTATATTATAATCCATTAAAAAATTTATACTTTTATATAATACATAATTGATAAAAGTGATACAAATTATCATCAGTTATAAAATTCAGAAAGTTGAATTCGTTGACCCCTGAGATACCTTTCACATCTCAGATACCACGACTATGAAACCGCCCATCATGAATGTTCTTCTACTGCAGAGACAAGATGGTTAAATGACTAAGCCAAGATGACCCAGTGAGTCACTTGTCATTCGGCAGACCCTGAGATAACTGCTCAGGTCATGGCACTTTCAGTTCACTTGAAGCTAACTTCTTCTAAATGGTTTTAAAGTGAATGAAGCATGATTAACCATCAACTAGAGGAAATGACATCTCAGATGACTTCTGAACCTAGGGGTTTTTCCAAGAAATACCTGCCCAGTACAAACTGAAGTCACATCAGAGCATCATCAAGACAGGTCTGGAAGGGACCTGTCATTTGGTCTAATTTCATTTTACAAATTACTAAATTTGTAAGAGATTTGGATGAGTAGTAAGGGAATTGAATGCAAGTCTCCTGATATCAGACCTATGAGAAATTCAGGATTAAACAAGAGTTTTCTCTATTATTCCTAACTGTTTTCATGACTCACTGATTTGACCCTAAGCCTTAGCCTCTTTCCTGAGCTTGAGGACTGCATTTCCTGTGGGACATCTCCATCTGTTTGTATCAAACTCAATCCTGGGTAAATCAATAAACATTAAACTCCTACTATGTGCCAGGCATTCTGCCAGGCATACAAAGACATAAGCAAAACAGTTCCTGCTTTCAAGGAACTCATATTCTAACTTTCTAATGAAAACACTAACTGATGATACATGAAGCAAAATAGAGTTTTCAAAGTGCTTCACAAACATTAATTTCATCTTTACAACAACTCTACTGTTATAATTATGCCTGTTTTAAAGATGAAAAAACAGGTTCAGTGAATATATGCATACATATATATCATACAAATGTATATTCATATAAATTATGTCTTTATTGTATGTATATATTGTATATGTGTATACATATTATGTGTATATATGCATACATACCAATCCAAAAAATGTGAGTGTGTGTATGTGTGTGTGTTTATGGGGAGCTGGGTGATGCAGTAGATTAAGCCCACAGACTGGAGCCAGGAAGACTCATCTTCCTAAGTTCAAATCCAGCCTCAGACATTTGCTAGCTGTATGACCCTCAGCAAGTCACTTAACCTATTTATCTCAGCTTCCTCATCTGTCAAAAGAGCTGAAGGAAGAAATGGCAAATCCCTCTAGTATGTTTGCCAAGAAAACCCTAAATGGGGTCACAAAGACGAGAATGAAAATAACTTAATAACCACAATTATGCATTTATGTATGTATGTATATCTATATCTATATCTGAATTTGTATGGAATACATTTAGATCCTCTTATATGGGTCAAGGTTAGGGGCTGGATTTCATTGCTATAGGAAACATAAGGAAAATTCTACTAATGCAACTCTCTCTATCTTCTCTGCAATTTATAGTCTTAGAAAGTCACCCAGAACACTGGGAGGATTAAGGGACTTGCCCAGGGTCATACAGCCATTATGTGTCTGAGCACTCAGACCCAAGTATTCCTCTTCCAATGCTCCAAAGCCACCTCTCTGACCAGTTCATCATAATAATTTCTGTTTCTTCCCTTCTCCTTTTCTAAATGTTATTCTCCATCCCCCTCGGTTTCTTTATTTCCATCCTATCTTTTTCTGTCTCCCTTTTTTCTCTATCATTCATTCTTTTTCTACACATGTACAAAATAAATACAAGACCATTCAAGGTGAGGAACAGCTTGGGAGATGGGGAAAGGCTTTATGTAGAAGGTATCAGATGAACCAATTTTAAATGTCACATTACTTAGTCACCCTGTGTTGACCGTGCCAGCAAAGCACAACACATAGCGGCTCCTACCTAGCCAGAAAGCCATCAATCCTGGATCTGACAATTATGTGTCTCATCTCCCAAACCAGCTAAGGATAGAGATGTTTGTCACCAAGACCAGAGTCTTGGTCACAAGGCAATAGATTTTTTTTTTGAGGTGAGGGCATAGCAACTTATGAAGACACACTACTTAAAGTACAGAGGAGTTTTAATCTGCAGTGATGGAGGGATTACACTGGCTTGGTGAAATTCTGGCTCCTTGGAATCAGTCTGGATCCTTAGAGAAGAAGAATGAAATGAATTGGATCCACAGATTCAGGACCTGGTTTTGAATTTTGCTTCTCATTTTTGCTACCTATAGAATATTAGTTAAACAAGTCACTTTTCTCTGGAGCTATTTCCCTTTCTGTAAATGGGGAGGGTAGGATTAGATGACCTTTAAGGTCCTGTCTCTAAAGATACGCTTCTATAATAAACAATTTAAACCTAGAATATGTTCTTCCTTCTCTCTTATATTGTTATATTCTCTCGTATGCCTACATATCTCCCAGTCACGTGGCCATGAATTACCATTAAAAATACCATTTACAAGACTTAATCTACTTATAGATACTATTCTCAACTTTGTAGATTTTCATCAAATTAGATATTTCTGTATTTTATTTGTGTGCATGTATGTATGTATATGTGTACATGTATGTTTTTTTTTAAAACCATATCTCTCCATCTCTCTCAGGCTAGAAGTTCACATACTTGTACCCAGTACTGATCAGTCCAGGATTTTTTTTTTTGCCTTGCTCCATTTTCACCCTGGGCAGATTTACTCCTCCTTAGATAACCTGGTGGTCCTTATGCCTAGGGGACCATTGTATTCATGGTGAACTTAGGGCAGACACCCAGCCTACATAGCTCACTGTATCTCAGAACTCTCAAGCTTAAGACATCCTCCTATCTCAGACTCCCCAAAAGCTGGGATGACAGATGTGTGCTACCACATCTGACTCAAACTATAAATTTCTGAAGAAAATGAAGGGATGTATTTTTTAAGTATAAATGCTTTAGGAACATGTAACTTTTAAGGTATCTTTTCATTCTTGCAACTAAAATTCACAGTTCCTTCATGACCCAAGGCTTTGGACATTAATTTTCTAGATGTAGTTCAGAGCCATAAAGATTTCCTGAAGTCTCACTCTAATACAATTTACTATGATACAGAATCTAGTATAAGGTGACTCTTAGATGAAAACGAACTAATTATAGTGTCATAAATGGACTGGCCCAAGTCATATAGTATCATAGAAACTCCAGTATAGGTAAGCACTTGGCCCGCTTTTATCATAAATGTAAAAATGTAACCTGGCTTTGCACTTTTTAAATAATTAGCGGCATAAATGTGCAAACATAAATAGTGTTGATACAACCTGGGTTTGACCAATGGTACATTCAATTACTTTTTTCAGAGGCATGGTTTATGATCATTTGACCTTTAAGAAAGTTGGCAAATTGTCAAAAATTGGGTCCATCAGGTGCTGATTTGAGCTGGGTTCTTAGTGAAAAATTGCTTATATGGATTAGAAATGCATCTGGGCCTTTTCAAGATCAGAGCACATATGGGGTATTATGTTCTGCCATATTTTAGAAAGGTACTCACGGGCTGGAGTAGCTCCAGAGAAGCAAGACCATAATGAGTCCTAGCTGGAGACACTGGGAATGTTTAGCCTGGAAAAGACATGACTTAGAGGAGATATGATGGAAGAGGGATTAGTTTAGTTTCATTTGACCCCACAGGGAAGAACTAGGACCAAATACTGAAACGCATGTTTCCTCCTTTGTTCTCTCCCTCTCACAGCCTGGGTCCTCTACTTTTCAACCCAAGGGAAGGTAATGTATTTCATCTTTTCTCTAGAACTAAGATTGGCCACATGAATCAGGGAATTGTCTATTTTCAGACCACGTAGAAAGCACAAAAACAAAAATAGGTATTTATTATCTTCATAAATATTTTATTAAAACTGAACAGCAAGTTAACTCAGATGAAAATAAATGGGCAACAGGATCACTCGTTTTGCACCACTCGGCCTACGTGATGATGATAGCTGACATTTATACAGCACTTACTCCGCGTTGGGTACTGTCTTAATCACTTTACAAATATTACCTCAATTGTTCCTTACCACAACCCCTGGGAGGCAGGTGCTAATATTATTCAAATTTTACAGATGAGGAAATTGAAGCAAATTTCACACAGCTAGTAATTGTCTGAGGCCAGATAACCCGAGGATGTATCCAAAGACAGAAACAATATACATCAGTTCAGATCACCTGATAAAATCCCTTCATTCAGGTACCAGCCTGATGCTGAGAGCCTGGAGTTTATACAAGGAATGGATTTTCTTCCTCCTCAATCATATTTGGCACTTAAGTCACTTTAACTTTATCTTATCTTCTTGCTTTCTGCATGACCTCCTTTAACCATGCCCTATTAGAGATATGGACAAAAATCTAGGTTGCTTATGTATATCCTGCTGGTAAGAATTCTGTATTCCAGTGTCCTCACATCTGACCCTCCAATCTGTCAGTAATGTGTATGAGCGTCTAGTCTCTGGGCCAGTATTTTCTCCCAAATGCCCCCATCCCCCTCTTCCCTTCCTCCACTTTCTCCACCCAAGCTATCATTTCGTAGGATGCCTGACCATAGGCTCACTGGTTATGGCTTGGCAAAGTCTTTCTTACTCCTTGATACACTCCGTCCCTGAGTACCAAGACAGAAAAAACTCTCTTTTCCATTCTATTCAAGTTTCAGACTTGATTCTTCCCTCATCCACAATCTCCATTTTCTGGATCCACAGAGATTTGTCCTTTCTCCTCCATTTGTCCATTCTCTCTCATTTGGGGCAGTCTACAGGTGAGCAAAATGAAACAACCCAAAGCCTCTCTTGACTGACCCAGCCCTTGCTAGTGAAACTCCTCCTCTATGTGTTTCTTAATCTAGAATCAGTCCTATGACACAGAATCTCTTCCCATGCCAGGTTATGTTCCAAACATGAACTCGAACAACTTCGGTATTTCCACTCACTGTTTACCAAAGGATAATGGACATTTTCCTTATTCTTACAGGATCCAACCACTTCTTGATCTTACTATGAATAATGGGAGGCTAGTAGATGCACCCTTCTTCCAGAAAATTGATACAAAAAACTAGATAGGATCATAAAACTTAAAACCAAAAGGGACTTTAAGATCATTTGATCAATTATCCTCATTTGATAAATAAGGAACCAGGACCAAGGAGAGTAGCTACTTTCTTAAGTTTACCTATATATAGTAGCAGAGACAGAATTTGAACTTAGGTTGCTGACTCGAAATCTAGTCTTTTTTGCACTCAATCAGAAAACAATTATTAAGCGCCTACTGTGCTCCAGACACTGTGCTAAGCACTGGGGATACATTATATCACTGCTATTTAATAATAATTTTAAAATGCATGCAGTAAAATAAGAAAACTCTCAATCTATTCAATTCATTCGCTCATTCATTCAACAAACATTGCTTAAGTGCCTGATGTATAGTGTTAAACTCTCCAGAAGATACAAAGTTTACATAAAGCCTGGTCTCTACCTTCCTGCACCTTACTGTCTATTAGAAGGATAAAATACAGAGAAGGGTCACTTCAGCAGCCTCCATCTCCACCACCAGAGCTCCCCACACCCTGTGTCCCCTTGGATCCGCCAAAGCCTGCTCCCTCACCTGCAGGGAAGACCTTCAAGCAGCACCGGACCTTCAAACAAAGAGAAAATGGGAGACATTCGAGATCAACATCCTACCAAGATACTAGTGATAACAGAAAGATACAAGGGTTAAAAATAACTTCCTGTACTGGATAAAACCAAATTCCTTGTACCAGATTATGTCTCAACACGAGTGAGCTAATCAAAATAATTAGAAGGTGCCTACCGCTGGATGCTAATCAAGCTTTTTTCCTATTGGTGAATCAACAAAGTGCTGATGTTTCAACACCTATTTCTGAAGTATATGAAAGAGGGAAGGGTGAAGATGGATTCTTGTATATAATATATGCTTCCTGAGACATTTGGAAAGAAATATTCAGTGTAAGACTTAGTACAAAATTTCTATACTAGAATTTTTTAAAACCCTCACACATGAAAAAAGAGATGTTACCAAATGAGATTAATCAATTCATCTAATTACAGTTCAGAAGCATTACCTACCACCTTAGGAGTTTTTAATAAGCTATCTTGTATTACATGCATATGTAATATATAATAATACATGTTCAATTCCAAAAGCATGTGCAACATAGCTTTGGAAAACTCTTATTCCACCTAGGATATCTTGTTTTGTTTTTTTTCAAGAAGAATTCACAACATTTAGTTTCATATTAGCTTTTTACATTATGAACTTTAATTTACACTTTTGAGAGCTATTATTTGAGGATGAGAGATAGAAAAGAAGGGGAATGAAACAGATACAAGGTCACTATAAACTCAGTCCTTTAACTACTTGAAAGTTGCTAGAAACTGTAACTACTTGAAATATTCTCAAATTTTCCTGCATATTAAACTCTCTCTCTCTCTCTCTCTCTCTCTCTCTCTCTCTCTCTCTCTCTCTGTCTCTGTCTCTGTCTCTTTTTTCCTATTTTTTTTATTTAACTTTTTACATTCATTTTCACAAAATTTTGGTTTCCAAATTTTCTTCCCTTTTATCCCCTCCCCCCACCCCAATACACCGAGCGATCTAATTTTCCCTATCACCAATCTGCCCTCTCTTCTATCCTCCCTTCCTTCTCTTGTCCCCATCTTCTCTTTTGTCCTGTAGGACCAGATGACTTTCTATTCCCCATTACCTGTGTTTCTTATTTCCTAGTAGCAACAACAATACTAAACAGTTGTTCCTAAAACTTTGAGTTCCAAATTCTCCCCATCCCTCCCTCCCCACCCATTCCCTTTGGGAAGGCAAGCAATTCAATATAGGCCCTATCTGTGTAGTTTTGCAAATGACTTACATAATAGTCGTGTTGTATAAGACTAATTGTATTTCCCTCCATCCTATCCTGCCCCACATTGTTTCTATTCTCTCTTTTGATCCTGTAACTCTCCAAGAGTGTTGACTTCAAATTACTCCCTCCTCTCATTGCCCTCCCTACCATCCTACCCCCCCTTGCTTATCTCCTTCTCCCCCACTTTCCTGTATTGTAAGATAGGTTTTCATACCAAAATGAGTGTGCATTTTATTCCTTCCTTTAGTTGAATGTGATGAGGGTAAACTTCTTGGGTTTTTTTTCTCAGCTCTCCTCTTTTTCCCTCCACTAAAAAGTCTCCTGCTTGCCTCTTGAATGAGATATAATTTACCCCATTCCATTTCACCCTCTTTCCTCCCCCTACATTTCTCTCTCATCATTTACCTTAATTTCTTTTAAGATATGGTCCCACCCTATTCAATTCACTCTGTGCTCTCTGTCTCTGTATGTCGTGCATGTGTGTATGTGTGTGTGCGTGCATGCATGTACGTGTGTGTGTGTGTGTGTGTGTATAATCCCACCAACTACCCAGATACTGAAAAATTTTAAGAGTTACAAATATTGTCTTTCCATGTAGGAATGTAAACAGTTCACTTCTGGTAAGTCCCTTAAGACTTCTCTTTGCTGTTTACTTTTTCATGCTTCTTCTCATTCTTGTGTTTGGAAGTCAAATTTTCTTTTCAGCTCTGGTCTTTTCATCAAGAATGATTGAAAGTCCTCTTTTCATTGAAAGACCATATTTTCCCCTGAATTATTATACTCAGTTTTGCTGGGTAGCTGATTCTTGGTTTGAGTTCTAGTTCCTTTGACTTCTGGAATATCCTATTCCACACCCTTCGATCCCTTAATGTAGAAGCTGATAGATCTTGAGTTATCCTGATTGTATTTCCACAATACTGGAATTGTTTCTTTCTAGCTGCTTGCAATATTTTCTCCCTGACCTGGGAATTCTGGCATTTGGCCACAATATTCCTAGGAGTTTCTCTTTTTGGATCTCTTTCAGGTGGTGATCGATGGATTCTTTCAATACTGATTTTGCCCTCTGGTTGTAGAATATCAGGGCAGTTTTCCTTGATAATTTCATGGAAGATGATGTCTAGGCTCTTTTTTTGATCATGACTTTCAGGTAGTCCCATAATTTTTAAATTGTGTCTCCTGGATCTATTTTCCAGGTCAGTTGTTTTTCCCATGAGATATTTCACATTCTCTTCCATTTTTTCATTCTTTTGGTTTTGTTTGGTGATTTCTTGGTTTCTCAGAAAGTCATTAGACTCCATCTCTTCCATTCTAATTTTGAGAGAACTATTCTCTTCAGTGAGCTTTTGAACCTCTTTTTCCATTTGGCTAATTCTGCTTTTGAAATCATTCTTCTCCTCATTGGCTTTTTGAACCTCTTTTTCCAATTGAGTGAGCCTATTTTTCAAGGTGTTATTTTCTTCAGCATTTTTTTGGGTCTCCTTTACCAAGGTATTGACCCGGTTTTCATGCTTTTCTTGCATCTCTCTCATTTCTCTTCCCAGTTTTTCCTCCACCTCTCTAACTTGCTTTTCAAAATCCTTTTTTAGCTCTTCCATGGCCTGATCCCACCGGACATCCACCTGGGATGTCTGGGATACAGAGGCCCCGACCTCCACATCTTTCCCTTATGGTAAGAATAGTTCCTCGTCATCAGAATTGAAAGGCGGGAACATTTGAACCCCATCAAAGTAGCTCTCTATGGTCTTATTTTGCTTTCTTTTTCTGGGCATTTTCCCAGCCAGTTACTTGACTTCTGAGATTCCTCTGCACCCCCACCTAGATCCGCCCAGCTAGTGCTTGGGGTCTGAGATTCAAGTGGGCTTTCCGTGGCAGGAGGGGCTGCTATTTAATGTGAGCTTAAATTCTGGCGCTTGGGTGGGGGCAGGGCCGCCTCCCAGGCTCAGTTCCCTCAGGGGCTTTATGCAGAGACCTTCAGCAATGGCCCTGAACTTCTGTCTGCCTGCTCGGGAGTCCCGGGCCACCACTGCCTCTGCCGCTGTCTCCCGAGGGGGCCCAAGTCACGGAGACACCCCACTCCCCTCTCAGCCAGCCCAGAAGTCTCTCTCACTGACCTGTAGCGTCTGTGGGTGGAGGGACCTTCGCGGCTGCCGGAGATTCCGTCCCTGAAGCCTGCTTGGATCTGTTCCTCTCGGCCGTGCAACCAGGGCAGCGCAGGGGTGGGCTCCGCTTTCTGGGGCACGATGGACCCTAGGGACGGCTCTCCAGGGCTCTCTGGAATGGAAATCTTTTCCACTGTGTTCCTGCGCTCCTTGCAGTGCTCCAGAGTTCGTGGGGAGTTCTTCTTGCAGGAAATATATGGGCTGTGGGTTCGGAGCTAGCATACGTGAGTCTTTCTACTCCACCATCTCGGCTCCACCCTGATATCTTGTTTTTTTAAGTATAGGTTTAAAACATACCTTGAATTCTAAGTTGCAAATAAAATGGACATTTGAAAACAACAGCACAAGAATAAAATACAGATAAGTATGTTATACAATAGTATATGTGTGTTAGAGAGATATAAAACAAAATACTGTGTGATATCTAAGCTTTACCAAACAAACAAATCAAGTTAGACTTAAGGGAAAATATGACATTTGACCTGGGTTTTAAAAGGTAGGTAGAAATTCAGTGGGCAGCTAGGTGGCACAGTGGATAGAATGCCAGGCCTGAAGTCAGGAAGATCAGAGTTGAAATCTGGCCTCAGAGGTTTACTAGTTATGGGACCCTGGGCAAATCAATTAATCCAATTTGCATCAGTTTTCTCATCTGTAAAATAAGCTAGAGAAGGAAATGGTAAACCACTCCAGTGCCTTTGCCAAGAAAATCCCAGATGGGGTCACAATGAATCAGACACAACTGAAATGACTAAACATCATCAATAACAAAAATGTATTCAAGGAATAGAGCACAGTGGTAGGCACATAGTGGGTACATAACAAATGCTAGTTTGATCAGTTGACTAGAGTGGAGAGTGATTAGTATATATAATATATGACAAGATGAGGAATGTAGAACAGTGCCAGATTGAAAACCAGGAAAAGGAATTGAAGCGTTGCTCCATGGACAATAAACCACTACTGAAGATATTTGAGCAGAGCGGTAGCATGACCAGATCTATGCATATGGAAGATTATCTTGGCAGTGTTAGGAAAGATGGATTGGAGTGGGAGAGAAAGTCAGCAACACTGTAAAACAAACAAACTTTGAAAGTTGTAAGAACTATGACCAATCCAAGGATCAGCGATGATTATAGAGGACTATAATTAGGCTGTCCATGATGGAGATGATTAGTTTGCAGTGTTAAATGATATATAAATGTATGTGTGTTTATAGCAACTGAGGGAATTTGTTTAGTGATTCATATTTGTTATAAGAAATTTGTGTTCACTTTCTTTAAGCGGTTGAGGGTAGAAAGGAGATAAAATTGATTGCTGATCATATATTTTTAAAACAGAGAATCAGGGTAGGGATAAATCAGATGTGAAAATGTTGCATGCACTTTCAGATGAGGTCACTGATTTATTAATAGGTTTGCTAAACTGTTTACTTTGTTAAACCTTTCATGGACCCTTCATGAAGTAACAATGATAACAGCTATCATTTCTGTAGCACTTACTATGAGCCAGGTACTGTGCTAAATGCTTTACAATTACTATCTCATTAGATCCTCACAATAACCCTATAAGTAGTTGCTATTATCATCCCCATTTTTCAGATGAGGAACTGAAGCAAACAGAAATTAAATGACTTTCCCAAGGTCACACAGCTGGTCAGTATTTGAGGCTAGATTTCAAACTCAGCTCTTCTTGACTCCAGGCTGGAGCTACCTAGATATTTCTAAGTAGGAATAATCTGTAAAAGTTTGTAATAGAAAAAAAACACAAAATCCATCAGTAAAGCTTTTTTTTTAACAAAAGAGAAAATGGTTAATTGTCAGATGCAACAGGACAAGAAAAATGAGGATTGAGAAAAAAAGGCATTTGGATTTAGTGATTATATATATGATGACTGAAACCCTTGGGAGAATGTTTAAGCAGGGTTGAGAGCAGAAGCCAGATTCTTAGGGCATAACATTAGAAGACATTAAGAAGACACCAATATTAGTTGGTTTCAATTGACTAAAAATAATTTACTTGGAAATAAATTTCTTCATCCCATTTCTATTTTCTTTGCTTTATAGATAAAACAAATGCACTTCATCAGTTGATGCCTTCCAAATATTCTTAAATTCCAGAGCTAGTCAGTAGTGATGAAGTGGAACCATGAGAAATAAGGAACTTTCAAAAATATTTAACTGTGATGAAGGGGAGAGAAATGAGAAAAAAGTTTTTTGCTTAGAATGGAGAAGACCTATGTTTACAGATAAAAGAGGCAATAAGGAAGAGGGAGACTGAAGATATATGAGAGAGAAGAAATGACCCCTGAATTCTGAAAAGTGTAGGAAGAAACAAAGGCAAACAAAGATAAAGTCGAGGAGTTAGCTTTAGTGAGAAGCAGGCTTACTTGCATGACAAGAGAGAAGAAAGAGAGAATGGGTGATGATGCTCAGAAGTTGTAAGGGAGAAAAAAAAATAATCTGAGAAACCCCAAGTCTTTTCAGTGAGGTAGCAGGCGAAAATATTTGCTCCAAGCATGGAAGCAAGAGGAGAGAGCAGAGAGTTGGAACAATGGCTATGGGGAATGAAATGGGGAGTTAATAAGGTTAATAAATAAAGTTAATAAGTAGAAAGATCATCAGGCATGAGGGCAGGTCTGGTTTAGGCAATGGGAATTAGAATAAAAGAGTATTAGTTTAGGAGCCAGACTATCGATCCCAGCTCTGCTTTGGTCAAGGCACTTAATCTCTCTTTGACTTTGTTTCTTTATTTGTAAAATGAGGGGATTTCTAAAGTCTCCTCCATATCTAAATCCCATAAGCCACTAATTTATGGGCTTTGGGAGTCAGGACTTGTAATTGCATCGGTATAGGGAACTACATGGAAATTGTTTCCTGATGCCCATCAGCTATTTATGCTATACTTTATAGTATTGAAGAGTTATTTGGGGCTCCCAAAGGTTGGAATTACCCAGATTTACACAGTTACTGCATGTGAGAAGCAGGCCTTGAATTCAGTTCTTTCTCCAACCAAAGCTGGCCTTCTATCCACGGTGCACACTGACTCTAGAGGTCATTCTTCTATGATCTAAACTTTTGTGAGTGAAGTCAGCTTGGTGTTGTTATTATATCTCCATAAATGTTCCCTCAGCAGACCTGGAGTAGGAGCAGAACAGCACGGAATGATTCAAGTCACTCCGGGGTGGGAATTCACAGATTGGGAATAGTAGAATGCTTGAGGGTCCAAGGGATTCTAAGGAAATAGCTAGTGAAACATTAAAGCGACGGATGATATGCTTGAGGCCAGGTACAGGTACTGAGGGATGTGGAGCCACAGTGGATGAGAGAGACTGGGAGAAGAAAAATGGGTCAAAGACCTAGTGACTGCAACAACGTAAGCCCTTGGAGGCCATCAAGGAATGAATTTCCCCGAGTTCATAAGTGGTTAGTGGCAGAAGTAGGGTTTGAATCTTGGGACTTCAACTCAAGCCACCTTTCTACTGTACTAGGCTAATCTTGGCAGGTTAACATTTCTCCAGCTGCTGGTAGCACCATGTACAGGTCTGGAGTCAGGAAGACCTCGTTTCAAATCTGGCTTTGCACGTTTATTAGCTGTGTGACTCTTGGCCAATCATGTAACTTCTTTTTGCTTCAGTTTCCTCCATAAAATGGGAATATTAATAGCACCTGTCTTACAGGATTATTGTGAAGACCAAATGAGAGGATATTTATAGAGTACAGTGCCTGGCACATAGTTATTAACATTATCCTAATATCTCTGGTCTCCTGAGGTTCTGCAGTTCCCAACCTGTGAATGCTTATCTCTGGGCAACTTCCTCATTATCCAGTTTTGTTTTTTTTAGCTCCTACTCCAGGACTGGTAAGAGTATAGAAAAGGTAGAAGGATATGAGAGGGGAATTTCAAAATCCTGCATGTTGGAAGTGGTGCAATTCTAAGAGATGATTAGGACAAAGGTAGAAGTAGGATCTAGTTGTAAGGCTATAGATTTCGGCTCAAAATTAAGAATTTCTTGCAACTGGAACTTTGTAAAAATGAAATGAGCAGCCCAGGAAGGTGATAGGTTGGAGCAGAGGCTGAAATGACGTGTCTGGGTTGTTGTGGGGAGGGTTTAGTTGTGAGAGAGGGAGTTTGTTGGGATAACCTCTGAGGTGACTTCCAATCTCCTCCTCCTCCTCCTCCCTCCTTCTTGAAGTCCCTAAATATCTGCAGCCCATCCCCCAAGCTTGGAATGTACCCTTTCTTCCTTTTGACCTTTCCAAATCTTTGTTTTGCTTCAAGTTCTAGCTTAGGGGCGACCTCTTCTTAATCCTTCCTTGATCCTTTCCTCTAACCTTTCCTCCCCCGTGAAAACATCCTCTCTGGATCTCTCCTTTGCCCTCCTTCCACCGTACCTGAGATAATAAACATCTGTATGGAAGGCATCTCCGCTGCCTAGCCACCTCACAACTATCCAGGAGATTGTAAAGTCCAAGGACTACATAAATTTTAAATGTATATACCCTTCATCTGCTGCATTGTCTTATAGTGGGCACCTAACAGATGTTTGTTTGCTTCTCTTCTAAGAAGTATGTTACCTTAATATCTTGAACTGTCATTTAAAATTTTTTAAACTTGGCTTTTTTTCTTTATTTTAAATTGAGGTTTGCGCCCAGCTTTTAAAAAGAAGATATTTTCTGCAGATGTTAGGCTAGAGAGTTTGATGTCAATGTCCAGCTAAATCCTAGCATCAATTATTAAAAGAAATGTTTTTGAGCCCTTAGAAAGGGAAGCAAGGTTCACTCTGAGGTGGCACCGGCTGATTAAGAACAAATCATACCAAATTAATTTTATTTCTCTCTCTGAAAATGACTAGAGTAGGATATTCTTCAGAAACTTAAGAAGACTAGGTGTGATGGAATACTACTGCAACATAAAGAAATCTGGAAATAGGTATTTTCAAAGAGAGTTAGAAAGACATATGAACTGATATAAACTGAAATAAGCAGAAACAGGAGAAAAATTCATAGTATAATGTAAATATTATAAACCTGAAAAAGTATTGAGGGCCTTTATAAACTGCTAAAGAATTAAATGAGCAGAATAGGAGAATAATTTATACATAACAAGTGTAAAAACAAACAACTTTGAAACCCCTCCAATGGGGCTTCTGGAATGGCTGCTCCAAAGGTAACACACTAGATTCCATCTTAACCTTTCCCTTTCTTGTCTCCTCCATTTTCTTCCATTCACTGAGCTGGGGTTCCCATCTGATGACATATTTGCCCATATTTACTCTTTCCAGTGCTGGTTGCCCTTGCTAAACTCATTCACCCTGACTCATTGCAGTGGTGGGGGATAAGGATTACTCCTTACTCTGTATTGCCACTTCTTGACTCTCCATCTACCTTCATTGCTCAGGAACTTTTTATTTGATATTCATTCAGTACACACATATGTATCTATATCTATATCTATATATTTCAATGATGATTTGAGTAGCGATTGCCTACACACCTCCAGGATATTCCCTTTCCTTCCTTAATGAGTTCAGTGCCTGGCTCAGAATTTTTCTCTTCTCCCTAACTCTTATCACATGAGGGGATTTCAGTATATATATATATATAGTGATGCTTCTTAAATACCCTAATCTCTTAATTCCTCCACTTACTCATTTCCCATGACCTTCTTTTCCATTCAGTTGTTATTCAGTCATTTTTCTATCACATCCAAGGCTGTGTGACCCTATTTGGGTTTTCTTGGCAGAGACACTGGAGTGGTTTGCCATTTCCTTCTTGCATTCATTTTACAGATGAGAAAACTAAGGCAAACATGGTTAAGTGACTTACCCAAGGTCACACAACCAATGTCTGAGGCCAAATTTGAACTTAGATCTTCAAGTTCCCAGAGTTCTATATACTGTGCCACCTAGCTGCCCTAGAGTAGCAGCATCAAAATTAAGCAGAAATGGACCCCTACTGTCCACATATTGCCTTAGAAAACATTAACATTACTTATGTTTTATTGTATTTTTATTTATTTTGTCAAATATTTCCTAAATTTCATTTTAATCTGATTGAGGCCCACTCAAGTGGACCGTAAGCCACACGCAGCCAACAGGTAGTATGTTTTGACACATCTGGACTTGATTCTTACCAGCTGAGGAGATTCTTATTGTTCAGGATATCCCAATATAATCAGCCTAAAAAATTGCTGGCCTGCCTCCTCCTTTCTCTGACTCCCTGGAAAGTCAATATTCTCTTTGACTTCTGTCTGGAGTTCACCCCAAATCCGGTATGAGCTTTACAGGTTTTTGACAATTTACTCAGCCCTAAGATATGATGTTGACTGATTAATTCATGAATGCATTTTAAAAATTTGGTATAGATTCCTGGTTTCACTGATTATGGGGAAAACTACCAGTTGAGAAACTCAAAGATGTAGATGGACAGCTCCTTTGAACTTATTGAGTCTTTGATGGTTGCCTAGGTCCCAGAGAGATTGAGTAATTTATCCATAGTTGTATGTATATATGGTAGATGAAGGACATATATCCAGGTCTTCCTAATTCCAAGTGGGGTTCATGCATCTTAGAAAGGATGTAATGATCCACTGAGAAGGAGGGGAGAAAATATCAAAACTCAGTTTTATTTTTACTCCCCCAAATGAAATTAGACTTTAATATTTACTGTGTAGAATACACTCAGTTCACACTCAGTCCTCACTCAGTTCACAGATAGATGACCAGATGTCACATATAGTGAGTAAGGTATCCTGAGGGAAGATAAGGAGTTCCTCAGTGAGGTGGGGTTGTCTACCTTCATTCATTTCTTTGCTTTCTGTACTATTCTAATGTGTTTCAGTTTATATATGTCTGGTTAAGTAAATTTCTATATTATACTATTGAATTTTAACTAACCATCACAAAATGTACAAGTATTTTTAAAAAATTCTTCCAAAGAAAACAGGGATTTAAAATAATATTAATTAATTAATTAATGATATTAATTAAATGAGCACAAATGAATAGCAGTAAAACCATAGAGCTCATACTTCCCACTTCATGTTAGGAATTCTTTGTTAGTAGCATGATGAGGTTAAAACAATGATAATAAGCTAATCAACTCTAACAAAAAAATCAACCAAAATGTGAAATTATTGGGAAGACTATTTGAAATAGAGATAAATATTCAGCATCATTGACAATGAACCTCAGTATATATTGGGCATTGAGATATTAGCTAATGATAGTATAAAACTATAACAAGAGAATATTTGAAAACTGGACTTTTGTTTCCAAAAATTATATGAAATGTTACCTATAAAATTTTCATATGTACATATTTTAAAGAGTTGTAAATGGAATCTGTTTAAAAAGCTTTTAAACATGGTGTTTGCATGCTATCAACCCATTTGTTTAAAATAGAAAATGTTGACAACTTTCAATGACATTACAAAAATAGCTGGATTGGCATCAGGAAGGATGGAGACTTCCTAGCTGAATCTCAATAAAAATCTTTTCATAATTGGGGGATGGGTCTGGAAAATGAGTGTCATGATTTGGTAAAAACAATCAACAATGCATTTCTTCCATTTGGATCTCTATGTCTTCATGAGACATCTTTTTCAGCTATTATAGGCATTAAAAACAAGTATTAAATAAGCTAAACCACAAACAGTTAAACCAATATTTTAAAAAGGAAGTATGTTCAGTAGTATTGTTCTTGCTAAAATATCATTAGTAATCAATGTTATATTAAGAATAATATTTAATGAGAACAAGACAGTTTTGTGCCATTAAGTAACATAAAATTAATTTTTAAAATATCATTTCATCTTTATGTCATTTTTATTTCTATTCTTGTATATTTTACAATGCATATGATATGTTAGTTTAATGGTGAATGTGTCTAATTCACTTTGGACCAGACTATGACTTCACTAACAAAGAGAATTAATCTGGAAACTTCCTCTAACAAGGTAGATCAGCACCTTATTTGTAACTTGTACTTAGAGAGTTGCTTAAGGCAGAAGGGTCGGATATGCAGCCACAACACTCCCAAGTGTGTTTGAACCAGATTAAAATACAATGGCAAACAAAAAAAGATAAAAGTATGATCAAATATAGATAACATTACATTTTAAAACTAAGTCAATATGCAGCCTGTAGGGATTCTTTTGTTGCTGCTGCTTTACAGTTGTGTCTTTATGACCCCACTTGGTGTTTTCTTGGCAAAGATACTGGAGTGGTTTGCCATTTCCTTCTCCAACTCATTTTATGGGTGAAGAAACTGAGGCAAACAGGGTTAAGTGACTTGCCCAGGGTCACACAGCTAGGAAGTGTCTGAGGCCAGAGTTGAACTCAGGAAAATGAGTCTTTCTGATTCCAAGGCTGGTGCTCTATCCACTGCACCACCTAGATGCCCCAATCCTTATGTATCCTTTTCTATTTAAGTTTTATACCAATGGCCTAAGATGCTGAGATTAAGTGATTTGGACAGAGTCACATATCCCATATATGTCAAAGATGGGACTTGAACATAGATCTTCCTGATGCTGAGACAAGCTCTCTATCCATTAAAGTATGCTTCCTCTGTGCATAATAAACATTATATTAAATATATTGTGCTTAATATACTTAATGTAACCTAATATACAAAATATAAATATATTAACTACTATACATTATGTTATGTAAATATGATACAATAAATAATATATTAGGGTTGTATGCTCAAAAATGGTTTACCAATGGGGTCCCCTCAAAATTTTGGAGGCCATTACATTAAATTGCAGATACCTCCCTTTTCATGGTTGTTAATGATATTGTTCTTTTAACTCTAATATTGACTTGGAAACAAAAATCCATTCCACACCTGATATTAGTTTATTTTAATAGAGAAAGTTCTTCAAAGACTTCAAGGTATTAACAACCGACTAGACCTCCTGATAACTCAGCCTCCATGTTGATAATAACTTAGAAGAACAGCCAAGTTAAACATAACATTTTTTTTATCAGTTACATACATATCAAACTTGGTTAATTGCTAAGCATGAGTGAGTGAGAGTAAAAGTTACAATGGTCCTTTGTCCAACAAATTTCCTGAGAACTGAATACCGTATGTAAGACTGTCTGAGCCCAAGCCTGATTCTCTATTTCAATTAGATGGAGCAGACCTCCTAAAAGAGACAGCATAGCATAGTGCATAGAATGCTGGTCACAAAGCCAGGAACCTCTGGATTCAAGTCTTACCTCTGATTCCTCCTGGTTCTATCACCTTGAGCAAGTCATTTGAAGTGCTTTTGTTGAGTTGTGTCCAACTCTTTATGACCCAATGGATGATAGCATGCCAATAATGCCCATGCTGTTTTCTTGGCAAACATACTAGAGTGGTTCGTCATTCCCTCCTTCAGTGGATCAAGTTCAGGGACATACATCTCTATAAAGGTAAAGGAAATAGATTGTCCTGTGATTATCACAGAGGGGCTCTCTCTCTTAGTCATTGCTGACAAGATTCTTGCCTGAGTTCTCCTTAATAGGCTGATCCTTCATCTGAAAGACGATCATGTACCTGAGAGCCAGTGGGTCTTCAGAAAGGACTGAGAAATGGTTAATATGGTGTTTGCTGCCCAACAGATCCAGGAGAAATGCCAGGAGGTTTATACACAATGTTGGCAGATTTGACCAAGGCCTCTGATACTGCCGGTCATGAGGGCTTATGGAAAATTATGTCAAATTTTGGTACCCCAGAGAATTTCATTAGCATATTGTATATCAGTTTCATGATGGCATGCTTGCCCAGATCCTAGATAACGGACAAGACTCTCATGCTTTTCCAGTAACCAACAGAATGAAACACAGCTGTTTGCTTGCTCCCATGCTCTTACTCTAATATTTTCAGTTTTAATGAGGATGAAGGGCATCAAGGTCAGCTCCTGCACTGATGGTAAATTCTTCAACTTGAAAAGGCTACAAGCAAAGACCAAAGTAGAGGGGATGTTGGTGCATGATTTTCCATTTGCAGATGATTGTGCACTCAATGCAGCCTCTAAAGCTGAGATGCAACAAAATGTGGATTAATTCTCTGCTGCCTGTGCTAATTTTGGCCTAATAATTAACACCAAGAAAACACAGGTGCTCCATCAGCCATCACCACACCATCCATACATGGAACCATCAGTAACCACAAATGGAGAAGTTTTGAATGCTGTGGATAAGTTCACTTACCTTGGTAGTGTACTTTCCAGGAATGTACACATTGACAATGAGGTTGATGCATGCATTGCCAGAGCTAGCTCAGTATTTGGGAGGCTCTGAAGAAAAGTCCAAGAGAGAAGAGGTATTAGACTGGCTACCAAACTGAAGGTCTGCAGAGCCAGTGTGCTGACCTCATTGTTGTATGCCTGTGAAACATGGACAGTCTACCAGCACCATGCCAGGAAACTGAATTGCCTCCATTTGAACTGTCTTGGGAAGACTCTGAAGATCACCTGTCAGGATAAGGTACCAGATGTTGAGATCTTTACTCGAACTAAACTGTCAAGCATTCAAACGATGCTTCAGAGAGCACATCTCTGATAGGCTGGCCACTTCAAATGCAAAACATATGCTTGCCAAAAAGACTATTTTATGGAGAACTCACATGGGGCAAATGTTCGCATTGTGGTCAGAAGAGGTGATACAAGGACACTCTCAAGATCTCTCTTAAGTACTTTGGAAATGATTGCGTATCATGGGAGACACTGGTACAGGACCGCTCAGCATGGCATGCCCACTTCAGAGAAGGTGCCATGCTCTATCAGCAAAGCAGAACTGAAACAGCTCAAAGGAAACGCAAGATGCTCAAAGTTGGAGTAACCACCCCAAATGTTCACATGGACTACTTGTACCTGACTCCAAGCTCACACTGGTCTGATCAGGCACAGTTGGACGCATTGACTCTAGCATAGTGAAGTCAATTTGATCCTCTTCAAGACTGAAGAACAACTAACCAACCAACGAACCAGATCTGGGCAAACAGATGTAAAGTGACTTGCCCAAGGTCACATAGCTACCATAAGTGTCTGAGATCGGATTTGAACTCACGTCTTCCTGCCTCCAGTGCTCTATCGCGCTGTCACTTACCTGCCTCTTCAAGGCTTTTAAGCAACCCTTTAAGGCTGCAAGTTGTGTATAGTTGGTAAAAGGAGTTTTCTCTCCTGGATGTTCTCTCAATAGTGCCAAACTCAAATAGAAATGGGCTCCTGGGGGCCAGATATTGACTTCAAAAACCACAAATTAACAATATCTGTGTTAAACAGTATTTTTATGCAAATTGACTTGAAAAGTCACAAGTTAACATTATTTGTTGCATTGCATTTTTATTAATTTTTATATTACCATTATTATTTTAAATATTTTATTTATTTAATTTGAATCTTATTTTTGGAAAAAATATTTAATCAATAATTTATTTATGTACATTACTTTGTTATTTAATTATTCATATTAATTTTTATTGCATATAAATTATTAAATATAAATTATTTTATTAAATTATTTATTTCATTAGAATACATTTATTTATATTACTAGCAATATAAAAATATTTATATTACTAGTGTTATATTGATATTATATGTCTATTATATTAGTAATATGTACTTGTTTCCAGTTGGCTAATATCATGTGAACCAAATATTTCCCAGTTACATTTTAATCTGATTCAGCTGGAGGGGGAGTTTTTGTGGGCTTGACAACTTGACCAAAAAAATCACAGGTCCAGTCCTCTTGATAGCAACAAAAGCAGAAAGCAGAGAGGTACTGGATGACTTAGTTTGTGCACTGGAGTTTATCTTCATTCTATAACTTTCCAAGATTCTCATTCTCCTTGTTACTTTAAAGTTACCTAGCATCACTGGACAAATTCAACAAGCATGAGAATCTCTGCACTGAGAAGGCAAAGCTAGTAACTCTGAGAATGATAAAATTAGAGCGTTGTGAGAGAATAAGAGGTACAGACAAAGGCTAATGAGATGTTGAGGAAAAAGAGTCATGTGGCATGTGACTGCAGAGCAGTATGTTCAGATGTAGCATAAGAGAAGATGGTTTTCCTTATAGTCTCCCCCACTGAGAGTCAGCATGGGAGAGTGAGTGAATGAATGAAGAAAGGATGAATATAAGTGCTTATTATGTGTCAAGGACAGTAGACAAGCCCGGCTCTCAATGAGTTTATATTCTAATAGGGGAGATGACAATACTGGAGTGGTAATGGAGGAATGGTACTTTGTTGTGGAAAGTTACAGAGATGACAGCGGATAGAAGGCCAGGCTTGGAGTCAGGAAGACTTGCCTTCACGTCCTGCCTGTGACAAAGACATAACCTTGGCCAAGTAGCTGCATTTCTCATTACCCTCAGGCAACTCTCTTAAGTCTACAGGTTACTGAACAATTGTGGCTCTACCAAAAATAATGTTCTTAGTTATCCAAATAATAGGTCTGTCCTGGTACCTAATGTCCCAATAAACTAACCCCCCTTCCCTTTGTTTTAGCCCTCTTCTCGCTTCTGAATGGTCTGATTTCCCATGAAAATTTTTAAAAATTGTTACTTGAGGTTATTGGAGACATTCTCCTTTAAAAGTAATGATAGTGACAACAAAAAACCAAACCAAAACAAAAAACCCCAAACTAACACTGATTTCATGTTCATTACCTAGGAAAATAGAAAGTAATTTAAAAGGTTACATTCTTTTCTGTTAAATAATATAGGTACTGCCTTTTAATAACTGTGGTGATACCCTTTTCTGCCTCCCCCCTTCTTTCAAAGAAAAAGATCAAGGGTACCTGAAGGAGTAGCTCATGGAGAGTGACCACAAAGTAAGAGATTTTAAGGATGCTGTTAATGTCCCAGGGTTTTTAGGAATCTTTATTTATTCAACAATTTTTTATTAGGGCCTACTGTAAATAAAACATAAGAGGTTTGTTGTTGAGCCAATGCAGTTGTGTCCAATTCTTTGCAACCCTATTTGTGGTTTTCTTGGCAAAGATATAGGAGTGGTTTGCCATTTCCTTCTCCAGCTCATTTGACAGATGAAGAAACTGAAATAAATGGGGTTAAGTGACTTGCTCAGGGTCACACAGCTCATAAGTACCTGAGGTCATATTTGAACTCAGGTCCTCCTGACTCCAGATCCAGTGCTCTGTCCACTAGGCCATCTACTTGCACATAAGGTATTGGTCATACAAAGGCACAAATGAAATAACCCCTTCCTTCAAGTAGCTAATATTATTGGGGGGACATACACAGATAACTAAATAGAAAAATATACAAGGTAAATTTAAAGTAGTTGAGAGGGAGGGAAGACACTAAGAAGTAGGGGCATTACGTAGAGCGCGGTACCACACCTAGCTAGCTCTTGCCGGGAGCTAGGGATTCTAAAAGTGGGTGGGAGGAGGGAGAACGCTCAAAGTAGGGGAGGAGACTAAAGTCCATGAGACAGAACTGGGTCCCTTGGAAACAGCCAACAGGCCAGTTTGTCCAGAACATAAGGAGAGGGAGGTGGGTCAAGGTGAAACCGATTCATAAAGATAGGCTCGAACCAGATTTCAAAGGACTTGAGGAAAAGGAGTCTGTGGACTCTAATTAAACAGGTTCTTTTTTCTAGAAGAGAATCAAAGTAGATAACGTATTTATCAGAGGCGGGGAGGTTTCAATGCCCCATAGTTTGCAAAGCACAACAGACTGACCTGGGGCCTTTTTAATCGCTGGATCATTAGGAAAACAAACTGCTCCCCATCAAGGCTTTGGTTAATGATTTTTAATAGCCCAGGTGTTGATAGATTTCATCATGTTTTGTTCTTAGCCATTTACATTAGAGGTATCTGACCGGCCAAGCTGCATTAATTAGTGATTAATCTCTAATAATAAATTAATATTTTTTAAAATCGGTGATGCCTATCAACCTGAACTTGTCATTAAATCACATTTTGGAGATTTGGAGATCACATAGACTTGTGATGAAAGAAACTTCAGAGATCTCATTACGGATGAAGAAGCTAAGCACCAGAAAAGCTGATTTGCTGACCAGAGCACCAGAGACTTGCCCAAGGTCACAAGGTGGGGTTTTGAGCCCGTATCTTCTGACTCAATGAGATGCTTTTCATTGCATCACAACTTGATCTTATTCAAATTTTTCTCCCATTTCTATCTATTGTCAGTTGTTTAATATTAGCTGGGTTAAAGATATGAGCCTACTTGATAACAAATAGCAGACTGAATTCTAGTTCTGAGATAGTTAAGTGTTTTTCTATAGAGAGCAATCCTGTAGTAACTGGAATGTTCTCAGAGAGCGTGTCCCCAGCACCAAATGTCTTGTCTGCTGAGTGTTCTGAGGCTAGATGTTTCCTCAAAAAGCAAGCTTGTACCAACTGGAATATTCCAAGAGAGGGTGTCTCCTGCCACAAGTATTTTTTCCTTTGACTGTTCTGAGGGTAGATGTGTTTCCACAGAGAGCAAGCCTGTAGTAACTGGAATGTTCTCAGAGAGTGTGTCCCCAGCACCAAATGTCTTGTCTGCTGAGTGTTCTGAGGGTAGATGTGTTTCCACAGAGAGTAACTGGAATGGTTCAGAGCGTGTGTCTCCACCTAAGACCCCAGCTCAAATTCTGCCACAATAGCTGTGTCACCCTAGGCAAGTCTTACTTCTTAGGCAAGTCTAACTTCCTTAGCTTCCTCAATAGTAAAACAGGGTTAATAACATCTGCCTTACAAAGTTGCTGTGATTATCAAATGAGATAATATATGTAAAGTGCTTTGAAAAACTTAAGATGCTATATTAATGTTAGCTATTATTATGCTTAATTATCCTATGCTTAGCCTTGTATAGTAGGTTGGTCCTTCAGTTAAATCCTAGCACTTAAATTTTTTTATTATTTTAATAACATCCCTTTCCAAAATGAACACTGGTTCAGATTTCCAGTGCAATATTAGGTACCCTACCCAATGTTTGTTTTAGGTTCATTTAGTGTCCTTTATGGTTCTTAGCTGGTTAGGACCATGTCTTCCCCAATGTCAATGGGATATCTCAGGTGAAGGTCAAGGCCCCTGGGCAGATGGTCTATCCAAGGGTGGTCAATGATTTACAAGCTAGTAGCTAACTACAAGTTGCAGTAATTTGTGCTGGGATAGTACTTCAAGGGGGTTAGGCCTTGTTACTACTGGGTGTGATTCTGCTTGTGACAACTGCTGAGAAGAGAGGTTTCTTTCTTTGGTCAATGTGTAGCCCAACTGTACAAAAACAGGGGTCTGCTGATGGAACTTTCCCATTAGGTTCTACAAAGTTGCTGACCTGGATGGGCAGCGAGCAAAACAAGGCTCCATGCCAGTGTTTACACCAGAAAGCTGTCAGTTTAAGTGCGGCTAGACAAGAGATGAAGAGGTGAGCTATAGGTTTTTTAGAAGGCTACCAATTTCTCTTCCTCCTCCCCACTTAATAGCATTTTATTTTTTCCAGTTACATGTAAAGTTAGTTTTCCACATTCACGTTTATAAGATTTTGAATTCCAATTTCTTTCTCCCTTCCCTCCCTCTTCCCTCCCCAAAATGGCATGCAATCTGATACAGGCTATAGCTGCACAATCATATTAAATGTATTTCCACCTTAGTCACATTGTGAAAGAAGAATCAGAACAAAAGGGAAAAGCCATGAGAAAGAAAAAAAAAGAAAATAGTATTCTTCAATCCGCATTCAGATGTTGTAGTTCTTTCTCTGGATGTGGCTAGCATTTGGGATTGTTTTAGATCATTATATTGCTGAGAGGAGCTAACCTAGCATAGCTGACCATCACACAATGTGGCTATTACTGTGTACAATGTTCTGGTTCTGCTCACTTCACTCAGCATCAGTTCATGGAAGTCTTTCCAGACTTTTGAAATTCACCTGCCCATCATTTTTCTGGTACAATAGTATTCCATTACATTCATATGCCACTACTTATTCAGCCATTCCCCAATTGATGGTCATCTAAATTTCCAATTCTTTGTCACAACAAAAATAGCTACTATAAATATTTTTTGTATGTGGGAATTCTTTCCATTTTTTTAATGATCTCTTTGGGATACAGATATAGTAGTGCTAGGTACTGCTGTGTCAAAAGGTATGCAGTTTGATTGCCCTTTAGACATATTTCCAAAGTGCTCTCCAGAATAGTTGGATCATTCACAATTTCACTAACAATACTTTTAGTGTTCCAATTTCCTACATCTTCTCCAACATTTATCATCTTCCTTTGTTGTCATATTAGTCAATCTGTTAAGTGTGAAGTGGTTTTAATTTGCATTTTCCTAATCAATAATGAATTAGAGCTTTGTTCCATATGATTATAATTAGCTTTAATTTCTTCATCTGAGAAGTACCTGTTCACATCCTTTATCATTTATCAATTGGGGAATGACTTGTATTCTTATAAATCTGACTCAGTTCTCTGTATATTTTAGAAATGAAGCCCTTATCAGAGACACTGGCTGTAAAAGTTGTCTCCCAGCTTTCTGATTTTCTTCTAATCTTGGTTGTATTGGCTTTGTTTGTGCAAAACCTTTTTAATTTAATGTAATCAGAATTATCCATTTTGCATTTCGTAATGTTCTCTATGTCTTGTTTGGTAATAAATTCTTTCCTTCTCCATATATTAGAGGACAAACTATTCTTTGCACTCCTGATTTGCTTATAGTATCACCCTTTATGTCTAAATTATGTATCCATTTTGACCTTATCTTGGTATATCATGTGAGATGTTGGTCTATGCCTAGTTTCATGGCACCGATTTCTCAAGACTAGAATGACCAGAGAGTCCTTGGTGGTCCTCAGGATTCTTTTGGGGATTCACTGCCTGGGCCAGTGTGCTAATCACACAGACTCAATTTAGTTTAGTTCAATTCTGCATATGTTCATCAAGGTGTGGTTTCTAAAATGTCTTTCAGTGGGAACTTGGCTGTACATTTTAAAACAAAAAAGTGGGCATTTTTTTAAAATGACCAGATGTTATTCCTTTACTCAGGGAAGGGCTTTCTGAGATTACTTTGAGGAGCTGGTGGGGCAGAGGATCCTAGAGGACATACTCTTTCTCTTTGGTGATATAGATCTCTTAAGGAAGAATAAAAATTGTTTGAGAAACACTGATATCCAAAGTCATCAGAACATTCTATGTGTGTGATTTCACAATCTATTAAGCCACAAGCTCCAATCTTTCCTTTTTTAAAACATTGTTTTACATATTCAGACATAGATTCGAATATTTTACTGATAAAACACAGACTCAAATTCAAACTCGCATTAGTTTTAAAATGAGAGTTAACTTCAAAGATAGTTTTTCCATTCTCATTTATTTATTGATCTTAAAAGTCACCTATGTAATCAACAAATATTTATGAAGTATCTATTGTATACCAGACACTGCTAGACACTGGAGATACAAAGATGAGCCCAATCACTTCATTTCATAGATATATGGGAACTAAGATTAGTAGAGGTTAAGTGACTTGACAGCATTGAACAGCCAACGAATGTCTGAGGCAGAATTCAATCCTAGGCCTTCCTGACTCCAAATCCAGTGCTTTATCCACTGCATCATTCTGTCCTCAAGGATTTTCTATTCTTTTGAGGAGACATGTTAAATTGTGGGATGGAAAGGGAAGGGAAGGACACAAGCAACTGAAAGATGAGGAAACACTTCTTGTATGAAAAACATTCACTTATTTCTTGATAGAACTCATCATTTATTACAAATTTACTTTAGAAAGCATGACATGTCATGGTATTGTCAAAAAAGCTCTGGACTGTACATTAGGAAACTTAAGTTCTAGCCCTAGTTCTTCTTTTTACTATGCAACTGTGGACAAGTCATATCACCCTTAAACCTTAGTTTCTTTGCCTGTTACATGTAGGGCAGCTAGGTAGTACAGTGGATAGAGTTCTAGGCCTGGAATCAGGAAGACCTGAGTTCAAATGTGACCTCTGACACTTACTATCTATGTGACCCTGGGCAAGTCACTTAACCCCATTTGCTTTCAGTTTCCTTATGTATAAAGGAGCTGGAGAAGAAAACAGCAAACCACTCTAATATCTTTGTCAAGAAAACCCCAAATGGGATCATGAAGAGTCGGACATGACTAACAAACAATAAATACGCTACACTATATAGTATAATATATGTGTGTGTGTGTGTGTGTGCGTGTGTGTGTGTGTGTATGTGTATCTATATCTATCTTTCGTCAGAATGCTCTTTTCCAAAAGGATCTGTGTGAGAATTCCTTCAAAAATAAGATCTATGATGAATTTAAAATATGATCTTATATTAAATCCAATGTTTATTTCAGGAATGTTCTTATTGCTCAAAATGAGCTATATCTGCCTCATCTCAATTTAGGGTTAAGCTATAGTTAGTATTACTCTTCAGTGGTATCCAGTATTGTGACACAATGGGCTATGTGAGTTTGTTTTACTAGCCTATTTTGTTTATAAAGAATTTTCTTCAATTCAAAGTCTAGTAAAGACAAATTTTTTAATCTCATTCATCAACTCTCTTGTGTTTGGGTCGCAAGTCTCCAATTTAATTTCCTTAGTTTAAGCATAGTGGCTGTCTGGCACCTACAGCCCAAGTCCATGTGAAAATGGAAGTCAAGTCAAGTAATTCCTTATTGTTCAACTGTGAAGCTGAGCTTCCTGAAATAACGAAAGGCTCACTTCTTTCCATCCTGGTTTCCGTATCATCTTTCTGCATGGTTTTGGTCACTGATCATGGCATTTCATTTTAACCTGGTTTGTGTTTGGTTCCTGCTTTTCTTCTTTTACTCATCAGTAAATTTCTAGTCAAATTAGTCTAAACGAGTAACTCCTCATCTACTCGGGCTCCCAACTGCTGGACGTTAGTTCTTCATTTTACTGTTTGGTGGAAAAGAACCATCTTTGGCAGAAACTTAGGTTTTATCTTCATCCCTTACATCTAAATCCTGTAATTTCTACCTTTATGATTTCTTTCTCATGGTAGAGTTTTTTATATATTTATTCTATTTATACAGTTATATATGTGTATATACATGTGTGGATAGATATAGATATAGTTACTATACTGTAGTATATAGACTCAGAATCTATCTGATCTAGGTTTGAATCCTACCCCAGACACATAATAACAGGGTACCCTTGGGCCATATGACCTAACTTAACCTAATTTCTCTGGGCTTTAGTTTGCTTATATGTAAAATGAGGATTTTTGGACTCAGTGTCTTCTAGAAACCCTCTAGTTCTAAATTTATAATCCTATGATCTCTCCTATGTACCTCCACTGCTATCCCCTTGACTTCAAATGATCTGTCTTTCCTAAATATTTTGTACATGACTTAGATGTGTATACCTTCTTTCTCCATAGACCAGGGATACTAACCTTCTTTGCATCATGAAACCCTTTGGTAGTGTGATGAACACAACAGGTCCCTTCTTAGAATAATGTTTTTTAAATACATAAATAAAATGTGTAGAATTACAAAAAAAGATTATATTAAAATAATTAAAATGTAAAAAACATAAGCTGACAGACTCCAAGTTAAAAAACTCTTGCCCTATACTGTAAAGTGTTGGAGGGCAAGAGCTATCCCTCATTGATCTTCACATATCCCAGCAGTAGGCAGAACAAGACTACATACATAGTAGGTGCTGAGTAAATGTTTGTTCTGTGAATGAATTGCTGAGTGAGTGAATGAATGGGTTAGGATTTGCAAAAGTTCTTATACCTTCAGTGTTATGCTACCAGCTCAGCTTCATCCACACATCACCCCCCAATAGTCAATTCTTTATTTACCTTGACTTTCAGTTTTCTACTACTCTTACATCCCAAGGTAAGAAACTCAAATCAATCCCCTTTCTTTCCTTCTATCATCTCTATAAAGAAGCTATCATAGAGGGTGATCAAACTAATGGATAATTTGGGGATTATTTTAAGCTATTTCATTATTTTCAGAATACAATCTCATTACTATAGATAACTAAAGGTAGAATGAATTACATCATCCATGAAGTTAAAATGTCAATGCTTTCAGGAACTGGTAAGTAATTTATCCACCCCCTTGGCTATGCAAAGGAAGCATGAATAAATTTCCAGAGGAGAGCAATAATTCCCGATGGTCAAGGAAGCATTTTGCATTATCTTGGCACCCAGGACATATTTGATAACAGTAATAAAGATCAAAGGTTACAAACTTTCAAGATTAACATGCCATTGTGTTGGTATTAAGTCTGAAGTGGAACCATTAAACCACAAGTAATGAAATATAGCCTTTCAGATTAAAAATGTATTTGTTAAAAGATGCAGTTCTTTAACCTTGGGGCTGTACTGTATTGGGTAACTGACCAATGAAGACATGACTGAAACTAAACGAAACTTTGCTTTCAAAACCACCCCGATCACATTTCCATGCTCATTCCTGAATGATTATTAAACTACTCACAATAAAAGAATCTGTAGGAGGAAACAATATTATTAACAATTCACCCAAATCCCTGCCCTCAGCAAATGAAAAATACATAACATTATCTAAGGGCTGGGCAGATGCCAAACATTCACAAATAGGCTTGAACTTGTTGACTGTTCCTTGAAACTGAGATGGTCCTGTTGGTATTAAATTGTGTTGTTTGCAACTATTTCATCTCTGACTTTCAGTTTTCATTCACTAAGGGTTATTTAAAAGTATAAATTAGACAAAGTCCCAAATAAAACTTTCAGCGTGATGGCTTTTTCCTTTCTTTTTTAGGGTGTGCTTCAAATTTAATACAATAGTTCCAACAACGCCATATTGTCTGGGTCCCTTTTTGAACTTTCTTATGCTTTTTTCTTTCTTTAAGTTATTCATTGACCTTCTATTTTTCCTATCACTATCGCTACCCTCTCCTCTAACTCTTTGTCTTTCTACATAAAAACTCTTTGTAAAAAGTAATTATAATCATGTGAAACAAATCTGCACCTTGATCATCAGTGAAAATGTGTCTCCTTCTTTCCTTTGGGTTAATAATCTCTTTGCCAGAAGGTGGGAACTATGTTTTATCATCTGTCTTCTGGAGACTTGATTGATCATTCTATTGATAATAGTTCTGCAGTTTTTCAGAGCTCTTTTTCTTCATAATATTGCAGTTATCTTATAAATTATTCTTTGTATTCTTTTCCCTTCATTGTGAATCAGTTCATATAAATTCTTCCAAACTTCCTTGAATCTGTCCCATTCACAATTTCTTATGGTACAATTACTTTACATATGTTTACTATAATTTCTTTATTTCACTAATAGTTGATGGGCATCCACCTTATTTCAAATTCTTTGCTACACCAAAAAAAGTGTTGCTACAAATATATTTGCATATATGTCATTATTTCTTCTTTATAATAGTTTACTTTAAGTCTAATATGTCTAAATTAGCTCCAAAAGGAGAAAGGACAGTGTTACCCAAATCTCTTCATGCCAAGACCATCAGTGTCCTTTTTTTCCAAAGGACTTAGTGACCACTAAGTTATTTGCAATTCGCTAACTAAAAGAGACAAGTCGTAAAGTCAACATCCTCTGATTCACACTCTAAATGCCAGGGTCTATGAGTTTGAAGCATTGTTTGCAACTCTGAAGACCCCAGGAGAAGTTGGTAGCCAGAATAACTGAGGCAATTGTCCCATTGCATTGCTTTGAGTTTGGAGTGCTACTTGTTAAGAGGAACACAAACTAACAGGAACAAAGTCAGAAAAAGGTTGAGGGCAGTCAAGACTATCATGTAAGAATGAAGAAACTGGGGACATTTCGCCTAGAGAAGAACTGAAGGGTATATAAAAGATACCTTCAAATATTTGCTTCATGAATTAGGCTTCTTTTGCCTAACTCTGAGGACAGAACTAGGACCGATGGGTGGAAGTGGCAAAGTGCCACTTTTTAGTGCAATGTAAAGAACTGTGTATTAGAACTCACCAGAAATAGAATGGTCTGCTTTGTAAGGTAATGAATTCCACTCATTGGAGAAGATGTAAAAGGGGTTCCTGTTTGGGTATGATTTGGATCATATTACATTTAAGGTTTTTTGCAATTTAATGGTTCTACAATTCTATTTCAGGATCTGTGTTGGTGTCAGACCTTCATGACTTCTATGACTGTGGAGATATTTTGGATATACTAGTGAGTATCCTGTGATTTTACTGGGATTCTTCTAGATTGATATGGATTCTTCTGGAGTTTCCATAATGAACGCATGGTCTTGCTTGGAGCAACACCAACCTTCCCCAGAGTAGCTCCAATTTAGATCCAAAGGTTCCCTTGAGGTATCTTAGATATCCAGTTACCTTAATGCACCTGTGACCTTATCAATGTGAGTATTCCCTCCAAAAATGGCTATCATAACCCATTGATTGCTTCTTGTACTCTGAGACTTTTATCCATAATGGGGATGCCATTCAGTATGAAGGGGGATGTCTCAAGTTCATCTAACACCACAAAGAAATAGGTGAAGTATGTGGGCTGTCCATCCATTACTTTTTTTTATTCTATTTACTTGGCTCATCTTTTTCAACTCTATGTTTCAAACTCTATGTTTCTTGAAGAAGATCTTTTACACCAGTTCTCCATCACAATTGATGGTTTCTGATGTGTTTCAGCCTCTGCTCATATCTACCATGAGCTTTTTGAGTGATCCTTAACCTCTTTGGAGGCTATTGTAGTTTCATAATTTGTGGTCATAAAACATCCCTGAAAGAATATTATACTAAAATGATGAGTTTTTGTTTTAGGAAGAAACTTGGGGTCAGTAGAAAAACTTTACAATTTTCCAAAGGTAATCTCTCTCTCCTTTTCAGTTCTAAACCCAGCTCATTGTCCATTTGCAGTGCTTGTGCTAGCTGAAATCATGCTGACGAATGAACTCTAAAATTGTTCTTCCCACTTCGCATCATAGTTTGGACAATGAGTCTCTTCCCTTTTTCATGTGTGTATGCATGAGTGCAGAGTTACACCAAAATCTTTGGAGTGATTATAGATCTCTTTGAGAAGGCTTTCAGGTTTCTATGGTGTGATGCAATCACTGAAATGTCATCTGCAAAGAAGAATGGCTGGAGAACCAGTCTTTAATAGAGAACCATTTTTCAGCCTGACTTTTTACCGAATCTCCTCCAAGACATGGCAAAACATTTGGTAAATGCACAATTACCTGTTTTATTCTTCACTTAATATCAGTGATCCTCTTCAGGGGTGAGAAACCTCTGGTCTTGGGGCTACATATGGCCCTCTAAGTCCTCAAGTGTGGCATTTTTACTGAATCCAAACTTCACAGTTCTGTCAAAGAGCTGCACTTGAGGACCTAGAGGGCCACATGTGGCCTCAAGGCCACAGGTTCTCCACCTTTAATCAAACAAGATCATCTCTTCTATGTCTTTCTGGGAACTTTTTGTATATTTGACATAATGTCTTATTTGGTTAGAGAAGAGCATTTAAGCTTGCTCCACCAAATTGAGTCTTTTCTGTAGTCAGCATACAATAAGAACCATGTGATCTTCTATTGGCTAGTCTTTTAGTCAGATGTGGTCTACTATGGAACATTACTTGTAAAAGTCTATTATTTCTTTCTAATATCCTCATCAAGAATACTCTGATTGTATGTGTAGATTATTCTTATGAGAATTTTATATGGATGGGGATAATAGGTCTGTGGGTCAGTAGTCATTCATATTTTCTTATTAATCTTTTTTTTTTTAAAAAGTACCAATAAAGTCCAAAATTTTTTCCACCCTCTTGGCATCTTCCTTTCCTTCAGGTAATTCCTCAATATATTCAAAATTATGTCATCTCTAGCATAGACTTTCCTCGCCTATATTTGGTCTAGCTGCTTTTTTCAGTCTATTTCCTTTTCAATACCATTTCTACAACTTCTATTAGTATATCTGGAACTGTGTTCTTAGTGTCCAAATGTGTTGACTCCACTGCCCATGACGGGGAAAATAGTTTGTTATAACAATACATTCAGGTCTCTTCTATGTTTTATCTGTTAATTGTCCTACTTCCACATTCCTTCTTTAAAGTCATCCTTAAGAAGACTTTGCTTAATGGAGTCTGTCATCATGTTTTCTTCAAAATGGGTTTTCCTTCCACTATTTTTCACTTTTAAAAGAAACAGTACTTTTCATGATCTTCTACTATCTTCCTCTTTAGTATTTTACAAATAAGTCTGCATTTTAAACTGATTTTTTCTGTGGTTGCCGTATCTCCATATAGCAATTTAAATTGCTATAAAGCTTATAAGGGTCAATATCCTTTTCTCCATGCATTCCTCATTTTTCAGCCTCAATAACTTGTGCAAATAGATCAAATTGAAGTTGTTTTAATTGAAGACCATATCTTTTTCTCATTTTTAATTCTTTCTTCTAACTTTGCATTAATTTACCCTTTGTTCTAACAAATTATTGACCTAACTGCTGACAGCTTATTCATAAATTATTCTCATATCAGTAACTACATAGTTCTTATATATTAAAATGTAACCAATTTCTTTCTCCTTTTTTCTGGAAATGCTATTGAGGTACTCACCATGTCTAGTGCTGACTCCTTTTTCTTTTTGAAATATGTTTTATTTATTATTTTTAAAATAGTAATCATTGGCATATTGTGCTTTAAGGTTTACAGAGTACTTTAAATGCATTATCTTATGTGAATCCCATAGCAATTTCACAAGAAGTGCAGACCAGCTATTATTATTCCTGTTTTATAGATAAGGAAACTGTGGCTGAGACCAGGCTCAGTGATGGGTTACCCGAGTTCACACAGCTGGTACACATCAGAACTGAAATTAAACTCAAGTTTTCATATTTCAAATCTACATGCAACTTTTTCTACTATATCACAGCTGCTTATTTTACTCAGACTTAATGAAAAGCAATATTTTCTTCTTTAAGTCCTTCCCACTACCTCACCCCCAGTGTGCAAATTTTAAAAAAAGAAGCCCTTTAATAAATACAGATCTAGCAAAACAAATTCCCAGTGGCTATATCTGAAAATGTTTGTCTCTTCCTGCATTTTAGGTTCATCCCATCTTTGTCAGGGGGCACATGGTGTGTTTCAGCTTCATTCTTTTGGACTCATAATTCATCGTTGAATTGAGGCAGCCAAATGGCACAACAGAAAGAACAGTGAACTTGAGGTTACGTTGACTCAGTTTTAAATCTAGCCTCAGATATTCATGAGCTGCGTGACCTTTGACAATTAATTAATGTCTGTCTGGCTCAATTTCCTTTACTATAAAATGGGGGTAGTAGTAGTACCTATCTCTCAGAATTGCTGTGGATTAAAAGAGATAACACAAGTAAAGCGCTTTGTGAATCTTATAAATTTTGGTACATAAATGTAAAAAGTAAAAAAAAATTGTATGCAAACATAACAAAAGTGTTCTAATGACCAAAACTCTAAAGTATTTCAAGGTTACTTTTCTCTATAATGTCATTACTGTATAAATTGTTCTAATTCTGCTTACTTTGTTCTGTATCAGTTTGTAGAAGTCTTCCAAATTTTTTCTAAAACTAGCCGTTTCAACATTTTTTGTCATAATAATATTCCCTTCTATTTACATACTAAAATGTATTCAGTCATTCTCCAATAGGTGAATACCTTTTAGTTTTCAATTTTCAGTCTTTCTTTCTTTCTTTGCTAGTCTGATTGGAACCTTAAAGTTGTTTTAATTTGCATTTCTCTATTGGTGATTTAGAGCATTTTTTCACAGGGATGTTGATAGGATTTTTCATATAATTGTCAAATCATCAAAATCAATCTATATTTATTAAGCCACTATTGTGTTTCAGAAATGTAGTAGGCAGTTAATTGCATTTGTTCCCTAGAAAACTGTCAGTTCATATCCTTTGACCTTTTATCTATTAGAGATAGGCTTTTAATCTTATAAATTTGAATCAGCTTCTTTTATATCTTAGTTATGAGGCCTTCATCAGAGAGATTTGCTGCAAAGGCTTTTCTGCCAATTACCTATTTTCTTTCCAATTTAGCTTCATTAGATTTATTTGTGCCAAGAATATTAATTTATAATCAAAATTGTCATTTGATTTTGTGTAATCTTATCATTTGTTTAATCGTGAAGTCTTCCACTATCCATAGTCTTGAAAAAATACTTTTTCCTTGGCTCTTTAATTAGTTTATGATTTGACCTTTTATGTCTGTGTCATATATCCATTTGGAGTTCATTTTGACATGTGATATAAGGTATTGACCTAAACCTAATTTCTGCAAGATTACTGTCCATTTTCTCAACAAATCAAATCGTATTTCCCCCAGTAACTGCAATCAAATCGTATTTCCCCCAGTAACTGCAATCTTTGGGTTTATTGAATATAATTGTGCTTGTTCACTTCTGTAATCTATGTACCTAAGCTCTTCCACTGATTAACCTCTCTTTTTTTTAATGACACCAATCATTTTAATGATTATTGTTTTATAATACAGTTTGAAAGGCAGTATGATCTTTTCTCAAAGAAAACATTCATAATGTAAAACATGAGTCTTCTGGGTCATCTGTGTCTTTGACGTCTCTCATTCTTTATTGTTGACACACTCTCTTTTATTACTGAACCACACTTTTCATTGTCCTAATCTATTCCCAAAATGACCGGATGAACAAACGCAATATGGCACTGTGAAAGGAGTACTCAATTTGGCAGTAGATGTCTTTAGTTCAAATCTCAGCTATCCTACTTACTATTTGTGTGACCAAAGTGTGTCATTTAATGTCTCTGGACTTTGGTTTCCTCACCTGTAAAAGGAGCAAACTGGACTCTAATCTATGATGTTATAAATATAGAAGGATGCCTTTGAGCACACAGTATAGCCACTCTTCAAAGAATTCTGCAGTTTTCAAGCTATCTATAAATATTAGCTTAAGCATTAATATTCTAAACATGAAATACCTGTCCCATGATATTTTAAATATCCAATGGACATTTTAAAGAGGAATTGAATCATATTAATATTGACATTTTCCTTATAAACTAAATCAGAAGACAGAAGGAAGTTCTCACTAAATGGAAAAATAACTCATGGATTCTCTTTTGAAAACTACAAAGGAATTTTATCCTGTGCCTAAAGGGAGCAATAAACATATCCTGGGATAAAGGTTCAAATATGCTACGACTATGTTGGGCGATTGAAGTCCACTGGGAAAAGTTCATTATAGATAGCTGAAGTCAACTCTTCCTAGATTTCCTTCTCGGTTTGCTCTCTCTTTGAGGTGAGCTGTGGAGTCAGTCACAACATGACTCAGTGGCTGGTTTTCTTTTCTTTTTCTTAGCCCAGGAATACATACACTAACTCAGTTCAGTTCAGTTGTTTTTCAGTCACGTCTGACTCTTTGTGGGTTTTCTTGGCAATAATAACGGAATGGTTTGCCATTTCTTTCTCCAGCTCATTTTTCAGATGAGGAACTAAGGCAAACAGGGTTAAGTGACTTGGCCAGGGTCACACAGCTAGTAAGTGTTTGAGGCCAGATTTGAGTTCATGAAAATGAGTCTTGCTGATTCCAGACTCACCACTTTATCCACTGCAGCCCAAGACAGTAATACATTAATGATCTGTAATTTCATCGATTTGGGAACTCCCCCCACCTAGGCACCTTAAAACCCAACTGTAATTAAACAGATAATCTTAAAGAGTTCTTTGCATCCCAGAGAGTTTAAGTGGCTTCCCTCAGATAAAAAGAATATGGTCCTTGCTGATTACAGTTCTAACATTCCCCTTAGTACTTCAGGCTTCTTGTCTATTGCTCTGTGTAGAGCAGCTAATTCCACAGATTGAAATGGCTCGATTCTTGGTCAGTGCTTTTCCATCAAGGGTTCATGAGCTCAGCCTGATCCATTTAGAGGTAATGATTTTTGCACCAAGCCACAAGGGCTTAATGTTATTACCTAGTAACTCAGTCTCAGAGACAATAGAACCTTTTGAGCGTGAGTTAGGGATTCAGCTCTTCCTCTGTCTTGGGTGTGGTAGCTTTTCTTGACAAACTAGGAGGTGTGTGTTGGAAGGGGGCAGAGGAATAGGTAGTTCCAGGAGAAACAGTTTGTTTTGCCGATGAAGGCAATCCAGCATTTAATTGGACAGTGGGAAAGGTTGTAAGATATGGTCTATTTGCCTTGGCTTTCTCCTCCCCCTAGAATACTAAATTTGCTCTATACTACCTGAGGTTTTTACTCTTTGTAACTCACAGTGCTAAATCTGTACTATGCCTGAGTTTGCACAATAGGAGGAGCTGGGTGTATTTCATAACTTCCTTGGAGAGCAATATTTTTCAAAGCAAATAGCCCCCTGAGTTGGTCCATCTGGAACTGCTGAATGTGTGGTGTTCAGCAGGAGTCTCAGTAGATAAGGCATTAATAAGTGCTGGGCAAAGAGTTGACTTACTGAATCAAATGATTTGCTGACACTTCCCTTCTGCCTCAGGTGCTTGAGGTAGAGTGTCAAAGGTTCACTATAAATAGCTCCCACTCTCCTCAGACTGCCATATCTCACTGACTGACTGCTTGGTAAAGACTTTGTTTGGGCTAGTGGAATCAGGCACCATGGTGAGGCTTGTGCTACCCAATCCGGACTTGGAGAATAGGATACCAACACTTGATGATCTTGAGACTATTGAAAAGGAAGAGGCAGATTCAAGACCCAAATGGGACAACAAGGCACAGTACATGCTAACCTGCGTCGGCTTTTGTGTGGGGTTAGGAAATGTGTGGCGATTTCCTTACCTCTGCCAGAGCCATGGAGGAGGTATGTAGTGTCTGTTTATTCTACATGTCCTGTGGGGGGAATTGGGACAATGGCAGCTTCTGAGTTAAACAGCAAAATGGGCAGGCAGATTTTTTTGCAATACTCAAATGTGCTTTCAGCACTAGGCTAAAAGCTCCACGAGGGAAGTATATCTATCTATCTATCTATCTATCTATCTATCTATCTATCTATCTATCTATCTATCTATCTATCTATCTATCTAGATATAGGAAAGGCAAAAGTGATGGGAAAGTAATCCACTGCCATCTTAGTAGCTCACTCAGCTTCCCCTGGGGATTGTACGATTAAGATGGGGAAAGAGCAGATGTCGCAGAAGTTTACATCCCCAAAGCAGTATGCTTGCACAAACTTTTATTCTTCTGATTCTTTTCTACTTTCTCCTCCATTAAATTGTAGGGGACAGAGCTAGAGAATATATTAGGTCGGGGGAAAAGACATTCGATGCCAAAATTTTACTTTCTCATTTATATATCTTTATATAAATTTTACTTTTATATAAACTTTACTATCAAGTAAAGATTTTTGTCTATAATTCTCATTGCCATTTTCCAAAAGTATTCTACGTTCAGAAGCAATATGGCCATTTGATAGAATGCTGGCTTTGGAGTCTGGAAGATAAGTGTTCAAGAGCTTTTATCAGACGATAGTTACAATGCAATGGGCAAACCAGCTCCTCAGCCCACTCTCTGAGCTACAAAGTTAGACCTATGTTCCCATTTTGTGTGTGTGGAAAAGTTTTCATGAAAGTTCCTCTGCATGATTGAAATCATAGGTCTGAATCGTAACAAAAAGATGTTTCAGTTTTTAACGATATGTATTTTGAGCTCTCACAGCTCTAAATCCATTGAATGAAAGTAGTAGAGTCATTTCTGAACATTACCACCAGGCATACTGGCATTGTTGTGTTATTTGGTACAAACAATAATTTTAAAGAAACTTAAGGTCAATTCTGACAATTTTAAGGACTGATCAAGTCAGGTCTCTGTGATAGTTTTTAAGAAATAGAAGGGGCTGCACCATTTTTTTTAATTTTCTAAGTTTTTATTTTAAACTCAAATACAAAATGAGAAAAGAAAAAAACCATTTCCATGTACACAGTAGAACATAAGAGAGGATTCAATACAAAATAACACATTCCCATTTCAAGAAAACCTATATAATAAACAGGACACTTTGTTTTCAAAGCTGCCTTTTCTTTGTTTCCTTGTTGGTTTTCTTTTATTCTCTGCTGTGCATTTTTTACTTTATTTCACGCTCCCCCTCCCCCCAGGTTACAAGTAAGTGTGGATATGTGTGTGTGCATACACACATGCAGACACATATGTGTGAAGAAATACACACACATAAATATCTATAAACATACACATGTACACTCATACACACGTAAGACTTACTATGCTTATTTCTTCCTATCATCTATTTCTCTGAAGGTGAAGTCTTCCTTTATGAGTCCAGGTCTTTCCATGTTTTTCTAAATCAACCAGCTCATCACTTCCTATGCCACAGCAATATTCCAACCCAATCACATTTTATCTGAAAGATTGTCTATGAAATTTCCCCCCGCAATTTTCTGCATTCCCTCTGTTCTTGGCTACATAGGTTTTATTTATACAAGAATATTTTATTTTAAAATAATTAAAATTATCCTTTTGACATGTCAACACAGCTCTCTATAATATAGTTTAAGGTCTGATACTGCTGAATCTCTTTTCTCTACTTCTTTTTTCCCTGGTTTCTTTGAGGTTCCTGACCTTCTGTTCTTCCAAATGAACTTTGTTATTATTTTTTTCTAACTCAGTCAAATCATTTTTTAGTAATTTAATTGGAATGACATTGAATAAATAGATTAGTTAGGTTAAAAATGTCATTTTAAAATTTATGTTGGTTTTACCTACTCATGAACAATAAATATTCAGTTATTTAAATCTGAGTTTATTTGTACAAAAATGTTTTATGTTTATGTTCATATAGTTTTCGTGTTGGTTTTGTCAGATATACACTTAAGGATTTTGTACTGTCATGGTATTTGAAATGGTCTAAAACAATATAGAATAATATTGCTGACATAGTGTAGTTTCTCTGTCTTTCACTTTGGATTAAATCTATTTTAATTTTAACTTTGTCTGAAAGCATGATTACTATGCCTGCTTTTTTTACATACTAAATTCTATTCCTGCCCTTTATTTTATCTCTGTGTGTATCTCTCATTTTTATAATGTTTCCTGAAAGCAACATATTATTGAATTCAAAATTTTCATCTGCTGTCCATTTCCATTTTCTGGGTAATTTCATCCCTTTCACATTTTAAACTACAATTATTTGTTCTGTGTTTTCCCCCTCCAATTCTTCCTCTCTATCCTTTTCATCTTGTTTACCCTATCCCTCCTCACTCCTCTATTTTACTTCTAGCTGCTACCCTTCCCTCCTATTCCTTAATCTGTCCACTCCTCTAAGAGTCCCTCCCTTATCTCCTCTCACCCTTTCCCCTTGCTCTCTTATTTCTTCTGGAATTTAGCAGACTTTTATACCCTTCTAGATATATCCATTCCCGATGTGAGTAAAGTCCCAGCACTACCTGCCCTCCACCCTACTAGCTTATTCTGTACCAGTTTCTCCTTTTATGCCTCATTTGTATGAGGCAATTACTCATTTTAATCTCTCCCTACACAGTTTTACTTTTTAGAATCACTTCATCTTACTCAGCTTAGCCTATGCCTTTCTTTCAAACTAGACATGTGAGTCATAAATGTACTACTATGCTTTCACATAAATTAAGTGAATAATATTGATCCCCTTATAATTGATCTTTAATGTTAATTTATATTTCTCCTGGACTTCATATATCAAATTTCCCTGTAAGTTCTGGGGGTTTTGTCACAGAAACCCAAAAGTCTTTGAGTTTGTTAAAGGTCCATTTTTTTTCATTCAGGATTTTACTTAACTTTGCTGGGCAAGATGCCCGGGTCAGAATCAACTTGGTTATAGCTCTTTTGCCTCATAATCCTTCAATATGCCTTGCCCAAGGTCAATCAGGTAGTGTCATAAGCAGAATTTGAACCCAGCTTCTTCAGATTAAAGCCAGTATTTTTTTTCCATTGTGCCTTTTGTATGCTAATGAATGACAATGAAGGGTCATAATCTGGAGATATAATTCAGTGGTCTTATGGAGAACATTTCAAACTGGGTGTGGTTTACTATAGCAAGTACACTCCGTCTGGAGTTAGGAGATCTGAATTCAGATCCCAGCTCTGCTATTTATAGTTGTGTAATCTTAGACAAGCCACTTAATTGGAAATTCTAAGATGTGGAAAGAAATGTTTGGTGGAGAGAATGGGGAGAGGAGGGCAGACTGTCTCTTGTATATGGTTGGGGCAGCTAGGTGGTGCAGTGGTTAGAATACCAGATCTAGAGTCTGGAAGACTCAACTTCTTGAGTTCAAATCTGGCCTCAGAGACTTACTAGCTGTGTCCTTGGGCAAGTCATTTTAACCATTTGCCTCATTTTCCCCAAGGAAATGGCAAACCACTCCAGTATCTTTGCCAAGAAAACCCCATATGGGGTCATGAAGAGTCAGACATGACTGCAAAATGACTGGACAGGATAAGACGCATGGTTGAGGCTGACTAAAGACAGAGATTAGGAGATTTGAGAAGGTTAAGGAACTAAGGTTTAGGGTGTTTGTGGTGGGGAAGGAGGTAGGATGGAGTAGAAGACAATGAACCAGGTGGTGTGATTGTGGTTTGTAGTTTGTCCTTCATTATCGAAGAGGAACATGAAGTCAGGGACATGATGACATGACTTGCAAATGACATGGATTTCACAAAGGGAGGGCCATGCAAAGTCGCCAGCCTTACCTTCTTACTTTCTCCTCCAGAGCTGATGGGGTACAGATTCTTGGAACCTCCTTGAATCTCCTCGAATCTTCTCATTTGATCTGACTGACCCCGGAAGCCCAGGGACTTTTTGTTATCAATGTGCCCAGGTTTTGGTCACACTCCCCACCCTTGATCCTATCAAAACCCCATTCTTCAGGAATCCTCTCTAGATTTGATCTGTATTCACACCAGGGTCCTAGTCATTCCCATCAAGATCCCTGGATTGTTCCACCTGCTTCCCACCCAAGTCTATCTGATATCTCCTGATTGCCTCCAGTTGTTTCCAACACTTGACTAGTCACCCCAGTCCCAACGAGGTGCTGCTTGGCCTTCTCATGACCCTCCCTAAACCCCTCTTCCCATCACCCTAGAATACCAGACCACCCCCAGATCCCTCCTATAGTCTTTTTCAGTGTTTAAGTTCCATCTTGCCTCCATGAAGGCACTCAGGTTTTATCCACCACAGACTCTGTCTAGCTCAGATTCTATCTGACCCACTTGTCAGTAGAAGCATTACAAATGGTTAGGCTCCTTAAGAGTCAACCCAAGGTGGCTAATCTTTAATAAACTTTGTTTTTCTTTGGCTTTAAGAAGGCTTGAGTCGAATTCATTTGAGCAGGACCTCGTATGTTGGTATTTTGGGGTCCCCAGCACCCCAAACCTCAACAGAGCCATCTGGGTCCAGTGGCCAGATATCGATCGGGATGAGTGGAGATGGCCCAGGATGCAGTGGAAGACCTTGGTCCTTTAAAGCTAAGGTCTTTTCAGATTCTCATACCAGGTATTGAACCTACTGGGGAAGAGGAATAATAATACACAGAAGTTCATAGATGGCAGCAGCAAGATCTAGATAAAATGAAGAGAACTTCAGGCGTGGTTTCAGCTGATGGTGGAATAGAAAGGGTCTGAACAAAGAATAAGCCAACTCCTCCTCCCAGCCCTGCGTGTCAAGGGGTATGAGAGATATAGCCAGCCTCGGAAAGGATACCAATAGATATGGTATCTTCCTTTGGGAGAAGCCAGATTTCAGTGAACACAAGAGAAAACAATGTGAGAAGAGATTTGGAATCCTAGAAAAATAGAATTACAGCTGGAATTGACCTTAGAGGTCATCTCGCCTAATCCCTTCATTTTGTAGATGAGGAAACTGAGACCCCAAAAGTTAAAGTGGCAGCCTAAGGACAGAGTTAAGATTCAGACTTGGATCCTCTAACTTCTATCCATCTTCCATACTTCAGCATAGTGTGAGGGGTCACTGTGTGTAGAAGAAAAGGGCAGGAGAGAATAGGGATAAGGGAGAATTAATGCTGAGTTGGGGAGAAGAGCAGCAGAAATTCTCGAGTAATTCTTTTTTTTTTTTTTTTTTTTTTTTTTTTAAATTTTATTTTTTTTAATGTTTTACAATCATTTCCTTAAAGTTAAGATTTTATTCCCCCCACCCTTCCCTCAATACCCCCCTCCCTCCCCATGACAGCATACAATTCTGTTTAGGTTCTACATATACTTTCCTATTGAGCACATTTTCACTATATTCATGCTATGTAGTCGAACTAAAATAAATGGAAGAAATCATATAACAAATCAACACATATTACACTGAAACCCACCCACACACAAACATGATCTGCTACATTCTGCAAGTGGCTTCCACATTTCTTTCTCTGAGTGTGGAAGGCGTTTTGCCTTTGAAGACCGACATTAGGATTTTTTTTTTTTTTTCCTCAGTAAGTTCTTGTGTTATTACAAAGTTCCAAGTCTACCAGAAGAAACTCTCGCACACTGTGGTCGTTGCTGTGCACAAAGTTCTCCTGGTTCTGCTCCTTTCGCTCAGCATCAGATCATATAAGTCCTTCCAGGCCTCCCTGAAGTCTTCTTGTTCCTCATTTCTTATGGCGCAATAGTACTCCATTACATTCATATACCATAATTTATTCAGCCATTCCCCAATTGATGGGCATCCCCTTGACTTCCAGTTTTTGGCTACCACAAAGAGTGCTGCTATAAATATTTTTGTACACGTGGGACCCTTTCCCGTTTTTATAATCTCTTGGGGATACAATCCTAGTAGTGATATTTCTGGGTCAAAGGGTATGCACATTTTTGTAGCCCTTTGGGCATAGTTCCAAACGGTTCTCCAGAAGGGTTGGATGATCTCACAGCTCCACCAACAATGAATTAGTGTTCCAACTCTCCCACATCCTCTCCAGCATTTATCATTTTCTTGTTCTGTCATGTTTGCCAATCTTACAGGTGTGATGTGGTACCTCAGAGTTGTTTTGATTTGCATCTCTCTAATCAATAGTGATTTAGAGCACTTTTTCATATGATTATAGATATTTTTGATTTCTTCCCCTGAAAATTGCTTGTTCATATCCTTTGACCATTTATCAATTGGGGAATGACTTGGATGTTTATATATTTGAGTCAGTTCTCTATATATTCTAGAAATGAGGCCTTTATCCCCGAGCTTAGCCGTAAAAATTTTTTCCCAATTTACTACATCCCTCCGAATTTTGGTTGCATTGGGTTTGGTTGTGCAAAAACTTTTCAGTTTAAAGTAATCAAAATTATCCATCTTGCATTTCATAATGCTTTCTATCGTTTCTTTAGAAAAAAATTCTTCCCCTCTCCATAAATCTGATAAATACACTATACCTTGCTTCTCCAGTTTATTCATGGTATCAATCTTTATACCTAAATCATGTACCCATTTGGACTTTATTCTTGTGTACGGTGTCAGGCATGGGTCTATGCCTAATTTCCGCCACACAGTTAACCAGTTTTCCCAGCAATTTTTGTCGAACAATGAGTTCTTATCCCAGAAGCTGGGATCTTTGGGTTTGTCAAACAGGAGGTTGCTATATTCCTTGCCAACTGTGTCTTGAGTGCCAAGCCTATTCCATTTGTCTACCCCTCTGTTTCTTAGCCAATACCAAGTGGTTTTGATAATTGCTGCTTTATAATACAATTTGAGGTCTGGTAACGCTAGGCCACCTTCCCAAGCATTTCTTTTCATTAGTCCCTTTGATATTCTGGACCTTTTGTTTTTCCAAATGAATTTTGATATTATTTTATCCAGCTCTAGAAAATAATTATCTGATAGTTTAATTGGTATGGCACTAAATAAGTAGATTAATTTAGGTAGAATTGTCATTTTTATTATATTAGCTCGGCCTACCCATGAACAACTGATGTTTTTCCACTTACTTAAATCTGACTTTATTTGTGCAAAAAGTGTCTTGTAATTGTGTTCATATAATCCCTGGGTTTGTTTTGGCAGGTAAACTCCTAAGTATTTTATAGTGTCTACTCTAGCTTTAAATGGGATTTCTCTTTCTATCTCTTGGAGTTGGACTTTGTTGCTAATATATAGGAATGCAGAAGATTTGTGTGGGTTTATTTTGTAACCTGCAACTTTGCCAAAGTTGTTTATTATTTCAAGTAGCTTTTTACTTGAATCTCTGGGATTCTCTAAATATATCATCATATCATCTGCAAAGAGTGATAGCTTAGTTTCTTCTTTGGCTATTTTTATTCCTTCAATTTCTTTATCTTGTCTAATTGCTACCGCTAACATTTCTAGTACCATATTGAATAATAATGGTGATAATGGGCATCCTTGTTTCACCCCTGACCTTATTGGAAATGCCTCTAGCTTATCTCCATTGCATATAATGCTTGCTGAAGGTTTTAGGTAGATACTGCTTATTATTTTATGGAAGGTTCCCTTTATTCCTATGTTCTCCAGTGTTTTTAATAGGAATGGGTGTTGTATTTTGTCAAAAGCTTTTTCTGCATCAATTGAGATGATCATGTGGTTTTTTTTGGTTTTCTTGTTGATATGATTGATAATGCTAATAGTTTTCCTAATATTGAACCAGCCCTGCATTCCTGGTATGAAACCTACCTGATCATAATGTATTATTCTCTTGATAAGATGCTGTATTCGTTTTGCTAAAATCTTGTTGAAAATTTTTGCATCTATATTCTTCTCGAGTAATTCTTTACCCATTTATGGATCCTTCCCAATATGAGAGCCTGGATCTTCAGGCAAGGTGGCAGAGAGTGTAATAATCCATGTTACTCCACCAAGGTCACCAAGGAGAGAGGTTCTGGGGGTAGGAGGAGGGGGGAAGGGAGAATGGCTACTGAGGGCCCAGAAAAGGGACGAAGGGAAGCTCTGTAGTAGAGCTAGAGCTAAAGACATGTCCTCTAGATGAAGAACTTGAGTCCTTCAGGACCTTGACATCTGGCAGAAAGTTTTGCTTGCTCTGGGTTTTCTCATCTGTAAAACTAATTGGTTTCCAAGATTCCTTTCAGCACTAAATCCCCTTTTCAGCACTAAATACCCCCATTTCCGGAATGAAATGACAAAGTAATCTTATTTGTTAGCTATTTAAATGGAAGAGCTTCCCTCAACCTCTGAAAATCTGTCAGAGCGACTGGGAAGGCTTTGAAATGCCTCCAAGCAAAGACAATAACGTTCCGTATCTAATCCAATTGCAGTTTATCTCATGGGATTCCAAAGCCACAAATATGTGTTCTCTAGGATTTAGTGAGTCTCCGAGCCATTGATCTGTTTCAGCAACAGAGATCTGTTTGTACATTAATAATGATTAATACTGTTTCGTCTTGAAAACGGAGGGAAAAAATACCTTTATCATTTCTCTTTAGTTCCAAACTGATAATTAGAATTTAGCCAGAAAGTGAAGAAAGACTCACATTCACCTCAGCAAGTGAGGATGTTTGAATCTCAAAGATATGCAATCTGGGTACCATGCCTCATGCTTCCTCTTTTGTACAAAAGGCTGGATAAGAAACCACTTAGAGCTTCCTCTCCAAAAAAAAAAAAAAAAGTTTTCTTTTGTTAATGCCTACACCCTAGCACTAAGACACAGGTGCCTAGGAAAGTTTCTAAAGGTTAATCATAGTATTGTGAGATCATAGATCTGGAAAGAATAACTGAATGAAAAAGTATTTATTAAGCAGTACTATGTATCAAGCACTGTGCAAAGTGTTGTATATAGAGATTTTTTAAAAAGTCAACATCCCCAACTTATATTCTCATGGGAAACACAAAACAGGGAAGTATTGGCCATGTATTAATCAGGAAAGTTACAGGGATGCTGAGTGGGTCTATGAAAGCACAAAGTGAAGCAACCCATTTAGAAACAAAGGCATAGTTGACTTGAGTATGGTTCCTGGTTCCAAAACTGGAGGGGCAGGGAGAGAAGTGGTGATTGGTGAGGCTGCATACGAGGTGGCCAGAGAGCAGGAAGAGAAAAGCATCTTTTCCAGACTCTTCATTTTCCAAATGTGGATCATAGGGTCATAGATTTAGAGCTGGAAGGAGACTTAGAGTCACTGAGTCCAACCCCCTTGTTTTACAAATAAAGAAACTGTATCAACTGAAGTGACTTGCCCAAGGTCATAGTCTAAGGCAGGATTTGAAACCTGGTTCCAAGTCCAGCACTCTGTTCGCAACCTACATGGACTTGCTAAAGGTCACACCAGTAATAAAGAGCAAGGAAAGTATTTAGACCTAGATCTTTACCTACACCATTCAGCCAATGACTATTATTTCTCCACATACTTCCTAAAGTTAATATCATTTTTTAAAGATATCAGATTTCTCACAGGGAATGCGAAAAGCCTGGTCAAAGTCTTGATCTGGTTTCACTTTGAAAAACCACCAAAAACATGCTCTAGAGAAGTCTTGAGGCAGCTAGGTGGCAGAGTGGATAGAGGCTCCAGACCCAGAGTCAGGAAGATCTGAGTTCAAATCTTGCCCCATGACATTTACTAGCTATATGACCCTGCACTTAACTCTGTTTGTCTCAGTTTCCTCATCTGGAAAATGATCTGGAGAAGGAAATGGCAAACCACTCCTGTATCTCTGCCAAAAAACTTCAAAGGGGGTCACAAAGAGTAGGGCAAGATTGAAAAATGACTGAACAGCAAGAGAGAAGTCAATGAGATCATAGAAATGAAGGAATTGGTAAGGTGGTTTAACCAAGTCCCGAAAGATTTTGGGGGCTATGTAATGATAGATTAGCGTTCTGTGATTGATCAATGTTGGTCTATGAAAAAGGAAATAGAAGCCCCTTCCAAGCAGCCGCAGAAGCCAGCCAGCTTCCTCAGGCTGTGAACAGAGGGAGATGGCACATCTAGTATCCTGTTGTTCAGTTAGCTTGGCATACATTGAAAACATCAAGCAGCGCTCTTCCAGGAACTTCTGTGTTTTCACTCCTGTCTAATTTTCTGACCCTTCCTCTGTCCTAGCTATTTCAGGCTGATCTTCAAAATTCTCACTATGCCTACCCTCTATTCCTCTCTAGGCTGAGCTCTAAGCCTCCAAGAAGTGGAATCTCTTTTTCCTCTGTTCCAGGTGCATTCTATTCTATTTCAGGTGAAAATTTTCTTTTTCTTTCTTCCTTTCTTCTTTTCTTTCCTTTCTTTCTTTCCTTCTTTTCTTTCCTTTCTTTCTTTCCTTCTTTCCTTCTTTCCTTCTTTCCTTCTTTCTTTCTTTCTTTCCTTCCTTCCTTCCTTCCTTCCTTCCTTCTTTCCTTCTTTCTTTCTTTCTTTCTTTCTTCCTTCCTTCCTTCTTTCCTTCTTTCCTTCTTTCTTTCTTTCTTTCTTTCTTCCTTTCTTTCTTTCTTCCTTTCTTCTTTTCTTTCCTTTCTTTCTTTCCTTCTTTTCTTTCCTTTCTTTCTTTCCTTCTTTCCTTCTTTCTTTCTTTCCTTCTTTCTTTCTTTCCTTCCTTCCTTCCTTCCTTCCTTCTTTCCTTCTTTCTTTCTTTCTTTCTTTCTTTCTTTCTTTCTTTCTTTCTTTCTTTCTTCCTTCCTTCCTTCCTTCTTTCCTTCTTTCCTTCTTTCTTTCTTTCTTTCTTTCTTTCTTCCTTTCTTTCTTTCTTCCTTTCTTCCTTTTTCTTTCTTTTTCTTCCTTCCTTCCTTCCTTTCTTCCTTCCTTCCTTCCTTCCTTCCTTCCTTCCTTCCTTCCTTCCTTTCTTCCTTCCTTCCTTCCTTTCTCCCTTTCTCCCTTCCTATCTCCCTTCCTTCCTATCTCCCTTCCTTCCTATCTCCCTTCCTTCCTTCTTTCCTTTCTTCCATGTGGTATCATATCCTTATCTGCTCTGCTCAAAGGAACGTACATTTTGATCACAAAACCTCCCAAAATATCTTGGGGATTTACAGTCTAGATTTTTTTTCTTAAGGACCATGCCTTAAACCCAAATCACTTTGGCTCTCATTGACTGGCCAATAACAGGTCCCAGGCCAAGCCCTACTTGATCACTGTTTGGGTCTTGATTGCTTCAGAATGAATGAATGTAAATAGCAATTGTTTCTGTTTTGGCCAGAAACCCAGAGAGTCTTCCTCTCCCAGATGGAATTTTTTTTTTTTTTGACTAGATGAAAGAAGCTATTCTCTGCCTCATTTCTTACCTAACCTTAATCACTGAGTGGGCGTTGCCTCAGACCAACTGAGATCTCTTAAAGACCTTAGCTTAAAAAGACCAAGGTCCCCCCACTGTATCCTGGACTGTTTTCAGTCATCCTGATCTGTGCCTTGCTTCTGGACCCAGATGGCTCTGGAGGAGAAAGTGAGGCTAGTGACTTTGCACAGCCCTGCCTCACTTAAATCCAGTTCACTTGTATGTCTTGTCATCACCTCCCTGATGTCACAGTCCTCTTTGGAAACAAAGGGCAATCAACAATCGTGTGGTCAGCATCTGACCTGAGAACTGAGCCAGCTTCCCTGGTCTGTCCTTAGGAAATCTCTGACAAACTTTCACTAATTCTCTTAGGTAAACTTCAATATCCAGTCACCCATCCTGGCTTTCCTTCCTTCCTCTTGTCCTTGGACTCAGCTTTTCCTCTTTTCTCTTTACCTCTTTTCTCCAGTTCTTCCTCTTAAGGCTGTTCTACTAGGCTAATTCCATAGCTTCACCACTCTGAATCAGTTTCATTTTCCTCACCTCCTCTCTCTAAAGTCACCTTTTCAATAAAAAATCCATCTTAGTTCTCTCTGACTCCTTGGTGCCCTCCAGGCATCATCCATCAGTCCATGTAGTCCAGAGCAGAGGTTTCTTTCCCTCACAGAACTCCTCTTTCCCTTCTTCCCTCATTCCTTCCCTCTTTCCTATCTTCTTTCCTTCTTTACTTCCTCCCATAATTTCACTGGTATGAAAAACTCCCCATCAGTTAAAATTCCCTTTTTACCTACTCATATAACCAACTTGGGTAGTTGAGTGGCACAGTGGATTGAATGCTGGCACCAGTCAGGAAGACATCTTCCTGAATTCAAATCTGGCTGTGTGGCCCTGCGCAGATCACTTAACCCTGTTTGCTTCAGTTTCTTCATCTGTTAAAAGAAAATGGAAGACAACTCCAGTGTCTTTAAGTACCCCAAATGGGGTCATGAAGAGTAGGGCATGATTGAAAAATGACTGAACTGAGTAACTAACTCATCAGTAACTCATAGTTTTAGGGATTGCTTGGGACAGGAAGGCTTAGTTGTTAACACAAACAGTTATGTGTCAGAGACAGGATCTTACTATGGAAAAGCAAGTATTTGAACTAAAGTCCTGTGACTCCAGGTCCAGGTATTTTTTCCCATGTGCCACATTGCCTAGCTTACTGTGATATTAAGTCTTTCAGCTGACTCTGATTCTGGGGAGAACATACATTGATAAGTTATGTCTTCTCTTGGATGAAACCACTTAAAATGATTTCTCTCTAAGGCATATGGCTTATGTTGAATTTATTATTTTATAACATCTTCCTTGCTTGGTTATTTTTCCCTTCCCCTTTTAGAGAGACTAGAATGGTATGGGAGGCAGAACGGAGAGGGAATCTTGAGCTGACTGTGTCATACTTGCTTTGTAAAAGATGGAGGAGAAAAGGGATATTCTCTCTATGGTATTTACTCTCAACTGTATACCAGTCATCAGGAAAGGTACTGGCAACCAGGGACATAGCTGTACATTTACAATGACTATTTATTCAGGACATTTTAGCTTCTAGGGAGGCTGCCAACCTTAAATAATACATCCTGTTTTTCAAGGTTGCTGTTTGGAATGACACACAGATACAAAGTAACATCAATTGTATGGCTCATTTGCAGCTAAGATGACAAAGACTTTTCCGGAAAAACATGAGCAAGATGTGGAAGTCAATTGTTAATGATGTTAATAAAGAGAGCTACAAACCTATTACTCTTAAAAATGTTTAAAGCCTTACGGCTTGGTATACCCCAGAGTCCAGACCTGTAATGAAACAGATAGTTTACAGGCATCTCCCAGGTCAAGGTGTCACCAGTGCTTTCCTAGAGCTAGTGAGAAATCCTAAGAGATCCATAAGAAGTAGTGCAACTGAGCAGATGGAGGTCTGAATCGGAATTTCTTCTGAACCAGCCTATCCTATGAGCTTGAATGGGTTACTGATGACTCATTTGAGACACATTTAAGATGGGATTCAAAGCCATCCTCACTTACTGACCTATTTACCCCCATGTAAAGATATAAGTAAAGCCTAAGCTCCTTGAGAGAAAGGACTGGGTTTTATTCTATTTTTTCATCTTTATATTCTTTGCATGTAGCACATTGTCTTACACATACTAAGCACTTAATAAGTATTTGTTAGCTAGGTGGTGGAGTGGATAGAGGCTAGACCTGGAATTAAGAAGACTCCTCTTCATGAGTTCAAATCTGGTCTTAAACACTAGCTGTGTGACCTCAGACAAGTCACTTCACCCTGTTTGCCTCATTTTCCTCATCTGTAAAATGAGCTGGAGAAGGAAATGGCAAACCACTCCAATATCTTTGCCAAGAAAACCCCAAATGGCATCACAGAGTCAGACACAAATGAATGACAACAAATATTTGTCAGGTCTAATTGAATACCCTTGCCTCACATTTGAATGAACATCCAACTGATTAAGAGAGAGCTCCATCCTGCCAGTTTCTGATGAGTTGTGATTGAAGTCCATGAGAATGCTGAGGTAATTGGCCTGAAGGAATAAGTTACTGATAGCTATTTATTATAAACCCTAGACAAAATCAACAGATGTCTACATTCATGATCATTTTTAACTCAGTGTTTTTTTTTAATCACAGTAACAATCCATCATTAAACAATGAAGGGATTGCTGAATGGGCCAGAAGGAGTTCTGAATGAGTGGACTGAGTCAACTCTTTGTAATCTGATCCATTGCATGGTGACCAATCAGCAAAGTGTACATTCAAGCATTCACACAGATATAGCTAAAGAGATCCATTCTTAAATGATGAGAATGTTAAATATATTTATCCTGGCACAGGGATTCTTAAATTTTCTATTTTTTAAGAACTCTCATGACATCATTCCTGTTTTCTGCATCTGTGTGACAAAGAAAAAAGGAAAAATTGAACTAAGAAAAAAGCCTATCATTTACCTTATAAAAGCAGCAACTAGGTGACAGAGTGGATAGAGCACTGGGGTTGGAGTGAGATTCATCCACCTGAGTTCAAATCTGATCTCTGACACTTACTGGCTATGTGATGCTGGGCAAGTTAGATAGCCTTGTTTATTTCAGTTTCCTTGTCTGTAAAATAAGTTTGAGAAAGACATGGCAAACTCTAGTATCTTCACAAGAAAACCCAAAATGGGGTCAGGAAGAGTCAGACATAATTGAAAAAATGATTAAACAACTACTGTATAAAAGATTACCACCAAATGACAGCCTGGGGACTCTGTAATACCTATCTTTATCACTTTTCCAGTACATATTAAACTTTAGAGGAAAAGAAATCCAGGAGGAAGCCAAGGAAGGAAGGAAGGAAACAAGCATTTATCAAGTGCCTACTATGTGCTAACTACTTTTTATATGTTATCTTACTTGACCCTCACAACATCCGTGAGAGGGAGGTGCTATTACTTTCCCCATTTTACAGTTAAGAAAACTAAGGCAGAGATTAAGTGCCTTACCTAGGGTTACATAGCTAGCGTCTTAGGTCAAATATGAACTCAGGTTTTTCTGACTCGCCTAGGCAGCTAGATTCCTCCCACTTCCTACAGCACATACAGCTCATTAATATCACCAAGCACTTGTTAGGAACTTTGCAGCCTTCATCTTCAGGTGGTCAGAACTTTGCTTCATATCCAAGGCCACAAAATTCTAGACCATAATGGCAAAGTGGTGTCTATATGTTGCATGAAGAAAAGGTTAATTACATCTCAATTTCTTATATAGAAACACATTTTCTAAGTTTTTATCCAAATCTCACTTCTGGTTTCATAAAATCCCGGGCTTGTAGTATTATTCTGTCACCTTGATTTATAGGTCTGCTGTGCATGTGCATTAACTAAATTCTTTAGTATTTCCATGGATCTGTGATCTCATTGCCTTGGGCATTCCCTCCATTGGTGTAGAACTGGTTATAGTTTACCCTCTTTCCTTTGTTCTAGTAATGTACAGTTAAACAGGGGCAGTTAGGTGGTGCAATGGATAGAGCACCAGTGCAGAGGTCAGGAGGATCTGAGTTCAAATATCACCTCAGATACTTGACACTCACTAGCTGTGTGACCTTGGGCAAGTCACTTAACCTTAATTGCCTCATCCTGGGTCATCTCCAGTCATCCTGATGAATATCTGGTCACTGGATTTAGATGGGTCTGGAGAGAAGTGAGGCTGGTGACCTGCACAGCCCTCCCTCACTCAAAACAAAGTCAAGTGCAAGTCATGTCATTATGTCTCTGATGGCATGGTCTTCTTTGGCAACGAAGGATGAACACACACACGAACACACACACACACACACACACACACACACACGTAAAGTAGATTGACTTGTGTAGTAATTTGAACTCTGGCCAACAGAGATCCAGCACAGCTTGTGTTACAGGGATAAATTCAGACATCTGACCTGGATTCTGACCTTCTCAGTCTCCAAGGGCTGCTGTGATTTCTGCTTTTGTGGGGAGAAGGGCTATAGCTGAGTACTTGATCCTTTATTCTCCTATCTCCAAGAGGTTTCCTGGGAGGTACATGATGTAGAATCACATCAGTTTACCACACTTCAAGTACTTGAAGTCTAGTGATATGATGCTCTCTCTTAGGGTTTCAGAATAAAAGCCACTTTCCCTATTCATTTAAAAGGGAGGATAATGATAACTCTTAGACAGCTAACTCTCTTCCACAAAAAAAACTGGTTGCACAAAAGACAATTGTGAGTATTGAGCAACATGTTTATAAAGGTGATAGTAAAATAGAAATTAGGGAAGTTATACAGCTTAGGATACAGAAGAGTAAATGAGCCCTTTGGCTTAGGAGTGAGGTATAATTTCAAATCAACCAATACTAACTAGGGAAGAATGCTTTCTGCAGAGATTCTGCTCCCTTCCCCAGAGACTGGAGAACAATAAATGTAGAGGCTAAGGACTGAGACATTTTTTATGTTGTATGTCCTCAGAGGGAAGAAGGCCTCAGGGCCTCGCCCACTATAGACTCTCGCTGGATAAATGGTAGTAGACAGCTAAAGTCTTTTGACTGTCTTAAAAGCCAATCAAAGAACTTTCTATTAACAGACCAGGACAAGTTCTATAGGATGCCTATACATTCTCCTCAGACTCCCTAATGCACTCCCCTTCCCTGTCTTCATCATGACTCTCCTAAAAGCAAGCTCCTCAACTTCTCCATGTTGAGAGACATTGTCCCCGGCACTCTGTATGTGTTCCAGACTCCCCCACACCCAGTACAACCTCTTTGAATGACTTGTAAAGGTAAAGGAAAAGGGATAGCTGTCATTTGCTACCTTTGTGATTCAACTCAAACCTTTCAATCAAATACGTGATACGAAGAAAAATTCCCTGCCAAACAGTAATCTAAAATTATTGGTGTGTGAATAGACAAGCAAAGCCAAGCCATGCAGTTTCCTCATCAAAGATTAGAACCAGTCCTAATGCTTGAGTCCACAGAAAACCATTTAAGTTATGTATTTGGAAATGTTTATCACTCTGTTGCTCTAGGGAATGGCTGAACTTTAATCCTGATACGGTCCTCATGATACTCATACACAGCTGACAAGGTTTTAGAAGCATTTGCTAAATATTAACATTCTAACCTTTGCTAGATCATAATTGAGGCATAATTTCCCTCTGACATAGATAATGGAGGCATACTCATTTCACATTTTAAAAGTTCAGTTGAATTAATAAATGTTCACTAAATGAATGAACTAGTAAATATATTCTTGATTTTTTTAAACTTGTTTGTTGAAGTTGGCTTCAAAGTCACTGTAGAGAAGCCATGATAGTAATATAAATTTGAATATAAAAGCATATTGTTTGTTTCAGCTTTGGATTAAAAAAAACCCAAAAACAAAAGACTATTACATAGCACAATTAATTAGTTTAGTGGATCAGTAGTTCCTACCAATGCATATGCTAACAAGCATCCATACATCATGGATAGAGTTAGCTGCCTACAGGAAACTCTGACATACTGTTAGAGATCAGAAATAAGCCTGTTCAATGACTCTGATGATAAGCATCAGGTAGTGTACAGAATAGGAACATGTATACTTGCCAGAAATATTTGTCACTGTTATAGAAGTGATCCAGTGCCTAATCCAAAGTGAGGAGGGATTGCTGTAGATGGCAAGGTCCTCCAGGTGCTGAGGTTTGTCAAGACGTTATACGGGTTGCATCAAGTCCCAAGACGTAGAGGAACTTCCTAGAAGTTATCAGTAATCAGTCACTCAAAGGAGTTTAACCCATCCATCCACACAGGAAAGACCAAATGGATGAAGAACATCTATTGAGTAGATCTCAACCACATTTTTATCTGTGATGTACAACAAAGATGAACAATGAGCTGGGCCTAGAGTTGAAAAAGTAGAGAGCAAGTTGTTTTGTTTTGGGGAACATTTTAAAGCAATTTTCTACCTTTTCAAATCCCTCCCTGAGACAGTGCGCAATCTTATATAGGTTCTACACATACATTCCTATTAAATACATTCCCATTTAATTTCTTATGCCAACCTGCAATATACTGAAATCGTGGTGGGGAAAGTTGTGATATGGAAGGGGTAACTGTAGGCGATCAATAAATATTTATGGATTGATTGACTAAACAGCATCGTGATATGGTAGAAACTTCCTCCTGAAGCTGGACCTTGTTACAAATCTTGCTTCTGACCCTTGATATCTGTATGACTTCATGCAAATGACATAACCTCCCTGGACTTCAATTTCCTCATTTGTATAACAAAATTTTGTGGGCTCAATGACGTCTGAGGTCCTTTTTCACCCTGGTCCATTATCCTACAATCCCTGATGCTTTACAATGTATTTGGTTTCTTGTTATTCTAGTGCGACTCCTTCCTAAAGTTAGTATTTACAGGAAATGCATAAAGAACTCACTTACAAAGAATCGGCAGACCACAAACCATGTCTCTTTTTCACATTGTTTTTCTAATATCCATCAGAAATACTTATTTGGCTTCTTTTTCAATTCCAGGAGCATTCATGATCCCTTTCCTCATTCTGCTGGTCCTTGAGGGTATCCCCTTGCTTCATCTGGAGTTTGCCATTGGACAAAGGCTAAGGAAGGGCAGTGTTGGTGTCTGGAGCTCTATCCATCCTTACCTTAAGGGAGTAGGTAAGTCATTAGGATTTCAAATGGCCTGAATAGGTCAATGAGAGATGGAATGTGGACACGAAGCAAACTTTGATGCAGCAGCTTTTGTTTCCATTATGTTGTTCCAATGCAGAATTTGATCACTGTATTCAGTCTTACAGACCTGCGTTTCTTAGACACTGTGCAAAACACTTCATGCTTTGATTAGAAGGACCAACTTTAGGTGCTCTTCAGGGTGCTGTGGAAGTTAGTTTGCCTTTATTTGAAGGTAAAAAATCAATCCAAATTATATATTTGCATGATGGTACCCTTGCCAGGTGGTTCTGATGACCCAGTAATCAAGAGAACCTTGCCCATAGTAGATATTTAATGCATATCTTGAGGATAACCATAGACATCATCTGGTCCAGTGCCTTGCATGGTACAGGAATCCCCTCCAAAATGTCCCTGACAGACAGCCACCTAATCCTGTCTTGAACATTTCCGGGAATCTAACTTTGGCCTCCGTGTCTGATTTTTCCATTAAGATTTAAATAGTTATAAAATCTGTGCGAGTTCATTGTCCCTTTCATTAATGGAATGGATCACCAATTCCCCAGAATACAAATCATGCGCTCAACAGTGGCATTCAATAGGAAAAAAAAAAAGATGCACCCATCCATTGCAGAATCAATTTTTGATTAGCAACTTGAAGGAAAAGCAGTGTTCCCTTGCTCCAACTAGAGACATTTGTTTCTCATACACAGGCCTTGTGTCTCAGCAGCAGACTGGCCTAAACTTTGATTCAAGATTCAACATTTACTAAAAATCTTCTGAGTGCACAGCACTGTGCTTAATGCTGAGAACATAACACCCAGCTCCCTCAGGGAGCTTATACTACTGGTGAGGATTGGAATAGGAAGGGAGGGTAGGAGACACTACATGTGTACAGGTAAAGGATGACACAAAATAGACTGGGATAAGGAGGAAGAAGGTCAGACGAAATGTTCTAGGGAGATTTGAAGATGAGGTTACGGAACGTAGTGGGAATCTTCACCAAGGAGGAGGCTGATAGAGGGAAGAGAAGGTATTGGGAGAAGAGGGCCCCCTATTAGTAGCACCTATTTATATATAAATATGGATGTTCTAATTATAAATTATAATTATGAATTCTTTAAAACTGATCCTAAGAACAAGTATGCAATATTTTTAACCTAATTAGAAATAATTAGTGCATTAATAATAAAATTAATTAATGCAAATACAACACGATAAAAGTGGTCCTTTTTAGACTATAACTCATGCCTTTGATACTGACTCCCTTGTTTCCCCACCTCCAAATTAGTCTGAACAGCAGTTTTTTTATGTCCTTACTTTGCAATGAAGGCCCACCCTCTTGGAGTTTTAGGGAAACTGGCTTTGCTTATTCTTCCTACCACAGAAGAAAGTGACTTGTATTCCTATTGTAAAGTGTCACAGAACAAGCTTGACCCCAAAGAAGAGATACGAGAAAATCCTTCTTCCCAATATTGCAGAGGTTGGAGGTCCATTGTTATAAAATATTGCATATGTCAGATTTTTTCAGTGTAATGATCTGGCCCCCTCCTACCTTTGTGTACACACACACACACGCACACGCACACACACACACACACACACACACACACACACACACACACCAGTGACACTCACCTCTTTGTTATAACTCCCACATGACACTCCATCTCTGGTTCTGAACATTTTCTTAGGCTCTTCCCTATGCCTAGAATGCTTTCCCTCATCACCTCTGCCTCTTGGCTTCCTTTAAGTCCCAGCTAAAATCTTTCTTTCTGCAGGAAGCCTTTCCCAGTGCCAATGCCCCTTAAAGTTAGTGCCTTCCCTTTGCTGATGACTTCTAATTCATCCTGTCTGTGGCTTGTTTGTACGTTGTTATCTTCATGTTGTCTCCTTTTACTATGACCTTGTATCCCTAGTGCTTTGCACAATGTCTGTCACATAGTAGGTACTTAATCAATATTTATAGACTCATTAGCAATGATGGGTCTTACTGATTTTTCTTTCTTCAGAAAAATTCCTTGTAAAAAAGGATAGTTCTCTGGGAGAGAGGAGAAGAAAGGATACGGGAAGAAATCTAGGCAATGTAAAAACAAAAGACAACAATACCAATTTATAAATATGTTTTAAAAAGCTATTAAATATCTAAAATGTACTGAGTGTCCCAAAAATCTTAGTGCAGTTTTTGGCTTTAATGGCTTGAAATTGCACTAAGACTTTTGGAAGACCCTGTATATTATTTACCTTTTCCCATATGGTGTCTCAGAGGTCAAATAGCACCTTATCATTGCTTTGACTGTCAAAGGGAGATTATGTGCTTAGTTTAAGTAAATAACCTTCATTTGCCTGGCACAGTGCCTTTACACATACCTAGTATCTAATAAATGTTTGCTTAGTCGAATTAAAGTAGAAACATTTCATTGTAAATCATAATAACCCTTCCTTGTTCCCTCTAGGCATTGCCTCCATGTTTGTCTCCTTTATGGTAGGCTTCTACTATAATACCATCATCGCCTGGATCATGTGGTATTTCTTCAACTCTTTCCAAGATCCCTTGCCTTGGAGCACTTGCCCACTCAGTGAAAACAGAACAGGTAATAGCCAGGGCCTTCAGTAATAACTGGGGCTACTCCATCACAACTTGGTTTTCAATGATGAAGGTAACTGTGTCACTAGTGAATGGAACTGTAAAATGGGAAAACTAGTGTAGAAACCAAATGGGTATCATAAATGCAGCGAGCAGAGGGACATAAAATGGGAGTTTATTATTTAGAGGAATCCTCTGCTGAGTCTATCTTTTTATGAAATATTTTCCATTTTATATAAAGAATTAGATAATGCATGCAAAGTATTTTGCAAACTTACAGCAGTATGTAAATATGTTATCATTATTACTCCTTCATTTTCAAATTTGAAGAATGTACATTTTGGAATTTAAGATTTGCTCAAAATAGGGTACACGTAATATCAACATGAAATGAGACTTTCTTTAAAAAAAAAAAATCACATTTACCACTGCTGAGTGAAGTGAGCAAAACCAGGAGAACACTGTACACAGTAACAGCTGCAGTGTGTGAGGACTGACTTTGATAGACTTAGCCCTTCTCAGCCGTACAAGGATCTAAAACAATTCCAAAGGACTCATGATGAAAAATGCCATCTACTTTGGAATGGGAATATGGAGTGAAGCGGACTGTTTTGTTTTTTCTTTCTCATGGTTTCTCCCATTTGTTAAAATTGTTTTATGCAACATGATTAATATGAAAATGTGTTTAATAGGAATGTATGTATAGAGCCAATATCAGATTGCATGCCACTTATGCAAGTGGATGTTGAAAACGAAAAATAAATAGGTTACTTTTAAGAAAAGATATGTGCAGAAAAAAAAACAAAAAAAAATCACATTTGAAAGAGGAAAAAAGCTAAGGTTGTAGGATCATAGTTTTCGAGCTAGACTGGGCCTTGAAGATCATCTAATCAACTCCCTCATTTTATAAATGAGAAAACTGAGGCCCAGAGAATGAAGTGAGTTGCTTATGATCACATGGATTTAAATTTAAATCAGAATTTAAATTTAAATGATTCTAGACTGAGTGCCATTTCCATGATACCCTGCTTCACTCCTCCATAAATTTCCAGATGGAATCACTCCTTCAAATGAGATTTTTTATGGGGCAAATTGGTACTACTATAGCTAAGTGTGCTAGTTTTGGCTCAGTTCTGCCACTTACTAACTGTATAAACTTTGAGCCAATGGCTTAATCTCATTGGGTATCTATTTGTTCATCTATAGGATGGGCATAACAATACTTACTCTATGGTCCTCACAGGATTATTGTAATGAAAGTACCTTGTGAGCTTTAAAAGTACTACAGAAATGTGTGTTACTAAGGCTAAGAGGAGGAGGAGATTGTAAGTTCTTTGGGGATGGAGACTGTTTTCCATCTTTGTATCCCCTATGCCTAGTAGTACATGACACACATAGACACCTAATATGTGATTGTTGAATTATTGAACTGGTTGATGTTAGGTTATAAGCAAATATGAGAGGTTTATGGTTGTGCTACATACTATGCTCAAAAATAGTTATTTGAAGTAATCTGCGCTTGGTGTGGTGTTAGATACTACACAAAGCAAATCAACTGATCCAGTCCCTGATCCCTAGAATTTCTTAGTGAGGACACATCCACCCCCTTCCTAAGTGTAAGGCAGTTATCTCTTTATCTCTATCTACATCAGAGTAGTACCTTTGTTTTCAAAACTTCTCAATGAAGCCCTTTCATTAAGAAGTTTGTAGGAGTGTGGCACTTTCTGGAGAACTTTAGTTCCCCTAAATGGTATTTGAAATTACCCTTCATGATCATGCCCCCAGATTTCACTCCCCAAAACCCAACTCAGTACAGAATTCAGCATGAGAGAGCTTTGTCTTGTGCCCTATTTAATGGGACGTCACCTCTAACTATTATAAAGTCATCTTGGAGCAAGGCTGCAGTGTAGATAAATTAATTTACAGCCTTTTTCTTCAGTCTAAAGTGGTTTGCTCCCTCCTGTCTTCACTGAAGGGTCTGAAAGACAGTGGAAAGAAGGTGAAAAAACTAGATTAATGGGATTTTCCTTTGCTCTGTGTCTCATTTTGTCTTTAGGCCTCTTTCTTCTTTTTGGGAGGTGGAGAATGGGGAGGCAATCAGGGTTAAGTGACAAGATCACAAAACTGTGAGTGTCTGAGGTCAGATTTTAACTCAGGTCTCCTGGCTGGTACTCTATCCCCGGCGCCACCAAGCTGCCCCTAGACCTCTTTTTTCCTTTTCCGAAGAGTCCTCCAAGAAGTCAGTTTGCAGGATCTCCTCCAAGTCCTAGATGACAGACCAATGGGTTCTTCCAAATAGAAAAACTACAAAAATTATCATTAGCTTCCATTTAATTCATTCATTGTAGAGCCATTATCAGAAAATTTACTAAATACTTTTTTCTCATTTCAGATTATATAGAGGAATGTGCCAAGAGTTCTTCAGTGGATTATTTTTTTTATCGAGAAACTTTAAATATTTCTACCTCCATTGATGACTCAGGATCTATTCAGTGGTGGATCTTACTATGTTTGACATGTGCTTGGAGTGTCCTTTATGTGTGCACCATCAGGGGCATTGAAACAACTGGAAAGGTATTCAGGTTTAAAGTCTTTGCTGTGATGGCAGGGGTTAGGAGGAGGGAAAGGAAAAGATGGAAGGGGAAAGTGGGACTTCTTTTAAAACTTTAGCCTCCAGGCTAAGGAAAGACCATGGAATAATAGTTTGTGAATTAAAAGAAACCTTAGATGGTGATGATGGTGGTGGTGATGGTGGTGATGGTGATCATGATAGCGATCATGATGGTGATGATGATGGTGATGATGATGATGGTGGTGGTGATGGTGATGATGATGATGGTGGTGGTGATGGTGATCATGATAGTGATCATGATGGTGATGATGATGGTGATGATGATGATGGTGGTGGTGGTGGTGATGATGATGATGATGATGATGATGATGATGATGGTGGTGGTGATGGTGATCATGATAGTGATCATGATGGTGATGATGATGATGGTGGTGGTGATGGTGATCATGATAGCGATCATGATGGTGATGATGATGATGGTGGTGGTGATGGTGATGATGATGATGATGATGGTGGTGGTGATGGTGATCATGATAGTGATCATGATGGTGATGATGATGGTGATGATGATGATGATGGTGGTGGTGGTGGTGATGATGATGGTGATGATGATGGTGGTGATGATGATGGTGATGGTGGTGATGGTGATGATGATGGTGATGATGGTGATGATGATGATGGTGGTGGTGGTGATGATGATGGTGGTGGCGATGATGATGATGGTGATGGTGGTGATGATGATGGTGATGATGATGATGATGGTGATGATGATGATGATGGTGATGATAACTAGCATTTATATAGTGCATTTGACAAATGTTATCCATTTTATTCTCACGACAACTCCAGGAAGTAGGAACTATTATTATCCTTATTTTACAGTTGAGAAAACTGAGGCAAACTGAGGGGCCCTATAGGTAGTAAGTGACTGAGGGAGAATTGGAATTCAAGTCTTCTTGGCACTAAGTCTAGCACTTGATACATGGTGCTGCCTTGCTGCCTATAAGAGGACCATGAGTCCAATGCACTCATTTTATAGATGGAGAAACTGAGGCACAGAGAGTCTATTTGACTTGCCCATGCTAGTAAGTGCCAGATGTGGTATCTGTACTCAAGTCTTCCTGATTCTTAATCCAGTTTCCTGCCCACTACTCCATACTCCCTCAAGAGTAATGATCAATACAGAATCCCGATTAGCCTAAAATTAATGGGGAATACTACTACTATCACCACTACTACTACTAGTACTAGTACTACTTCCACTACTACTATTACTACTACTAGCTAATGTTTACAAAATACTGTTTTCCAAAATACTTTACATTACATTATCTCATTTGGCCTTTACAATAACCCTATGATATCAGTGTCTTTATTATTTTCATTCTATAGACAAAGAAACTTGAGCCTGAGAAATACTGTAACTTGCCCAGAATCGCACAGCCAGTTAGTGTGGGGAACAGGATTAAATTAAGATCATCCTGACTCCAAGTCTAGTGTGCTATTCACTTCCTACCGTACCTCAAGAAAAAAGATCCATGTAGAATCCTGTTCTATGATGTAGGGTCAGAGAATATGTGGTGGATAGAGCTCTGGGCCCAGAGTCAAGAAGACCTGATTTCGAATCCGGCCTCAGACACTTACAAGCCAAATGACCCTAGGCAAGTCATTTAACCTTTGTTTACCTCAGTTTCCTAACTGTAAAAGGGGGATAATACTAGAACCGACCTCACAGGGTTGTTAGGATCAAATGAGATAATATATGTAAAGTGCTTAGCACAACGCCTGACCCATAGTAGGTGTTTAATAAACACTTGTTCCCTTTCCTACATAGAAATGATTCCCAAGTCCCTCTACAAAACTATACATGACTTGTTTACGTGACTTTTTTATATAGCTAGACCTTTCATTTATCTATGGTAACTTACAAAATACTTCACAGGATTATACTCTTTGTCAGTAATTCAACTGCTTTTGCAAGCTGCCAGTTTTTCCAGGACAGGTGTCCACTCAGAGAAGGACATAAAAAAAAAATTTGTATCCCCCTGGCCAGTCCAGACATCTGGTCATCTGACTTATATTTGCTTTGCTTCTCGGGTAAGGGGAGAGAGAATTAATTCCATTCTGGTGAACACTGCTGAGAAATGACACTTTTTGAAATACCAAACCAAAAAACAACTGCTACTAAGCACACTCCAAGTTTATATGTTTATTCCTTTATTTGTCCACAAAACAAGTATTTATCAAGAGCCTACTATGTGCCAGGCACAACGCTAGACAATGGGGATGTCAAACTCACTTCAAGAAGTTTGTGGTCTATGAGGAGGAAACAACATGCACCTATAAATATAGACAATATGCCAAATAAATACAGAGTAACGGGGAGAGTACCAAGAACTGTGTGTTCAGGGTTGGGCTTCAGGCAAGAATATGACACTTGTGCTGAGCTTTGATGGAACCCAGGGATCTTTTAAGACAGAGGCAAGGAGGAAGGGAGGGCATTACAAGCAAGGGCACTGCCTATGCAAAGGGATGGAGTCAGGAAATGGAATATCATATGCAGGAAACCCTAAACAGGGCAGTCTGGCTAAACTGAAGAGTGTATGAAGGACAGAAATGTGCAACTACTTGGAAAAAGTTGTGGCTGTTGTTCAGTCATTCAGCCGTGTCCGACCCTTTGTGACCCCACGGACCAGATCTTGTCAGGCTCATCTATCCTCCACTATTACTCAAAGTCTGTCCAAATTCAGGTTCATTGTTTCCATGATATTATGTGTCTAGAAGCAGACTGTGAAGGTATTTAAATAACTGAAAGCTTGTATTTTATTCTAAAGCTAATAGGGGGCCACTGGAGCTTTTGGAATGGGATAGTGACCTGATCAGACCTTACTGTGGGGATATTGATTCAGCGACTGAAGGGAAATGGATTGGAGAAGGGGGGGAATCAAAGTGGGGAGGCCAAGGAGGAGGCTTTTTGCAACGGTCCAGGGGAGAGGTGAGAAAAGTCTGAACTAAAGTGGAGCCAAGGGAGAGGATGCAAGAGATATTTCAGAGATAAAATTGGCAAAACTTGGCAACTGTATTTTTATTCTTGTATAAATTATTTTCGATCTAAAATCAAAGGATCATAGATTTCAGAGCAGAAAGGGAGCTCCTTGTGATAAAGCTATTTTGGTTCTGTTTCACACATTTTAAAATATGATGTCACTTCCCTTTCAGGCTGTGTACATCACGTCAACTCTTCCTTACATTGTCTTGACCATTTTCCTTATCCGTGGCTTGACACTGAAGGGGGCCACCAAGGGAATTGCATTCCTCTTCACACCCAATGTAAGCACCTTTGTCTGCTCTAGAATTACTGTCCTGGACCCAGGCTCTATTTTCTGATTCGACGATAATCCCTAGTGAGACCAAGTCTCTAAATCTAAGTTGTAACTGATTAGTATGCCTCGTCTTCTCTCTCAGTTCAACGCATTGCTGTTCTCCATTCACATGGAGGGATGGTCTAATGTGGGCAGTCCTAGTAGGATCTTTGGGGGCTTGCATTTATTTCTTTTTTAAGGACTTAAAGATTTTCATCAAACTACCACCTCCTGATGGTAATCCCGGGGTATTTGCAGTGGATTGTGAGATGGCATCTTGGTTTTGTATAAGTCAAATTATTCATAACATGCCTTCACTAGACTTCGGTAATTGAAATTTTAATTTTAAATTAAAATTAATTTTAATCGTAATTTTTAAAAACATATTTTATTTCGGCATGGATGCGTCATGCAATAGAGAAGATGAATTCAGGTTCTACGTCAGCTACATATTATGATCTAAGACAAGTTAGTTTGACCTTTATTTTCCTCATATTTCAAGAAAATGGAGGCCTAAATGCTTATGCCACCCAATTCTGTGCTGTTTTGCAAGTCAAATGAGAATGCAAGTGATCATAATTGCAATCTTAATCCTCCGAGGTGTTTTATAAGGGTGCTTATTATTATGCAGTACTTTCAAAAGATCTGTGAGTTCAGTGATGAAGGGTGTTCCTTTCACTGAGAAAAAAAATCTATGAGGGCAAATGGGATGTGCACTGGTCAGGGGCAAGCTGCCATTTACCCTAAATATTGCTCATCTCCTAAAGGCAGTTATTAGCTCATCCATCCAGTTTAGAAGGTATCCCTTTTAAATTTTATAAAAATGTCCCAAGAGTCACTCAATTTTTACCCCTGGTTATGTTTTTAATAGCGCCTTGTCTTCCTCATTAAAAGAGAAAATTGTGCAAAGTTAGAGGAGAGCTTGACTTTTACTCTTTGAGTAGTGAAATAAAAGTTACCACCAGTGCAGAAGAGTTAGCTTCTACACAGATGCTCTGGGACTTTTCAAGAATTTTACAGAATATCTTCAGGCTTATCAAAACTTTCAGCAGTGTACGTCAGTGGTACTAACTATGCTTCCTACTCCCTCCCAACCACATTGAACAGCTTGCTTATTTGCTAAGCAAGCATTATCAGTAAAAGCAAATTGGACCCCAACATTTGGGAAAGAACCAGTAAGTTTAAATTCCATGAAATCCATTGACATTCCCTGCTTCTTGGTTTCTCTTGCCTTATTGAAAGATTATGCTGCCCTACGAGGCAGAAAAGGGGGAGATGGAGGAGGCGAACCTTAAGTTACTGAGCTATAGCAAAGATTCCCAAACTTACTTGACCTACCATTCCTTTTAAAAAACAAATTACTCAATGCCACCCTGGAAATCTACTTTCTTTATCCCTTAAATGATTTTTTAAATTGCATCATTTCAAAAAATATATTTTCAAATTTAATAATGTATTATAAACTTGTGGGGTTTTTCCTGCATTGAAATTTTGATGATTTGCATCATGTAACCATCTTTACAAGCACATATTCCTGCTGATGCATGCTGGACTTCTTGACAATGCACAACATGTTGGCCTGCCAACATTGGCTTGTTAAGGCCTATTGGTGAACTTGGCCGCTGATCAGTTATAACTTGCATTTTGTGTGTTTATTTAGAAAACAATGTAACCACTACAACTTTGATTCTGCTACACAATGGATGAAACATGGAGGAACAGTTTTTCAAAATTTTCTTCTCTTCTTCCCTTATTCTTCCACTGTGTCCTTATTTTTATTCAATGCCCCACAACTGCACCTGAGACTATTACCCCACCCCCATTGTTCAAGTGCCCCCCTTGGGGGGGCATAATATAGCTCACTTTGGAAACACAGGACAGGATTAATTCTTTTTTATTTGATTCCACAGGTCACAGAGCTGGCTAATCCATCCACCTGGTTGGATGCTGGTGCCCAGGTGTTCTACTCATTCTCCCTGGCCTTTGGAGGCCTCATTTCCTTCTCCAGTTACAATTCTGTGCAGTAGGTATCTGACACAAAGGAAAAGTGATATTTGGTTCCAGGTCTGAGAAGTCAGCTGGAAAGAAGCCTTGAACAGATTAGTTAAACACTCTCAGCCTCAGTTTCTCTCTATGAAAAACAGAGATAATAAGAATTATACATACCTACCTCAAGGTATTTATTAGTAAGATGAGAATAAGGAATGTATATGAAAGCCCTTTAAAAAGTATGAATGTTTCACAAATTATTAGTTTAGTAAAAACCCTACTATGTGAGGGAACCGGCGGAGATTCTTCTGCCAGGGGTAGGGAACCTGTGACCTCGAAGTCACATGTGACCCTGAAGCCATGTGTGACCCTCTAGGTCCTCAAATGTGACCTTTTGATGAAATGAATTTGGATTCCTAGGCGGCCGCATGTGGCCTCGAGGCTGCAGGTTCCGCACCCCTGTAATCTGACTATACAAGGATGTAGAATAATGTAACTTTTGATACCTTGATATTAGTATATATAAAATAAAGAAAAAATTGCCTAGTAGAGGTCTTCAGGGGATCTGCTTTAGTAAATAGACATCAATGGTTTATTCTCAACATCTATCCTCCATCTCCCTTTCCCATAAATCAGTGGAAAACTATTGCTTTGTCTTTCTTCCCCATGTTTCTCATATCTGTACTTTTCATTTCTACTGCTATTGGTCTAGGTCAGACTCCCATTATCTCAAGCCCAAATGATTGTAGTAATCTAGCCTTTCTACCTCTATTCTCCATGCCCATAAATTGTTTTGTTCATGGATGCCAAGGCTAACCTTCCTAAAACATGACTCTGATCACATCCCATGCACCTCCAACAAACTTTTAATGGCTCCCCTCTCCATAAGCTGGAATTCATGTTCCTCTATAATCTTATCCCAATATTCCTTTAATTTGGTTTGAAAACATTTATTAAGTGCCTACTACATGCAAGATATTGTGGTAGTTGTGTGATCGAAAGACAAAAATGAAACGTTCCTCAAGGAACCCTTGTTCTCTTGGGTGGTTGTGGTAGGGAAGTGAGAAGTTGGCAAAAGGAATGTGACCAGGGTGTGTATGTAAGTGTGATTAAAGGGAAGACAGGATGAGGACAAAGGAGAGTCCAAACAAAGTGCGATGAGAATGTTTGAGGAAGGAGACAAAGCATGGTCAACCAGGAAAACCCAGCTGTGGACTACAGAAAAGATGGCGCCCAAGGCAAGCCGTGAAGGAAACTTTTCCAATTGTCTCCCTTTCGAGGCCATTGAAAGAACCTTCTGCTTCAGCCAAAGTGATCTGTTTACTCCGTTTCTCTACACCTCTTTCCTTTCTCCTAGCCGGGCCAGCCTTCCTCTTCTTCTTCATCCTACCTTATCCCGAAGCTTGTTTTCTCACCCTCATGTGGGTCAAGTGAGATAATATATGTTAAGCACTTTGCAAACCTTAAAGTGTTCTATAATGGCTAGTCATTCACTCATCCATCCATTCATTCATATTATTATTGCTCAAAGAAACTTTCTCAGATTTCACTAGCCTCAAGGGTCTCCCTATTGAAACTGAAGATCTTCGTTAATTGCCTGAACCATTGACAATGAGTCACATGTTGTCCTGTGATATCCACCACTGTCCTGTATAACTTTTCCTATGTGTTACATCCCTAACTAGATTAGAAACTCTTGGTAGTGCTTTACAATTATCACCTCACTTGCTCCTCCTCACAATAACCGTGGGAGGTAAATGCTATTATCATCCCCCGTTTACAGATGAGGAGAATGAGGCCACAGAGGTTCAGTGACTTGTCCAAAGTCACGGAGCTAATGATAACTCACATTTGTATTGTGCTGTCTGTGTGCCAGGTACTGTGTAAGTGCTTTACGATGACTATTTCCTTTGATCTTCACAATGACCCTGGGAGGTAGGTGCTATTATTAACCCCATTTTACAGATGAAGAAATTGAGGCAAACAGGGTTAAGTGACTTGCTCAGGGTCACCCAGCTAGTATGTTTCTGAGGTCACATTTGAACTCAGGTCTTCCTGACTCCATGCCCAGCACTCTCTGTACTGCCCCACCTGGAGTCAGAGAAGGTGCAGGAGAGCCAGAGAAAGGTCCACCTGGGGTTAAAACAACAAAGTTGCTTAACAAGACCTCTATGGTTCCTTGTAGCTCCAAATTCCTGATCCACCCACACAGAAGGGGCTGGAGATTATTCTGTAGCTTGGGAACGGTCCAGAGAGTATTAGACTGGCATTTCTGGATACCTGGGGTTTTCTCTCAGCTCTGCTATTAACTTCGTGGAACCTTAAATAAACGACTTCCTCTCCCTGGGCTTCCATTTCCTCACTTGTAAAATAACAGGTCTGCTCTAGGTGACCTTTAAATGACTCCCTAGTGCCAACTTTCTCATTCAGATCTTTAATTAGGGTCTAGGAATGCTGCAGGCATATTGGAAACCCACCAGTTACTAAAATTGAATGTGTGTCTCCTGGGCCTAATGCACCTTGCTTTTATTCTGCATAAATAGGACACATTTAAACATGAAGTTTTATTTCCTTTTAAATTTTTTTCTTTTATATTATGAATTTAACAAATGTCAAAACACATGAACATTTCCAGGTGTAAGCTTCTGAATATCATATCAAGTTACTTAATCTATCTGGACCTCAGTTTCCTTATCTGTAGAATGAGGGGATTGGGAGAGATAATCTCGGAGATCCCTTGTAGTTGTAAACCTGATTTTGTGGTTAGAACGAGCCAGACACTAAAGCTCTTCACTGTAACCCAGGAGCCTTCAGAGGCCCTCAGAGCTCACAGTCAAATGCTCAGTAAGGGACCATTTGTCTACTCATTCCTACTGGCCCATAAATTCTTCCCAGCTTTTCTCCCTGGGGGAGCTATCCCAGTATGGTGAGAAGAGCACTTGACTAAGACTCAGGGTACAACTGATCTATCCGTGGCTCTGCCACCGAGACATGTGACTGTTCTCCTCAAAGAGGACCATGACATCAGGAAGGTGATGTCATGACTTGCAAGTGAATTGGATTTAAGTGAGGGAGGACTGTGTAAAGTCACCAGCCTCAGTCTCTCCTCTGGATCCATGTGGGTCCTGTATTCAAACCATGTAGACTCAATGTTCTTCAGTTTTCTCATCTGCAAAGGAAAGCAGGTCGAGTAGATCTTCTTTCAGGTCTAGCTGTATGACCCTGGGCAAGTCATTTAAATCTATTTGCTTCAGTTTCCTCATCTGTAAAATGAACTGGAGAAGGAAATGGCAAACCACTCCGGTATCTTTGCCAAGAAAACCCCAAATGGGGTCATAGTCAGAAACAACTGAAAACAACTGAATAACAAGGTCTTTAATAATTCTAATAACTGGGAACATGATGTAAATGATGTATGAGATGTTCCCTCCTAGTTAGACATTCCCTGTCCCATCTTCTCAGTACTGTACTTAGCACAGTATTCATTCTGTGTTCCTGAACAGATCAGAAGACTTTTGGATTCGTTTGATTAGGTGATAAAGGGATGTCAGGGAGATATAGCATGTTTGACTCCATGACTTGTCATATACACTTAGTTCATTACAAGCACCCTTCCTTCTACCTTTCCAGCATAAGGAGTTCAACGAGGTTGAGTTCTAAATAGAAGCCACTAAGCCCCAAATTTATGATACTTCAGCTGGACTTATTAATGATGCCAACTTGGTCTTGTTCAGGGAGACATTGCCAAATAAAATGGTTCTGCTTTCCCCCAGTTCCTTACCATTCTGCCCCTGCTTGCCTGGCCTCTTCAGTAGCCCTTTCATTGATGTGCTAGTAAATGTTTAACAACCGATTCCTTGAGGAAAAAAATCCGTACCACAAGACACTTTAAAATTTCAGCTACATTATTAATGGTCTTTCTATTACTCTCTTAAGTCTAGACAATCAGCAGAATAATAAAGCAAGCCCTCATTTGTAGGTTTTGCCAATTTCCAAGGTGTAAATGCTCACACTGAAAATTTAACAATCAACTTTCTAAGGTTTTCTGAAGAGCTGGTTTGGCCTGGCTACAATACACCCCTGCCCCAGATCTTTCTATCAGTCATTCCTGCTCACTCCAAGTGTTCTTGAAGCAAAATCTCTACACGGGGAAGTTAGGAGCATCTGAGAAAAATGACAAGAAAGTCTCAGGGGATGTGACAAACCTTAGCTGCAGACTTCGACGGGGCATCCATGGCAGTTGAAGGCCCAAGTCCAAGGGTCAAATGCAAGCCAGGGATAGGGAAAGTGATAATGGATGGGGGAAAGGCTTTCAGTGAACAAATGGCTGATGATTTCAGCTTTGGATAGGCTAATCAATAGAGCAGCACCCAGAAAGAGCTTCCAAAGGCTTGCTCTGTCAGGAGGGGAGGAGGGTGGGACTAGGGGTTCTCAAAGTTGCATCAGTTTCAAGCTAACCCAGAGGTCCCAGCACAGAGAGCAGAGTGTGTAATGTTGCAGAAAGAGCCCCGGATTGAGAGTCATTAAAAATGTTAAGTCTTATCCATGCCGTTTACTAGTTGTGTGACCTCGGATACATCTCTGCGCTTTGAGTTCTTCATCTATAAAACAGGGCTAATAATGTTCATGTCAGGATGAGGGCAGAAGAGAACCTGGAAATCATCTAATGTAACCCCTCATTTTAAAGATAATGAGATAGAAGCCCAGAGAGTCTGAGCAGCTTGCCTGAGGCCACACAGGTATATGCTAAAAAGGACCAGAACTGGGATCCCAACTCCCTCCCTGAACATGTTGGAGATAGGAGAGCGTCCAGTAAGGACTGTTGTGGACTTTAAATCTTTAGGTAAATATGCTGATTGTCATGCACACGGACTTGCAAGGTTGTTAGCCAGGGGTTGCATCTGTACTGATATTGGTTTCTTGATCCGTAGCAACAACTGTGAGATGGATTCTGTGATTGTTTCCGTGATCAACGGCTTCACGTCTGTTTATGCAGCGACTGTGATCTATTCCGTCATTGGGTTCCGGGCCACAGAGAGATATGATGACTGCTTCAGTCGGTAAGTCGTCTCGAGGTTTCTAGCATTTGAAGGACTACTCTATCACCATACAGTGATAGAGGCACTTGCAGCATGCTCTTTAGTGAACGGGGAGTGGGACTTGAACCTCAGATACTTCTTAACTTTATGACCCTGGCCAGATCATTTAAAATCTCTTGGCCTCAGTTTCCTTTTCTCTAAAGCAAGGGGAATTGGCCTCTAAAATCTGTAAGATAGCCCTCTAGAGTAGTGGGAATCCTAGACTAGGATGTTGTGTGGCATCTAGATGGTGCCATAGTGCGTAGAGGGCCAGGTCTGAAATCTGGAAGACATCTTCCTGAGTTCAAATCTGGCCTCAGATACTTACTAGCTGTATGCCCCTGGGCAAACCTTGTTTGCCTCAGTTTCCTCACCTGTAAAAATGAGCTAGAGAAGAAAACTGCAAAACACTCCAGTATCTTTGCCAAGAAAAAAAATGGGGTCATGAAGATTTGGACATGGCTGAAAAGACTGAACTAAGACGCTATATGCTAAGAATACTAGTAAACGTATTTATATAATTAACATATTATATCCTAGTTAAGTATATGTACTTTTATTGACCCAAGTATACTTTTGAGGACCTAGTAATTTAGGTTTTTTTTAATAGCTATTTTATGTGACTTCATTAAAGGCACTAATATTTTCTGGGACCTTTGTGCTTATTAATTTCCCCTGGTTTGTATCCCTCTTTCTAGAAACATCCTGACCTTGACCAATGCATTTGATCTGCCTGAAGGTAATGTCACACAGGACAACTTTGAGGCCATGAAAGCTTGGTATAATGCCACTGACCCCGCCGCCTTTGCACAGTTGACTTTTCAGACGTGTGACATGAATTCTTTTCTATCAGAAGTAAGTGAACATTTGCTCTCTGCCTCTCGCTTTGCACACTTCACTGTGTGTGCAAAGCAGTGGAAGGCTCCAATGGGTTGGGAACCTGGAGCTAGGTATCCTCATGAACACTAGCTTCTCCCTCTTCTGACCCTACTTCTATCCCACTGAAGGAAAGGATGAGGCCCTTAAACCTGAAATATGGAAGTCTACTAAGAACAAACAGCCAACCCTCCAGGAGCACTTGGAAGAGGCTAGTTAGAGAGTTAGCTAGAGAAAAGAGAAATGCAGAAGTAGGTCTGGACTTAGGACTATCAACTCTCTACCCTTTTCTCTAAGGGATACACCTATGAGTCAATGGAAAAAACATTGTGTTTGGAATCAGAGAATTTGGCTTCAACTCTTGTTCTGCCACGTATTACTGTAGGATCTAAGCAAATCACTTAAATTCTCAGGGTCTCAGTTTCCTCCTCTATCAATTGAGTGATGCAAGTTAAATAAACTTTAAGACTCCTTCTGGCTTTGAGGCTACGATCCAATGAACTTTTATAATGAGTAAAAATAACAACAGTAGCTAACATTTCTATAAAATTTACTGTGAGCCAGACACTGTGCTTAGCATTTCACATTTATTATCTCATACGGTCTTCGCAACCCTGGAAGATCAGTATTATTACCAGCCTCATCTTTCAGATGGGGAAACTGAAGCAAGCAGGAGTTAAGTGACTTGCCCAGGGTCATGCAACTAATAAGTGTCTGAAGTCCAATTTGAACTCAGGTCTTTCTGACTCCAGGTTTAGTATCCTATGTGCTATGGTGCCACCTAACTGTCAGTCAGATGTCTACCAACTTTCTACCCAGTGAAAGAAGAGGGAAGGCTGGTCACAAGAACAGAAAACACAATTGTTCCCTGTGTCACCCCATATGAGTTTCCATTTCTCTGTCTGACTAATTTTAACCAAATTTCAAAGCAAAAATTCAGGATAGCAAAAACACTAGGACAATTCTGATTGCTGACCTGTTCCTTCTTGGAGTTCTCAACATATTTCACAAAGAATCTTTTGGGAGTAGTTAGGCGGCGCAGTGAATTGAACTCCAGTCCTGGAGTCAGGAGGACCTGAGTCCAAATCCAACCTCAGACACTTACTGGCTGTTTGACCCTAGGCAAGTCACTTAACCCAGATTGCTTCCAGAAAAGAAAAAGATCCTTTTTGTAGAGAGGAGCTTAAACTTCAGGAAGCCATGGTTCCCGTCCCCCCTCTCCCAATAATGGTGTGACTTTGGGACGAGTCATCTAATTTGTTTTTTATCTATACAATCAGAGAACTGGCCTGTGTGATTTTATGGTCCACTCCAGCTCTAACAGTTATCACTGTCTTCTAAGTTTTGTATCGTATGTTGAAATGGGAGCCCTTTGAGGGTAAAGACCGGTTTTTGCCTTTCTTTGTATCCTTAGCACTTAGCCTAGGGCCTGGCACATAATACATACCTCATAAATGCTTGGGAACCGACAGGTTCATTGTTGTGATATTAGGACTTAGTACAACATTATCATGAGCCTGTTAAAAGAGATGTTGTCTTAAAATGACATATTTGGTGCATGTCAGCAGCTCAGCTCCCTAGTATCATTCCTGATAAATTCTACAAGGTCATTTCGGGGGCCACTGACCTCTGCTCAGAGCCCAGGTTCAGCCCAAACCTTCCTTCCTCTTCCTGCTTCCAGCCCTTAGAATAACAAAAGTTAAGAGTTATTGGTCCAGGGGCAGGAAGAAGGTGGTTCATGAATGAACATTGAACAGTTTACCAATGATCCCTCATCTATCAGTATAAAACATCAGGGATACCATTGTATCATGTCTATTTTCTAGAACATGAGTATACAGAGGTAGCACTGCTCTAAACCGTTGACTGGGAGGCACGGAATATTGTCATTCAGTTGGTATGTTTTGATGATTCACGTTCTGCTAACAAAGATTTAATCTTGTTTCAATGTTATTTTATGACTTTCAAATCATTTCACTTCTATCCCAGTTTTTAATATATATAGTAGTAGAACTAATAAAAACTTTTGCAAACTTGGACCACATAGTTTTGATAAACAGATTAGGGGATGGGGAATAGTCTGGGAGCAGATTATAATCAGTAAATAGAAAGTACATGGAATGATTTATTAAAGCCACAGGGTGACATGGTGGAAAGAGCACAGGACTCAGAATCAGAAGGCTTGTTTCTAAATCCTGGTTTTACCACTTATTACCGGTTCAGCCTGAGGCAAGTTGTCTCAGGGCTTCAATTTCTTTCTGAAGGAGGTGGTTATCCCAAAATATCTCCAAGATTCTTTCCAACTCAATGATCCTAGACTTAACTTTCTAGAATAATGCCATAACAATGTGAAGGAAATGAATAGGTCAGGCATGATGGAGAGGCAGCCATTATCTGATTAATTAGATGCATGTTGAGACACAGAAAGAAAAAATTAATTTCAAAAATTTAAAACTGAAAAAAAAATCTGAGTCCTAAATTGCCTAGTTTGTGATTTTCATATACATGAAAGTACATGCACATGATCAGTTTCGGGTATGTGAATTTTCATACATGTTCCCTATAGTGTATTTCTTTTCCATGTTCCCTTTTTGTATGTTCCCAAGTTGCACATATTCTCATATATGTACCATTCTCTACCAATGGCAGGGCAATCTGTGGGATGGTGTAGCCCATGTCGGGGTCTTGGAGGGATCTTTTCCTGTAGTTTGATGCTACATTGTTTGATTAAATTGTTTTAGTTCGTTAACTAATGTGTCTTCTGGCAGACTAATTAGTAAAAGTAAGAACGTAGATGAGGACCCAGGAGCTATGGTTTGGAGTTGGATGCTGAGCCATAGAGGGCCATGAGTTAAGGGCAGCTTTTCTGGAGTCCTTGTGTGAGGGAGCATCCTCAGTCCTAGGCATGGATCAAACTAATTGTATTTTACCAGAATTGCACTCTACTCCTTGCCATATTGAAACCACACAAAGGAAAAATACAGAAATATATAAACTTGTGTTTGATTCTAGATCAATTTATTTCTAGAATATCTATAGTAAAGATTTTATTTCAAGGATTTGAGGAGTTGGAGAAAGAGAAGTTAGGTAAGAAAAGGAGAACAGCTCGGGTGTTTCAGGAGACTCAAATCATTGTATGATTGACATGTGCTTAATAAAATGAACTGTTCCTTACTATATGAATCTTTCCGTCCTACAGGGAGTAGAAGGAACTGGTTTAGCCTTCATTGTCTTCACTGAAGCCATCACCAAAATGCCACTTGCACCTCTGTGGTCCGTCCTCTTCTTCATCATGCTGTTCTGTTTGGGCTTATCATCTATGTTTGGAAATATGGAGGGAGTAGTTGTTCCCCTGTTGGACCTTAAGGTCCTCCCTGAAAAATGGCCTAAGGAACTTCTAACAGGTAGGCACCGTCTCTAAATGTCTGTTAGCAGAGTCATCTCTAGTGGAATCCTTTATAAGGTCCTGTTGGTGGGACAAGCCTAACACTTGTAATGGACCTGTCATATCCCAGGGGAAAAGGACCACATCTGAGATGTCACTGGTATAGGCAACTCCCAGGTAAAGAAATGTCTTCTACCAATTCAGTTCAGCACCATCTCTGCAACGAATAGTCCTAGAGAGCTGCTTAGAGTCCTGGGAGGTCAAGGGTCTTGGCCAGTGTCACACAGTCAGACTGTGTCAGAGGCAGGATTCTGGTCTTTTAGCTCTCTTATCTATGCCCTGTTATATGCAATGTTTGCATTATAATGGGTTTCTTGGCTTGCTAAGACGCTCCTATCTTTCAAACAGAACACCCAACCTATACCAGTTATTGATGTTGAGTCATTTTTCAGGCATGTTTGACTCTTTGTGATTCCTTTTGGGTTTTCTTGGCAAAAATACTGGAGTGGTTTACCATGGCCTTTTCCAACTCATTTTATAGATGAGGAAACTGAGGGAAATAGGATTAAGTGACTTGCCCCAGGGTCACACAGGTAGTAAGTGTCTGAAGCTGGATTTGAACTCAGGGAGATGAATCTTCCTGATTCCAGGCTGGGCACTCTATCCACTGCACCACCTGGCTTCCCCTATGAAAAATTGTACTTATCAAACAGATAAAACTAAAAGCTTACTATCTGCATGCATCATCAAAGGTTCCTATGTTGTGTCCAAGGATTCACTGTAGAATTCCTTTTCAATAAAATATGAGTGATAATTCAAAGTCCCCATTTTCACACAGACATCAGCCATATAAATGGAAGTTTATTATTAATAATAACAATCTAATCAAGAAGCATTTATTAAGAGCTTACTATTTACCTGGCACTGCACTAAACCCTGAGGATATAAAGAAAGTCAAAAAGAATGACACAGTCCTGGCTCTCAAGAACTTAGTTTCTAGTGGGGAAAGACCACTCCTAAAAGGGAGGTGAAAAGGGGGAAGGGAGGAGAGCTAGAAAACCCAGAGAAGACAGATGGGAGCTAGGGAGGGGAGTAAAGCAAGGCCAGCTCAAACCCCATCCTCAGAGTGGAGCCCCACTGACCCCTGTGTAGAGCTCGCAAGGGGAGAAGGGGACTGCATGGCAGATGGCTGTTCCAGGGTAAACAGGTCCTAGATCGTGAGACTATCTCCACAGTGAGAAGGCCTCTGAGTTACATGGTGAAATATAGAGTCAGAAATATAGCCCCGAAGGGAAGAGCATAGGAGATCGACAGACTGGCCTCAGTCAGTTAGAAGAGCCGAGTTCAAATCCTACCTCTTATACATACAGGCTGTGTGACCCTAGAGAGATCCCTTACCCTCTCTTATCCCAGGCAACCTTCTAAGAATACAAATTGTAAAATCTAGGCTGACATGCCTTGGTAGAAGGAGTTCCCCGGTCCAATGAAATCACAGTTTTAGACAAAAATAATAACAGCAATAGATGACATATAGATCACATTAAGGTCTGCAGGATATTTTGCACGCATGGTCCCATGTGATCACATAGTACTGGTCTACGATGGGCCTGCTTGGGGATGAAGTAGTTCCACTTGTGTAGCCAATGTTTACACCTGGCTCTATTTGGGAGGAGTTATTCTGTCTTAAATCCATTCACAAAGGAGCAAACATCCCCAGTCCCGGATTCATTGCCCTCAGGACTGCTCACAAACCATTCTTCTCAACAAACCTAATTTATGAAGTTCTTCTCAGATGGAAGGCAGAGAGAGGATCATTTTAGGTAAAACAACAGGTTTCAAAAACAAAATCAGCAACTTCATGGCTGTCATCTTAACCCCCCAAGTTATCTGAAGCCTGCTGTCGGAGCTGACCTGGAATTTCATTCTGTTTTGCTTGTCTAAGATAACCTATTGCTTTGTTCTCGCTTCAGGTCTGATTTATTTGGGGACGTACCTCCTTGCCTTTATTTATACTCTGAACTCTGGACAGTACTGGCTGTCTCTGTTTGATGCTTACGCTGGATCCATCCCCCTCCTCGTCATTGCCTTTTGTGAGATGTTTTCGGTCGTTTACGTTTACGGAATAGACAGGTAGGAAATAAAAGTGAGCTTCTGAGAGCTATTTAGAAGAGCCAACTTTAAAAAAATGTCAGAGAATTAGAGCAAGGGAATGAAGCACAAGCATGGCCAGCCTGCTCCCTGGTGGATGATGTCAGAATCACAACACCGTCTGGTGTATGACAGCCCGGTGAAACTTAACATGAAGACTTTGAATCAAAGGTTTTAATCTTTTCTGTGTGTGTGTTGTATGGACCCTTCTAACAGTCTGCTGAAACCTACGGACTCCTTCCAGAATGATGTTTTAAAATGCAAAATGTAAAATATATAGGATTAGAAAGGAAACCAATTAGAGTAAAACAGAGTAATCAAAATTATTTTTTAAAAAAGTTCACAGACCCCAGGTTAAGAATTTCTGTTTTAAATTAAAGTCAAATTAGAAAAATGAAGTAAATTCCCAAGAACACTCAATGCCTATGAGTGTACAAATGTGTTGAGTTCACTCACAAATTTCAGGAGCTTAAGAGACAACAGAAATCTCTAAAATAAAATTCAACAATTCAAGAAGTATTTATGGAGCTCCTATGTGTCAGACACCAGGCTAGACACTAGAGATAGGACAAAAATAAAAGCAGAGTTTACATTCTCCAAGGAAGAGATAACACGTATACAGATAAGGAAGTAGAAAATGCATGTAGAGTCAATAGGGAGGGTAGCTAGAGAGTACTAACAATGGAGTGGGGCAGGAAAGGCCTCTGACACTTGAGAGAAACCTTGAAGGAAGCTAAGGATTTCAGAGGTTGAGGCAGTGGAGTTAATTAACTAGGAAGGGCCAGTGACCCCAGGCAAATACCCAGGACCTGGGCCTCATGGGAAAGGCATTTCCTTTTTGGGGTCCAGATTCCAAAGATGTGGTCTTTTAGGGGTTCAGACCCCATCCCCATCAGTACTACCTTCTATGTTGAAGGCACTGTTTGGCAGGTTTTGCACACTGAAAGGTATCCAATATATATTCCCTGATTCTAAGAGGTTTCTAGTGGGAGGAATTACATATTATATATTACATGGCATGTTGAAAAATGTACAGTGACACGTTCAAAACAAAGTAGAATGCAGTAAGTCCTGCAAACAGTACAAGCTAAATGCTATAGGAAATCTTAGGAGAGATAAGACACTTCTGAATGAAAGTGGGTGGGGGAGGAAAGAAAAAGTATTTAAGTATGTACTGGGTACCAGACACCATGTTAAATGATTTTCTAATATTGTAATTTACAAATATCGTTCCTTACATTTGTCCTTTGTTCCTCACAACCCTTTAAGATAGGTGCTATTATTATCCCCCTTTTAGAGATGAGGAAACTGAGGCAAATACAGGTTAAGGGACTTATCCAAGGTCATCCAGCTAGTTAAGCATCTAAAGCAGGACTTGAACTAAGGTCTTCCTGAGTAATGACAAAAGACATCAGGGATAGATGATTTCTACGTTGGAGCCCAAAGGGTTTCAATAGATACACAGGGCTAAGACTTTCTTTTACTGATGGACCTACATTAAAGCTATGTTGTAAAGAAGGTCTGTGCAGTCAGTAAAGGATTGCCCCACTTAAAGAAAACCTCACTTATATTATCTGAACTCAGTAGAATATTAGCCCCTTAAGGGCAAAGATGGTTTTTCATTTTATTTTGTCAATGAGGTCATTTTCTCCTCTCCATCTTTATTTCTAGGTTTAATAAGGATATTAAGTTTATGATTGGTCACAAGCCAAATATCTTCTGGCAAATTGCCTGGAGGGTAGTCAGTCCTCTCATCATGTTAGTTATATTACTATTCTATTTGGTGATCACTGTCAATGAGAAGCTGACATACAGCATCTGGAACCCTGAATATGTAAGTACCTAGAAATATACCTGTGCTGACTTGTTGGGGAAGGCCCCATAGACCACCCAAGGGCTGGGCCCTAGGGAAGCAAGCCCATTGCATATGAAGGGAGGCGTCTCTCTCTGCCTCTCTGTCTCTGTCTCTCTCTCTCTGTCTCTCTTTGTCTCTGTCTCTCTGTCTCTCTCTGTCTCTCCGTCTCTCTCTGTCTCTCTCTCTCTGTCTCTCTCTCTCCTAATACAGTAACACCTAGGAGGAGAATAAAGGAGGGACAGAGCAAAGGGTGGGAGGAGGGAATTTTTGTCCTTTCCTCCCCATTTTTAATTTTGGAAAGTCCAGTTGTGGAATTTATTGTATCATTAGTATAATTGTCTGACTTGACCATGGATTGTGTTTACCTCCCCAGGAACACTTTCCTAAATTAGAAAAAAAGGACTCGCCTGGCTGGGTCTATGCTGTTGTGGTGTTTGTGGCTGGAACCCCATGCCTCGTCATTCCCTTCTTCGCCCTCTACAAGTTCATCAGAAGTCGCTGTCAGAAGAAGCACGACCAGCAAGGCCTCGTCAGCGCCTATTCTGTTCCGTCTATAAACGGAGACGTAAAGAATTAAGCTTCAGCATGCTTCCTGGGGAAGTGGGAACAGGTTCTTGATTGGAAAGGGAAAAGAAAAAAAAAACAATAGCCAGGCCCATTGGAATGACTAGACCCTCGTGGCATCTACCTTTCTGGGAGGGAGCCTCCAGGCAAACACTGTAGTCTGTGTGACCAGCGTGGATTCTTGTGTGCTTTACAGACTGGGGGCCTCTCGATGCTAGGAACAGAAGGGATTGCCACTGTTCAATTTAATCTGAGCAGCATTTATTAAATGCCTGCTCAAAACCAGGCATTGTACTAGGTTCTGGGGATATAAAATCATAGCCATGTATATTGTGATATCCTGTGGTGAACTCCATTGAAATGTCCTGTGACTGAAATGTAATGATGCTGAAACTGCTGGATCGGACTTGCTTGTAGACTGCTAGGGAGATGGGAGGAAATAATCAAGACCTCTATTCTCTATTACGACATGTACCCCTTTCTGTTTGTGGGAGGTACCCGTTGATAGCAAAACATCTGCAGAGAAACTTTAACCCTGAATCACAGAATCTCAGCATTCCCAAGCATGACCTCTGAAACCCTCTCATCCAATGTATCCTGAACCAAGGATTCCTTCAACAGCATTCTGGATAAGTGGTTCTATAGCTTCTGCTTCTGGAGATATCCAGGGAGGGAGAACTCACTACTTCCCGAGGCCATGTTTGCAGAGGTCTGCTTGTTAGGAAGTTTTTCCTCACATCAAGCCAAAGCATGTCTTTCTCCACCTTCGGCCTATTGCTTCGAGTTGTCAAACAGAAGAAATCAAAGCCATTTTCTACCCTGTCCTGCAGAAAGAGTGGCCCCGGGCCTAGGAGCAGGACCACCCTGGAGCTGTGGTTCCAGGATCATTAGCTAGAAGTAATCAGAGATTGACAGTTCTACCATGTGTTTCTGCAAATTTTGCTGTTCTGTCTATCCCCCTCCCCCACCTCACCCCAAAGTTTCAGAGTTTGTTTACAATCCTTTGACTGACTAGAAATTAACTCCACTTAATCGCCTTTGCTAGCTATCACAAATAGATAAACAATTAAGTAAGGCATCCTTCCCAGGAGGCAAGGAGGAATGTACCCTTCGAGTTTGACTAAGGGAACATTAACACGCTGGTAATTAGTAATTGAATGTGAATTTTTAGTCAGGTTACTTTTAGAAGAAAGAAAGGTTATAGACTAACTCAGCTGCTAACTCCACCCACATAGTACCATGAACACCTGACATACTTTCTCAGTGACTTAATAGGATGCATTTTCTCTCTGAAGTTGGCACCCAATATGTATCCAAGTGGACTGGCATTTTGAGTGATGGCTTTAACAAAAACTATTGGCTTTTTATTCTAGCTGCCCAGATCAGTTTACTCCCCAAGAAATCCAGAAGCTGCTTAAATGAAGTGGAAATACATGAAAATATCCACTGTTCAGGAACATGGTATTTTGGGAAGGGTGTAGTTGTCAACACCTGGGATTAGTAGATTTCTTCTCTCTCCTGAGTCTCCCATGTCTTTATTGGAGGCAAGCTAGAGAGAAGTTGGAGTAGCTTCCACATTTATGCTCATAAAAGCCGTGGGCAAAGTGGCTGTGGTGGTGGTGGTGGTGGCGGCACCAAATCAAGCAGAGAAGGGTTTGTGAAAGATCATGTAGCAACCAAGGTTCTCACCACTTCAAATTTCCCATCTCCATCACTGAGCTAGTGAGCAGTCCTTTAAAGTTCCCAACAGCCATGGCAACATTTCAAAAACCTGATATTAATTCTTTAAGTCATCGTTCCAAGGAAGAGTGGCTCCTAAAGGAGAAATTACACTGTTAATTTTGGTTTTTTAATGGTATGGTTTGTGAATTTTAACAGAAGAGAAGATGTCCATGATGGCAATTTGGGGCAAGACTATTCAGTCTCCACAGAATTCTAGACAGGCAACCCTGGAAGGGCCTTTAGAGATCAACAGGTCCAAACTCCTTATTTGGCAGATGAAGAGACAGAGAGGTGAAATATTTTGTCCAGGGTCACAGCTAGTAAATGGTGGAGCCAGTGCTCAAATACAGATCTCCTGTTCTACATCATCCTGATGCCGCCTGTGTCTGGTTCCTCATATGCATGTGGATTCAATGATGCTTTCTAAATGCTCTGCTCCAAGGTTTTAGGCCTGCCATTGATTTAAAAAAAAAAAAAAGGAGGAACCGGTGCTACTCTAATGGACCCACATGTACACTATGCTTATTGCTCTCAGTAACTATATGTGAAATTTCTGGAAAATTCTTGGCACATCCATCCTTACTAATTATTATTATTTCTCAGGGAGTTAAATGCTGTCACAGCTAAAGATTGCCAGTCATACCAGATGTAGCCTAGATAATGAAACTGGAACCATAGCCTGGCATATTTCTAAATTTGTAAATGACATACTTGTTTTCCTGTATATGTGTAAAAAGAAAACCAAAAAGTCAAACCTTGTCTTTTATATGCATAACATGTATATGCGTGAATAAATGAGTATTCTTTAATACGTATTTGTCCAAATATGGTTTTCTAAATGCAAAACAGACAGTTATAAAATCTAGTTGGGGCCTAAAGGGATGCATGGCCGACCAACAGGAAATCAGACTATAGATCTAAAAAGAACTTGTTCTAAGCTATCATGGAAAATGCCTAGGTTTTCATCCTTACTATGTGTGAGATCTTAAGCAAGGCACTTCACAGAGGTAGTAATGGTCTAGCATGTATATGGAGCCTTAAGATTTTAAAAGTGCTTTATAAGTATTATCTCATTTACTTACTGAACTTAAAGTTGGAAGGGACCGTGATGTCCACCCAGTCCAATCTGTTCCCTACTTTTAAAAAATTCCTACTATTTCATAACCTACAAGTGATCATCCTACTTAAAGACCTCTAATGAAGGGAAACTTACCACTACTTCTAGCTGGTCCTGGTCATTAAGAAACTTTTCCCAGCATCCAATCTAAATTTGCATCTTGCAACTGGTCCCCCCTTGCTCCTGGTTTCTTTATGGATCCACAGAAGAAGTCTAGCCCCTCTCTACTGTGAGAGCTTGGAGATAGCTAGCATACCCCGCTCTCTGAGTCTTCTCTAAGCTGAACGTCACCATTTTCTCCCATTCATCTTCATATAACACTAGACTCAAGGTCCTTTCCTATTCTGATTGTTCTGTTCTAAGGGCAGCTAGGTGGTGCCGTAGTGCAGAGTACTGGGTCTAGAATCAGGAAGACTCATCTTTATGAGTTCAAATCTGACCTCAGATACTTACTAGCTGAGTGACCCTGGGCAGGTCATTTAACCCAGTTTGTCTCAGTTTCTCATCTGAAAAAATGAGCTGGAGAAGGAAATAGCAAACCACTCCAGTATCTCTGCTAAAATGGGGTCACAAAGACTTGGACACAACTGAAATGACTCAACAGTAACAAAAACAAAAATATACTCTCTAGTTTATCTCTGGGCTTAGGTTTCTCATCTGTAAAATGAGGGAGTTGACCTGGAAGAAGTGAAGAGTAGGGGAGGATAAATATTTATATATATATATATATATATATATATATATATATATATATACATACATATATATGTATATGTGTATATATGTAAACATGTAATATATATAATATGTTATACATTATATAATTATGTTATATAATTGTATATTATATATGTGTTATGTATATTTTATGTAAGTATCAGGCATTGTGCTAAATGACTTACAAATATTATCTCATTTCAGCCTCCCAACAACCCTGAGAGGTAGGTGCTATTATCATCCCCATTTTATAGTTGGGCAAACCAAGATAAACAGAGATTAAGGGACCTGCCCAGGTCACACTGGAAGTAATAAGTGTCTGAGGCCAGATTTGAACTCATATCCAGACACAGTACTCCAGACACACTGTGCCACCTAGAGAGGAATTCTAAGATCTTTTCTAGGTCTATAGTTTCTTCTTTCTTTCCCATTTCAGTTTTACCTTCATGAAGATCTATCTGTACATCAGATATTCTAAAACATGATCTATGTGATACCAGAAGAGCTGACAGGGAATAAGTTAACACGTAACTGATTTGTACTCATTCTTTCACTTTTCAACTAGCTGTGGGATTGTGTAACTCAGCCTGAGCACATTTGATAAAAGCTGGTACCCGTATTGTTCTAGGCTGGGATATGGAGAGCCATGGAAATAGACGGAGATGATCTGGGTGGGGACAGGTTTGAGGAGGTGGAATATAAAAAAAAAGGGGACAAAGATCTTGAATCTTTTTAAGGCAAACAGAATTGTTGCAGAAAACTACAAGCTAGTACATAGCATTGTTTTTTCAGCTTCTTTCCCCTGTCTTTCACTCTACCACACACATGCACACACACAAACACATATCTAAAATACACATGCAAACACTTTTTAATGTTCCTGTACACCCTATGTCCTAGTTAATTTGGAAATGTAACCAATACAGTTGAAAAATGAAGGTTAGAGGAGCAGTGGATAAAAGAGGTCAGCCCAAAATGGAAGCTCAGAAAACACGATCTCCTGCTGCATTCCATTTTCCAGTCCTAGGTGACATGCATATTTTCTCTCTCCCTTCTCCCCCCAACATATACACATTCCACATTGCTGTTGGTGCTATAGACACATGGATGGATCCCTGTTGGCTGTGACAAGCAGTAGCAAAATCTTTTGAGTGCCTGACCATTGAGAAAAAAATTTGAACCAATGCTTATCCTATAAAACCAACCAAAACCTACGTTTATTGTTCTCAAGAAGTGTAACTGAACAACATTGTGTGATGACCAACTTTGTTAGACTTAGGTCTTCTGAGTGATGCAATGATCTAAAACAATTCCAAAAGACTCAGGATGGAAAATGCTATAAACATCCAGAGAAAGAACTCTGGAAACTGAATTCAGATCGAAGCATACTACTTTCTCTTTCTTTTGTTGTTTTCTGTTTTCTCTTTCTCATGATTTTCCCCTTTGAGCTGATTCTTCTTTCACAACATGGCTAATGTAGCAATATGTTTAAAAAATTGTATCTTAGTTAAAAAAAAATTGTAGCAGAGACTTCTAGGAAGTTTTTCTTTCTGCTAATGATGGGACTGGTCCATGGCCCTAGGAGCATGGGTTGACGTTCAGGCTGATGAAAATGAGATTGTGTTTACCTCCTCTGAAAGTGCTCCTGTGAAGTTTTTATAAGCTCCCAGAAGGCAGGGACTATGCTGGGGTTTTTGGTTGATTTTCTCCCTCCAAAATTATTTATTTATTTTCAATTTTCAACAATCACTTCCACAAGTCTGAAATTTTCTCCCCCTCCCTCTCCCTTCCCTCCCCAAGACAGTATGCAATCTTATATGGGCTCTCCACATACATTATTATTAAACACATTTTCAAGTTCATCATGTTGCATAGAAGGATTTTTTTAAAATGGGAGAAAGCATGAATAAAACTAAACAAAACCAAACATAGCAAAAGAGAGAAGAGTCTGCTTCATTCTGCGTTCTGACTCCACAGTTCTTCCTCTGCATGTGGGTGGCACTTTACATCATGAGTCCTTTGGCAATGTTTTAGGTCCTTGCATTGCTGTGAAGGGCTGTCTATTAGAAACAGTCCTCTAACACTGTGGCTGTTACTGTGTATAATGATCTCCTGGTTCTGCTCACTTCACTCAGCATCAGTTCATATAAGTCTTTCCAGGTTTTTCTGAAATCTGCTTTTGTTCGTCATTTCTTACAGCACAATAATATTCCATTAACTCATATACCACAACTTGTTCATCCATTCCCCAATTGATGGGCATCCCCTCAATTTCCAGTTTTTGGCCATCACAAAAGAGGCTGCTATAAAGGGGACTATGCTGTTTTTAAAAAATCTTTGCATCCTTGGTTTATAGCACAGTGGTTCAAATAGGCTTCAATACTTCACAACTGAACAAGCATTGATTAAGCACCTACTATTGTCTGACCTTGTGTTGGTGCTAGGATGATACTTCCTCTATCAATGCAGATCACAACCTTTCCATACCTTAGTAGATTGTTTAATAAGATGAGAGAGACAGACAGAAAGATCAGAAACAGAAAGAGAGTGAAAGACAGAAGAAAAAACATCACTGCCTGGTGGCAAACCTTCTGATGATAATCTGAACACGACTAGGACAGATCTCAGGTGCCAATCACATGGTGCTTCAGCAGAACTTTGCTTGAAGTCTTTCTGGCTTAGCTCTAAACTTGCATTCTGCTGCCATAGTCCTAAAAACTCCACAGTCACCTCTATACCACAGTGAGAAATTGGAGTAGGACTTTGGTGGAGAGACCATAGAGTATGAGCTTACTGCATATTTATTGAATTAGATATAATGATGGTGACAAAGGATGACAATTTTGGGGGGCGGAGCCAAGATGGCGGAGTAGAAGAACGCACGTTTACGAGCTCCAAAACCAGAAGCCCATAGAATTAATGTAAAAAGAGTCCCCCATAACTTCTGGGTCAATACAAGGGGTGCAGAAGCAGAGTGGAAGAGATTTCCGTTCCAGGGAGCCCTGGAGACCCATCCCCAGGGTCCGGCGTGCCCCAGAAAGTAAACCCGACCCCCAGCGCTGCCCTGGCCGAGGCCCCAGAGAAGCTGATCCGAGCAGGCTTCAGAGACGGAAGCTCCAGCAGCCGGGAAAGTCCCTCCGCCCACAGAAGCTACAGGTCAGTGAGAAAGAAGGCCGGGCTGAAGGAGAGGGGAAGCCGGGACGTCTCCGTGACTCGGGCCCCCTCAGGAGGAAGCAGCGGCGGTGGGGATGGGGGCAGGAAGCCGCGGAGGCAGAGGTGTGGGCGGCCCAAGACTCAGGAATCCCCCAACAGCAGGCAGGATCTTCATTACGGAAGATTCCCACATAAAACCTGACGGAGCTGAGCCTGGGAGACGGCCCTGCCCCCACCCCGCTCTGTTACTGAAGGCTTCTGCTTAAAGCCCCCAAGGGAGCGGGATTTGGGAGGCGGGCCCCCCACCCCGCCCCCACCCGTTCCATTCCTGAAAGTCTTTGCATAAAGCCCCCGAGGGATCAGAGTCTCGGAGGCGGCCCTGGCCCCACCCCAGCACCTGAACTAAAGCTCACTGATTGACAGCCGGCAGGAGGAAAGCCCATTTAAATCTCAGAGGCCAAGCACTAGCTGGGCGGATCCAGGCGGGGGTGGAAAGGAATCTCAGAAGACAATTTTGCAGCCTATTATATGCAGTTGACTGGAAAATAAATAGAACTTGTCCATGAATACATATCCGATAAGATAGATCCAGAACTGGACAGAAAGATAAGAAAGGGCTGTAGAGCCTTTGGGAGATTTTAATTATTCCAAGTTTCTCCCTACAACGCAGGTTCTTCTTCTTTAAACCACTCTTCTTTCTGGTGATGTTGTATGACTACAAGCTATGGAACACTACATACAATCTGTAAAAAAAAAAGGAGGAGGAATACAGTGGTTTTGAGCAGGTTTAAGGCATTATGAACAAAGAATTGCCCAAGAGAAGTTGTTCTCAAGCAAACGTATGATCTACAAATAGGATGGACTGGCCACGTGGAAGGAGCAAGATGTGGGGCCACGGGGCAACCCCAAAGAGCAGATTCAGTCATTTTGTCAACACTAATTTATTAAGTATGTGCTGTATACTAGATATTATGGTAAGCACTGAGGATGCAAAGAAAGGACAAAAAAATAGAACCTCTACTTTTAAAGAGCCCATGTTCCAATGGGGAAGACAATGTGAAAATCACTACGTACTTATATAACCAATAGGTAGGGAGACTGAAAATTAAAGAGTAGGAATAGTATTGGGGCAATCTTCTGGAGAAGAAGGGATGGGGTATGGAAGAGGAAGGGAAAGGAACAAGCAGGCATTTATTAACCACCTACATTTGACCAGTCATCGTGCGGTCACTTTACAAATGTTATCTCATCTGATCCTCACAGCTCTGTGCAGTAGGTGCTACTATGATCCCCACTTTACAGTTCAGAAAACTAAGACAGACAGAGATTAAGCAATTTGTCCAAGGTCACATAACTAGTAAATGTCTAAGGCTGAGTTTGGACTTGGTCTTCCTCACCTTTGGTTCTTTCACATAGAGGAGTCTGCCTTGTCAAAAGGAGGGTCCACCTTGTGAGACAGGGATCAAAGACAGTGGAGGAAGGCATCTGAGTGATGTGAAATGGGAAAGAAAGTAGGAAAAAAGAGCTCTTATTGAATGGCCTCATTTTTATCTGTGAAATAGGATGGGAGTAAGGCCATTAGAATGAGGGGAAGGGTGCCATGGGAGGTTTGAGAGGGGATGAAAAGATATTATGGTGAGTGGGATAGTAAATCAATAAAGAAAATTCGAAAGGATTGCTGTACTGCAATGAGGATCTAGCTGCCATTATGTAATAAATTTCTAGTGGACCCATCCACATGGTTTACAGTCTTTCTCCAGGTATTTAATGAAATGGCATATTTGTAAAGTGATCAAAGGAGGAAATATTTGTAAAGATCCAGCACATAATAGGTGCTATACAGATGCTAGATATGATGACGATGAAGAGGATGATGATGAATATTATTATCTATCACTTGATCTGGCACTGGAGGAAGGAGAAAGATTTCAACAGGCCGATATGTAAAAAGAGCACATTACAGGCATAGGGAATGAGTTAAAGTGAATAGAGAAAGGCTGGAAAGGCAGGATCATTCAAGGAACAGTTAGTGGTCTAATTTTCACTGGAATGGAGAGTACATGAAAGAAGAACACAAAATTAGACTGGTAAGGGATAAAACTCCTGGACACCATAAGAGAAGAAACAAAGCAAGAATACTGAGAAGCTGGGGTGGGAGAAATTTGACCAATGGGAAGTTCAATAAAGATTTTGTGGAAAAGACAATATTACAGTTGGATTTTAGGGGAAGAAAAGTATTTAAAAGGTGGAATGGGAAGAAAGAGATTTTTCCAGGTAAAGGGAAGAGCATCCCCCCACATTCATTCCATCTTTTCCCATTTCTGGACTTTTGCTTATGAAACGGCATAGTAACAATTAGCAAACAATTTCCCCCTTAGACTTGAGGTGCATTCTCCCACATGTACACACAGCATCATTGGCAAGAATGTGCATGTGCAGGGAAACACATAGGGAGTATGTGGACAGGCTGGCACATGTAGGAAACGATACAACCTTAAGGAACCTATGTGGCCAAAGCATATGTGTAGGCTGGAAGTTCATTTCTCTGACACTGCTGGACAGCTGATGTCTTCTAGTAATGCTACTGCACTGTTTCTATCTGTGTTGGACTCATACTCTCCATTGCTAGAGGCTACTCTATGGAATTTGTAGTCTCCATGGAACACTGATTGACCATAACTTCCACTCCCTCCAGCTCCTGGCCTGTGTGAAATGCTCATCTATGTTCTTTCAACTTACATAAAATCAATGGGCTCTTCTAGCTCTTTTAGAAAAGGCAAGAAATCACTGTTTGAGTTTGGATGTTGCTGAGTTGTTTCCAACTCTTGAAGATATCCTTGCAAAGATACTGGAGTGGTTTGCCATTTTCTGCTCCAGCTCATTTTACAGATGAGGAAACTGAGGCAAACAGAATCAAGTGACTTGCCCAAGGTCACACAACTAGAAAGTATGCAAGGCCAGATTTGAACTTATGGAGAGGAGTTTTCCTGATTCCCACCCCAGCACTTTACCCTTTGAACCACCTAGCTTCTGATTACTGGGGAGGACTTACGAAAACTCTCCTTTGTCTTTTCCCATCAGAGTCTTGACTACTAAGGCCTCTCATCTTTAGTGCCTGGCACTAAACTCTTTAGAAAAAAACAACAGATGACCAAGTTGTGGTTCAGGAATGTAAAGGAATTCTATTGTGCTATGAGAAATGACGATCGGGAGGACTTCAGAAAAACCTGGAAAGAACTTGAATGAACTGATCCTGAAATAAGTGAGCTGAACCAGGAGAACGCTGTACCTAGGAGCAGCCACAATTGGTGATGACTTACTTTGATAGACTTATCTCTTCTTAGCAATGCAAAAATCCAAGACAGCTCCTAAGGACTCATGATGCAAAATGCTGTCTACATCCAGAAAAAGAACTTATGGAGTCTGAATGCAAATTGAAGTATATTGTTTAAGCCCTTTTTTCTTTTTGTGTTTGTTTCTTCTGTCTTGTGGTTTCTCCCATTAGTTCTAATCCTTCTTTACAACTTGACTAATGTGAAAATAGGTTCAATATATATATATATTGAATATATATATGTAGAGCTTATATCAAATTATGTGTCATCTTGGGGTTGAGAGAGAGAGGAGCTGGGGAGACAGTTTGGAACCCAAAATCTTATGAATGTTGAAAACTAAAAAGAAATATATAAATATTTAAAAGAAAAAGAGCATAATTGTTCTAACTAGTTCATGCTCTTAGGCATAGTTTTTGGTTTGGGTTTCTTCCACTCCTCTTAATAGTCCATTGAGTGGTTCCCTTTGTGAAGATCTCATCCTAATTTTGCATTCCAAAATTTCCATTTCTGAATGTTAAACTATAAACACAGTTATAATAATTATTTGTCCAGGAGCTACCACGTAGCCCTGAGGTTTAGAGTTTCCCATTTTTCATACCCTAATTGCCTCCTATTATCCCACACATGTGAATGGGTAAAGAAACAGGCAGAGAAGCAAGTTATACCCAGCAAGGCCATAATCTTTGCTACCTCCATAACCATATTTCTATCCTTTTTATATACAAAGGAGCCACCTCAGAGGATTTCGGAGCATTCCCTTACAAAAAGACCACAGATGGAAAGCTCGTATGTTCCACAGGTGCCTTTGAAATGTCAAAAGAACGTAAGCAAGATCCCTAGCACTTGGTAGTACCCTGTGGTGAACTTATGGGATGGCATGGAGAAGAGGCACAGAGTGGTTGGGTATGATTGAGTTGTGATTTGGAGATTGATTCGATCATAGTTAAATCTATGAAAAGGGTGACAATCTCTTCCAAAACAAATATTTCCTTGCCATCCACCTTCCCTACCATTGTACCCACTAGGTAACAAAAACTTGCCATCCACCTCACTGCTGAGCCATCGTCATGGACCAAACCTTCTCAATAATGGAACTCCCATCCTGGAGTCTAAATTGTGCTAACTGGTATTACTTCATCCACTGTATCTAACCACCCCTAGCCATTTGTACATTTCACCCTGGCAATTTCTTTTGGTCATCTACCTGGCCCAATATACCCTCTACAAGGACCTTTGGACATGCCATCCGTCTTGTACAATCCTGACCGCATCCCAGAACATACTTTCTAGTTGTAGAATCCTAATTGCATCAATACTTTGACTGTTTCCAGAAAGAGCAAGACAATCAACTCCCCTATAACTATATTTACCATCTTTGTGATTCTTTAAATCATCTTTTCCCTCTCCAATTCCTAGCCATTGCTCACCTATATATGTTGTCCCCCTTTATTAAAGTGTTAGATTCTTGAAAGGATTGTCTCAACTTTATGTTTTTATCTCCAGCACTTAGTACAGTGCTTAGATATAGTTAGTGCTTAATAAATGCTTTTTCATTCATTCATTCATCCCAATCCTGGGATATCCTCCATTTAGAAGATGCAACAGTAGAAAAAAAGGGTCCTCATCCTATCCATGGTTAATTTAAGACTGTTTCTATTGGATACAGGACACAGGATGTGCTTGAAGACTTAGAGGTCAGAGAGGTCCTTCTGAAATTAAAACAAGAATTTAGCTATAAGTTACCAATTAACTGTATTTTATTTATTTATTTATTCAGTTTAAATGGATGAAATTCAACAGAGGTGCATTCGGGAGTCACTTCAGCATCTCTATCATCTGCTGCCTCACTTTTCCCAAGCTGGCCCTGGGTGGATAGCCTCAGCCCCACCTTCAGTCAGGAGAGCTCAATGCCAAAGCAGGCTCACAGCAGAGAACCTCCTCAGTGACAGGGATGACCATGTCCAACGTTCTGGCAACAGATGCACTTCCAGGCGATTCTAAGGAGGATGAACGACCCAAGTGGGACAACAAATTCCAGTACATTCTAAGCTGTATTGGATTCGCCGTAGGTTTGGGGAATATATGGAGATTTCCATACTTGTGTCAGACTTATGGAGGAGGTAAGTGTATCTTGTTTCCCATTATAGGTTTTCACATTGTGACTGGGTTTCGTGATGTATACCCAATTATTTGAGAATGATGAACCAATAACAGTATATATTCACATTATAATTTGTTTGGAGCTCTTTATTAGTTTACTGATTTTTATAACAATATTTTTCCCTGACTATTAATATGTTTTGCTTTATCTACTAATTACTGCTTTTCAAAAAATGGATGGCTAAGTCTTAAAATTTTAGAGTTTTTGGGAAATTACTTCATGAGAGCAGCAGAAACATCAGCACAGAATCCCTAAGCAAGTTTTAGAAGTATGGGGCAACTGGGTGGTATAGTGGATTGGGTGCTAGATTTTTTAAACCTGAGTTTAAATACAACCTAAGACACTTACTAACTGTGTGATCCTGGACAAACCACTTACCCTCTTTTTCACCTGTTTCCTCATCTATAAAAATGGGGATAACAACAGCACCTACGTCAGAGGGTTGTTGTGAAGCTCAGTTGAGATAAACATATAAAATGCTTTGTAAATTGTATTAATATAATTGTAAATGCTAAATAGATGTTAGCTATTATTTTTTAATGGTATATGATATGATAGTATGGTCACAGGGGTGCTTTTAAGAGAATGGTGAATTGTGACATCAATGAAGTAATTTAGTTTTTCCTAATTACTTTGTCTTAAATTAGGGAAGATGCCACCAGATGAACAATGATAAATCCTTAGGTGGTCAATGATCCAATGAATTAAATTTTTGCTTTGTCTAAGATTTCTGTGATGACTCTTCTCCATCTCACTAGATTCATAGCCATGAAATATCAACACTTTGTTTAGAAAAATGCTATTTTTCAATTAAAATTTATAAATCATATACACAGAGAGCAAGATTTAAAAGAAATAAACTTCAAAGTATAATCTAGTACATTTCTCAGTAATTCTTAAAAGTTGTGGATTACTGTTTAGTCTAACTCTGGTTTTATTCCCCAAACTAGATTAGAACACTTTCTAACACAATGAATTCTTCTCTTGAGAAGACCCTTTCCTAGGGTTTCAGGGCAATTTTGCTTCAGGTTTTTTTGTCGTTTCTTTCATAGTTCAATAAAAATACTAACTACCTTCTCCAGTGATCAAAATGGTGCAGAAGTGACTCTCTATTTTAGGAGGATATGCAAGGAGAGAGCACAAGCTCTGTCAGGACTACCAAGCAGGAAAGAATCTAAATACAAGCCCAGCAAGTAATTGAGTGTCCTTTATCCAAGTACCAGACTAGTTAAACTCAAAGAGGCTCATCTTTAGAAGTTCGACCATTTGTTTTGTTTGTTTATGTGGTTTTCATTTGTTTTTGCCAGAAGAACTCACAGATTTAAATTTTATGGTGCTGGTATCCTTGATAGGACTAGATAATGAGATGATGTTTGTAAAGACCTTAAATTCTGAGTAAAAGTGAACTATTATGATTATCACTGTTTACTGATCATTAGGAGGCAACCACAAAATTAATAATAAAAATACATCGTCTGAATTATGATGCTTCATTTTTGCCTTTTATCGCTAGTTCCTAGCCCATGGTAAATGCTTATTGAATGAACGAATGCTGAATGATCAGTGTAGTACAGATTAGAAGGGAACCAGCCAAAAGTCCCAAAGATGATAGGATCATGATCCTAGAGCTGGGAAATCAGAGGATCCATCTTCCTCATTTTAAAATTAAAGAAAATGAAGCCGGATGAGGTGAAGGGATTTGTCCCAATTATTGGTGGTAAGTAGCATTCCCATCCATATCACCTTTCATCAGTCTGTGGGAAGCCAGATTATCAGGTATTTTGAAAGGCTCCCCAGGAAAGCCAGTCTTCTTGGATAGATAGCCACTGACATCAGAGCCCAGAACCAGCTGTTTCTTTTAAGTAATGCTTCCCTCCCCCATTGGTTTGTTTTTGCCTTTAAAGTGCATTTTTAAAACATACGTTGCTGTGCAAATGAACATTAAAAATATTTTCAACAGTTTGGCCCAATGGTTCCCTCTCCAAGAACTATGCAGTTCTATCAGAATTGAAAGGTTCAATAAGTCTCTGGCAAGACTTTGATAGATATTGTATCCACCATCTCTAGCTATCTTATAATGTCCCAGAAAAAGTATGTTCTACAGTATATTCAATTGAAGCTTTGGAGAACAATCACAGTGCAATGTCCCCAGGACATCTCAACCAATGTTGTTCAACATTAACCATTAATTGGGGGCTATAACTGGAGACAGGTCTTTCGTGACTTAATTTTTCAGTTTCTAAAGCAAAGGTTTAACCTCCTCTTGTGCCCTGGAGTTACTTATCTATCTCTTCATTAAACATACTTACAGAAAAACTAAGGCTACTGTTAATACTGGGAGGTGCTAGAAATACTGAAGAGAAATATGAAATAATTCCAATTAAAATATACTTTGTAAAAATTAACACTATACTCTACAAATAGCTAGAATACATATGAATATATCATATGTAAATGGACATTTCAATCAAAATATGCTAGCTACTTGAAGTTCTTCAACCAAGACACTCTGATGGTCTGGGTCCCTTTGTACTGGCTGCCCAATGCCTGCAGTGTGCTCTTCTTTCTCACTCTTTCCAGGCCTTCAACTCTCAGGTCAAATCTTACTTTCTGCAGAAGGCATTGATGAATCCACCTAGCTGCTAGGGCCTAATCCTCTCATGTTGCCTTCCCTCTACTTTCTCTTTTTTGAAAAATAGATAGATAAATAAAGAGATTGAGACAGATAAAGATGTAGATACAGGTATATAGAGGTAGATGGATAAATAGAGATATAGACAAAAAGAGATAAATATAAAGATAGAGATGGGTAAATAGATAGATAGATAAAGCTATAGATATATAGAAATTGGTAGAGGTAGATAGAGATGCTAATATAGATAGAGACAGATAAAAAGATAGAGATGTAGAACAGATATAAAATATAGAGATAGGAAGAAAGAGGTATAAAGAGATAAAGATATATAGAGATATATAGAAAGATAGAGAGATAGAAGGAGAGATAGTTGTCCTTTGTTCTGGAAGAGGATTGATAACATCACAAAGGTGATGATTTTAATCTCAAGAGAATTGGATTTAAATGAGGCAGAGCTATACAAAGTCATTAGCCTCATTCCTCAAGAGTTATTTGGAGTCCAGTGGCAGGACAAAGGTCAAGACGACTGGTGATGGCCCAGTGAGAGAGAGAGAAAGAGAGAGAGACAGAGAGAGAGACAGAGACAGAGACAGAGAGACAGAGACAGGGAGAGAGAGAGAGAGAAAGAGAGAGAGAGAGAGACAGAGAGACAGAGAGAGAGAGAGAGAGCATGGTTTGGAATGCTGGGGTCCTTGGGGTCATGAAGAGTTGGGTATGAATGAACTATTGAATAATGAAACAACAAGAATAGATGTATGTAAATATAGAGATAGATAGCTTTTTGTTCTGTTTTTTTTTTGCTAATTGGGTCTTGCTCATCAAGAAGGGAAGTGTAGCAGCCAGTTACAGTCTGATCTCCTCCATTTCCGACCTGGGACAGCTCACTTCTCCTTAGCTTGTGGCGGCTCATCACAGTCATGCTGAACTTAGTGTAGAGGATCCCATTGCCCTAAGAACTCTCAAATTCCAAAGATCCACCCCACGCAACGTATTTCTGAGGAAGGGTCTCTAGGCATGCCCTGCCGCACCAGGCTTCTCTGTGTATACTTTCACGTTTTCTCCCTCTTTTAGATAATAAATTCCTTGAAAGTAAGGGCTTTCTTTACCTTTCTCTTCTTCCTAGAATAGTAAAATTACTGGCATACAGTAAGAACTTAATAAATATTCATTGACTGACAGTAGCAAGATACACACACAAACATATACATACATATTTTACATATAGATACCAATTTGCACGTATCTGTTGAGAGAGAAATCACATAGTGGAGTGAAGAGCGAGCTAGCCTTGAAATCCTGCTTCTGACATATCCTGGGATTCTTGGCAAGTCACAGAAGCTCCCATCATCCTGAGCATTTTCTAAGAATTAATGTTCTTTTCTTTGTATTAATTAATGTTCTTGTCTTCGTATTAGACAAAACTTCTATTTAGAGAACTTGCAGCAATTTCTGTTCAGGTTTATAAATACAGGTATTTGAATCCCCCTTTTTGTACTGCAATATTCACTTTATTGGTCTGAATGAACCTGCAATATTCTTCAAGGTATGACTGTAGCTTTTGACAGTTACTGTTTGGTTAATTTCCAAGTTTAGTGATTCAAATACTATTCCATCTGCTTCATTCAATGTGTTCCTTTATATACTAAATCATTCGTTCTTCAATATAAAATTAATTGTCATTTTATCTACTTCTATAAGTAGCCTCACTGGTATTGATTGGTATTTAATTATATTTATAAATCATTTTGGGCATTATTGTCATTTTTGCCACTCTCAACTACTAATATGACATATAGCTGTGTGAATATATTATATGACATATACAGTTGAGTAAATACAATATTCCCTCAAAAAATTCCTTAATTTTAAATGCAATGTTATCTTTCATTTTGGAAATGTGTTCCTCCTTGTCGTTAACTAAGAATTTGTTAATTTTGGTAGTCTTTATGAAAAAACCAATTCTTGTTTTTTTAAAATTTATCGTATTGAATTTTGAAATGAAAAGTGACCCTGCTTTATGGAGTAGAATAATGAAAAACAACTTCTGAAAATTACAGGTCACCTAAAAGGCAGCTTATTACAATGAGCTATTAGAGGTGGTTGATTGAAAGGGGCTAATCAATCATCAAGAGCCAAAGATAACTGATGTACAGACTGTTTAGGCTTTGCTCCCTATATAATACTGAGATCTAGAAGACCCAAAATTCATTTCAAGTATCTCCTTAACAAGATTTGTGAGAGGACACGGACAATGGTGGGTTTTTTTCTGTTCCACAGAATGAGAAAGCACAGATGGATTTTATAAACTACATTAATACAGTGATGGAATTACAGATCCATTTTTTTCTGATTGCTTTTCTAAAATCAAACAAAACTTCTTTTCCTACTTTTCTCTAATTTACCTTTTAAAATGTCTTTAAAAGTTTATTTTTTTCATTTTTGTTATTAATATAGGCATTTAATCCCATAAATCTCTATCATTGTCATCTTATAGATTGTTATATTTATGCTATATTTTTATTTTTTCTTGTACTTTGGTCTGAAAACAGTAAATAGAATTCATCTTTTCAGATTTACTTAAACCCTCTCTGTGAGAAAGTATAATTTTGCGGAAGTTACTGTACACTTGAAAAATGTATATTTAATTTTTTCCCCATTTTTTCTAACAACTTCATCTTAGAATTTGGCAAACCATTCAGTCTGATTTTACAATTTACTCATTTTCCTTGCTCTATCATAAATAACCTCATAATATGACTTTTTAAACTTGTTAAAGTTATCAGGAAATATATGATAGGGGTATGAATTCTGTGTATTCTCCTAAAAATTGGTTTTTAACCTAATTGCTGTGTTGTTTGGGGTGTAAACGTCTTAATATTGTTAGGTTTTGTTTGCAATTCTGCCATCAACTAAAAGTCTTATCTCCCTTAAAGTTAAATCCAAACAGGAAAGCATTAGCTGATTTAACTCTTCATTAGCTACTCCTTTATCTTATGCTCACCAAAGAATGATAAATATTATTATCTTTCCTTCCTCCAAAATAAATCTACCCTAATCAAACTTCCTTAAATAGGCAGGCTCATTAATGGGTGGGGAAGATCTTTAACTTTCATTAACATAATTAACATTACAGAGGGTAAGCAATCAGATATAGATAACACATGTGTAATTATGTAAAACATAATGGTAATTTTATTAAATTTTATTAAATTAAGATCATTAAATTTAAAAAAAATTATTAAATTAAAAAAATTAAAATTATGAAAGCATTTTGTACAAGAAGACTCAAATAAAAGAAAATGAAAATAGCATGTTTCAGTCTGTATTTAGATTATTGGTTCTTTCTGTGGAGGTGGATAGTGTCTTTATTAGTCTTTTGGAATTGTCTTGGATCACTGTGTGACTGAGAATAGCTAAGTCATTCACGTTTCTTCATCAATCAGTACTGTAGTTATTGTGTACAGCTTTCTCCTGGTTCTAGTCACTTCTCTATGCATCAGCTCTCATAAGTCTTTCCAGGTTTTTCTGAAATCATCCTCCTTGTTGTTTCTTATAGCACATTAATATTTCATTGCAATCATATACCACAAGTTATTTAGGCATTCCTCAATTGATGAGCATCCTCTTGATTTCCAGTTCTTAGCCACCACAAAAAGAGCTGCTATAAATATTTTTGTAGAGATGGCTATTTACTTTGTAAGGCCAATTACTTTATGTCTCCTTAATGTTATCCCCACTGTCTCTAGGAATTTGACCCCTTCATCATTCTACAGCTTTCTCTCATCATCAATATCTTCTTATCTACTGTCTCCTTCAATGCTTTCTACAAACACATCCAGGTCTCTCCATCCTTTAAAAAAAAATAAAAACAAAACCTTTTACTTGACCCCAATATCTCTTCATATTATCATCCTCTGTTTCACAGCCATCCTCCCTTGCATAGCCAGACTTCTAGAAAGAGTGATCTGTACTCATTGTCTCCATTTTCTCACCTTTCGCTTATTTCTTAACTCTTACAAACTGACTACCAGCCTTCCCACTTGGCAGAATCTGTGCTCTCCAAAGTTATCAATCAACTTTGACATGCTAATGCTAGTGACCTTTTCTCCCTCCTTATTCTGCCTTACTTCTATATAACTTTTGATACTGTCGACAACTCCCTCCTTTTAGACAGTCTCTCTTCCTTTGGCCTCCAGGACAATATTCTCCCCTGTTGTTTTTTTCTTCTACTTCTCTGAATACTCTTTCTCCGGCCCCTTTGGTGAATCTTCATCTATCTCTCACCTGTGTGGTGTAAGTCTGAGCCCAGGTCTGCCCTAGGTCCCTTTCTCTTTTTTCTTTACCCTCTCTCAATGATTTCCTAAGCCACCATAGATTCAATAATCTTTTAAAAAATGATTTAATTGTATTTTTAATTTAATTTAATTGTCAAATCTTCATTTCCTCTCTCCCATCTGACCTCTACCTACCTCCTGCCCTGAGAAAGCAAGAAAAACAAAATCTTTTACAAACATTTATAATTAAGCAAAATGAATTATTACATTAGCCATTTCCAGATAGATATTATTTTACACACACACACATACATGTATATAGTCAATGTAAGATACCATCTATATCTATGTCTACCTATCTGCACTCTGAGTTCATCACCTTTATACGGACAGTGGGCATCATATTTCATTATGATTGGACATTATGTTGATCAGAGTTTCTAAGTCTTTCAAAGTTGTTTGTCCCTACAATATTGTGTTATTATGTAAATTGTTCTCCTAGTTCTGATCACTTAACTTTGCATCAGTTCATACATATATTCCCAAGTTTCTCTGCAACAGTCCCTTTCATCATTTATTACAGAGCAATACTATTCCATCATATTCACTTACCATAACTTATTCAACCATTCTAAGTGATGAAAAACTCCCTCAGTTTCCAGTTCTTTGCCACCACTAAAAGAGCTGTTATCTATTAGAGAGATAAGCTCCTTGTTCTTGTTTTTTTCCTTTCTTTGTATCCCAAGTACTTAGCACAGTGCCTGGCAAAGAGTAGGTACTTTATAAATGCTTGTGGACTGATTTACTATAAATGTTATCATAAATATGGGTACTTTTCCTCTTTTTTTTTTTTGTTCTTTTTGAGGGTATAGACCATCTAGCATTCTAATTCAAACAGTTTTTGTGGCTGTTTAGTCATTTTAGTTGTGTCACCAAGTCAGACCCCATTTTGGCAGTTTTCTTTGCAAAGCTACTGGAGTGGTTTGCTGTTTTCTTCTCCAGCTCATTTTACAAATGAGGAAACAAATAAACAAGGTTAAATGACTTGCCCAGAGTCACATAGCTACTAAATGTCTGAGGCTGGATTTGAACTCAGGATAATGTCTTCCTGACTTCAGGCCCAGCACTCTATGCACTATGACACTATCTAGCTATCCTGACTCAAAGGGTCTACGTAGTTAAAGAGCTTTTTGTGTCCAGTTCCAAATTGCTTTCAAGAAGAACTAGATTATAAGACAATTCTAAGGGACTCATGACAAAAAATGTTATCCACCTCCAGAGAAACAACTGATGGAGTCTGACTGCAGATTGAAGAATATACTATTTTTCACTTTCTCTATTTTTTCATGTTTTTTTTTCCTTGATCTATGTTTTCTTTCACCACATAACTAATATGGTAGGGCAGCTAGGTGGTACAGTGGATAGAGCACCAGGGCAGGAGTCAGGAGTACCTGAGTTCAAATCTCACCTCAGACACTTGACACTCATGTGCTGTGTGACCTTGGGCAAGTCACTTAACTCCAATTACCTCATCTTGGCATCCATCTCCAGTCATCCTGATGAATATCTGGTCACTGGATTCAGTTGGCTTTGGAGGAGAAGTGAGATTGGTGACCTGCACAGCCCTCCCTCACTCAAAACAAAGTCAAGGGCAAGTCATGTCATCATTTCTCTGATGGCATGATCTTCTGCAGCAGCAAAGGACGAACATACACAATATGGTAATGTTTTACATGATCGAACATGTATAACTTATCAAACTGCTTACTGTCTCAGGGAGGAGGGAGAATATAGGAGAGAGAAAATCTAGAACTCAAATTTTTTAAAAAATGAATGTTAAAAATTATCCTTACATGTAACCAGGAAAAAATAATTTTTTTAAAAAAAGATTTCTGGGGAAAAAAAGAATAACTGAATTAGCGCAAAGTTCCATCATAAGTTAAATTATCACCTCCATGTAGATGGTTACCCAATTTATATATCTAACTCTACTATCTCTCCTGAAATCTAGTACTACATCATCAACTATATACTTAATGTGTTCTCCTGGCTATCCAATCAAGATCAGAATGTCCAAAATGAAACTCATCTGCCCCTCCTACACCCCACAAAAAACTCACTTCTCTTCCAAACATTCCTATTTGTGTTGAGGACACCACCATCGATCTAGCGATTCCAATTCACAACTTCAGATTTGTCCTTGGCTCTTCTGTCATTCACACTCCACACCCAATCAGTCATCAGGCTTTCTTGTTTTTTAAGTCTCCATTCCCATGGCCACCAACCTCATTCAACTCTCTATCATCTCTCACCAGGACTGTGCAATAAGCACATCCCTGTTCCCCTCTTGGATGTGTCTGAGGTCTGGCCATGTTGCTCCTCAGCTCAAAATCTGCCTCTGGTATAAAGGACAACCTTTTCAGCCTGGCATTTACAGTCCTCCACCATCTGACTCCTCTTCTTGAGTTCAAATCGGGCCTCGGACACTTACTAGTTGTGTGACCCTGGGCAAGTCACTTAATCATGTTTGTTTCAGTTGTCTCATCTGTAAAATGAGCTGGAGAAATAAATGGCAAGCTGTTCCAATATCTTTACCAAGAAAACTCCAAATGGGGTCATAAAGACTCAGACACAACTGAACTACAACCTCTAGTTCAGGCAAACTGTCCTATTTGCATTACTCAAATTAGACATTCTATTATCCATTGCTGTACAGAGACAGCTAGGTGGCTCAGTGAGTAGAGTGTTAGGTCTGGAGTCAGGTAGACTGGAGTGTAGATCCAGTCTCAGCCACTGGCTATATGTGCCTGGACATGTCACTTAACCTCTGTTTGCCTAAAACCACTGGAAAAGGAAATGGCAAACCACTTCAGTATCTTTGCCCAGAAAACCCCATACAGGGTAATGAAGAGTCAGACACAACTAAGTAGCTATCCATTATTGTGCCTTTCTCCAGGTAGTCCCCAGTGTCTGGAATGCACTCCTTCCCTACCTCCCTCTCTTAGAATCACTCACATCCTACAAGATTCAGTTCAGGTGTCACTCGCTACTCAATTCCCACCTCCACCCCGCCCTCCCATCCCAGTTCTTTCAGTTCTTAGTACTCTTTCTCTCTCCTGGAATGACCTTGTATTTACTTCTCTCTCTCTGTCTCTCTGTCTCTCTCTTTGTCTTTCTGTCTCTGTCTCTGTCTCTCTCTCTCTTTCTCTTTCTGTCTCTGTCTCTCTGTTTCTCTGTGTGTGTGTGTCTGTGTTGTATCTACCCAATAAAATGTAAGATCCTCGAGATAAGGATTGCTCCACATTTTTTCACTGTATTGCCAGTGCCCAATATAATGCCCTGCATACTGTAGACTCATAAAAAAATGTTTATGGGATTGAAATGTAAACTGAATTGAAGGGCTATAACAAGCTCTGTTTCACTCTAAGATTACATAGAACAGAAAGTAGATAAAAGCAGGGAAAGCAGAACCACTGACCCATGGGGCAGCTGCTTGAATTGCTATTTGCGCACCAAGAAGAGGAAGAAGGAGGTACAAGTCAGACTTCTTTAAGGCAGAGGAACATGACTATAACATTCATATATTTCTGGGTGATTTTCCTGTTTGTGCTTCCTTGTATTGCATGTGTTCCTAGAGCAGCCTTAGCAATTGGGCTAAGCTCTATGGCATGCAAGGTTTGGGCATTGAATGCGCACCAAAATATCCATTTCACATGAACATAATGAGAGAGGCATGACTAGACATCAACTGATGTGAAAAAGCCCTTGTGATTTTAATGGACTTCAAGCGCAACATGAGTCAACATTTGATGATGGCAGTCAATATCTAACGTCATCCTAGCACAATTGAACAAAAAAACAGGTCAAAAGAGGTAAAACTCCCACTGTTCTCTGCCCCGGCCCAACCTTGCCAGAAATATTTTATTCAGTTCTGGGTTCTTAAGAAGGATTTTGACAAGTTGGAGTATAGTCAGAGAAGAGATATCAGAATGGGAGGGGAACTGGAAGTCATGCCATGTTAGACTGAGTTGGAGGAAATGAGGTTTAGGAAGCACCTACAAATGGTCTTCAAACATGAACTTTTTCTCATTCTCTCTAGAGGCCAGAGCTAGGGACAATGGGTGGAACTGGTTATGGGCCAAAGAAGGGCAATGTTGCAAGAAGGAAAGAGTTATGGACATGAGACTTTTTTTCAGGCCTTAAACTTTCACATCCATAACTGAAGGCAAGAATGAATGAATGAATAAAGGACTTATTAAGCATCCACTATATGCCAGGCACTATGCGAAGTTCTTTACAAATACTACTTCATTTGACTTTCACAACAACTTTGGAAAGTATATGCTGTTATCACTCTCATTTTTCAGTTGAAGACACTGAGATGGAGGTGAAGTGATTTCCCAGGGTCACACAAGCTGATAGATGTCTAAGGCTAGATTTGACTTCAGGTTTTCCTGACTCTGCTATAGTGTCACCTAACAATCTTTAGCCTAAGAAGAAGCAGGCTCCAAAAAAATTCAGCACCAACCTAGCAATATGGCCAGCCAGACCCAGGTTAGGAGAATTAAAATGGAGATAACACTGAGACTGACACTTGGAAGGAGATTAATAAATTGGAAAGAAGCTAAGGAAGGCTTATTTTTCTGTAGGTGGTACATATGCCTAAGATTAGTTCACTTAAAAAAATACACAGACCTATGAAATTATCAATAAGGGGAGCTCCTGGTGAGGAAATTTCCTCTGCTAATTCAGGTCATCACCTTTGCAACTTATAGTCTTAGAGAATTACCTGGGGTACTGAATAATTAAGTAATTTGCTCAGGGTCACATAACTAATAAGTGTCTCAAGGCTGGATATGATCTCTGGTGTTTCTCAGTTATATATCAGGTCTGCCTGATAGTATGTATCAAAAATTGAACTTGCACACAGGTCTTTCTGACTTTGAAGCCAACTCTCTATCCACTATGCCATATTGCCTCTCTAGGACTATGTTAAATACATATGTAATATCCCCTCTGGGCTACTCTCTAACTTGTACACCTACTCTTGGGTTGACTATTGCTCTGAGTTCTAGGAATCACTCTATGAATGGCTATGTCACCACTATAACTCACAAGCCCCCACCAGTGTGGTTCCCATTAATAATCAGTCTATAGATAATTAAATTTTAGAAAAGGCATTTTACTAAAATAGTACATGAAGAAGAGCTTGATGCAAACCCCAAATCCCCAAAAGCCTGGGGCTCACTTGGAGAGCAATGGTAGTGAGAGGCATATGTAATATACATATCTGGTAAAGAATAATTTGGAACTCTTTTTCCTTTCGGTAATATCCTAATGCTATTCACCTTGCATCCAGTTCTCTGCTGGATGAGCAGCACAGAGGTATTCCCAGGTTTTCTCCTTTCTTGAGTCTTAGCCAGAACTTCTATCCACCATAAAGGTGTCAAATTCCTTAAAATTGCCTCCTCCCTCAGATGGCTATCCCTTTGCATCTGCAGTCATATCTCTTTTGGGTGTATTTGTCTCCTATTAGTTCAGTAGTTTCAGTGACATGGTCCAAGGAATGAGAGAAGAGGAAGTCACCTTCTTCTTACTCACACAGAGGTATGCTTCAAAAAAATATTCTCAAGTCTCAAATCCTTCACTATTATAGATTAGCAAACTTGATATTTTTATACATAAGCCCAAGGGACCATAACTGATTTTCTCAGCCAGTAACAAGCTATTTTCTGATATCATTTGTCTTCATTCAATTGCTAAACCTTAATAATCCTCTCCCATTGATTAAGAACACATTTACATATTGTGATGAGATTGTGGGAAATTTCCTAAAAACATATCTTGTGGTTATATTCTGGACCCCCTGAAGGAATGATTTTTTTGATTACATCAATTTGTGGGGAAGGAAGGGAAAGAATAAAAAATGAAGGGAAATCATATCACCATAAGCCCATGGTAACACAAAAGTCCAAAAGAAAAAGTCCAAAACAAAAGTCCAAACTCCTTTCTACAGCATTCCTAGTAATGGGTCATCTAGCCTCCTCTTGAGCACCTCCAGTAGTAGAAAATGTCACTAGAACTCACAAAGTTCCATTTTAATTTTGGGGCAGTTCCAGTTTTTATAAGGTTCTTCCTTAGGTTGATCTGAAATCTATTCCTATTACTTCTATCCAATGATCTCTACTATGAATTTACATAGAATATATTTAGTTCTTCTCTCACATGTGACAGAGATAGGGATCAGACCTATGACTTCATTGATATTGAAAACTTCCAGAAGAAGAATTTCTATGTATTAGTGCAGACCAGCATCTTCTTTCATTCACAATTCATAATCTTAGAGAGATGCCTAGAGCAGTGACATCAAACTCAAGTAGAAATTTGCTAGCTGTAATAAGGACTAATTTAGTAATTTGTTTTAATTTTTTATTTTAAAATGTATTATCTGTGTTTTAGTGCATTTTTATTTATTTAATTAAATATTTTCTAATCACATTTTAATCTGTTTTGGCTACATTTGAGAGTGTTGCAGGTCTCATGTGGTCTACAGGTAGGTACCTATTTGACACCACTGACCTAAAGCATTGAGTTGTTAAGGAATCTTCCCATCATCATATAGGCAGCTAGGGGACACTATGGATAAAGCATAGGGCCTGGAGTTAGAAAGAACTGAGTTCAAATCTAGCCTCACTTACTAGCTGTGTGACCTGAGGTAAAATCTATTTGCCTCAGTTTCCTAGCCTATAAAATGAACTAGAGAAGGAAATGGCAAACCACTTCAGTATCTTTGCCAAGAAAACTCCAAATGGGGTCACAAAGAGTCAGACATGACTGAAACAGCTGAGCAACAAAATGTCAGAGGTGAGACTTGAACCCAAATCTTCCTGATTCCACAGACCCCTCTTTATCCACTATACTAACTACCCTGATTTCTTCCACATGTCCATCTTATAAATATTTAGAAGATAATTATCACATTCTGTCTTGTCTTCTCCAGGCTAACCATTCCCAATTCCTTCAAGTAACCTTGGTGAGGCATGGATCATCATCCTTGCCACCTCTCCCTGTGTATGGTCTAGTTTGACAATAACTTTCCTAATGTTATGGACATACCAGTCAATAAGGATGTACAAGCCAGGCAAAGCATACCTGTGCAAGAATGTCACCGGAGCTTTTTCATGGAGACTGGAGGAGAGTAAAGAGTGAATGTATGGGAGCAGCTCAAGTATGGCCTTCTCACCCAGGCTTGGATCATTTGCTTTTGGAAGGACTCTGATGGCAAGCAATAGTTGCCTCTTGTAGAAAAATCCATTGTACATTTTCCTCGGACTAAAGGGATAGAAATGAAGGAGAAGACTGAAGCAAAGCGGGGAAGTATAGTGCCTGGTACCATCCTGTTTACACAAGCCATGTTGCCCTTGGGAGGGACTCCTGGAGTGCTCTAAGTTCCTATATTCCATCACTAGATGCTTATCTACTGGTAGAGTTTTGGTAATGAATGAAAAGTTGTTCTGATTCCTGCTGGTTCTGAGATGGAAATCTGGACTTCTGGCTTACCTGTTGTCAGGGGGAATTGATATAAGAATTAAAAGAAGGTCATAGAGTGGGCAATGTCCATGTTGGTTGCACTGATGTTAACTTGGTTTTCTTGTCTGGAATTTGTATTTGAAAGTCCATGTATAGTATATATTTGTAAATTCTTTAATGGAAACCCTGCCATGATGACAGGAAGATCTAGCAAGGCTGAGGCTGAGTCATAGTTGTGTGTGTGTTCATCCTTCATTGCCGAAGAAGACCATGCCATCAGAGAATAATGACATGACTTGCCCTTGACTTTGTTTTCAGCGAGGGAGGGCTATGCAGATCACAAGCCTCACTTCTCCTCCAGAGCCATCTGAATCCAGTGACCAGATATTCATTAGGATGACTGGAGATGACCCAGGATAGGCAATTGGGGTTAAGTAACTTGCCCAAGGTCACACAGCATGTGAGTGTCAAGTGTCTGAGGTGAGATTTGAACTCAGGTCCTCCTGACTCCTGCACTGATACTCTATCCACTGCACCACCTAGCTGCCCCCTGAGTCATAGTTAGATTGGTGGGAACACTCATCTGTACCTTGAATAAAGTGAATGCTATGAAAAAAGGAGTAGAGCCATGGGGTAAATGGTTTCTAGTTTCTCTGAAAGGTGGATAGAGGCATAGAGAGCTTGATGTTTGTCCCAGACCACCCTCATGTGACAGATTTGCTCAGAAACTAGACCTGACAAAAGCATTTGGCTGGGGTTTTGGATTAATGTCAGCACCTCTGCAGCAGATCAGCACCTGTTGGAGTGATACATAACTCAGCACACTGGAAGGTTCTCCTGAGGGTTTGGTAGCGTAAGCAAGAAAGGAGACCCCAGGCCCTACATGCGGAACCTCAGCTTCCTTGTTTCTCACAAATTTTCCCCCTTTATCTTTGTCCCTGTAGTCCTGAAAAAGTCTTTGAGGATTCCCACCTGTCCCTTCAAAACCAATGATATAGGAGGGGGTACAAGCAAAATTATTGTTGTTTGCTCATCCTATTCCATCCCTCAGTCTTCTTGAAAAAGTCTCCATGCTGCTGATGTCTTTCACAGGGTGCACTCTGCCTCGGTGAGCATCTCTGCTGGCTAAGCATCTCTGCTGGCTGGCACACCTGCTACTGTCAATGCAGTCTCTGGACCTGAGTACAATATGCATAGATGTGGTTTGGTCATGACAGAGCACAGGAAGGGTGATTATTTCTCTTTTCCTAGACAGTGTACAAGAGTCATTTCAAAAAGAAAATCACTGAACAACACCAAAAAACATATTTCTCTACTAGGAAACTAGATTGCAATGAAGTTAGTTTATTCAAATTCTGTTTCTTCTACAACATTCTTCCTTACACAAACGAATGGGGAAAAAGTAATTTAAGTGTAAGGTGACTCAAAATCTGAGAGGTTCAGATGTATATGATAAAGACAGGAAATAAAAACAAACGTTTGAGTAGAGTGTGATGCCCAGAGGGGTGCTGGGAACAGCTCTGAGCAGCAGGCTGTTAAATGTCGGTATGAGCATTTTTGTCTCAGAAATCTGTGCATGCTACAAATTAGGGCTAGATTTATTGTTTTGTGGATTGTCTAGACTTAAGAAAGTGTAGATAAAACAGATTAAATTTAATAGTGTGTGTATAAACATTTCTTGCACCTAAGACTGATTATTCAATTAAAATATTTACCAGCATACTGCCATATTGCACTATAATAAACATTGTTTTAACTCAGCATTACTGCAGTAGAAGCCTCAAGGAAAGCAGACTAGAGACCTGTTAATTGCAGAATAATCAATAGTAATAATGATAATAACTGACACTTAGAATAATGCCTAAAGTTTGCAAAATGTTTTAGATCCGTTATTTCATGTATGTCTCACAACACCCCTCATGATACCTCTGCTTGGCTCTGCCTGGAAATTTTTTCCCCTTAAGTTTCTCCTCCCATTCATAAGAAAATGCATAAGAAACTGAAAGAGTTTAGGATTCAAGAAAATTGGGGGGCCTAAAAATCTAGCTAGCATTTTGTAGTTTATGGGAAAGGCAGCTCCTGATAATCTTTCTAAAAGGGTGAACATTGGCAATCAGGGATTAGAGAAGAATTAGAGGATTTCTGATTTTAAATCAGATAGAAGGTTGGGAAAAGAATGTAGATTTGTTAGCAATAAGAAATAAGGTTTCAAAGGTAGATTAAATGTCTATTGGTATTACTGGGCTAGCTGGTTGCTCTATTTTCCAAAATAGCTTGACTCCTGGAGGTGAAAACTTCTAGAGACAAAAAAGCTCCCTACAAGCCACACTCTGAGAACTGATAAATCATCTTTTTGTATGGAGAAGAGCAGCTGAAGATTTTTCCCTTAGTGTGAAACTAGCACATGAAGGGCCTGTTTCCCTATAGGACTTGAAAAAGAACTTTTGGATTCTAAGCTAAAAGAGAGGCCGTTAGAGTCCAGTCTTCTAATGGGAAAAGGTAACCCATCAACTGAGAGTTCCAGCTGAAGCCAGAAGCTAGAGGCAAAGCAAAGGTCCACAACTGTGTGCCCAGAGGAATGCAATAGTACAGATTAATGCCTGGCAGAGTACATGCCATGCTCACATACCAGATCTAATAGGGGTAGATGGGGTTTTTATCTGCTTCTATTGATCTTTACCCTGAGGTATAGACTCTATGCTAAATAACCTCTTGAACTACTGACTATAGGACTGTCAAAGATACATACATATACTTGTTCTCTAACACTTCTCTATTATTTCCAGGAGCATTCCTAATTCCATACTTTGTTGCCCTGATCTTTGAGGGAATCCCCCTGTTTCACATTGAACTCGCCATTGGTCAGCGCTTAAGGAAAGGTAGCATTGGGGTATGGAGCACCATCTCACCATACCTTAAAGGAGTAGGTATGTCTGGAATTCCATTAGCAGAACATTTTCATAGACGGTCTGTCCATACATTTTATTCAAGAGTGCTGACTGAGAGCAAGCTTGTTGTAGAATGAGCAGTGAAGAGGGATAAATTAAATATGATCAAGTTTCATTCATTCAATGTGACAAACATCCATTAAGTACTACTCTATGTAGGGCACAATTATGGGTGCTAGAGTTACAAAAGTGAAATGGGATATAGTCTTTGCCCTCAGCTTTCTTATAGTCTATAAGAAAATGTGTACATGAAAGTATTTTGATATAATTTATTAAAAATTAGAACTCAATAAATGATTAGGAGAGGTCCAAGTAACCAGAGGGGCATAAAAAATTTTAGAAGGGAAAGATCGTTTTTAGATTGGGGTACCTAGAGAGGTTTAATGAAGGATGAGATACCAACCATCAGAGATGACAGAGAGACCTGTCCAGGAATGATGGAGAGTGGAAGCAAATGCCAGGAGGCAGAGGAGAACACTCAGTAGTTAATATTTATTAAGCACCTACTATATATACTGTGCTAAGTGCTGAGGATACAGATGTAAGAGCGAGACAGGGAAAGACAGAGAGAGAGAGAATTTCTACCCCTCAAGAGTTTACACACTAATGGAGAAAGACAAAACACAAAAGAAAACCAAAAAGTGAGGAGTAGGGAGAGAAGAGAAGGTACCCACTGTGGGTGCATGGTAGAGAGGTCAGTCAGAGAAATCCCAAGGCAGAGCAGTCAGGTGAGAAATCAAGAAATATTTGAGCTGAGTTCTCTCCTTAAATGGAGGTTTGGAGTTCTTGGCCCCATGTTCCTATCAGAGAGGCAAAAGGTAAGCAACTAGAATTACAAGATAATGAGGTTATCCAAAAGAGCTTCCTGGGACACATGGAGAGTCTAGAAGGGTGAGGTCATTTTTAGCTGGGAAATTGTAGGAGATGAGAGCAGTCTCAAAGTAGTGCAATGAATGGTGAAAAATGAAATGAGATTAGAAAATGGCAAATACATGCTAGTTTTGTCAGTATGTGAAGAGAAGTAGTGTATGTTCTAGAAGGCTGGCAAGGTAAATTAGAACCAGCCAATGGAATGCCAGAAAAAGGATTTCATACACATCTTCATTTATCAACAGGGAGCTACTGAAGGGTTTTGAGGAGAGGAGTACCATGTGAACTTAACAGACCACCCAATAGAACTTAACAGTTTGTTTGTTTCAGAAAAGGAAAACCTCTCACTGATTTTTTTGGTCAATTCCATGTAATTCAACATTTTTTTGAGCACCTACCATGTGCAAAGTACTATGCCAGAGGCTAAGATTGAAAGCCAGTTAAGACACAGTCCTCAAGGATCTTTCCATCTAGCTGGAGAAACAAGCATGTACACAAATAGTTATAATATAAAATAAAATGTGTGGGAAGAATCAAAAGAGACGACGGTGATAAGGACCACAAGTTCTTGTTTGATGTTTGCAAACTCCGACTCTAACAAAATACTTCATTTCCTATGTTTTCCAGGCATTGGATGTTTTTTTGTTGCCTTCCTGGTGAGTCTGTATTACAACACCATTTTAACGTGGGTGCTGTGGTATTTTCTGAATTCCTTCCAGAACCCCCTTCCTTGGAGTTTTTGCCCTCTAAACGAAAACAGAACAGGTAAATAGCAGGTGGCTGACTCACTAGGCATTGTTTGGGGAGGTCAGAACTTCATCTCTTTCTGTGGCAATTTTTTATAATCCAGACAATTCACTGTGAGCCCACAGACAGGACAGATCCAGTCTGCTTGAAATTTGTAAAGTGTGTGTGTGTGTGTGTGTGTGTGTGTGTGTGTGTGCGCGCGTGTGTGTGCGTGTGTGTGTGTGTGTGTGTGTGTGTGTGTGTACAAGGTATCTCAAAAGTCTGGGATTTGGTAGTATCATTGTTGGACTATGAACATTATTCTCTGTTACCTCCCTGCCACACCCCCCCCCCCACACCCCATATCTATAGGTCCAGCACAAAGCAACTGCTTGCTCTTTCTACTGAAGAAAAGGCTTCTGAAGCCAGGCAGCATGAGCAGGCTACCCCAGTGCCTGCCCAGTAATAGCAGGGGTACCACTGTTTGGGGGATCTTATGGTCTTAGTTCCTGATCTGGTCTAGAAATTCCTTCAATTTTAGGTATTTTAGGAGGACCCTCCTCTCATCCAGGAGGAGAGAGTCACCGGCAAGGTTCTGTGGAGCTTCTGCTTAGAGGTGGGCAACCCCAGGCTCTTACCCTCTTACCCTATTTCCAAGCATCTAACTTATCCTCTAGGAATCCATCAACAAGCATTTAAATGTACCAGGCATGGCACTAAGCCCTGGGGATAAAATGTAAGAGTCTTTCAGAGGACACAACATGTTCACAGATAAGTAAATACAGGAAATTTGCAAAATACATACACATCTGGGGGTATCAGAAAATGTTTTTTTGAAGGAGGTAGTGCTTGAGCCCTGAAGGGAGCTAGGAGATCCTAAAGGTAGAGATGGGGAGGAGGAGGAGGATTCCAGACATGGGGTTCTGAAGACACAAAAGTGGGAATTTCAATGTCATGAACAAGAAACAGAAAGTCAGTCAGTCAGAGGGTATGAGAAGGATCAATCTACAATCAGCCTAGAAAGACACAGGCTCAGAAAAGAGTATGATGGGCTTTCAATATCACACAGAGGAAGGCTCTCTTTTATCCTGGAGACAAGGATGGGCAATGGAGTCATCTTGAGAGCAGGAGTGACGATCTGCTGGATAGTGTCTAGAATTCAGGGTCGTTCTATGCTTCTTTGGACTTTGGTGCAACCTGGGGTTCAAGCCTGGTCATTTGCATAAAACACTTCTTATTGGTGGAGAGAATGATTGCTCTACCCAGAGGACTTTTATGAAGGGCGCAGTTGGTGAGAGCTTGGAAGAGGAGAAACCTCCTTGCTTCTGGCTCCAGAGAAAACACAACAGACCTCAGCATCTCTTCAAGGAGATGGAGAGAGAGAAATTTGTCTTTGGGAAGACACATGGAGGAATGGAAGCCTCTTACTCTCAGTTAAAGTAAGCTGGAAATCAGGAATATTTTGAGGCTCTTGCTCCTTAAGATGGTGCAGTAGATAGAGTGCCTGCCAGGTCTGAAGTCAGGGGAACCTGAGCTCAAATCCCACCTCAGGCACTTACTAGTTGTGTGACACTGGGGCAAGTCACTTAACCCTGTTTGCCTCCATTTCCTCATCTGTAAAATGAGCTGGAGAAGGAAATGACCAGCCTCTCTAGTGTCTTTGCCAAGAAGATCCCAAATAGGGTCACAGAGATGTGGATTAGACTGAAGCGACTCAACAACAGCTTCTCAAAATCTATTCTATCTAGAAGTTTCTTCCTGAAGAAAGCTTGAGGCTTCTTGTGTCCTCTTTCAAAACCAAAGGAAGAAGACATCTTCCCTCTCTCAATACAGCCCTTTCTTATGGAAAGGTTCCAACTCCTGCTTCCAACTTCCCCACATGGCCCAACCCACCATGGTAGAGAGCCTTCCCGCCAACTCAACACCTCTAATTTCAGCATGAATTGGGGCAAAACTTTACTTATCTCACCCTAGTCATGACTATGACCTGAATTGTTACTTTCTAGGGAAGAAAAAAAGAACATCAATAACAACGGAGCTTGGATTTGACCAAACCCTAAATTCATCATTCTGGTGCTTTAATGGTCCCTGAGTCATTGATTCCACTATTTTTCAACAAACATTCAAGTCAGGAAACACTAATAAATACCTGCTCTCTGCAGAGAACTTGGCAGGGCTGGGCTGGGGATGCAAAGGTTTTACCATGGGATGAAATGTGAGCTTATGGCCTTTTGTGGGCTGTGATGTGTGGTGGCCTTGACAATCATGTGTGATGCTCTTTGGTTCACAGGGCCCACTGAAGAATGCCAGCACAGCAATACTGTGAATTATTTCTGGTACAGGCAAACGTTAAATATCTCAGCAGACATCAATGAAAGTGGGACCCTACAGTGGTGGCTGGTCTTGTGCTTAGTGGCTTGTTGGATGATTGTGTATATCTGCATAATCAGAGGTATTGAGTCCACAGGAAAGGTGAGAATGTCAAAAAGGTGTTTGTAGAAGCCGAGTTATTTGCAGTTGTCTCTTGAAATATGAAAAATGCTTCTCTAGTACCTGTTGTGCTTTTGAAGAGAGAATGGAATCCCAGACTCCTTGGGTGCCACTAAAGGCCCTAACAATTAAATTGGTTGTCCTAAGGGTAACACAGGTTTCTTTTGCTACAAATGTGGGGATTTGTTTGGGTAAAAGTATATAGAAAGAAGTACCTTTGGAAGAGACCTCAGAGTCAGAACAACCTGGGTCCAAGTCTCATTTCTGACATATACACATTGTGTGACCCTGAGTCAGTCACTTAATCTCTCAGTTATTCCTCTAAGACTATAAATGGCAGAGAAATTGCTGATCTGCATGACTAGAGGTATATATTAAGGCATATTCAAGTGGGCTTATGACCTTTACTGTACCTCCATCACCCATAAAGGATGATCACACTTTAGTTCTCTCTCTATAATTCTGCCATGGCCATGATTTAGAACTCTGAATTCTCCCTCTCTGATCATAAGCTCCTATCCTTCCTTTTACCCCTTTGCCACATTCCTTCTAAGCCAATTCTCTTTCTTCAATTTGATCTCTTGTCATTCCATCTGTTCCTGTTCTTGCTTTCTTCAGTTTACAGTCTTGGCTCTAAAATTAGTCAACCAAGTCAACTAAACATTGTCCTCTCCCTTTGATTCACTTATCCAATTTTTCTTTCATTCATGTCCTGCCAAACCTCTATCCTGGATCACGCACATCAATTTGTCATCTTTAATTGTAACCTTACATTGATGAACACAACTGAAAGAAGTCCAGAGAACATGTTTCAATAACTTCCCACTGCCTCTAGGATAAAATATAGAGTCATTAGCTTGGCATTTCAGGCTCTCTACAATTTGACTACTGCCTATCTTTCCAGTCTTACCCCATATTTCTCTTCACAAACCGTATATTCCAGTCAAACCATACTATTAACTGTCCTTAAAACTCAACATGCTGTCTTATGTTCCCATACACACCCAGTGCATAAGTGCCTGACTTTTCCCCTCTACCTCTTAGAATCCTTGTTTTCTTCCTCGGTTTAGCTCAGTTGCTACCTTTTCCCTAAACATTTCCCTGATCTCCCCAGTTATTAATTCTCTGTGCCTCTTTAATTTATCTGGCATTATATTTATTTATGGGCATGTTATTGAATATGGTCCCCATTTCACTAAAATGTAAAATAAAAAATAAATAAAATGTAAACTGTCTGAAGACAGGCTTTGTACCACCATCCTCATCTAGTACTTCACACATAGACTATTAACAAATACTTGTTAAATCAAATTGAACTGAACAGAACTACAGGTACATACAGGAGACATAGAGTTCAACACTGTCCAGCTTCCTAGTCAAATTGCATAAGAAATGTATAAATGAAAAGTGTAATTACTATTATAGACTTACAAGAAGATGACTTGATCCTGGCTACTTATTTCCAGCCTTCAAAATCTTTCTAGAGAACTCTCCATTGGCAGCTCTCTTAGTGAAAGATGCATGGGTAGAGTGAGCCATGGGCCATCCCTATGTGGTGTATCTTAGGGTCTTCTAAAGATCTTAACAATTCAAGTAATACATAAGGAAAATGTTCTCTGGTTCAGCAATCATTCATTATTTCTCCATTCTCTTGGACAGGCCATTTATTTTACTGCTCTCTTTCCTTATCTGGTCTTGACCATCTTCCTCATCAGAGGACTCACTCTACCTGGAGCTACCGACGGATTAGTTTACCTCTTTACACCTAATGTAAGTACAGGTAGGTCTCACTGAGCCTGTATAAAGGGGTCAAAACTACTAGTCAATCTGGAAAAAACAGTTAAAAAAAGAGCACCTCCCCCCAAAATCCCATAATTCTAGATCAGTTCTCAGTACAAGATAAGTTGGGGTGAAACAGTGAATCAAAGTTGTTGATGTAGCCATTTACCTTGGGGCAGAAGAGACCAGCCCTAGTTTTACTTTACTGAAATTAAAAAACAATAGATTTGATTTGAGATAAGCAAATTTAATAAGAAAACTAGCTCAAATACCTTCCCTCATTTTGCAAAGTTATCAAAGAGAACCTAGTACTCAAAGGTCTGTGTGTCTCACAACACAGCCTTATTCTCGGTTCCCTGTTGGGTGAACAAATTCCCTACCTGCATGAGGTAACCTGATAATGTTACTACCAGCAGCTTTCTCTCAAAAATATTAATTCTTCTGTAAGTCTCTTCCACTGAAACCATCTGGTTACTAAATGTTCTCAGAAGGATCTTAGGATCCTATATTTAGGCTAGAAGAAACCCTGGGGGTCATCTATTTCAAACTCCTCTTTTTACAAATGAGGAAATGAAGACCCAAAGAGGTTTTGTGATTTACCCAAGGTCAGATGGGCAGTAAGTGACACAGAATAGATTCAAACCTCTGACACCAAAGCCAGTCCTCTCCAGACTGCTTTTTATTTTTATTTTTAATGGTATTTTATTTTTCCCTCAATTATATGTCAGGACAGTTTTTAGCATTAATTTTTAAGAGATTTTGAGTTCCAAAGTTTTCCCCCTCCCTCCTCTTCCCTCTTTCTAAAATGGTAGGAATAACCAATTAAACTATCAGATAATTATTTTCTAGAGCTGGATAAAATCATATCAAAATTCATTTGGAAAAACAAAAGGTCCAGAATATCAAAGGGACTAATGAAAAGAAATGCTTGGGAAGGTGGCCTAGTGCTACCAGACCTCAAATTGTATTATAAAGCAGCAATTATCAAAACCACTTGGTATTGGCTAAGAAACAGAGGGGTAGACAAATGGAATATGCTTGGCACTCAAGACACAGTAGGCAAGGAATATAGCAACCTCCTGTTTGATAAACCCAAAGATCCCAGCTTCTGGGATAAGAACTCATTGTTCGACAAAAATTGCTGGGAAAACTGGTTAACTGTGTGGCAGAAATTAGGCATAGACCCATGCCTGACACTGTACACAAGAATAAAGTCCAAATGGGTACATGATTTAGGTATAAAGATTGATACCATGAATAAACTGGAGAAGCAAGGTATAGTGTATTTATCAGATTTATGGAGAGGGGAAGAATTTTTTTCTAAAGAAATGATAGAAAGCATTATGAAATGCAAGATGGATAATTTTGATTACTTTAAACTGAAAAGTTTTTGCACAACCAAATCCAATGCAACCAAAATTCGGAGGGAGGTAGTAAACTGGGAAAAAATTTTTACAGCTAAGCTCGGGGATAAAGGCCTCATTTCTAGAATATATAGAGAACTGACTCAAATATATAACCATCCAAATCATTCCCCAATTGATAAATGGTCAAAGGATATGAACAAGCAATTTTCAGGGGAAGAAATCAAAGATATCTATAATCATATGAAAAAGTGCTCTAAATCACTATTGATTAGAGAGATGCAAATCAAAACAACTCTGAGGTACCACATCACACCTGTAAGATTGGCAAACATGACAGAACAAGAAAATGATAAATGCTGGAGAGGATGTGGGAGAGTTGGAACACTAATTCATTGTTGGTGGAGCTGTGAGATCATCCAACCCTTCTGGAGAACGGTTTGGAACTATGCCCAAAGGGCTACAAAAATGTGCATACCCTTTGACCCAGAAATATCGCTACTAGGACTGTATCCCCAAGAGATTATAAAAACGGGAAAGGGTCCCACGTGTACAAAAATATTTATAGCAGCACTCTTTGTGGTAGCCAAAAACTGGAAGTCAAGGGGATGCTCATCAATTGGGGAATGGCTGAATAAATTATGGTATATGAATGTAATGGAGTACTATTGTGCCATAAGAAATGATGAACAAGAAGACTTCAGGGAGGCCTGGAAGGACTTATATGACCTGATGCCGAGCGAAAGGAACAGAACCAGGAGAACTTTGTGCACAGCAACGACCACAGTGTGCGAGAGTTTTTTCTGGTAGACTTGGAACTTTGTAATAACACAAGAACTTACTGAGAAAAAAAAAAAATCCTAATGTCGGTCTTCTAAGGCAAAATGCCTTCCACACTCAGAGAAAGAAATGTGGAAGTCATTTGCAGAATGTAGCAGATCATGTTTGTGTGTGTGTGGGTTTCAGTGTATTATGTGTTGATTTGTTATATGATTTCTTCCATTTATTTTAGTTCGACTACGTAGCATGAATATAGTGAAAATGTGCTCAATAGGAAAGTATATGTAGAACCTAAACAGAATTGTATGCTTTCATGGGGAGGGAGGGGGGTATTGGGGGAAGGGTAGGGGGGATAAAATCTTAACTTTAAGGAAATGATTGTAAAACATTAAAAAAAAATAAAATATATAAAAAAAAATAAGTGAGTTACACAAAAATAAAATAAAATGGTAGGAATAGAGGCATTCTATTTCCTGATTGGTTAATTTGAATTATTTTTATCTTCGTTAATATTTATCAGCTTCACTCAGATTGTCAGATTTATTGGCATACAACTAAGCAAAACATTTCTAATGACTGCTTTAATTTCTTCTTCAATGGTGGTGATTTCACCCTTTTGATTTTTGATACTGGTTATTGGTTTTTTTTCTTTCTTTTTAAAAATCAAGTTAAATCAATTGGCTTATCTATTTCTTGGTTGTTGCTTTTTCATAAAACCAGTCCTAGCTTGACTTATTAGCTCAATTGTTTGTTTTTGTTTTGTTGGAGTTTTTTTAACTTTCAATCTTTTTAATCTCAGCTTTGATTTTCAGGATTTCCAATTTGGTGCTCAGTTGGGGATTTTTAATTTGTTCTTTTTCTAGTTTTCTTTATTTAGTTGTATGCTCAGTTCATTGATCTGTTCTTTTTCTATTTTGTTGATGTAAGAATTTTGAGAAATAAACTTTCCTCTACTGCTCTGACTGCATCCCATAAATTTTAGGATCTTGTCTCATTGTTGTCATTCTCTTTGGTGAAATTATTGATCGTTTCTATGATTTGTTCACTGACCCACTTATTTTTAGGATTATTTAGTTTCTAATTAATTTTTAATCTATCTTTCTACTGCCCTTTTAAATGTAATTTTTATTGCATTATGATCTGAAAAGAACACATTCCCTATTTCTGCCTTTCTACGTTTGATTTTGAGGTTTTCATCCTAAGCTATGGTCAACTTTTGTGTAGGTGTCATGTGCTACTGAGAAAAGGTATATTCTTTTCTGTTCCCATTCAGCTTTCTCCAAAGGTTTGTCACATCTAACTTTTCTAATATTCTCTTTACTTCCTTAGTTTCTTTCTTGTTTATTTTTTAGTTTGATTTATTGAGTTCTGATAAGGGATAGTTAAGGTCCCCCACTAATATAATCTTGCTATCTATTTCTTCTGTAATTCATTTAACTTCTTTAGGAATTTGGATGCTATACTACTTGGTACATACATGTTTAGTATTGATATTGCTTTTTGAAAGATTTAGTTTCCTTCTTTATTAGGTCTATTTTTGCTTTTACTTTGTCTGAGATCAGGATTGCTATCCATGCTTTTTTAACTTCAGTTGGAGCATAATAGATTCTACTCCAGTCCCTTACCTTTACTCTGTGTATCTCTCTCTGTTTCAGATGTGTTTCTTATAAACAACATGTAGGATTCTGGTTTTTGATCCACTCTGCTATCCACTTTCATTTTATGGGAGAGTTCATCTCACTGACATTCACAGTTATGATTACTACCTCTTTTTTCCCTCAATCCTATTTTTCCTCCTGTCTGTCCTCTCTCTACTTTCACCATTTCCCTCCTCATCAGTGTTTTGCTTCTGTCTACACCTCACCTGATCTGCCCTCTTTTACATCAGTTTCCACTCCTGATTCCACTTTACTTACCTCCTCTTCTACTTCCCTGTTAGATAGGATAGATTTCTATGTTCGATTGATTGTGTATATTATTCCCTTTTTTAGTCAATACTTATGAGAGTAAGGTTCAAGTGATGTCTATCACCCACCCTCCCACATTCCCCTGGACTATAATAGGTCTTTCATGCCTCTTCATGTGAAATAATTTACCGCATTCTACCTCTCCCTTCTTTCTGCTTCCTGTGTACTCTTCTTTCTTATCCCTTAGTTTTTTTAAATGTCATTTCCTCAAATTCACCTTATACCCAAACCCTTTATCTCTGTAGTATTAGTTGTAGTATTGTAGCATTAATGGTATTATTTTTAAGATTTACAAGTATGGGGATGTAAACAATTTAGCTCTATTGAATCCCTGGTGCTTTCTTTTTCTTTTGTACCTATTTATGCATCAATTGAGTCTTGCTATTGGGAATCAAATTTTGTTCTAGTTCTGGTCTTCTCTTTACAAAAGCGTGAAATCCTTCCATTTCATTGAATCACCATTTTCTCCCTTGATGCATTATGGTTATTTTTGCTAGGTAAGTGATTCTTGGTCGTAGTCCTACTTCTTTGCCTTCTGGAATATCATGTTCAATGACTTCTGATCTTTTAAGGTTGCAGCTGCTATGTCCTATGTAATACTGATTGTGGCTCCCTGATATTTGAAATTTTTTTTTTCTGGCCACTTGCAGTATTTTTCCTTCACTGGATAGTTCTGGAATTTGACTATAATGTTCCTTGTATTTCTTATTTTGGGATCTCTTTCTTGAGATGATCAGTGGATTCTTTCAATGCCTGTTTTGCCCTCTGGTTCCAGGACATCAGGGCAGTTTTTCCTTGATAGTTTCTTGAAAAAAGCTGTGCAGGTCTTCCTTTTGATTATGGCTTTCTTGTAGTTCAGTGATTCTGACATTGGCTCTCCTGGAACTATTTTTCAGGTCAGTTGTTTTCCCCATGAAATATCTTATACTTCTATTTTTTCATTCTTTTGAATTTGTTTAATTCTTGAATCATTATTTAGATTGCATAGAATCATTAGTTTCTACTTGCTCAATTCTAATTTTAAGGAGTTGTTTTCCTCCATTGGTTTTTGTACTTTCTTTTCTATTTAGTCAATTTTACCTTTTAAGGAGTTGTTTTCTTCAGTGGAGTTTTGCATCTCCTTTTCCATTTGGCCAATTCTACTTTTTAAGCAGTTATTTTCTTTTTCCTAGCTGGTGACTCTTTTTTCAAAATTTTATTGCTTCACTCTCATTTTTTTCCCAATTTTTCTTCTATTTCCCTTATATAATTTTTCAGCTTCTTTTTGAGTTCTCTATTTCTGGACTTGAGATCACTTTCCATTTTCCTTAGGGGTTTTGTCTTAGGTGTTTTGACATTGTTGTCCTGAGTTTGTGTCCTGATCCTTCCTATCACCATAATAACTTTCTATAGTCAGATTCTTTTTTGTTGTTTTTTGGCTCATCTTTTCTGGTCTTTTTCCTTTCTTTTAAATTTGAGCTCTGCTCCTGGGATGGAAGGGAAACTGTCTCAGGTTTCTTGTGTCACAGACTGAAGGTCTGGCTGTTTACATGATGCTGCATGCAGCTTACCTGATGTTGAGCTGGGATCCTAGCACTGAGGCTTGGCATGTGCTGAAGCCAGTGAGGTATTTCTGTGCTCCCCCGGAGATAAATTGAAGCATGTGGAGGTATGGTTGTTGGAGGTTGTCTCTTTGTCTGGGCCTATGCTGAAGCATATGGAGGTTCTCAGAGCTGGAGTCTATCCATTCCCCTAGCTATGCTGAAGCAGGTGCAGGGTGGGGGGGTCCTGGTCCACCTCACTGAGGCTCAGGATCTACTACTGATTTGTGGAGGTGGGACTTGCTGATGGCTTGCTGGGACATTTCCTTTCCTGAACTGAAGTCCCTTTTCTCCCAAGTGAGACAGAGTTTTCCTACAGATCTTCCAAGTTTTTTGAACTCCGTCTTTTTGCTGGTTCTGTTATTCTGTGATTTGCTTTAGAGTGCTATTTTATGGTTGTTTGGAGTGAATATGGGAGAGTTACCATGATTTACTGCTTAGGCCACCATCTTGGTTCCCAGAAGTCCTGTCCAGACTGCTTTTTTTAAAGATGATGGTAAAATTAAACTAACTGAGGACTGGAAAAAGTCAAAGTAAGACATCATTGTTTGGTCTTACAGGTGGTAATTTGAATGAGATGACTTTTCCAGATGCTTTTAGAACCTCCATTCTATTGGACAATCCATCTAATTTCCCTAAGCCTCAATATTCCCATCTGTAAAATGAGCATAAAATGCTACATTCCCTATCTCCCTCATAATATTGTTGAGGTGGCACAGATGAGATAGTATTTGCAGTACTAGGACCCCAGATCAACATCAGGTAAGTTGCATGCAGCACCATGTAAATAGCTAGGCCTGCAGTCTGTGACACAAGAAACCTGAGACAGTTTCCCTTCCACCCCAGGAGCAGAGCTCAAATTTAAAAGAAAGGAAAAAGACCAAAAAAGATGAGCCAAAAAAACAACAAAAAAAGAATCTGACTATAGAAAGCTATTATGGTGATAGGAAAGATCAAGACACACACAAAAAAAAAATTTGCAAAATAATTATTTTGCAACTATTAAGCAATTTGATACAGAAATGATAACTATTATTAAAATTGCTGCTATTCTCTAATTTCAGATGAGCATTCTCCAGAATCCCCGGGTTTGGCTTGATGCAGCTACACAGATCTTTTTTTCCCTTTCTCTGGCTTTAGGAGGACACATTGCATATTCAAGTTACAATCCACCCAAGTAAGAAGAGTTATTATTTTTGGTTGTAGCTTGATAGCACTAAGTCTACAAAATTATCACTCCTCACCTTGGGTTCTTAGGGTGTGCTTCCTCCTGAACTTTTAGAGTGGTAACAACCATGACATTATCTTCACATTGTACCATTCTTCAAAAGAAAACAAACAGCATTTCTAACAACTAATATTCCATTTGCTGAGGCATATGGAAGCAAATAAAGAATGTTTTTTAGAAGCCACCTCTTTTCTATGAGGCCCCAGAGGATTACTTGAAAGGAAGATCCTTGATTCATCTCAGTGACTAATGACCTCTCTAATGGCCTGTGTCTTCCAAAGTTGCCCAACATGTATCCCAGAAGCACTTAGACCTATGGAGACTCTAGCTGGATCAAAAATACAAGAAATCACTGATTTTTGCCACACTCTATTCCTGGGAACCATATTATAAAATGAGTTATTCTAAAATGGATCATATTTTCCCAGAGGAGCAATATAAAATTGGGTTTTGTGGTCCACATGATGTATTATTTAAAAAAACCCAACAATATTGCAGCAATAAACCTCTATCATATTTTAAAATGATAAAATTATTCTCTATACATTGATCATGCAAGTCTCCTATAAAGCGTTCATACAAAACATAAAGATACAATTTGGCTATGTAACAAATTTGATTTAAAACTAGTGTGAGAGTTACAATAAATATTAAGCAAGTGCTTAGCAAGAATTTTGGTTGAATTCTTATAACTAAAAAGGGCATTTAAAAATATTTTTTGTAGCCAGATCCCTCTTTTTTTAAAAAAATTATCACATCAAAAATTGTTTTTACCTGTAATTGGGGAAAAAATAAAAATATCAAGTTAGAAATAAAAATGTTACTCAGAAAAGTTTAGCACTTTCTTCAATAAGAAAGAATAAGAAGAAATGGTCAAAAGTCATCTAATTCCATTGGCCTTTAGGTTGGATTAAGGGTTAGAATCATTTTTTTGCAAATAGCCTGCAGTTCTCCTTTTTATAAATTGAAGTTAGTATATCTATAAACTGTTAAATGAGTGGGTTAAAAAAGCAAAATTTGAATTATACACCTGTAGTAAAGAACAGGCTGAACAGATCATATAATTATAAAAAGTTTGGATGACCTATTATTCCATAAAATATGTGAGTTGTATTTACTGGAGGGCATGTTCTAGTGAAACAAGGGATTTGTAACATCAGTGCCAATAATTTCAGGTGATTTTTAAGTGCCTGTTTCATACAGAAAAAGGTGCTAGGTGCTGGGCAGACACAAAGTTGATATCCAACATTGTCTTTGTCCTCACAGAGCTTATAGTCTGCTAGGAAAATATGACACACATATAAACAAGCAGAGTACAATATATTATTTTACAAAGATATCAAGAGTACAAACAAAATTCTATAAAGTTAGGGAAGGTTATTGCTGCCTGAGGGATTAGGTAAAGTTTTCTGGATGAGTTGTCATTTGAGATGTGTTGCAAAGAATGGAGTGGGGGGAGAGAGAGAGAATTCCTTGACATTTTAACTCTGGGCAGGGAGAGAAGGATTTTAAGAAGTGAAGATGGGAGAGCCAAGCAAGTGCTTTCCAGGAAATTAATTGGTTACAGAGAGTGAGGAAATAAAAATAATACCACAGTTGTGAGGCCAGGTCACTGGGAGGATGGTAGTACCCTTGAAGGGGTAGTAAGTAGGAGAAGTAAGCAGAAAAGTAAAAAAGAGAGGAAGATTTGGGGAGGAAAAGAATGGATTCTGTTTCTGACAGGTTAAGTTTGAGATGCCAAAGAGATATTCAGTTCTAAATGCTCAAAAGGAGTCTGGTGATGTTAAGCCCAGCACTTAGAATAGTACCTGCACTGAGTAAATGTTTACTGGCTGATTGAACCTCCATGATCTCAGTGCTCAAGCCAAGCTGGAGTTCTCTCTGCCCTCTGACCATGATGCACATACACCTCAGGGCCTTTTCTTAGGCTGTCTCCCACAGCTGCAATGCCCCTTCTCCTTTCATTCACAGGAATGACTGCAAGAAAGATAGCATCATCATAGCCTTTAAAGTCTAGCTAACAGAATCGTACATTTGGAGCAGATAGGGATCTTGCAGTCACCTAATCCAACTCGTTCATTTTACAGATGAGGAAACAAAGGTACAGACAGGCTGTGACTTACTCAAGGTCATATGGGTAGCGAGTGACAGAGATGGCATTTAAACTGTGGGCCCAAATCCAATGCTCTTTCCACTCTACCAAGCTGGTGCCCTGCTACGTCCTCACCTTCTCCCAGAAGTATTCGTGGATCCTCTGGTTGTGAAAACTATTCCCATCTGAGTTCCCATGGTTCACTGTCAGAACATCTCCCATGCACTAATATTGTGGATTTTAGCTCTCTGTGTGGTTTTCTTATCCCCCTGTCAGCAACATGAGGGTAGGGAGTCATCTTTTCTCCTCCAATGACTAGCACAGTGGGTACTTAGTAAATGTTTGCTGTATTATATTGTACTCTTGTTTAAAAAAAAAACTCTCTAAACATCAATGAAAATGTTTTTATTTGTTTTTTTCCCAGGAATGATTGTGAAAAAGATTCTGTTACCATAGCCATAGTGAACAGCCTGACCTCCCTCTATGCTTCTATGGCTGTTTTCTCTGTCCTAGGCTTCAAAGCAACAAATGATTACTGGGCTTGCCTAGACAGGTAGGATCCTATTGCAGGCACCATATCAGGAGCAAAATATTGGCTTTAATTGTGTTTTTCTTTTTTGGGGGGTGTGGTGTGGTAGGGCACAGAGGAGGGAAGGATAGGGGAATGGTATGACTGAGCAGGAAATCAGAGCTAATCATTGAATTTTTCCAGGAATTGAGGAATCACAAGTAATGTAAATATTATTAGCTACTATGCCTAAATACCCATTTGTCATCAGCAGTGAAACCAGGAATAGAATTCTGACCCCAACAAAAAACAGGTATATTGAAAAAACTAGAATTTCACAACTGTAACGAAAGGGGCAGCTAAGTGGTATAGCAGATATAATAGCGGGCTTGGAGTCAGAACAGACTTATTTTCATGAATTCAAATCCAGGCTTAGACACTTACTAGCTGTGTCACCCTGGACAAATCACTTAGCCCTGTTTGCCCTCAGTTTCCTCATCTGTAAAATGAGGTAGAGAAGGAAATTGGCAAACCACTTCAATATCTTTGCCAAATGGGGTCATGAAGAGTTAGACACAACTGAAACAACCAAACAACAGAAGAATAAACTCATTAAGTGTAGGGACCATGTCTTTATTTATCTCTGTATCTTTTCCAGTGCCCAGCAAGGTACCCTGTACATAGTACCTACTTAAATATTGTTTGAATAAAGAGGTGAATGAATGAAACCCTAGAGTCACAAAGTGATCAAAATATGCTAGCTTCTACATACCAAGATAATGCTACTGATGACCAGTTATCCATCGTATGTGCATTAGGTGGCTTTCCCAATCTGAGAAATGATCAGCATGATGAAAAACCCCTTGAGATCCCTGCCACTAAGTTGAGGTCACACTGAGGCTGAGAAATGCAGCCAAGATAACCTATCCACCTGGAAATTAAATGTAGAAACTTGACTTCCCAACAATGAAAGATAGGCAACAAGGAAGCCAAAAGTCTTTCCTGGGATGTTTGGTGTGCATGTTCTTCTATAGGTCTGTAAAAGTGTGGTATGGTCTTGGATTGTCAATCTCCAAGCTAATGCACTATTTCCCAATGTAATAATGTTAGACAGAAAACTATAAATATATGTAAATATATGCATATAAATATAAAATTATAAATAAGAATGATATAACAATCTACTTCCCAATAAATTCTGCTAAGTATCAGGAAAAGAAGCATGTGATATAAAAGTGTCTTAACCAAAGATTCATTGTATTCCCAAGCAGCAAACCTGAAACCAAAGTAGGACGATTGAAGCTTCATCCAAGACAATGAAATTTGAACTCAATGACATCACCTACACTCCTTTAGGTGTTAGAAACAGCTGAGCTTAATGCCCAGTTAGCACAATTACTTGGTCAAAATTGCATCCTAGGTGAGCTCCTTCTGGGCCCATTCCCATCCCAGACTACTTCCCATCGCATCCTTAGCAGTGACCTTTTGGTACTTCTAGGTATTTTCTCCCATAGGTCGAAATGTCCTAGGGTCTATCCCATACATGCTCATTAAGAGAATTTGGTTTAAGAAGTTGATAAGAGGACACATTTTGGTTTTCTTTTATTTGCTTATCCTTGCTCTTAGATGACTAGTCAAACAGTAGAGGTGGTCGTACAGAGGTGGGCTCCATAGAGGTTGATGGGATGCTGACTTTCTTTTTCTTTTATTTCCTCCTCTTTGCTTTCATCATCATCATCATCATCAATATAAACCCCATGCTTACATGTGGCTATCATCATGTATTCATTTGAGTTTTTGTAGTTGCTTTTTAGTTGTGTCCAACTCTTTATGGCCTCATTTAGGGATTTCTTGGCAAACATATTGGAGTAGTTTGCCATTTGCTCCTCTGGATAAGTTTACAGATAAGGAAACTGAGGCAAGCAGGGATAAGTGACTTACCTAGGGACAGAGCTAGTAAGTGTCTCAAGCTGGATTTGAACTCAGGTCTTCCTGACCCTAAGCCCAGCGTTTTATCCACTGCCCCACTTGGCTGCCCCTATTCATTTGAGTTTTACTGCTGAGTTATGGACAGGATAGATCACCAAAAACCAGGAAAAAACTTGTAAGCCTTGTTTTAGCTAACATTCTCCACCTTCTTCTCACCCTTACCCCCACCCAGGAAGAACCACTCACCAGCAGAAGGAGATTAGCATGGTTGTGTTGCAAAACCTGAAGCTTCCTCTGTTCTACCCCAGGTGGTAGTGATGGAAGCTCTAAATTTGGAATTTCAGGCATCGTGCTAAGTCCTGGGATGACATTCTGAGGACATGACCTGCTTCCAGAACCCAGCAAAAATACCATGCCTGTTTGTGAAGGATTAGTGGCTCTGGTCTTCCTGCTCAGTGGACTGACCATGTGATAATTCAAAGGAAGGTGATCCTATCTTTGGCCTGACCCCCATGACCACTTTATCAGTCTGAGAAGAATTCAATGCCCTCTTCAAAAGAGAAAACCTACCTCAGCACAGAATTTATTGGATTACATAGTTAAGGCAAAGTTTCCTCTACATGTGACACAGATAAGGGTTTTTTGTTATTCACTCATTTCAGTGGTTTCTGACTCTTCATTACCTCATTTAGGGTTTTCTTCTCAAAGATATTGGAGTGATTTGCCATTTCTTACTCCAGCTCATTTGACAGATGAGGAAACTGAGGCAGACAGGGTTAAGTGCCTTGCCTAGGATCACACAGGTCAGATTTGAAGACGAGTCTTCCTGACTCCAGGTCTCTCATGTGCCAACTAGCTGCCCTTGAGAGGGGATTAGGAAATCAAATTAAGTAGCTCCTCCCCAAAAGAAACTGATACCCCATCCCCTTTGTTGGTGTAGACATGGGGGTATCTCAGAGTAATTTCTAAAATATGGATCTGGAGAAATTAAGCCCCCTCTTAGAAAACTTTATAACAGTTATTTCCTAGAAAATGATGCACTCTCCCATTGACCACATTTATGGTGGTAATAAACTTGTTTCGAGGCTTCTGAATTCGATGACCTGCAAGTGCTTTTGTGTACACCCAGTAAAATGCTCACAAGACCATCTGCTCCTCTCTCTGACAGAAACATCATCAGCATCATCAATGAGTTTGATTTTCCAGACCAAAGCATCCAGCGAGACGACTACCTAGCCTGCTTCACATACTTGAATTCAACCCAGTCAGACCGGCTGGCACGGCTCCAGCTAAAGAGCTGTTCCCTGCAAGATTTTCTGGACAAGGTAGTGACACTCAGACCAGGCTCTGGGTTCAGTATGAAGCAGTGTGGCTTAGTGGAAAGAGCATGGGATTGATCAGAGACCCAGGGATCAAGCTCCCACTGATTGTGAACTTCGCATCTGTCTGAGACAGGAACTGATAGCCTCAAGGCCACATGTGGCCCTCTGGGTCCTCAAGTGTGGCCCTTTGACTAGATCCAAACTTCAGAGAATAAATCCCCTTAATAAAAGAATTTGTTCTGTAGAACTGGACTCGGTCAAAAGGCTTCACCCAAGGACCTAGACGGCCACATGTGACCTCAAGGCCGCAGGGTCCCCACCCCTGGACTCTGAGATGTTGAGAAAGAAGCATTTCTCTAGGCCTCAGTTTCCTTGAGGAGCCACAAACTGAAGGGGGTGGGCTAAATAAACTCCAGTTCGTGCAAACTCTAAATCCTCTGGCTCTACAGATACCGACATATAGCATTCATTGGACACATGCTCTCTGGCCTTAATGAGTCCTTTTTTCATTTTAGAAGGAACCTCATTGGCTATTTAGTCCAACCTATACCTGAGAAAGAACTTTCATGAGAACATTCAAGAAGCAGGCATCTAGCCTCTGCTTGAAAACCTGGCCATGAAAAGGAAGCCACTACCTCTAGGGGTAGCCTGTTCTACTTTGGGATAGTTCTAATTAATCCCAAAAATGTTATTAAGCACCTGCTATGTACCAGACCCTGTGCTTCCTAGTCCTTCAAATTTCTCCTTTGTTGAAACATCGATTTTCCTCTTTTACACTTCTACCTATTGCTCGGAGTGGTTTTTCCCTTCAAGAGACAAAATAACAAATCTAATAGTTTATATTTTGCCTAGCCCCAGATGGTAGATCTATGTTCAATAGGTAGCTTTTGCAAAGTGGCAAAATTTGCCATAAAACGTCAATGACACCCATTAACTTAATCTCATATCACAGACAGAAAAGGATAAAGGAAGCATTTTTGTTTGCTGTTGCCTCCTAGGAGACCCAAATAAATATTGGCTTCCATTGCAGAATAAATAGTATGACAGAGAGCCAGGTTTTCCTATGAAAAGAGAGATGAGACTTCTGTTTGGACCACAGGGCAGAACTGGGAATCAGGGGTAGAGAGTGCAGAAGGGGAGATTAAGGCTTGATGTAAGGAAGAATTTCCTAGCAATTAGATCTGTACAGAAAATGAATTACTTCAAGAGACAGTAAGCTCTCACCCACTGAAGGTCTTTGAGCTAAGGCACATTTTAGGTACCTTTGGGGCATATTTTTGGGAGTATTCTTATCCAGATTTGCATCAGAGTAAATGTTCTTAGCTTTTTTTTTGTACCATGAGCTCCTCTGACAATGTGGGGGAAGCACAGAGATGTCCCATACCCGAGAATAATGGGTTGAAATAATTGAAGGAAATGCCACATTTTGCTCAGAAATTAGGGAAAGTAAAGATATAATTTTTCCCCACTAAAGTTCACAGATATCCATAACTTTACCTCTAGTGGTACAGATCAAGCTGTGAACTCCCAGGTCTGCAGAAATCTTTGCTAATTCTGAGATTCTGACACGTGATCATTGGCTGCCACAAGAGCCATCTTGATATTGGCCTTTCCCAGACTGGTCTGTGAACTACTGTGTGATTGAAGAAGAAAAGACATTTAAGATTGTATGACTTTAAACATGGTGCTGGAAGGAATTCTAGAGAACAGCATGTCCTACCTTCTCATCTGACAAAGGAAGCAAAGCAGGCAGAAGGGAGAAGTTAAGGATGTGATTTCTGTCCCTTCTTCCTCTACCTTTGTTTCAGCCCCAATGGCAGAGAAAGCACCCATGGTAGAGTCAGTTAAAGGGGATGGAAAGTTGATGAATTCTCCCTCTTATTTTCCATTCATTTAATTCATGACCATGGTTAATTTATACTCTCTTATTGCTTCCATGTGTAAAATGGGAAAATCATGTTATATCCTCACTCATAAGGATCTTATCAATGTACACTTAAGGAACTTTTAAATATGCAGATTGGAAGTGCCACACATATACCTGTTGCATTTAATCGTTCCCAGAAAACATTATCTGCTGGAAAAAAATGTACATAGATCCCACAATATCAACAAATTGCAGCAGTTTTAAGTAAGATCAGTGTAGATTCTGACCAAGGGAGCCTAACTTCTCAGCATTAGAGTATGGGGCCATGTTCCTCCTCCATACCTCAGTCAGGGGAGAAGAAAAAGGGAAAGAAAAAAAAAGAAAAAAGAGAAGATGAGGAGAGGGGAGGATGGGGGAAGGATCAAGGGAGGGTGAAGTAGAAAGAGGGAAGAAATGAAAATGGTTTTTTTAGTTAAAAATTGGGAAGTTCACCTTCAAGACCTCATCTCATAGAAGAAGAGACCATGGCCAAGACAGGCTAAGTGATTTGCCCAAGCTCACATGTGGAATAAGTGGAGATGTGAAAGAAGAGTGTATACGCACACTCTGTGCCCAAGCAGGGATAAAAATAGAGGCTGAGGTCAGTCCAGACCATCTGCACACTGCTTAGGCTGCCTAATCCCGGACAACAAGATAAGTTTCCAGATCTCTTCTAAGATAAGCAAAACATTTACCCTGGCTTTTGAAGAACTCTTAAACTGATTTCCATGACTTTATTTAGGAAAAAAAATAAACTTGTTGTTCAGTTGTTTCATTTCTTGGCAAAGATACTGGAGTGATTTGCCATTTCCTTCTCCAACTCATTTTACAGATGAGGAAACTGAGGCAAAGAAGGTTAAGTGACTTGCCCAGGGTCACACAGTTAGTAAGTGTCTGAACTCAGGAAAGATGAGTCTTCCTGACTCCAGGCCCAGCACTATATCTACCCTGTCACCTACATAATTCATTTCCTTTGTACTCTTATCCTATGCATTTAGAAAGGTGGTTCTGAGAAAGGGTCCACAGACTTCATCAGACTATTGAAGGGCTCCAGGATGCACAAAAGCTGAAGAACCCCTGACTGAATTGCCATAAGACCAGAGCTGAAATCCCATCTCTGTCACTTGCTAGCTGGGTAACTTTAGACAAGTCACTCTGGGTCAGAGTTTCCTTATCTGTAAAATGAGGGAGTGAGGTCTCTTCCAGCCCTAGATCCAAGATCCTATGACTTGACCATGACTGTGAACTAAAGCTCCCAAAGTCCAGGGCTCAACATGGTTGTACATGTGCCCATGTCTGTGTCTGTGTCTGTTCCACAGAGCGCCTCTGGTACCGGCCTGGCCTTCATTGTCTTCACAGAGGCCATCATTCACATGCCTGGCTCTCCCGCATGGGCTGTGCTCTTCTTTGGGATGCTGTTTTCCTTGGGTCTTAGTTCCATGTTTGGGAATATGGAAGGAGTACTGACGCCTATCCTAGATATGCAAATCCTGCCCAGGTCAGTCCCCAAGGAATTAATAACAGGTAAGTGAAGAATGAGGTCATTCTTAAAATAATACTCTTTCTCCTCACTCTCTCCTCCATGCCACTCCCTCCCTCCAGGTTTACTTAGCAGCCTAAGTCATCCTCTCCATCCCCTTCCCCTTTTCTGGGCTCCTCCTCTAATTGACAGGCTTAGTAACCCTATAACCTCCTTAGGAGGGATAAGGGTTAGGGAATCTCTGAGTGGTTTTCACCAATATAAAAAAGTGGTCCAACCTGGCGCTGTGTGACTTTCCAAGTCTGGGGTTCTTATGGGGTTCATCTCCAGCAGAACTTGATGTAGACAAAAAAAGAATGAGAATAGTTTCCCCCTCACCCCCCACCCATCTATGGCCTAACTCCTACCCCTAATCAAGGCTGTGTCCTATCTACTCAGTATTTGGGTTCTGGAGAAGTAGAGCAGATGGAAAGAATAGGGAAGAAGCAAAAAGAATGGAAGAGAAGGGAACAGAGGAAGGAAAGGAAAAGGGAAGGGAAGGGTAGGGCCAATGAGAAGGAGAAGATCTAAAGATGGGCAAGTCAATTGCTAAGGATTAGAGTTATCCCAGAGTCTATGGGCAGCCTTCCTTCTTTCCGGAGGTAGTGGACTCACAATCTTTGGGGGTCTTTAAGCAGTCTTCAAACACTGGATGACAACTTGTCATGTGCATTGAAGAGATAATTCTTTGTGTGGGTATGGGTTGTGAGGCCCCTTAGCAGTCTGAAATCTGAGATTCTGTAAAAAGTGTTTTTTATATGCTTGCAAACAGCAAAAATGTACAGTTGTACTGCCCCTGGATACGATATCCCCTCCCCTCTCTTCTTCCCTCCCCTTCCCTTCCACCCACCAACATACTTTTTTCCTCCTTTTTTAGCTGTGATGTGCCTAATTTCCTGCCTCTCCGCTCTTTGCTTCACACTACAATCTGGCAGTTACTGGCTTGAAATCTTTGACAATTATGCAGCTTCCTTGAACCTACTGATCTTTGCCTTCTTTGAAGTTACCGGTGTCATTTATGTTTATGGAATGAAAAGGTAATGTTAACCTGGTTTGGAGTTCTTTCTTCTTGAGGGGTCTAGGGAGTTCCTTCTCAATAATGCTTGAAGGGGATCCTCCATTTGGTAAAGTGAAGGAGAGCCAGGAGCAGCCCAGTAGAAATCTGGTTGCCTATAGGGATAAGGAACTCAGCCAGTTAGAAGTGTCTTCCTCTAAAGGCTTCACTGAGATTCTAAGGTATGCCCACAAAACAAAAAGACATAGAGGAAGGCCTCTAGTATATTAGGTGGATTTCTCTTGGTCTGTGGGAGAATACATATAATAGTCATAGAAGATGAGAAGGCATGTATGGATTTTGACCCATACCAGGGGAGGGAATAGTGGGAATGCAGGCATCTCTAAGCTCACAGACGTTTTCAGTTATTGAAATCTCTAAGTAAAATACATTTTTAATGACAAAAAAATGTTTATCAAAAACATGACAGGCAGAATGGCATAATAAATAAAGAACTAGCCTTCTAGCCAAGATGACCTGAGTTCAAGTTCCCTCTCTGACACATCCTGGATATGTGACCCTTAACACAGCACTTAACTCCTTAGTGTTCTAGACAATTCTTAAAGACTGTGACTTAAAGAGAAGATGCCTCCCTACATTAGTAGAGGGAGTTTCTTCATTCAGAATCTCTCTACACCAGTAAAACATGGTTCCTGTCCCTGCCCAGAAACACTGTTAGCCCTAGGGTCATCTAGGATATCATTCCACAACATGAGTGAATACCAGACTCTGCTTTTAGAAGCATATATCCAAGGAATCGTATTTTGTTCCTTTGTATATCGTTGATTCCGACGCAGAAAGAAAGGTTCATCTTAAGTATGTCCTGAAACCAGCTGGACAGACCATCTACTAAATAGTGTACAAGAAAGAGTAAATATTATCTGAGGCAGCCAGGCCCAGTGAATAAAGCACCCATCCTGGAATCAGGAGGACCTGAGTTCAGACACTTGACACAAGCTGTGTGACCTTGGGCAAGTCTCTTAACCCCAATTGCCTTGCATTGCCCCCCCTCCAAAAAAAAAAAAGATAAATATAATCTGAAATGTCCTTTCAGTCATCCTGCTCCATAAGTCTGTGATTTCAGTAAGCAGCAGTGCAGAAAATGAAACAGCAGTGCGTTTCCTTTACAAAACAAAAATTAGAGTAGAGAGATTAAGACCACAGTTTGTGTTCAGTAAGACTGCATCTTATTTATTTTGCATTCAACTGTTTAATTGTTTAGGGAATGGTCTTAGGAAAACCTGAAGGAATGAAGCAGAGATATAAACAGACCTGTTTATGTCTCCTTATTCCAATAATTGAAAGGTCAGTGAGGATTCCCTTTGCTACTCAGCTCTCATTCCCTCTACACCTTAGAAAAGGCTTCATGCTTCTGTGAAGCCAAAAAGCTCACCTAATAGTGCAACATCTGGCACTGAGCCTTTATGAACGTAGCAGGGCTGGTCCTCAGATGACACATACCTTATCAATGGATCTGTATTTGAAGTCATTCCATCTTGAAAGGGCTTGCCAAAGAACTCAGTTTCCTCCCTGGACAAAGCTTCTCAGTACTTAATTTGATAAATTCATAGCCTATTTCTTTGTTTTTTTAAATAAAAATTTATTTAACTTTTTACATTCATTTTCACAAAATTTTGGGTTCCAAATTTTCTCGGCATTTATACCCTTCCCCCACCCCAGTACACCAAGCATTCTAATTTTCCCTATCACCAATCTGCCCTCTCTTCTATCATCCCTCCCTTCTCTTGTCCCCATCTTCTCTTTTGTCCTGTAGGGCCAGATGACTTTCTATTCCCCATTAACTGTATTTCTTATTTCCTAGTAGCAACAACAATACTCAACAGTTGTTCCTAAAACTTTGAGTTCCAAATTCTCCCCATCCCTCCCTCCCCAACCATTCCCTTTGGGAAGGCAGGCAATTCAATATAGGCCCTATCTGTGTAGTTTTGCAAATGACTTCCATAATAGTCATGTTGTGTAAGAATAACTGTATTTCCCTCCATCCTATCCTGCCCTCCATTGTTTCTATTCTGGCTTTTGATCCTGTCCCTCCCCAAGAGTGTTGACATCAAATTGCTCCCTCCTCCCATTGCCCTCCCTTCCATCATCCCCCCCTTGCTTATCTCCTTCTCCCCCACTTTCCTGTATTGTAAGATAGGTTTTCATACCAAAATGAGTGTCCATTTTACTCTTTCCTTTAGTCGAATGTGATGAGGGTAAACTGCTTGTTTTTTTCTCAGCTCTCCTCTTTTTCCTTCCACTAAATAGTCTCCTGCTTGCCTCCTGAATGAGATATAATTTACCTCATTCCATTTCACCCTCTTTCCTCCCCCTACATTTCTCTCTCACCATTTACCTTAATTTCTTTTAAGATATGATCCCATCCTATTCAATTCACTCTGTGCTCTCTGTCTCTGTCTGTGAGTGCATGTGTGTATGTGTGTGCGCATGTGTGTGTGTATGTGTGTGTAGTCCCATCAACTACCCAGATACTGAAAAGTTTTAAGAGTTACAAATATTGTCTTTCCATGTAGGAATGTAAACAGTTCACTTATGGTAAGTCCCTTAATAATTCTCTTTGCTGTTTACTTTTTCATGCTTCTTCTCATTCTTGGGTTTGAAAGTCAAATTTTCTTTTCAGCTCTGGTCTTTTCATCAAGAATGCTTGAAAGTCCTCTGTTTCATTGAAAGACCATATTTTCCCCTGAAGTATTATACTCAGTTTTGCTGGGTAGGTGATTCTTGGTTTGAGTCCTAGTTCCTTTGATTTCTGGAATATCCTATTCCACACCCTTCGATCCCTTAATGTAGAAGCTGCTAGATCTTGAGTTATCCTGATTGTATTTCCACAATACTGGAATTGTTTCTTTCTAGCTGCTTGCAATATTTTCTCCTTAACCTGGGAATTCTGGAATTTGGCCACAATGTTCCTAGGAGTTTCTTTTTTTGGATCCCTTTCAGGCGGTGATCGATGGATTCTTTCAATACTTATTTTGCCCTCTGGTTCTAGAATATCAGGGCAGTTTTCCTCAATAATTTCATGGAAGATGATGTCTAGGCTCTTTTTTTGATCATGACTTTCAGGTAGTCCCATAATTTTTTAAATTGTCTCTCCTGGATCTATTTTCCAGGTCAGTTGTTTTTCCCATGAGATATTTCACATTCTCTTCCATTTTTTCATTCTTTTGGTTTTGTTTGGTGATTTCTTGGTTTCTCAGAAAGTCATTAGACTCCATCTGTTCCATTCTAATTTTGAGAGAACTATTCTCTTCAGTGAGCTTTTGAACCTCTTTTTCCATTTGGCTAATTCTGCTTTTGAAAGCATTCTTCTCCTCACTGCTCACCTCTTTTGCTAACTGAGTGAGACTATTTTTCAAGGTGTTATTTTCTTCAGCATTTTTTGGGTCTCCTTTACCAAGGTATTGACCCATTTTTCATGCTTTTCTTGCATCTCTCTCATTTCTCTTCCCAGTTTTTCTCCACCTGTCTCACTTGATTTTCAAAATCCTTTTTGAGCTCTTCCATGGCCTGAGCCCACCGGACATCCACCTGGGATGTCTGGGATATAGAGGCCCTGACCTCCATGTCTTTCCCTGATGGTAAGAATAGTTCCTTGTCATCAGAATTGAAAGGCGGAAACATCTGTACCCCCTCAAAGTAGCTCTCTATAGTCTTATTTTTCTTCCCTTTTCTGGGCATTTTCCCAGCCAGTTACTTGACTTCTGAGATTCCTGTCCACCCCTGCCTAGATCTGCCCAGCTAGTGCTTGGGGTCTGAGATTCAAATGGGCTTTCCTCGGCAGGGGCAACTGCTATTCAATGTGAGCTTAAGTTCTGGTGCTGGGGTGGGGGCAGGGCCGCCTCCCAGGCTCATTTCCCTCAGGGGCTTTATGCAGAGACCTTCAGTAATGGGGAGGGTGGGGGCAGGGCCACCTCCCAGGCTCAGTTCCCTCAGGGGCTTTATGCAGAGACCTTTGGTAATGGCCCTGAACTTCTGCCTGCTGCTCTGGGAGTTCTGGGCCGCCGCCACTGCCTTTGCTGCTCCCTCTGCCACTTCCTCCTGAGGGGGCCCGAGCCACGGAGACACCCCGCTCCCCTCTCGGCCAGCCCAGATGTCTCTCTCACTGACCTGTAGCATCTGTGGGTGGAGGGACCTTCTCGGCCGCTGGAGGTTCTGTCCCTGAAACCTGCTTGGATCTGCTCCTCTGGGGCTGTGCGGCCAGGGCAGCTCAGGGGTGGACTCTGCTGTCCGGAGCATGATGGACCCCTGGGGACGGCTCTCCAGGGCTCTCTGGAATGGAAATCTTTTCCACTGTGTTTCTGCGCGCCTTGCAGTGCTCCAGAATTTGTGGGGAGTTCTTCTTGCAGGAAATATATGGGCTGTGGGTTCGGAGCTAGCATACGTGAGTCTTTCTACTCCGCCATCTTGGCTCCCTAGCCTATTTCTTATAAAGAGTCAAGTAGAAGATGGTTTTTATCTGTGATGTATAATAGTCACCATCCTTTACATGGTATAAATGGTATAAAAAGGGAGAGGGAAAAAGTAATTGTCACTCAAGACTGTCAAAGCTGGAACCTGCAGTATTTTCTTAATAAATACACAAGGGTAATCTTGGGGGGAGGGGGAGTATTAGAATTTGCAGTGTTCATTCTTTGCCAATAAACAGGAATTGAAAGATGTCCATAACATTCAGAAAAGATAATCCTGTTTAGAGAGTCTAACCGAAGAGACTTCAAAGTCAGGGCTAGGGTAGGAGAGGTGGGGCAAGAATGTGAACTGATTTATTCATGTGACAGGTTCTGTGATGATGTGGAATGGATGACAGGAAGGCAACCCAACATCTACTGGCAGGTGACATGGAAAGTCATCAGTCCTCTGCTCCTGCTGACCATCTTTATAGCCTACATCATCCTATTGACACAAAAGCAGCCAACGTATGGATCCTGGGACCCACAATACGTAGGTCTCTTTGTTTAACAAATTCAGGGAGTCTTACCCATTCATCCCTCTGGGCCCCACAAAGAACCAGATCTATCAAAGTCTCTAGAATCAGTTTAAACTTTATGGCTGTGGATATCTTTGGACCAGAAATCTACCTCCATAGCAACAAAGACCCAATCTATAAACTGGATAACCATTAACTAAATAATCAATTCAAATCAGATCCACCAACAGCTTTAAGGCCCCAATCTCATAATCTGCTCCTTTTCCCCAACATTTTAATTCTCTAAAACCTGAGTATGGCATATATTTGGGCTCTTACTAATAGGACAGGGAAAAGTGCAAAAGCTAAAAGGACAGTAATGATAAAAATGAAATGCCTTTATTTGAATAAAAAGAAATCTAAAAAACTGTCATAGTAAGCATATATTATGATATGCTAGTTTTATATAAACATTTATCAGTTTTTAGTTATCCTTTCAAATGTGGTACAACAGATAAGGTACTAGATTTACAGTTGGAGAATTGGGTGCAGGTCCTGAATCTCACTAATTGTGTGGCCACAGGAAAGAAATTTAATTTCTCTGGGCCTAATTTCTTCATGTGTAAAATGAGGGGAATAGACTGTAGACCAAAAGTATCAAACTCATAAGTGGCATGTGCTTACAAAATTTCTGAGTGTTCCAGAACCAGATTAAAATGGAACAAGAAAATATTTAGCAAAGTAAAACACAAGATAGTTAATGCCAATTTGTGGTTTTCTAAGTCAATAGGTGGTCTGTAAAGGTTTATTTCTATATGAGTTTGTCACCATTGGTCTAGATCATGCTGCAATCCCAAAAAATACATCATATAACCACTACATGGTTTTCAGAGTTCTTTTATTTATGGACATGCCTCACCTAACATTGCTATAATTGGTCCCACAAAAACACAAAGCTAAATGAGATAATTACAGAGGTACATGTAATCAGCAGAATGACATTATAAATGAGTTGTGGTAACAGGACAGTTTTGAGACTTTCTGCTGAGGTTCAGTGATAATTTATCAATGACATAATTGTAAAACAACTTCAGTTGGGAAAACCTAAATAAGATTCTGAGGACATCATCTCATCTAAACTATGCTAATTCAAGAAACAATTTGACTCTCAAGAACCCAAAACTATCTTGATCATAGTAAGGTCCTTGTCCATCTTGCCCCTCAGATGAAGCTGCTATGTTGCAGGGACAGCATCCTTAGGAGCCAGAGGTCTTACCCTTTAATGCATTTTCCTTTAATGCACAGAAGTGTACACTTTTATTTTTTTTGTAATTCAGCTAGGACTCTGAGCTCATTGATCCTAGGAAGGAAGAAGACTGAAGTTCTTCCACAGCTAAAGTTCTAAGTCATCAAAAAATAGAAATCTAATTGCTACATTTGGTGGGAGGAATTCTTTCCATTTCAATTCTTACTGTCAATGACTCTTATTCAAGGGCACTCAAAATAAGGGTACCAAAGGGACAAGCCCATGCCACCTCTCCATGCCACTTTGGGCACATCAGCAACAAACTTTGTGGTTGTTTTATTCCTATAGGTTGATTTTCCAATCAAGCAAGACAAATTTTACCCTGTCTGGGTGCAAGTCATCTGTGTGATGTTGTCACTACTTCCTTGCATTTGGATACCTGGGATAGCACTTTTTCAACTAATCAACAGGAGACAAGGAAAGGGCAAGAATGCATGGCCAACACCTGATGGCAAAAACCCATGAATCTGTAGAGGACTGAAGGGGTGATTCTTTGTAAAAGAGGAAGGAAATAGGGGAATTAATGTCATAAACTGTGAGTTTGGGTTGTCAGGGTGGTTTTGTCACTTGGACAAGAGGGACAGTATTCAGCTTCAGCATAATGAGTAGTTTATTCAGTTGTTACCCGTGACAACATTCTCTCTCCTAGCTCTAAAATATTGCACTCCTCAGTTTTCCCTTAATTACTGGCTCACAAATATATTTCCCATTTGGATGTCAATAATACACAGCAGCACAGTAGACGGAGTGCTGGGCCTTGAGTCAGGAAAACTCATCTTCCTGAGTTCAAATCAGGCCTCAGACACTTTGTAGTTGTGTGACCCTGGGCAAATCACTTCACCCTGTTTGTTTCAGTTTCTTCTTCTGTAAAATGAGCTGGAGAAAGAAATGGCAAATAACTCCAGTGTCTTTGCCAAAAAAAAACCCCAAAGGGGGTAGCAAAGAATCAGACACGACTGAACAATACATACCAATGGAAAGTATCCTGGCCAACAAGAGAAATGGCCCAGCATATTCCCAATGTGCCTCAAGATGACCATTTTGAGTGATACTAGCTGCTCTATGGACAAGAATCTAGAACCTCATCTCCATACTAACTGCCCAGTCACTCTCATGCTCTCCTCTCTACCTGTCCAATCGTTCACACATTGCTCACACCTACCTTGTTTTCTATTAGCTTTACCACATCTGGTTCCATCTCCTTCCTCTTTCTTGCAAACCATCTATTCACCATATGTTCTAAATTAAGCTCTATATCCTTTTCAGATTCTATTTCACAGGATTATAATGACACCAATGTAAAGCTACAATAACAACAGCAACAAAAGAAAAAAATAGAAAAGAAAATATGTACCCAGGAATTCAATGGTGAAAATATCCTTGTGCTAAACATATAAATCAGTATAATATTTAAATGACAAAATGGCAGACTAAGAATCAGTCCCTCTTGCTTATCTTCAAGCCACTTCTCATGATTAAATTTGATTTAAATAATATGGTGATTTGTCTGTTCTTTAAAGGCAGAAGCCACTGGAACCTCTGAAATGACAGACAAGGTTATCAAATATATTTGTCAAGGTCATACCATTCATGAACATTGTCTGTAGTCCATACATTTATCTATTTACCCCTAGAGTCTGACCATGTCTATTTAAAAGAAAACTATATTGCTAGAAGCAGTCTTTGATCAGCAGACCTGAGAACACACTTTATCTGGCCATCCTCAGTTGCTTTTCCCCCTGTGGTAAGGCATTAGCCTGCCCCCTACCCCCTTTAAACACACCCAGGTTCCTCTGAAAGCTATCCCAAGTTTGAGGCCCCCTTGTGGATCAGGATCCACTCAGAACTGTTGCTTCATGAGCCTCTGCTAATGTGTTTCTTTTACTAGCCAATTAGATGACATGTTATTTTGAAGTAAAAGTATTTACTTTAACAAAATAAAAAAGTGATAAGAAATGTTCCCCATAAACGTAGGGATGTACTCTTCCACGGTCAACTGTACCCCAAGTAGAAGATTAGGGACGGAAGGAAGATATGTGGTCAGGGTAATTCATACTCCTTGGCAGGGAGGCAGGGTTCCTAACTGGAACACCTTTCGGCCTCTGCTCCAGAACTGCTGCTTGCTTCTCTACCAAGCTGCCTACGGTTTCTGTTGAAGTCATTGGATTGCAGGCCAGACTGCTCACTGGAGGTGCCTCCAACTCAGCTGGCACTTTTATTCAACTGCCCTCTGCTTCTCTTTGCTGGCATTTCCAGCGAGTTACTGATTTTATGTCTTTTTCTAGTTCACAAAAGAGGATTTCTCAGATCTTTTAGCACAAAGACTCAGGGGCCATCTCACTCCTTTGTCCCAGCTAAACAGAAGTTAGTAGTAAAATCTATCTTTTGAATTCAAATTCTTTTGCTGTAACTCAGGTTCTCATAGTCTAAATCAGTGGTCCTCAAACTTTTCCAGAGTAGTAGGGCCCTTTTAACAAAACTTTAGCATATCTGTTGTAGTAAAATTCCCTAAAAAAATTTTTTTAATATATTAAAAAACAACATGAAGAAATACAAATTAAATGCAAGCTTGGGGTATTTCAGTGTCCTTGAACACTGTTTGAAAAACACTAGTCTAAACTTTTATTTGAATTATGCTAAAAATTCTTTTTAATTCCTATTATACTCCTGATTGCCTAAATTCCTATAAATCAGGGGTGTGCTGGTGCCGGTTCGTGCTCTCTGGTGAGCCAACTGTTAAATTTCTAGCATGAAAATTACACACTGGGAATTGGCAAACACAACAAATCAGGGCTTGATTTAACATTTTGTTAATTCATCTACTCTAGACTTAAGAAAGTGATGGAGGAAATGTTAGTAATTCAGATCAAAATTGAAAGTTTTTCTTGTTCCTCCCTTTTCTGGAGAGCCAGTTGTTAAATATTTACCAGTACTTTGTTGCTATAAATTATCCTGGGAGGTCTACTTTGCAAAACAGCAGAGGTTCTAGGTATAGGTATGTAATAGGGTATTCCTTTCAGTCCTTATTCACATCCATGGGCTACACTGGATGCATGCAAAGGAAAGACTGAAGATATTGGGAAAGTTAGCAATCTTTTCCTTACCTTCCCTACCCTAAATCCCTGCACCATGAAGCTGCTAACCTTTGTCCTACTTCCTCCCAGCAACCAAACTGTGGTGCTCCCAACATTGATTTGTTTACTTCTTAAATGTTTATTGAAATGACACACGTGGCTTCTGATGACTCATCTGGTCCCTATGATTTCTCCTGGATGGTCATAAAAGGCTCTAGTTGGTCAGGGCCTCTGTAACCACCTAGCTCCTCTTCTGATGAGTCTGATAAGGTTTCACAAACATTTCTTTGCTAAATAAGGGGCGCCAGATGTTGCTGAATCAACAAGGCTATGCCATGTAGATCCATTTTTAAAAAAATCATCATAAATGGAGGAGATAATTACTGAAAGCTCTATCATCTAGATTCGCCAATCCAAGTAAAATGTACAAAAATATATTTATGTACATGTGTTTATTAGCCTTGTTACATAACGAACAAGGGTAGCTAGGTGGCATAGTGAACAGAGTGCCAGCCTGGAATTAGGAAACTCATCTTGCTGAGTTCAAAAACTGCCTCAGACACTCACCACCTGCGTGACCTTGGGCAACTCACCTGTTTGCCTCAGGTTCCTCATCCGTAAAATGAGTTGGAGAAGCAAATGGCAAACCACCCCAGTATCTTTGCCAAGAAGACCTCAATGGTGTTACAAAGAGTTGAGCACAGCTGAAACATTCAAAGAACAAAAGGATAAACTCATAAGGGTAGGGACCACGTCTTTATTCATGCCTGTATCTTTTGCAGTGCCCAACTAGGTAGCCTGCACACAGTACCTACCTAACAAATATTGTTTGAATAAAGAGGGGAATGAATGAAACCATAGAGTCACAAAGTGATCAAAATATGCTAGCTTCTACATACAAAGATGAACCTGTTGATGTATAGGCATGTGTTTTAGGTTGCTTTCCCAATGTTGAGAAATGATCAATGTAATGAAGAGCCCCTTGAGATCCCTGCCACTAAGGTGGGGTCACACAAAGGCTGAGAAATGCAGCCAAGATAGCCTACCCACCTGGAAACTAAATATAGAAACTAGACTTCCCCAGAATAGCATTCTCACCAGACTGTCCAGGAATTAGGATTGTATCCTCATATCCTCATTTGCCAAGTACTTAGCACCCAGACTGTCTATGCAGTCCATGACACAAGGATGAAGCAAAGATCTAGGGAGAAAAGGAGGAACCGACACAAACCTGGAGTCACTGAGGCACCTTCAGAGAGATGTGACTGCTGCCAGCCTACGAAAGAGGCAGGTGTGTGACTCAATAACCTTTCAGTAACTGCTACAGACCAATTTCTCATTAAAACCATTTTTCTCCTAGTTGTTTGTTCAGTAAGTGCAGTGTAGCAGTAGTAAGAACATTGGATTCAAAGGACCCAATTCGAAACCCAGCTCTGCCACTTTTTAATCTTGGACAAGTGACAGCCTTTCTAGGTTTCTCAGTTTCCTCATCTGTAAAATAAAAGCATTGGACTAGAACATCTCTAAGGGTCCCCTTCTTGCTATAAATCTGTCCTTTTCTCTTCTTAGACCAATGGAGTGAGGCCGGAAGAGGGAAACAGCTGAGCTAAGCACATTCTGTTCTTACAATAAACAGCTCTGTGAATTGTTTTATTTATTCAAGTTCAGTTTGGGGAAGTACAACTTTATCATCCTGGCAAGCTCCCAGGAGTGCCCCTCCAAAAGAGCCCAGGGTCGGTCTGCAAAGCCAACCACAGGGAACACTGAGAGCTACAGAAAAGCCTGTATCCTTTCCTTGAAGTAGGAAAACATCAGATTGATCACAAATACAAATTCATATTCTATGACTGTCTCCTTAATTTCAGTGAGTCAGAGGAAAAAAAGAAAAACAAAAAACCCTACCTCAAAACCCAAACTTTTTATCAAGATTTGAAAATTGTTTCTGACAATTGTTAAACGAGGAGAGACGACTTGGGGGCTGAGCACTAAGCAGGTAAAGGGAGAGGGTATAGAGCTAATACCTTATCTTCAAGCTTCTGGAAAAGGTATTTGGGGAAAGGATTATTTTTGTTTGACTTAGCTGTAGAGGGCAGAACTGAGAACAAATGAGTGGGTGGAGACAGATCCAGACTTCAAGGAAGGAAAAACTTTCCAACCATAAGCATCATGGAAAAGTGGAACGGGCTCTCTAGGGAAGTAATGAGTTCCTCTCACTCGACATTTTCAAGTAAGAGGCTGGATAACAATTTACGGGGGGTATTGTAAAGACAGAACATGTATTTAAGTGCTGTATGTGGGATACTCCACTAAGTCCTGGGGGTACAAATGGAAGTAAGCAAGCCAAATCCCTATCCTCAAGAAACTTACATTCTAATGAAAGAAGACTACATATAAAATGGAACTCTGTTTTCCTCAAGATAATACCTAATAGAGCTTCGGTAAAGACTTTCGTTGCCTCCCCAACCAGCTATAAATGAATATGCCCCTGAGAAGCTCAAAAATCCCCATGTCACCCAGTCAGACCTGAAGTCGTGGTCAATGCCCCCTTTCTCCAGGAGAGGGGAGTCTGAATATCAGCTAACTACCAATTCCCTAGACATCTTCTCTTTCTCCACCAGCAGGAATCAGCAAACACTCCCTTCCCTTAATGCTTGGTCCTGCTCCACCCTCTTAAGAACCTAATTTAAAAAACAAAAACAAGAACACTTCAGATTTCACTGGGTGAGTGTACCCCATCTCCTTGGACCCCAGGACGTTGTGCCCAATTCCATCAGGATTTCCAAATGGCCTGATCTATTTCCACCACCCTTCCTGATTGTCCTTGGCATTGTATGTCTAAAAATCTGGCTTACTTTACTGTCTTATGTGTTCCATGTTTCCTTACATTGGACCTTGTATTTTGAACCTTCTGAAGCCTGTCTTACTTACAGCCCTGTAGCCTCTTCCAAAAAGTCATGGTTGACTTTGGGAGAGAGGTTTTTGTTGGTGTAGGTAACTTGGCTGGGCTTTGGAGAGTTGAACTATAATTAAATATATTAAATAAAATTTTTACAAGTATACTAATCTGTTTAAATGCCTACGTGCCAGTGTCTCCAGAGAACCTAACCAAGAGGGAGTTTTACTCTTCTTTTCACAGAGAAACTCAAACAGAGAATCTCGTACCAGGTATCCTTCTATAGCTTTATGATGGTCATTGATGGACTTTGGGTCATAATAAATGCATTATAGTCAGTCATCTGGAAAGCTTTCCTCTGCAACACATATAAAAAAAAGATAACACTCCCCATATAATGAGTAATTGGTCTGCTGTAGGGAGGAAGTCCCCTTCCTTTCACTTGAGGGCATGCCTGCATTTGTAGGAGAAAACACTGTACAAAGCATGACAAAATGGCGAACAGATCAAATGCACAGATGGGCTCAAAAGGAGAACACATCCTCAGCACAGAGACTGTCACACAGGTCTAGCACAGAGACTCTGTTGCTGTTCAGTCATTTGTCAATCAGGTCCAATACTTCATGACCCCATTGGGGATTTTCTTGGCAAAGATACTGGAGAGTTTTGCCATTTCCTTCTCCACTTCATTATACAAATGAGGAAATTGAGGCAAGCAGGGTGAAGTGACTTGTCCAGGGTCACAGCTAGTCAGTGTCTAAGGCCAGATCTGAACTCAGAAACATGAGTCATCCTGACTCCAAGCCCAGCATTCTATGCACTTTGCCAAAAATGCTCATTCTATTTTTCCATGTAGACATGAAGCCTTGTGGGCTTCAAATCGTAGAAAGAGAAAAGGGGAATGAGAACAGAGAGCAGACAACTGCTAATAATCTACCCTTCATTATCTTTCCTTGGAAAAACTCATCCCTCTTCCTCACTTCAAGGATGACATCCATCTCAGGTTCCCAGTCTTAGTGTAATCCTCACCTCCCTCCCTCCCCCTTATCCAATCAGCTGCAGAGTCAAAAGTAAAGACCTTCACACACCCCCACACCTGCCTCCTTTTGTCCAGATGACACAGCCATCATCACCTCTCAGATGTAAAACTGTAACAGCCTAAAGAGTCTTCATGCCTCCAGTCTCTTTCCATCTCCAATCCTTCCACAAATGCCAGGCATATTCTTAAAGAATAGGTCTGATCATAATCTCCCCCTGCTCCATAAATCCAGTGTCAAATACTAACTCCTTGCCAACCTATCTTTCCAGCACATTATTCCTTTATTCTATGCACTCTATGGTCCAGTCAAGCTGGCCTTACTTTTCCCTACACATTCCAGAAAGTCAAATTTTCTTTTCAGCTCTGGTCTTTTCATCAAGAATGCTTCAAAGTCCTCTGTTTCACTGAAAGACCTTATTTTCCCCTGAAGTATTATACTCAGTTTTGCTGGGTAGGTGATTCTTGGTTTGAGTCCTAGTTCCTTTGATTTCTGGAATATCCTATTCCACGCCCTTCGATCTCTTAATGTAGAAGCTGCTAGATCTTGAGTTATCCTGATTGTATTTCCACAATACTGGAATTGTTTCTTTCTAGCTGCTTGCAATATTTTCTCCTTGACCTGGGAATTCTGGAATTTGGCCACAATGTTCCTAGGAGTTTCTCTTTTTGGATCCCTTTCAGGCGGTGATCGATGGATTCTTTCAATACTTATTTTGCCCTCTGGTTCTAGAATATCAGGGCAGTTTTCCTCAATAATTTCATGGAAGATGATGTCTAGGCTCTTTTTTTGATCATGACTTTCAGGTAGTCCCATAATTTTTAAATTGTCTCTCCTGGATCTATTTTCCAGGTCAGTTGTTTTTCCCATGAGATATTTCACATTCTCTTCCATCTTTTCGTTCTTTTGGTTTTGTTTGGTGATTTCTTGGTTTCTCAGAAAGTCATTAGACTCCATCTGTTCCATTCTAATTTTGAGAGAACTATTCTCTTCAGTGAGCTTTTGAACCTCTTTTTCCATTTGGCTAATTCTGCTTTTGAAAGCATTCTTCTCCTCATTGGCTTTTTGAACCTCTTTTGCCAATTGAGTTAGCCTATTTTTCAAGGTGTTATTTTCTTCAGCATTTTTTGGGGTCTCCTTTACCAAGGTATTGACCCATTTTTCATGTTTTTTCTTGCATCTCTCTCATTTCTCTTCCCAGTTTTTCCTCCACCTGTCTCACTTGATTTTCAAAATCCTTTTTGAGCTCTTCCATGGCCTGAGCCCACCGGATATCCACCTGGGATGTCTGGGATACAGAGGCCCTGACCTCCACGTCTTTCCCTGATGGTAAGAATAGTTCCTCATCATCAGAATTGAAAGGTGGGAACATCTACACCCCCTCAAAGTAGCTCTCTATAGTCTTATTTTTCTTCCCTTTTCTGGGCATTTTCCCAGCCAGTTACTTGACTTCTGAGATTCCTGTCCACCCCTGCCTAGATCTGCCCAGCTAGTGCTTGGGGGTCTGAGATTCAAATGGGCTTTCCCTGGCAGGCATGGCTGCTATTCAATGTGAGCTTAAGTTTTGGTGCTGGGGTGGGGGCAGGGCCACCTCCCAGGCTCAGTGCTTTATGTGGAGACCTTCCATAATGGAGCTCCTGCCTGCTCGGGAGTCCCGGACCGCCGCCACTGCCTCTGCTGCTCCCTCCACTGCTGCCTCCCGAGGGGGCCCGAGCCACGGAGACACCCTGCTCCCCTCTTGGCCAGCCCAGACGTCTCTCTCACTGACCTGTAGTGTCTGTGGGTGGAGGGACCTTCCCTGTCGCTGGAGATTCCGTCCCTGAAGCCTGCTCGGATCTGCTCCTCTGTGGCCATGGCCAGGGCAGCTCAGGGGTGGGCTCCGCTTTCCGGGGCGCGATGGACCCCTGGGGACCGCTCTCCGGGGCCTCTCTGGAACGGAAATCTTTTCCACTGTGTTTCTGCGCACCTTGAAGTGCTCCAGAATTTGTGGGGAGTTCTTCTTGCAGGAAATACATGGGCTGTGGGTTCAGAGCTAGCATATGTGAGTCTTTCTACTCCACCATCTTGGCTCCACCCCCTCCCTACACATTTCATCACCCATTGCCTTGCCTTTATATAGGCTATCTCCCATGACTGACTGCATACCCTCCTTAGCTCAGCCTTATAGGATCCCTAGTTCCTTCACTTTTTGACTACTCTAATTAGAAAGTTCTGATGTTGAACAGCCATATTCCCTTTAAATTTTATCACTTGGTCCATGAGGTGCCTGAATGGGGACCCAGCTAGCTGGGTAACTCAGCTCATCCTCTCCCTTTTATCCCCCATTGCCCCCTTCCTTCTCCTTTTGCCCAGTTAACTTGGGGTTCTCTCTCTCTCTCTGTCTCATAACTTTTGCTCTTTCCCTCCCACTTTCATTTACTTGTATTTTTTACTTTGGCTCATTAAAGGGCCCATTCCCTCATTACTTCTTAAAGGAGCCTATTAACTGCATGGCCATCAGCTCACTCTAAGTGAGCACCTGAATAGGCCTTTCCCTGAAAAGGCCAAGGTCTCCCATTGCACCCTGGGTCATCTCCAGTCATCCTGATGAATATCTGGTCACTGGATCCAGATGGTTGAGAAGGGGAAAGAGAGGCTGGTGATTTTGCAGAGCCCTCCCTCACTCAAAACAAAGTTAAGTGCAAATCATATCTTTATTTCTCTGATGGCACGGTCTTCTTCAGCAATGAAGGACAAACACACACAATATAGGGAATGTTCAGATTCCCTTTTGAGAAATTCCTTTTATCAATCAAGCCCACTTGGCACCTTATTGGAAATTTTACAAAGGTTTCCCTGGCTCTAAGGCTAGCTCTTGCCTTACATAATGTAAGTTCCCCATGTATCCCTGGCACCCAGCACAATCCTGGCACATAGAAGGCATTTTAATAAACACTTATTAACCAAGAACAATTTTTCACTTGGTGACGTATCCAGGCTTTCTTCGTTACATTAACTCTCCTGTTGTTATTTTAAGCAAAGAATAAATATTTATCAAGAGTAACTAGAGGGCATGCAGAAGATAGAGCGCTAGGCCCTAGAATATGGAAACCTCATTTTTCTGAGTTCAAATCCAGCCTCAGACACTTACTAGCTATGTGACCCTGGACAAGTCATTTAACCCTATTTGCCTCAATGTCTTCATTTGTAAAATGAGCTGGGGAAGAAAATGGCAAACCACCTCCCAGTATCTGCCAAGAAAACCCTAAATGGTTTCATGAAGAATTGTACATGACTGAAAAATGACTAAATAATTTTTTTTCTTTTTAGATATTTTTTCCCAACTACATATAAAGATAACTTTGAACATCCATTTAAAAAAAATTTTTGTGTTCCAAATTTTCTCTCCCTCCTTTTTCCCCCTCCCTGAGACAGTAAGCAATTTGGTACGGATTATACATGAACAACAAATTTTAATTGAGATCGCTTTCTATGGCTAACATGGTCCTGGGGCTCAGAATTTACTGTCCAGTTTAGGAGGGAGAACTATTACTCACTGAACAGAGAAGACAACTAGGGCCAATTCTGGCCCTAAGTGCCAGAAGACACGAGAGGTCAGCATAGCACAAGGGGAAACAAATGCACAGTGCTCTGGTATTCAGATAGATTTGAGATCTTTGGATTTATATATTTTCTCTGACTCCCATTAATTCAGCATCGGGGTCCACCTACCCTGTGCAGTTCATGTTTTCTTGAAATTGTGAGAGGCACGGAGGCTATCCAATCTCTCACTGTGATTGGATCATCTTGTTTACTCACATATTTCCTTGATGCCATTTTTGAAACATATTCTCCTGCATTTATTTGGTTTTGTTGTGCTGTGGCTACTAGCATACGGAATATGCAACTTGGACGTCTTCTAGGAGATCCTTAGCTTTGGGTGTTTGGAAACCGTGGTGGTCTACTACTCACAAACATAAACCACTGGAGGAGATCTGCATTAAAAAAATGAAGTTTTGTTTGTAAGAGGAGTTTGAACCAGTAAGAGAATTTAGCAGTTTCTCAAAGGTTAGAGGTGATGAACCCTGAATAAGAGAAGTGGCCATGTTGGTAGATAAAGAGGATACATGTAAAAGATGTAGCGTGTGGATGTAGAAAGGACAAAGTTTGGCAAATCATTGTGCGGAGAGCGGATAAAGTGCTGGGCTTACAGTAAGGGAGATCTGAGCTCAAATCTGAATTCAGACACTACTGATGGAATCTTAGGCAAGTAACTACTCATTTGCCTCAGTTTCCCCATCTTTAAAATGAGGATAAATCTCCAAAATTTACACCATCCTACCCACCTACCTCTGTCCTTCAAGTCCTTTACTCGCTACCCAGTCCTGTGCCCTTGCCTCTCCCCTCGCCCAGTTCTCCTTCCGGCCTACCAATCCTGTGTAGACATACGAGAGTCCCAAATACGCATCCTTCTTCACCGTCATGGGCTCCTCGGCCGCAATGGTCCTCAGCACCCTTGGTGCATCTTGTAGTTCAGCAAGGAGTGGCACTGGCATTACAGGGATGTCAGTCATGCGACCTGAGTTGATCATGACAGCAATCATTCCTGTCCTCATGGCTGGTATTACTGCTATCTATGGTCTGGTGGTAGCTGTACTCATTGCCAACTCTCTGACGCTAGGAATTCCCCTGTTTAAGTTTCCTGCGGCTGGGATCAGGCCTCAACGTAAGCCTGAGTGGGCTAGCAGCTGGCTTTGCCATTGGCATTGTAGGTGATGCTGGTGTTCGGTGGACAGCACAGCATGAAGATGTGATGAGTTTATGGGAATGATCCTGACTGATCTTTGCTGAAGTGCTTGGGCTGCATGGCCTGATCGTGGCCCTCATTCTCTCTACCAAGTAGACCGTTTTCCCCTTCTTCCCAGGGCCCCACCTCCTCCTCCCTCCACTCACACCTTCAGCCAGACTATGATGTAAAGACCCGACTTGATCCACCTCAACCCTCCTATTCGCTCTAGAATGAATGGCCTGACACCTGGTATAGCTGTCCAGTCGGTAGGTGGTCTCATAAATGTACAATGTCTTAGTAACACTACGGTCTGTTGCACCACACCAGATTGGATGGTGCCTGAACTGGGCCCAGCTGGGGCCAAGGCCTCCTATGACCGACCAGGCAGCCATGCAATTACCCTACCCATTTGCCGTTAGTACTCTTTGTACAAAGATGAATTAGATTGTCATTTTTCTCTTCACTGGATGTTTACTTATAAAGATCTGACATGTTCATAACGTTTATGGAGCAAGAATTTTCAATTTCCCATGCTATATATTAATCTTAAATATAGGTAGATTATTGCACTGTGGGGTTAAATGTCAAGTGCTGAGAATTTCTTCGATGTGATCATTTGAAACTCAAGACTGCTGTAGTGTCCTAGTATTAGTAAGAATTGTATGATTTGGGAACATGTTGAACATGTTTCCAGGGGTGCTGTGTAGCACAGGGTCAGGGCTCACAGTGACGTTTCCAAATAAAATTCTGACTGGGAAAAAAATGGTAAAAAATAAACTAAAATGGGGATAACAGCACCTACCTCCCAGGGTGTTTGGGAGGGTCAAATGAAGTAACTATAAAGTACTTATGTAATTACTAGCACATAAGTGCTACAGAAATGTTAGCTATTATTGTTACACAGCATGGGAAGATACTGAGGTTGTGATGCTGGGTGGCCAGAAGGATTACAGTATTCCTGACAGAAATGAGCAAATGCAGAAGGAGGATGGATTTGGGACAAAAACTTTGTGAGAAATTTGAAGCATTTCTTAGCAATGCTAATCAGTTGATGCTTACTAAGCACAAAAAAAGAAAGGTAGGCCCGTTATTTCCTGGTCATTGATTGTCCCAGAGACAAGCCAGTCCTGCGAAGGGTACCTGTCACAGTCACGGTGATCTGGGGGTGGCATGGAGGCAGATGGTGAGGAGATTAGAGAAGGGAGGAATTTCACAATGGTACCTGTGCAGCTGCTGTTATCAGGGCTTGATCCCAGTTTGGTTATTAATGCCCTCAGAAGATGATGACTGGTGAAGAAGGAGAAAGACTGGGAGCCTGAATGGCAACAAGTTGAGTTTGGAAATGGATTAGCTATGGTAGATGAAGTATAGGTATGGTTGCTTTGGAGATAAACCCTACTACCGCCTCCTTAAGACAGTGTGACATCATCTTCCCAGTCCTTACATTGATCACACATCCCCTAAAGGCATGCCATGGCTACAACACTGGAGAGCAGTGCTACAAAAGACTCCGGATGTCTTTAAGGTTCCTCCCAACTCTAAATCTATGACTCAATGATTAATCAATCAACAGGTATTTATTAAGTGCCTCCAAGGTGACAGCTTCTCCGCTAAGTACAGAGATATAAACACAAGAAATAAAACAATTCCTACTCTCAAGCAGTTTACATTTCAACAATCTCTTTCAAAAGACATACTTACATCTAAATACTGAAAACAATAAAAGAAAATACTCAGTTTCCTCACCTGTAAAATAAAGAGGTGGGGGAGTGTAGAGACAACCTCTAAGGTATCTTTCAACTGTAACATTTTATATGTAATTTGTTTTCAAGTCAACACAACAGCTGGGAATGTTCCCAAATGGAGTGAGACATCCCATCAGTAGCTAAGTATTAAACACATTAAAGCTGGCAAAAGCACCTGAGTCTCTAAGAGATATTAACTAGAAAATCAGCCCAGGATTCAGACCCTGTGGCAAGGAAACATGGGGCTTTCCTCAGTGTGAGACAAAAGACTGTTAATGAAAAAAGTGTTAGTTTTACTTAAAGCCTAAGGCAAGGAAAAGTGGCACTCTAATATAGCACTTGCTATTCACCTCAATTCAACCCAGAGAAATGAATGACTCAAGTAGCTAATCTAATATCATTTTGAAATCTTGAGAGAGTAATGGGTCCATTGCCGTCTTTAGCATTTGCATTGTAGACCTTGGGATCTTCCGGAATAACCGCAGCTTGTCTGCAAAAAAGGAGTATTAGATTAGTCTTCAGAAATCAAAAGTTTCTTATCTTTTTAACCAATATGTGATACTTTCTGCCTGAAGCAACAAGTACTCAACTCTGAGGCTGTTGAGGGCAAAAAAACAGATAAAACTTTGGAATTTATAAAAAAGTATTTGGTTGAATTTTTTTTTTTCTGGATGATAGGAAAACTTTTATAATATATTTAACAAAGTCCTCTTTCTGTCTTCCCCACTTTGAACAGACAGCAACTGATCACACTAGCAAATGTGAACCAAATGAATGGCATGAAACAAGATACATCGCGATGAGATGTGAGACAGTCTGGGATTATACAAATGAACCCTTTCCAGAATGCCCACTTGGGTAAATTGCAAGTTCAGGGTAGAAAAGAAAGAGGAGTTGATCTGTGGAGAAAGAGGGAACTATTATTTTGGGTCAAGCTAGAAAAGGATATTCTAAGGCTCCAAGAAATCAGAAGGTGTAAGACTAATGAGGAGAGATTATAGTAAACTTCAGGGCTACCTAGACTGTACCATACATACTTCATAGGATTCCTTTATATTTCATAGGCTCTAGAGCTGGATTGGAAGTACCTCAGACAGAACCATTCTTCTGTCCAACACTATCACTACGAGATTCAGGGAGAGTCCTGTATTTAGAAAAGTACTTATAGCAGCATTTTTATTACCAAAGTACTGGATGGGAAGTAGCTGCCCAACAACTGAGGGATGACTGAAGAAACTATGAATGGAATGGAGTACTATTGAGCTGTAAGAAATAATAAATATGAAGAAGTCAGAGAAACTTGGGAAAATTTGAATTCTCTGATTGAGTGAAGCAGCCAGAACCAGAAAAGCACTTTATATGATGAGCACAATAAAATGAAGGGAAAACGAAAGTGAACAACTTCGCAATTCTAATTAATGTGACCACCAATCATGACTTCAGAGGACTGACACTGAGTGGACGTCAACCTCTGCAAAGGAGCAGGGAGAGATGCCTTCCTGTAGCTCTTATTCAGGGCCAAATTTGGTCTTTAGTTCTGCGACATTAGATTTCAAATGTTCTGTGCTTGTCATTCCTTGCATTTACAGTGTTGAAGTCATTATGTAAAATGTTTTCCTGGCTCTAGTTACTTCAGTGTGCATCAGATATCTGATGCAAAGATTTTTCCCAGCCGATTGCTTCTCTTATTTTTTAAAATGCATTAATTATACTTGTACATTTCAATCTCTCATAATTAATATTATCTATTTTGTCTTTGGCAATTGCATTGCCTCTATAGTTTGGTTGAGAAATCATCCCCTTTGTTTTTGTTCAGTAGGTTTTTTAACCCGATCGTGTCTGACTCTTCATGACTCCATTTGGTTTTCTTGGCAGAGAATACTGGAGAGGTTTGACATTTCCGTCCCTAGCTCATTTGACAGATGCGGATGAGGAAGCTGAGGTAAACAGGGTTCAGTGACTTATCCAGGATCACACACCTACTAAGTACTGGGGCAAGATTTGAACTTAGGAAGATCAAATCTTCCTAACTCTGGTCTTAGCACTTTATCCACTGAACCGCCTAAATGCTCCCATTCATTCCCTAACCATACCTATAAAAGGTATATGTGTGAGCTTATAATTTTTAACAGTATGACCTCCTACTTTGAATTTGTAGAATACGGTGTTAGATGTTGGCATAAGCCTAATTTCTGCCAGAACATTTTCCAGTTTTCTCAGCAGTGTTTGTCTACAAGGAGTTCCTTCCTAGGTATCTGAGATTTCAGTTAGCAAACACTGAGTTACTAAGTTCAATTATTTCTGATTCTTCTTTATATTGTGTGCTTCATTGACCTACTTTTTATTTTTTCAGTAAGTATTAAATAATTTTGATGTTTGCTACTTTATATAATCTAAGGTCTGGAAGTGCTACTTCCTTTTATTCCCAATTTTTTCCCCCACCATTTCCCACCATTTGGAAGAACTTTTGTTCTTCCAAAATAATTATTACTTTATCTAATCTATTATGCATCCCTTTGGTAGTTATACTAAATCTGTAAATTAACTTTGGTAGTATTATCGTTTTTATTATTTTAGCACAAGAGCACTGAATATCTCTCCAGCTATTAAAGTTGTTCTTTATTTCTTTATGAAGTGTCTATATTTGGATTCATACAAGTATTGAATGTGCTATGCTAACTGAATTTGTTATTATTATACAGAAACACTAAGGATTTTTGTGGGTTTATTTTGTAGCCTGCAACTTTACCTAAGTTATTAATCATTTCAATTAGTATCTTTATTAATTCCCTAAAATTTTTAAAGTAAATCATCATGTCATTGGCAAAGAGTTTTGTCTCCTCTTTTTCTATATTGATGCCCTTGATTTTGTCCTCTTCTTACTGGTATTGCTAACATTTCTAGAACTGTGTTCAGTTGTTTTTCAATCAGGTCCAAATAATTCGTGACCCTATTTGGGGTTTTCTTGGCAAAGAAACTGACTGGAATGGCTTACCTTCTCCAGCTCATCTTACAGATGAGGAAATCAACACAAACAGGGTTAAGTGACTTGCCTAGAACCACACAGCTAGTAAGTGTTTGATGTCAAATTTGAATTCAGCAAGATGAGTCTTCCTGACTCTAGGTCCAGCACTTTCTCCATTACATCACCTAGCTGCCCTCTAGAACTTTATCAAACAATAATATGAGAGGGGACATCCTAGATTTATTCTCATATTTACTGGTAAAATTTCTACTGTATCCCCATTACATATAACACTTGTTCCTGGGTCAACTATGTGAGGCATATGATTTGCTTATGTAGTAGAGGTCCTCAGCAGGGTCCCATAAAAAGACTTCCCTTAGAGGAACACAAAAAGATTAAATGACTTAACTAAAATTGTATGGCTAGTGAAAAGGTTAGGAAAGAACCCTGATTTCTGGACTCTAAGCATAGCCCTCTTTCCCCTTAAACCATATGCATACTTCTAATAGGGGCCAAATGTACCTTTCTAAAAGGAAAGGATGCTATGGACCCACTATTAGCAGGGCATCTGTGATAATTATCAGTACCTCCCTCACTCAGGCTTATGATCATTGAAAGCTAACTGAGAGATGGCTGGGATTAAGGGTTCGATCAATAGCTAAGAAATAGTTTGAAGCTAGCTAGGTCAGAATAAAAGCTAAACGAACAGCTAGATGGTGCAGTGGATAAAGTGCTGGGATTGGAGTCAGGAAGGTTCTTCCCGAGTTCAAATCTGGTGTCAGACATTTACTTGCTGTGTGACTCTGGGCAAGTCACTTAACCCAGTTTACCCCCAATTTCCTCATCTATAAAATGAGCTGAAGAACGAAATGGCAAACTATTTCAGTATCCTTGCCAAGAAAACTCCAAATGGGGTCACAAAGAATCAGACGTGACTGCAAAAGACTGAGCAACAGCAAAAACCAGGGAATACATATACCAAACTAGGAGTCTTGGATTCATTTGAACTACACTCTAATCTCCTGCCCTCCAGTCTTTTCCATTATGCATCACACTAGTTAGATATACATAAAAAGTTTGGAAAACATTAGCCTACACAACTAAATGGACTGATCAATTCATGAAGATTTTAACAAAGGTGACAATAACATTAATTTTACAAATTTGCTTACTCATCTTGAGAGTTCCCAGAAGACACTTGTAGACCAGCCTGTGATTCATCAGCTTAGCCAAGAAAGCATGATAACACAGCCAAAGTGCTGCTTCAAAAGGAAATGGGCCCGAGGCTCCCCTGGCACCCAGAGTAAATCCTGAAGACACAAAAGATACAAGGTCAAGTCTGCACAACCCCAATTTCAATGTATTCTTAGCATCAACAAACACACATCTTCCTTTCTATAAACAAAGGGAAAGAATTCATGCTAATAAAAAGTAAGCATGAGTAATAATTATTCATGGCTGATATTTTTTTAAAAAAATAAATAAATCTAAGGTGGTGGTAGCAACACTGCCTTGCTTATCTATGCTCCCTTCTGAATGTTACTCTGCATTCTTCTGTATATTTTAAAATACTCTGTTGATGGTTTTATTTCTTCTCCTTATTTATTGCTTCATATTCTTCCTCTCCAATTCTCTTCCCCTAGTAAAAGCCTTCTCTTATAACAGAAGCGTAGTCAAGCAAAAGAAATTTATGTTGAAACAGGTCTGAAAATATGTGTCCTTCTGAATCTACAGTTTTAAAAACTGTACAAAAAAATTAGGTACATACTAACACTGCCTCTCTTGTTTGAATGTCTCATAAGTGTAGAGCAGATTGACCCTGAGGAAGATCTCACTGGAGAAAAATATCACTGTATTTCATTTAAGAATTTACCTAAATACAGTTTTTGAATTGGTCTTTGACATTCCAAATGACTTTTCAAAAAACAACCCTTCCCCACTTAAAATTCAGTTTATGGACTAAGCTCATCAAATCACACACTGATAACGTAGTCTTTCTTAATTTTTTAGGTAACAACACATGAAGGAAACAGCTCTGGTCAGAGTTACTCAAATATAGTTACTCAAAAGGGAAAATGCAAGCAGAAGAAACAATTATCTTGGCAGAAAACAAATCCAAGAACCAAAAAATTGAGAGCAACCACCCTGTTGAAGGAAGGTCATTTACATCTTGGTCCCTTATTAAAAGGAAAAGCTAAGGGGAAAAGTCAAGATTGGGCAGTGTAGTACCTCTTCTTAACAACCCTATTTAGATTTATTGCAAGATACTTCCCATTATGGCATGATAAGCAATGGAAACACCATATATTGATAAAGCTAAAAAGAATGTCTACGTAAGTCATATCCCAGTGTATGATCTCAGAAAGCTGCCTCCTCTATAATTTTGCAATTGCAAAACTATTCATCAGGATCATCCTGAGTATTTATATTTAGTACCTTCCATCTTCCTGGAACACCATGGAATATCACAATTAACGTTTTGTCAGATGCCTAAGCAATAAATATCAATGCAAAACGAAAGATGATGATAAAAAAGAACCATAGGCTTTTAGAACTAGAACAAACCTAAGAGATCACCCAGTATTTTACAGATGAGGAAACCGGTCTAGAAGGCTAGAGTGACTTGATAATATGTCACTGACAGAGTGAGACCAGAATCTGGGTCTCGTGGTGTCCAGTCCAGTGATATTTGTATTTTAATTGTACAATGTTCAACATGTCTACTTCCTTGCTCTGGGATGATGTTATCCTTTTCCTAGAAATTATCACATTTGCATTAGTATCATTCATATTTTTCATTTTCTAGAATGAAAAATGTGTCTTTTCTAGAAGACTTTCACATTAAATAATAACATTAATGCTGCGCTTTATCTTCACAGCAACACTGGGAGGTAGGTCCTATTATTATCCCCATTTTGCATGTGAGGAAACTGAAGTAGAGGTTAAGTGACTTGCCCAGGGCTACAATTAAGGAAAAGTACACAAGATCACTTTTGAACTCAGGTCTTCCGGACTCTAGGTCCAATTCTCTGTTCAGTTTGCTAGCTGCCAAGCAATTCTTAGGAAATGTACCTCTGGATAAACACGTGAATGAGAAAAATAAACATGTAACTGGTGAAAAATTGAATATTAGACATGTTGAAGAAGAATCACCAAATAATGACCAGCATATAATTCAAACAAAAACAGACAACTGTTTAGCTAACAGGTTGAGTTTGTTAATGGGCTACTAACTAGTAGTCATAATGAAATAAAATTATCTTGGGTTTGACAGTACACCTGAATTTTATAAATCTTGCTCTTCACACTAGGTATTGAATTAATATGCCAATGCCTACCCTGGGAGTCTAAAGCATTATTAGTTTAATCATGAAACAGCTATGTTGGGAAATCTCTATTTCAAAAGAAAAAGGAACCTAAAAGCTTACTAACTTATTCTTCCTTCCTCCAAGCACTCAAGACTTTATCAGACACTTGTAGATTTACAGAAACCACTAACAAAACTAAAGTCATTACTGTAGCCTGTAATAATAAGAGCCTAAGCCAATTATTACTCAACTTCATCTGAACATACCTGGATTCTTGGCTTTCAGAATGGAATAGCAGCATGATGCGATGTCCGAAATGACAGAGAGAAAAAAACCAGGGTTTTTTCTGACTTGTTGATTAAATGGCAGCTTGAGAACACATGCATGAAACCTAATGAAAGAGAGTTGATTAAAAAATATATAAGCCAAGTGCCCTGTCATTATGAAAAACACAAAGCCCTCTTCAGTCTAAATCCCTAGGCTAGAAGACACACACACTGCAAAGGGAAGATGCCTCTCTCATCCGCACAAAGCTACTGATGGGTCTGGTTCCATGTCCCTACCATTCTAGAGTCAAGAAGTAATAAAATTCTCAAAACTCTGAAGCTCCAAGTTGTCCTGGGTTCTGTGTTTCTCTGTCCAGCAGGAGTCAAGCCTCCTGCCTTTCAGGGCTGGAAGGAGCATCTCCCTCTGGTTCCCTCATTCATGACACTGTGGTTACGGGCAGAAGCTGCCTGCATAAGGCTCACTATCTTCCTACTTCCCCTACCCCACCTATGCTTTGTAGATTTACCAGAAGAGGTGAACCATTGGGAGAAGAATAACAAAGATAACAGCGATAATATGGAAGAAGAACAAGAATTTGGGTAAGCCAAGGAGCCTGGGTCCTGTTCTGGGGCTGTATTTAGACATACAGAGACAAGACATATATGCTCAGTCCATTTGGGACAGACAAGATAGACACATACACACACGAGCACACACGTAGCATATGGGACAGAGACACACACAGTCCATTTGGGTCATTTTGGTCAGGATGATTTTGATTCCAAAACCATTCTGAAAGTATCAACTGTTTTTCTCACTGGCATGTGAAGTTCAACGGCCAAACTAAAGAAAAAACCCCACAGTTTCTTGTCATTGCACTTCCTGGCCTAGAAGAAACTGAAGGCTTTTAAAGTCACTGAAAAGTAGGTACCTAAGGCACAGTTTTAAAGGCAAAGAGTATGGCTGGTGGGAATGCGAGAAGCTTTCCGGCTTCTGGGTAAAGCTTATGCCTAAAAAAGACTTCTGTTGTACTTAACTGATAAGATTATAAGTTGATTACTGCTTTGGGCTAGCTTCTCTTTATCTGCATCTACTCTTTGTCCTTACTCTAAGAGGAAACATTAACCAATGATTAAAATACTTTCACAGGACAAGCTTCACTTGTTCAACTATAAAGTCATCAAGAAGTTAGTTATCTGCAATCAAACTTCGCTTAACTTGGGATAAATCTGGGCTAGGAAAATGTGCAGGTCAACGTCCAGTCTACCAGTCCAAAGGCTGAGTTAGGGAAATGATCAGGTTAATGAATGACGTTTCTTGTCCTTACTTAGGAGAGTAAAATGCTGCTTTACTGTGGAAAGATCTAATCATAAATTCAGAGGATAAACACTGACAAGACCTCAAGAGATAAAGAAGAGCCCTCCAGAAGACACCTAATCTTAATTCCTACCTGCACCCACCTGTCAATTCATGTTGCTAATAGGAAGAAATGGATTATCTTTTGCCTTCTAACTCACAGGACTGACTCGTCCACCTCTCTCTCCCAGGCAACTGCCAAGAGAGCACTGGGACGTCTCAGGGAACGCAAGGGTGATTCAACTTAGGAGGAGATGAGTAAATGTTAGCTCTCTGATATGATATGATCCATATCTAAACTACTAAATCAGCCCCAAACTGAGAAATATAGTAAATTCATTTAATCCATTATTTCAATAAAAAAAATGCGGCATTCTCAGACAGAACAATATATTACACTTTGGGTCTTTGTCAAGTATGCTCCAAAATGTGCTTGTCTTGTGTGTCAACATTATCAATCCAAAATAATTTGGCAGAGAATGTAACATATTTATAAGAAAGACTAAATGCTTAGAAATAGCTGTGTTATTTCTGAGGGCTTACATTAATTCAAAATCAAATAAATGCACTCAATTAATGAAAGAATTTTAGGATGATAAGGATGTTTTTTTAACACTAGAAGGGCCAGGCATTAATTATGAAGTAATGCAAAACTTGAATTTTACTTTGAAATAAAAATTTTCAGCTTGTCTAAATTTTCTTTGACCATAAGGATAAAAACAATTAATATTTAATAATATGGATATGGAATATGGGAGCATTATATCTCAATGGACACCACTTGATCCTCTGCAGTATTCTTAAATTTGTTCTATATTGCATGTGCATATGTATATATTTATACACACATATGTATATACAGAGACATATAAATATCAGTTTGCTTACTATTATTAGTCTTGTGTCGATCAATTAGGCATTACTAATTCCTATTTTTGCAGCATTATTTTCAAAAAAATTCCCTCTACTTCCAAGTAAGAGTTCAACACTAAAGCACCATCCAAGGTAGATTTTTTTAAACGTAGGTTTTTTCCTAAATGCTAAAGAGTTACCATAGGGGCACATTTTATTGGAGAACTTAGCTCTTCTTCCTCCTCCTCCTGATGTGCTTCAGTGATCAGTTCTTACATTGTTCCCACATCCTGCCCCTAGGACGCTTTCATTTCCTAGCCTCTTTTTTTGTAACACAAAACCACAATTCTTCTTTCATTCCCTAGCCAGTTGATATACACCACTGACTAGCTGACATCTGTATTACACTTCATTATTTACAAAGTACTAACTACGTTCCAACCACTGACGGCAAAGAAGACAAAGTTGCTCAGTTCTATGAAGACCTACATCTTTTAGAAATAACACCAAAAAAAAAAAAGTCACATTTGTCACAGGGGATTGGAAATGCTAAAGTAGGATTCAACATAAAACTGGAATAACAGGTAAGTTTGGACTTGGAGTACAAAGTGAAGGAGGGTAGAAATTAATAAGAGTTTTGTCAATACAACTTGCTGGTCCTAACACTCTTTTTGGACAACCCAAAAGGCAGTTCCACACATGGACATTACCAGTGAAATCAGACTGATTATATACTTTACAACCAACTCTATAAAGTCAATTAAAACAAGACCTGGAGCTGATCATCACTCAGATAATGAGTTTCTTATTGCAAAATTCTGACTTAAATTCAAGAGAAAATCATGAGACCATATAGGTATGACCCTCATGAATATGAAGTGGAAGTGATAAACAGAATTAAAGTATTAAGTCTCTTAGAGAGACTTATGAAGAACTATGGACAGAGGTTCGCAATATTGCACAGGATGCAGCAACAAAAAACATTCCAAAGAAAAAGAACAAGAAAGCAAAATGGCCGTCTGATGAGGCTTTACAAATTGCTGAAGAATGAAGGAAAGGGAAAGATATGCCCAACAACAAGCAGAATTCCAGAGAACAGCAAGAGAAGATAAGGTTTTCTTAAATAAGCAAAGAAATATAAGAAAACAACACACTGGGAAACAAGAAAAACTGAAGACATAAGCGTCTTGACAAAGGTGAAAGAGTAGAGTTGCCTGAAGTACAACATCAAAAAAACTAAGATCTTAACAACTGGTCCTATCACTTCCTGCCAAATAAAGAAGAAGAAATGAAAGTAGTGTCAGATTTTACATTCTTGGGCTCAAAGATCACTGCAGACAGCTACTGGGGCCATGAAATTAAGACACTTTCTCCTTGGAAGGAAAGCTATAGCTAACCTGGACAGCAGAGACATCACCTTGCCAACAAATGGGCAGCTAAAGCTATGGTTTTTCCAGTAGCAATGCATGGCTGTGAGAGGTAGACCATAAGGAAAGCTGAGCACCACAGAATCAACGCTTTTAAATTGTGGTGCTAGAGGAGACTTTTGAGAGTCCCTTGGATAGCAGAGAGATCAAATCAGTCAATATTTGAAGAAATTAATTCAAACTACTGGAAAGGAAAATACTGAAGTTGAAGATTAAATACTTTTATTACATAATGAGAAAACAGGACTCGTTGGAAAAGACCCTCATGCTGGGAAAGACTGAAAGCAAAAGGAAAAGGGAACAGCAGAGGATGAGATGGATAGTCATGAAAGCAACAAGCATGAGCTTGGACAGAAGGGATGGTATACTAAGGTCCATAGGGTCATGAAGAATTGGACACAACTGAACAACTAACCATCTATTGAGCTGATAACAACTGGCATTCAGATAGTACTTTAAGATTTACAAAATAAGCATAATCATACCTGATGGCATCCCAAGAGCCCTGTGAATATGTGCACTTGTACTCACCGTTATCATCAAAAGTCTGTATGATGTACCAGACAGAATGGTGGGAATGGAGCTGGGAAGACATGGGTTAAAATCCTGCCTTTGACAATTACTAAGCTGTATGACCCCACACGCAGACCACTTAACCTGAGTTCCAGACCACTCTCTTAGACAGTGAGTGACTTGAGGGGAGAGGCTGTTTTTAATTTGCCTTTCTTTGTACTCCCAATGCTTGGAAAATAGTAAGTACTTAATAAATGTTAACTGACTCCCAGGACTGTTATATAGACCAAAAGAGAATGTGGGTAAAGAACTTAGCAAACCTTAAAGTTACTATTATTATTTTTATCAACGTTTTACAGATAAAGAAATTAAGGCTTGGAAGAAAAAATGTATTGGTTTGTCCAAGGTCCTACAATAGTAAAGGGCAGAACAAGGAACGAGACCCAGGCACTCTTACCCTAAATTCAATCCTCTTTCCATGACATCAAAGCTACCTTCTTTGCTTCTCCTCTGCAGCTTACAATTAAAAGCCTTCATGTCCAGCTCTAAGAACAATAACCCTAACTTTGTGTCCATATATATGCCATGGGCAAAGAACTGCAAGAGTATAGTAGGCAGAAGTACGTAGCAAAGGAGTCTGACACAGAATGAGGCTATGGAAAACAGGCAGAATATACCTAACAGGAGAGAGTCCTGTTACTTATGCTTAAGGGAAAGAGGGTCTCCTTCCACGCACAACTGCTATTGTGTTTTGTTTCTTTTCCAGAAAACTGTACTTCCCAACAGTAACTGAGAAGTAACCTTGTGAAAACAGCAGCTGAACGCAATCTAGCTAACCTCCTGGTTCTGATGGTGTATGCCTCCCTCTGGTGGGGTGACGCAGCAATGGGACTCATTACAGAAGAGGCTGACATACCTGTAGGCCTGCAGTAAAAATATCTTGTAAACGTTTATGTAGACAGTTTGAAGACTATTCACCTGGTCAGGAAGAAAAGGAGCAAAAACGGGTAAGATTTATAGAAATTCATTCCTCATCGTCAATTCTCATGAAGTAGGATAAAAGGAGATTTTTGACAAAGGAAATTCGAATGCCTACAATCACACCGGGGACCCCTGAGCCTTGTCATCCACCCTCTGATGATCTCTTAGGACTCCTCGGTCTTCACATCTGCCCTGTGGCTGAAACTTCCTATAGGTGTTGTCTTCCACCCAGAGTGGAGTGTACATTGTTTGACAACAGGGACTGATCTTGATTCTGTTGCTATCCTCTGAGCTTCACAAAGTATTTAGCACACACCAAGTGCTTAATCAATGCCTTTTAATTCACTTGTTCATTCCACTGGGTACAGCCAGCTTTTTGTTGCCTAATTCACTTCCATAAATTATCCAGATTCCTTTTGGGGGGGAGGAAAAGAGAGAAGGAAGGAGAGAAGGAATGGAGAAAGGGAAGGAGAGAAGGGATGGAGAAAGGGAAGGAGAGAAGGAATGGAGAAAGGGAAGGAGAAAGGAAGGAAGGGGAAAAGGAAAGGAAGGAAGGGGAAAAGGAAAGGAAGGAGTTAGAAACTGAGGAAAAGAATGAACAAAGAGAAATTATTAGTAAAGTAAAAAAGATTTAAGGGGAGCTTAAACCATCAGAAGGGAACAAAGAACTGAGTTGACTAAGTTCCATAATCCACCTTGAGTGGATTGACGTCTTTTGTGGGAAGGATGACCTGTTCTCTCTTTCCTCAGGTTCCTCATCTATAACATGAAGGACTGAACTAGAGGTGTCAAACTTGCCTCCTGGTTTCCATACAGCCCCAACCTGGTTAAAATGTAATTGTGAAATATTAAGCAAAATAAATATAAATACAACACAACATAGATAATGTTAATTTGCAGTTTTGCAAGTCACAGTAGCTGACAGTGTCTGTTTCTGACTGAGTCCGACATCACTGGACAAGCTGATTTTGAAAGTCACTTCTGGCTCAAGACACACCATATGGCTTTTTTCCTGTTAGCACCACCAATTGAGAGTGTGAAGGAATCAAATTCATTTTGCTTCTTGTCGGTAAAACTAGTAGAGAAAGATACGGTCATAATGGCTACAAGTGATGGAGAGTAGGGATACAGATAAAAACCCATGTCTACAGTGAGATCTGTTGATCATCTGTGGGTTTAAACTAAACTCTTGTCATTAAGGACTGGTTTCTTAACTGGATAGAGATCTCTTCTAATTTAAAGGGTTTTTGTAACTACTTCTAGAAATTCCTACACACTCAGCAATGAAAAAGAGTAGTATTATTACCTCTCTGGGGCATGGAGGTGAAGGAAGTCCTAAGTCACACAGAGAGTAAATAGCAGAGCTGGAATTCATATAGCAGGTGACATACAAGACAGAGGGCCAGGTCTGGAGTCAGGAAGACCTGAGTTCGAATATGGCCTCAGATACTACTAGCTGTGTGACCTTGGGCAAGTCACTTAACCCTGTTTTGCCTCAACTTCCTCAACTGTAAAATGAGTTGGAGAAGGAAATGGCAAACCACTCCAGTATCTTTGCCAAGAAAACCCCAAATAGGGGTCATGAAGAATCAGACATGACAGAAGAAACTGAACAACAGAAATCACAACTGAGGACCTTAAATGTATACCTCATTTGCTACAAACAATCCAATGAACCACAAACACTGAGCCATCCAAAGCTCAAAACACAGGATTCTGCATCAGTTCTAAAGCTTCTGAAGACAAACTGATTTCAAGAAAGACAAATGGCCATCTGGTGGAAGTCATCATCTGGAAATGAAAGTGCTCACCTGTAAATCCAGAAATAAACCGTGACATTTCAACCTGAGCACCGCAATCAGTTTGTTCCGCATGTTCCTCCCCGCTTTGACGCTGTGATCAAAGGAAAGGCTGGCTCTAATAGACGTACGGGAGTAGCTGGAGAAAAAAGAAGGCCTAGGTCAGGCTGTTCAGCTGTTGCTCCTGTTGGCTAGTCGTCATTCAGGGAAGTGACCTGTGTAGACAGGGCAAGCTGCTACTAGGCACAGTAGCCAGGGACCCTGGTGGATACAAGAGGTAGCAAATTAAACCACTGCTACCACCTGCACTGCCAGCCCACAGAGGCAGCCTTGGACCCTGGACCCAAGAGCCTGGGGAATAGCTGATCTCCAGTCGTCATCCTGGGAGATGTAGCCTGGAGACTGATCCTGCCGGTGTCTCAGCCACACCTACTGAAGACCCAGAAAAGAAAATTCTTGTCACCAAAATCTTTGGCTTTCTCAAACAGGTCAACATCAACACCTGATGTGATTTTATCTGTGGAAACAACATGAAAGTTTAAGTATTAACATCTACTTTGCTGTTGCACCCTAATGCTCATGGGACCTTTCCATCTGTCCTGCAGGTAACATACTAACAATAATTGATGTGTGGTAGATGCTTAATATGGGTTTCATTGACTGATTGAGGGGAGAAACACTCAATCTGATCCTGCTTCTTTCTCTTGATATTGTTCTAGGGGCTTCCCACAAGAGACAGAGATGAAGAGACATGTTCATTCCTGACTTTGCCAAACCTGAAAGCTTTATTTCCAAGGACTTTTTGGAAATTTCCAATTTCCAAAGACTTGCTGACCATGTCTACCCAAACTTCCTCATCATGTCAAACACTGTAGAGAAACTCAAACTCATCCCCCTCCCCAAAGTGCGTTGTCCTCCCAATTTCTTTTTTTTTAACTAGCACTCTCCTAGCAATTCAGGCTTATAATCTTGGATTCTTTTTTGTATCTGCTTTCTCCTTTCATTTCCCATATATCTAAATCAGTCACAAAGTCCTCTTGATTCTACTTTTACATTATCTCAATACATTTTCTCCTGTCCATCAGTAATCCTCACTCAAGCCCCCATGCCTACACTACTACAAAAAATCTCCTAATTTGATTCTTTGCCTCTAATCTCTACCTTCCAGTTGATGCTATATTCCTACGTTAAATTAAACTTCCTAGGACATCATTTTGATCAAGTGAGATAATCAACTCATTTCCCTACTAAAAAATTCTTGCCTATAGGATAAGAGCCCATACTCCTTACGCTAGCCTCCAGTGTCCTCAAAAGATCTGCCTCCAGCCTCCCTTCCCAACATTCCCCTCAAAAAACTCAAGCCAAACTCATCTATTCCTTGTTTCACAAGTAAACCTCTGCAACTAATTTTTTGTCCCTGCCTAATACAATCCTTCACAGCTTACCTCAAATCCTGACTTTTTCACATTTTCATTTTATCACTTTTAGTTTACATATATTCTTTTGAAAACTTGGTAAGTAATAAAAACAATTTTTTAAAAATTTTTTTTAAAAAAAGAAAACTTGGTTCATATCCTGTGAACACTTAACTATTAAGGAATGGCTCTTAGTATTATTCATTTTTGTCAATTCCCTATTTTGGATATGACTTTTAGTGAAATTGGATACACTCTGCTGTTTCTCTAATTTTATTCTCAGAAGCTTTACTTGTACAAAAGCATTTTAATTTTATGCAATCAAAACTACCTGTTTTACCTTTATCAACTCTGCTATCATAAGAAGTCTCTCACAGCTGTAGTTGGGGAAGATACCATAGTTCATTATCTTCTAATTGTTTTGTGATGTGATGTGATTGTTTTGTTATCAGGTGTTTTTAGAGTTTTCCCCACAGTTCTTGTGAAGAAGGGAACCCTTCTCCCAATAATTTATGTTCTGGAGTTTGCTACATACTAGGTTACTGCACTGTATTGCTTCTATTTTGGGGAATAAGTATATTCAATATATCAATATTTCTGGGTTTTAACCAATGCAAGATAATTTTAACAATTAATGCTTTACAACTTGGTTTAAGAAATGGCAATATGTAATGCAGCCACTAAGACCTACATATGAATTTAGGGTTAGACACTTAGCAGCTATATGACCCCAGGCACTTAACCTCATATCTGTAAAATGGGTATAGTACAGTCATATGCAAAGGGTTGCACAAATTTTAAAGTTGAAATATACGCTGCTAATTTTATTCTGTCTTATTTCTTCCTCTTTATTTCCCTTAAGATTTTAGGCCCTTTGTTCTTCTAAATGAATTGTTATTATTTTGTCTAGTTCTAAAAGATATCCTTTCAATAACCTGACTGGCATTGCCCTAAATCTGTACATTTAGTCACTTTTATTATATTATGGTCCAACCATAAGAGCGACTACCTCTACAGTTATTTGAGTCTACTGTTAGTTCTATAAAAAGCATTTTATAACTATATTTATATAAATCTTGTGAGCAGTTGTCAGGTTTACTCCTAGGTCTTGTGCATTTTGCAGTCAATGTTGAAACAAGATATCTACAGGATAAACTGGAGGTAATCAACAGAGGGAAGGTTTAAGTGTTAAGGTTAAGCTTCTTACAGATGACAAAATTTTAATTGGGGTTTAAAGTCAAGGAAAGTCAAGAAGCAGGGGGAGGAGCCAAGATGGCAGAGCAGAAAGACTCACTTATGCTAGCTCCAAACCCACAGCCCATAAATTTTCCATAAAAGAACTCCCCACAAATTCTGGAGCAGTGCAAGCCGCGCAGAAACACAGTGGAAGAGATTTCCGTTCCAGAGAGCCCTGGAAAGTCGTCCTCAGGGGTCCGTGGCACACAGACAGTAGAGCCCACCCCTGCACTGCCCTGGCCACTCGGCCCCACAGGAGCAGATCCGAGCAGGCTTCAGAGATGCAATCTCTGTCCGCCAAGGTCCCTCCACCTGCAGGCGCTACAGGTCAGTGAGAGAGACTTCTGGGCTGGCCGAGAGGGGAGCGGGGTGTCTCTGTAAACTCAGGCCCCCTTGGGAGGCGGAGGCGGCAGAGGCAGCGGCCGCCTGGGACTCCTGGAGCAGACAGGAGCTCCGCTCCATTACTGAAGATCTCTGCATAAACCCCCTGAGGGAACTGAGCCTGGGTGGCAGCCCTGCCCCCACCTGAGCACCAGAACTTAAGCTCACATTGAATAGCAGCCACACCCACCACTGAAAGCCCCAAGGCTAGGGAGCAGCATTTGAATCTCAGACCCCAAGCACTAGCTGGGCAGATCTAGGTGGGGGTGGAGAGGAATCTCATAAGTCAAGTAACTGGCTGGGAAAATGCCCAGAAAAGGGAAGAAAAATAAGACCATAGAAGGCTACTTTCTTGGGGAACAGAAGATGTTTCCTCCTTTCATTTCTGATGGGGAGGAACAATGCTTACCATCAGGGAAAGACGTGGAGGTCGGGGCCTCTCTATCCCAGACATCCCAGGTGGATGTCCAGTGGGATCAGGCCATGGAAGAGCTCAAAAAGGATTTTGAAAATCAAGTTAGACAGGTGGAGGAAAAACTGGGAAGAGAAATGAGAGAGATGCAAGAAAAAACATGAAAAACGGGTCAATACCTTGGTAAAGGAGATGCCAAAAAATGCTGAAGAAAATAACACCTTGAAAAATAGGCTCACTCAATTGGCAAAAGAGGTTCAAAAAGCCAATGAGGAGAAGAATGCTTTCAAAAGCAGAATTAGCCAAATGGAAAAAGAGGTTCAAAAGCTCACTGAAGACAATAGTTCTCTCAAAATTAGAATGGAACAGATGGAGACTAATGACCAAGAAATCACAACACAAAACCAAATGAATGAAAAAATGGAAGATAAGGTGAAATATCTCATTGGAAAAATATCTGACCTGGAAAATAGATCCAGGAGAGACAATTTAAAAATTATGGGACTACCTGAAAGCCATGATCAAAAAAAGAGCCTAGACATCATCTTCCATGAAATTATCAAGGAAAACTGCCCTGATATTCTACAACCAGAGGGCAAAATAAGTATTCAAGGAATCCATCGATCACCACCTGAAAGAGATCCAAAAAGAGAAACTCCTAGGAACACTGTGGCCAAATTCCAGAATTTCCAGGTCAAGGAGAAACTATTGCAAGCAGCTAGAAAGAAACAATTCCAGTATTGTGGAAATACAATCAGGATAACACAAGATCTAGCAGCTTCTACATTAAGGGATTGAAGGGTATGGAATAGGACATTCCAGAAGTCAAAGGAACTAGGACTAAAACCAAGAATCACCTACCCAGCAAAACTGAGTATAATACTTCAGGGGAAAATATGGTCTTTCAATGAAAACAAAGACTTTCAAGCATTCTTGATGAAAAGACCAGAGCTGAAAAGGAAAGTCAAGAAGTAGAGATGAGAAGTGAGAGCATTCTTGGTATGAGGGACAGTCAGTGAAAATGCCTGGAGTCTTAATAACAATTGTAAGTATTATGAAAGCTTTACAATTTAATTTAGCTTTGGAGGAAAATAATGGATGCAAACATTCCAATATATGTAAAATAGTCCAAGAACTTAAAACCAGGTTTTCAGGCTATGAAAGTAAAATGGTGGTCAACATGTAGAAGAATTTCTTGTTAGTAAGCTGGATTTATAAAACAACACCAGCCAGTAATCGCATCTTTTTTGGGAGAAGACAGAAGTATAAAGAATTAACTAGATGTTATCCAATTAATCTCCACAATGAGGAGGAAGTATTAAAAGTATTATACTTGGTATAAGAGGGAAACAGAAATACAATAAAGGTTTCATTTGACAGCATAGAAATGGAAACAAGAGGTGAGTCTCTAATTTCTCATATTAAATAAAAAAGGAATTTTAAGAAATGGGTCCTTGTGAAAAAGCCAGACAAACCTAATCAGTGTTACCAATGACTAAGCTTAAAGTAAAAGGTTAATAAATTGCATCTATGAGAAGAAAAAAAATTCCACTGCCTGTGAATAAAACAAGTCCTCCTCTTTAGTGGGGTAGGTAAATGCTGAGAAACTCTGGCATGACTAGTGTATAGAATACAAGCTCTCTATTGGACCACCTCCAACCTAAAGTGTTCAGACTCTTAGATAAATGCAGACAGCTGCAGTAGTAGCAATCACCCCTTAATGAGGGAAATGTGTTTTCTAAGGACATAGTCCATCAACTTGAAACAAAATAGTAGGAACACTTACCCTGAGGACACACAGCTGATTACTGGATATGAGAACAGTAGCCTTTTTCCCCTGCAGAGACCAGAAGTCACTGGCCTCCCACTCTCCCATTCCCAATAGAAAGGAGGAGATATTCTTGAAGTTCAGTTCTTACGACACACTGTGATAGGAAGGTGGTGGAAAAAGTTTGCTAACTACCTTTTCATACTAAGACAGAAACGTTAAAACAAAGTCCAGTCTTTTCCTTCTTTCCAGGTCTCTGACCCTATGGCTAATTCTTCAACAACTATCCAGCCAGGCAAATGTACTTACTTGGAATAGTCACAAAACACGTTTAGGGTCCTTGTATCAAGTAATAAACCACACCACGGGAATAGGCAGTGGGCTGGTAACTGGGTAAAGTCAGAGTCACTTAGAATATCCTCTTCCACAGGAAAATTCACCACTGTCTTCTTAGGGTTTATTAAACAGCCATACTCAGGAATACCTTTTGCCAGAGTCCTAAATTTGAGGGGGGGAAATGGTTAACAAATTGTGGGAGGAAGGAAAACTTCCCTAATAGAGATTTTCGAAAGAGGTATTTTAGGTACTGGCTGTCAACCAAAACCTCTAAGAAGTAAAAAAGGAAATGAAGGGGTTTTTGAAAATTGATCTATAGAACAGATTCAACCAGAAGTCCTATAGAAGTCTGTGGAACATTCATGTTAAAGACATAGGACCTCCTCTCCAATCACCAGATGCATCACAGTCCAAAGACAGAAAAAAGACAAAATGAAAAAAATCTCTATATTTCCAACATTTGTCAAAAGGAATATTCACGGGATCACTGCCAAAAGATATCAAAGGCAAATAATCACATGAGGGTGTCCCTGAAAGCTTAAATCCAGAATGGCTAAATAATCATCACAGGACCACTAATGAGAACAAAAGTGTTATGTACACGCTACATAAAATGCCATTAGGAAATTTAAGTGCTTTAAGTAAGCTTGGCAACTCTCCTAGATTTAATGACAATCTTCCAGGACTCCAGTTGCTTGCAGTCCAAGAAGCAAACAATTCAAGAATGCTGAGTTACCAGATACTTTCCCTTTGTTCCCTAGCATACTTTGAAAAAAGGGAAACCACATCACAAGAGTAGAATCACGAACAAAACCAGAGGTTCTCAAAGTGGTCCTAAGGCCCCAGGGTACCTCAATGACCCCATCTAGGAGTCTTCGAGATCAAATATTTTAATAATAATAAACTATTTTCATAATTCACATAAACTTTTTATAACATACATAATAAACCATTTCATATTAATATAGAATATATGAATTCACAATAATCTATTTTTGTGTTAATATACAACAAACTAGTTTCATATTAGTACACATAAACTATTTTCATATTAATATACATAACTATTTTCATGATAATACATATTTTCTAATCAGGAAAATATTAAAATATGCATATATATATATATATATATATATATATGCCATAGCTTCATTCATAAAAATAGTTCTTTGGGGGGGGGTCCTCAATAATTTTTAGAATACAAAAAGGTACTGAGACCAAAAAAGCTCAGAAATCTCTGGTCTAAGCCCAGACCCAAACAAGTATCTCCTCTATAACACACTTAAGTTATAGAGGACCCAGCCCTGGAGCAAAGAGCTCCAGAGATGGGCATCTCACTACCTTCCATGGCAATTTAATGTTTTCTGAAAGCCCTAGTAATTTTTTCCTTATATAAACATTAATGTTTCTTTAAACTTCCACCTTCTGCTCCTAGAATACATCTTTGGGGCCAAGAAAGACAAGCCTAATTCCTCTTATACGTGACAGCTTTTCAAATACTTGAAAACACTTGAAAGACACTAGGCCCTGGGTCTCCTCTTTCTTTGCCTCCTTCCTGACTCTCCACTCTGTCCCCCAAACCAGGTCTTCTCTTCTCTGGACTAAAACTCCCTAATTCCTTCACCTGATCTTCCTATAGCACGATCCCAGACCATCCTGACCACTGCTGGGGCTGCTTTCCAGATTTTTGGCATCTTTGAAAAAAATGGAGCCTCTGGAACTGCATACAAGATGTCAAAGGAGGTCTTACTTGGGCAGAGCCCAGGAGGATGATCATCCGCCTAATCCTGGACACTTTGCCGCTAAATGCAAACTAAGCCTAATTTTTTTCCCCCAATCTTCTGTTTAATCATTCCTTCTCTGCCCTCCTCAAAATATAATAAAACCAATTTTTTTTTTAAAACCCAAGTATTTAATAATTTTAGTAAGTAACTGCATGATAAAGCCAAATACAGCCTACACATAGTCAGAGACTCAGTCTTATTTTAGACACCATACCTTAGGAAGACTTTGGCTTGTGTTAAATGAGGGGTCACAAGCAGGAAATCATCAATCAGTCGGATCAACAATCTGGAGCAAAAGGATGAGCAAGAGCTGTAACGGCACTCTTTGGTTTCAGCCTCAAAACGATATGTGTCAGAAAATGTTAGAATAACTGGACTCAAATGGTTAATAAGGAAGAGAATTAATATAGTCTCCTAGTGGGATTAGAATAATTAATACAAACACTAAATTTCTAAGGAATACAGATACTCTCGTATATTTCAATTTGTTTAAGCCTCAGCTGTTATGACTTGGAAACAGGATGTGTGTGCGTGCCTGCATGCGTGCGCGTGCGTGTGCGTGTGTGTGTGTGTGTGTGTGTGTGTGTGTGTGTAAAACCATGTTTGCTGATGACAAGCAGCACTTTCAAATAGTGCCAATTCTCAGTTCTAGATCAGAGAGATCAGAATAAAGCTGAGTGTCTGGAACCCTTTCAAAATCTCTTCTTGTAAACACAGTAGGAGCTTGAATCAGAATGCTACTGTGTGTGGGGCTCAGAGCTCCACAAATCTGAGGGGCAGCTACGTAGTGTACTGGATAAAGAGTGCTAAGCCTAGAGTCAGGAAGAGTTCAAATTCATCCTCAGACACTTACTAGCTGTGTGACCCTGGGCAAGTCACTCAACCCTGTTTGCCTCAGTTTCCTCATCTATAAAATGAGATGGAGAAGGAAATTGCAAACTTCTCTAGTGTATTTGCCAAGAAAACCTCAAAATGGGATCACAAAGAGTTAGACATGATTGAAAGGACTGAACAACAGGAGTGGCAAGCACAGACCTGAAGCTGGAAGGGACCAGAGATTATCCAGTTCAACCCATTCACTTTCCTGAAGGAAATGGAGGAGGCCTAGTTTGTGATCTGTCACAAAGGTATTTAGCAATAGTGACAAGATCTGAACACAGATCTTCTGACTAAATCCAGCAGTGATTTTTCTATTGTACCAAATTCCTCACTTAGTCCTTTTTCAATAGAGAGAGTGATATGAGTTAAATGGTCATTTGTTTCAGGCAAGTCTATTCCAATCTGTGCTTTGACACTTGGTTAAGAAATAAACTTAATAAAAAAACAAAGTCTCACAGCAAAGTCAATCAAAGGCAAGTTTTATCCAAAATTTGAGCCATTCAATAAAAATTCCAATTCCACTCATTGAGAATTTGGAGAGTTTCACACTATCTCAAAACAAAAAGGTATTAAGCAAATGAACTTAAGATTCTAATTAAGGTTTATTAAACTTGTCTCAAAACACATGAAAATCAACTAGCTAACCATAAAATACTCATCTATTCATGACAGCAAGTTCCATACAAACTACTCAGAGTCAACATCTTGCTAAGCCAGAGCAAGCTATTCTATCTACTTGAAAGTAATAAAAGAAAGTAATAAAACTACTTCAAATATTCAGATTTTTTCCAGCTGCCTGGATATTTCTCCAATTAGTTCAAAGCAATAGGGTCTTACTGACCTAAGTATCCCTAAATAAGACGAATAGGAATAACACTGTGAATTTATTTTCCCATCTTATCAGACTACCATTTCACTAACTTCCTCACCACTATTTGTTTTGAAATCTTACTTGAACAGTATACTTAAATGTTTAAGGGATTTTTCATATTACAATGCATAGTCACTGTTGAGTTTTCTTGTCTAAAGGATAATGGATAGGTAGGGACTAGCTTTGGGATTTCTTTAGTGTAAAGGATTTCCAGATGAGGAAACCCCCTTACCAGCCAATGGGCAAGTACTTAGCTGCCCAAAGAACAAAGAAAGGACTGGACCCAAGTCATAGATCTAGTATGCTACCAGAGGCAGAACCGGAACCCAGATCTTGTCAGGATCAGCTCTCCAACAACTATATCATGCTATCTCTCATCACAGCACTCATACAATCTACAGAAGGAAACCTACAGAATAAGCTGAAGATCTATATTTCAAACATTTGATTGAGGTACACAGTAGGTCCTCTATGAACACTAGCTATTATTCATTATATTATTGACTCATCATTATTTCATATGATGATATTCATCATTATTGATGTTATTTGTGGATATTTATATGATGATGATATTCATCATTATTCATTCTATCACTGATTCACATAAGGAAAAGCTACTTATATTTAATATACTTGATTGAGGGAGCTAGGTGGCTGGCTCCAGAATCAGGAAGACCTGAGTTCAAATCCAGCCTCAAATACTTCTAAGCTGCACGACCTTGGGCAAAACACTTAACTTGTATTTTCCTCAATGATAATATGAGGATAATAGCAATAGGACTTTCCTCCCAGGGTTGTTGTGAGGATCAAATGAGATATTATTTGTACATTTAAATGAGATGATTCTAAAGCACTTAGCACAGTGCCTGGCACGTAATAGCTCTGCTATAAATGATAGCTATCATCACCATCATCACTATTATTCATTCACATAAGAAGAAAAGCTTCTGAATATGCCGATTATATCTAATACATTTGATTGAGAGAGGAAGGGGTCTCTGGAGAGAACTGGGCCTGAAGTCTGGAAGATCTGAATTCAAACCCAGTCTCAGACACTTCATACCTGTGTAACCTCCTGCAGGCCATTTAGGCTCTGTCCGCCTCAGTTTTCTCCACTGTAACATTAGGACAGTAGCACTTCCCTCCCGGGACTGTGCTGAGGTTCAAATAGGGCTTAGCACATAATGAGCACTATGAAATGTTAGACATCATTATAATTATAAATTATTAGTAGTAACTGTGTGACACTGGACAAATCACTTAACCTCAGTTTCCTTCTCTGTAAAATGAAGATAATAACAGCACCTACCTTCCTGAGATACTGTGAGGAACAAGCAAAACACTTTGTATGGTGAGGAACAAATAAATAAACACTTTGTATAGTGAGAAACAAATAAAACTGTGTATGGTGAGGGACAAATAAAACATCGTATGTTGAACAACAAATAAAACACCATTTGTACGGTGAGGAACAAACAAAACATTTTTGTGGTGAGGAACAAATAAAACACTATTTGGTAAGGAACAAATAAATAAAACATTATTTATGTGGTGAAGAACCAACAGATAAAACATTATTTTTGTAGTGAGGAACAAACAAAACATCTGTACGGTGAAGAACAAATACACAAAACATTATTTGCATGGTGAGGAACAAATAAATAAAATACTTTGTAAAATGAGGAACAAATAAAACCTCTGTGCGCTCACACTATGCCCTACGCCCTCAGCACCACCCAGGCAGTAGGGCCGCTACACACAGTCCCCCCAACCCACAGTAGGCCCATCCCACACAGCAGACCCGCCCCTTCCCCTCCCCCCCACAGTAGGCCCATCCCACACAGCAGACCCGCCCCTTCCCCTCCCCCCCACAGTAGGCCCATCCCACACAGCAGACCCGCCCCTTCCCCTCCCCCCCACAGTAGGCCCATCCCACACAGCAGGCCCGCCCCTCCCCCTCCCCCCACAGTAGGCCCATCACACACAGCAGACCCGCCCCTACCCCTCCCCCCCACAGTAGGCCCAGCCCACACAGCAGGCCCGTGGTACACAGTAGCTCCCCCTCCCCCATACATAGTAGGCCCACCACACACGGCATGGCCTCCCCCACACAGTAGGCCCATCACACACACAGCAGGCCCGTGGTACACAGTAGCTCCCCCTCCCCCACACACAGTAGGCCCAGCCCACACAGCAGGCCCCACACAGTAGGCCCCACACACGGCACGGCCTCCCCCACACAGTAGGCCCCACACACGGCACGGCCTCCCCCCACACAGTAGGCCCACCACACACGGCAGGGCCTCCCCCCACACAGTAGGCCCACCACACACGGCAGGGCCTCCCCCACACACAGTAGGCCCACCACACACGGCACGGCCTCCCCCACACAGTAGGCCCATCACACACACAGCAGGCCCGCCCCTCCCCCTCCCCCCCCACAGTAGGCCCAGCCCACACAGCAGGCCCACCACACACGGCAGGGCCTCCCCCCCCACAGTAGACCCTTCACACACAGCAGGCCCGTGGTACACAGTAGCTCCCCTCCCCCACACACAGTAGGCCCACCACACACGGCAGGCCCGTGGTACACAGTAGCTCCCCCTCCCCCACACACAGTAGGCCCATCACACACGGCAGGCCCGTGGTACACAGTAGCTCCCCCTCCCCCACACACAGTAGGCCCACCACACACAGCACGGCCTCCCTCACACAGTAGGCCCACCACACACCGCACGGCCTCCCCCCCCCACAGTAGGCCCATCACACACAGCAGGCCCGTGGTACACAGTAGCTCCCCTCCCCCACACACAGCAGGCCCACCACACGCAGTTACCACCATCTTTACTGACCCACACAACACAAGCCCTGCCCGTGTGACCTTGTCCCGGTCCCTCGGGCTCTGCCCCTCAGGTTTCCCCACGGGAAAGTCAAGGCTGTGACAACCACAGTCAAGTGCAGCGCCTGGCGCATAATGAGCACTAGGGACTGTGTGGCGTCATTATCACCACTAACAGGCGGGAGACGCTGCACGAGTCACTTCACCTCCATTTTCCTGCCTGTAAAACGGGATAGTAACAGCAGCTACCTTCTGGAAACACTGAGGAACAAACGACGCTATTTGCACGTTCACACCCAAAGCCCTCGGACGCGGCAGGCCGGCTACGCAAGTTACCTTACTACCCGCAACTCCATTAACTATTTCTGAAAACAAGAGGCTCACCCGTCCTGCTGGATCCCAGGAAGGAGCTGGTTCTCCATGTTGCCGTAGCACAGGCTGCAGAGCAGCGGGGACAGGACGGAGCCCTGGGGGATCCCCCGGCACTGGACGTAGAGCCTAGAAAGAGGGAGACAAGAGGCCGCTGAGCACCGCGTCCCGCCGCTCCGACTCCACGACCCGCCGGCGGTGTTAGAAGTTTAAAGGGGGCTGCATTACGGATAAGCGGGAGCCGGCGCCACAGCCATGACCCTCCGGCCTCGGCGAAGTCGGAGCTCCGGGCGCTGCCGCGGCGGCAGCAGACACGCCGACAGCCTCAGCAGTGGCGCCTCTCAATTGGCGGGGAGGGAAACAATCTCATTGGCCCAGAGCGGGGGTGAAAAGGTCGACCCCTCGACACCCCCTAGAGGCAGCCAGCGGCGACACGCTTCCTGTGGGGGAGGGGCCGCTGCCTGCTCGCCGCTGCCTGCTCTCTGCCGCCCCCTTTGGCACGTCGGTGTTTATGCAGGGGGTCCCCAAGGGCTCAGTGCGCTCTGAAGCTTTAACGGCGCCGAGACTGGGGGCACAACTCGTCCTGACACCCACAGGATTATTTCTTTTGCCTTCTCAAGGAACATATTTGCCTCAGTTTCCTCATCCGTAAAATGGGGATAACAACAGCACCTACCCAGCAGTAGAAGACCAGATGACAATAACAATGACGAAAAGCTTAGCAACGTCAGCCACGTGGCAGGCGCTTCATACCAAACCGTGCCACTATGATTACTGGCAGCGGGACCCGGGCGAGTCACCGCGCCTTTGTCTGCGTGTACAGTACGGTGACCGCCACCGCCTCCCAGGGCTGCTATGGGGAGCTTCACACAGTGTCAGTCACCTAACGAACACGATATAAATGTTAGCACTTGCTGTCTCTGTGACCCTGGGCCAGTCACCGCGCCTTTGTCTGCCTGTACAGTACGGTGACAACACCACCCGCCTCCCAGGGCTGCTATGGGGAGCTTCACGCAGTGCCTGTCACCTAACAAACACGATATAAATGTTAACACTTGCTGTCTCTGCGACCCTGGGCCAGTCACCGCACCTTTGTCTGCGTGTACAGTACGGTGACCGCCACCGCCTCCCAGGGCTGCTATGGGGAGCTTCACGCAGTGCCTGTCACCTAACAAACACGATATAAATGTTAGCACTCGCTGTCTCTGTGACCCTGGGCCAGTCACCGCGCCTTTGTCTGCCTGTACCGTACGGTGACAACACCACCCGCCTCCCAGGGCTGCTATGGGGAGCTTCACGCAGTGCCTGTCACCTAACAAACACGATATAAATGTTAGCACTCACTGTCTCTGTGACCCTGGGCCACTCACCGCACCTTTGTCTGCCTGTACAGTACGGTGACAGCCACAGCCTCCCAGGGCTGCTATGGGGAGCTTCACGCAGTGCCTGTCACCTATCAAACACGATATAAATGTTAGCACTCGTTGTGTCTGTGACCCTGGGTAAGTCACCGCGCCTTTGTCTGCCTGTACAGTACGGTGACCGCCACCGCTTCCCAGGGCTGCTATGGGGAGCTTCACACAGTGTCAGTCACCTAACAAACACGATATAAATGTTAGTACTTGCTGGCTCTATGACCCGGGGCGAGTCACCGCGCCTTTGTCTGCGTGTACATTATGGTGACACCACCCGCCTCCCAGGGCTGCTATGGGGGACCTTCACGCAGTGCCTGTCACCTAACAAACATGATATAAATGTTAGCACTCGTTGTCTCTGTGACCCTGGGTAAGTCACCGTGCCTTTGTCTGCCTGTACAGTATGGTGACAACACTACCCGCCTCCCAGGGCTGCTATGGGGAGCTTCACGCAGTGCCTGTCACCTAACAAACACGATATAAATGTTAGCACTCGCTGTCTCTGTGACCCTGGGCCAGTCACCGCACCTTTGTCTGCCTGTACCATACGGTGACAACACTACCCGCCTCCCAGGGCTGCTATGGGGATCAAATAAGGTAAGTGCAAAGAGCTTAGCACAGTAGCTAGCACACAGCATTATATAAAGGTTCGCTGTTATTATTACTTCTGTAAATTAAAACTCTGAGGTTAACACCTCACACCTATCAGATTGGTGAATAGCATAAAAAAGGAAAATGATAAATGTTGGAGGGGATATGGAAAAACAGGGACACTAATACACTCTTGGTGGAACTGTGAGCTGATTCAACCATCCTAGAGAAAATTTGGAACTATACCCAAAGGGCTATAATACTCTATGCATACACTTTGATCCTGCAATACCACTTCTAGGGCTATATCCCAAAGAGATCACAAAAACAGGAAAAGGGACCACATGTACAAAAATATTATAGCAGCTCTCTTTGTGGTAGCCATAAACTGGAAACCAAGGGGATGCCCATCCATTGGGAAATGGCTGAACAAGTTGCGGTGTATGAATGTATGCAATACTATTGTGCTGTAAGAAATGATGAGCAGGTGGACTTCAGAGAGCCTTGAAATGAGCAGAACCTGGAGAACAACTGTACACAGGCAACAATGCGCGATAACTGATGGACAGACCTAGCTCTTCTCAGCAATGCAAGGACCTCAAACAACTCCAACAGGCTCAGGATGCAAAATGCCATCAAAATTCAGAGAAAGAACTTGGGCGCCTGAATGCAGGTGGAAGCACAGTACTGGCTCTCCTTTCTTTTCTTGTTTTGTTTTGTTTCTTCTTTCTGGTGCTTTTTCCTGTTAGTTCTAACTCTCCTTTACATCATGACTAATGCAAAAATATGTTTAATATGAATGTATAAGTAGAACCATCTTGGAGAGGGGAGAAAAAAAGGAGGGGGAGAAAATTTAAAACTCAAAATCTTAACGGAAGTGAATGTTGAAAATTTAAAATAAATTACTTAAAAGAAAACCAAAAAGGCAAAAAAAAAAAAAAATGATAAGCAGGATGATTTCAGAAAACCTGGAGACACTTACATGAACTGATAGAAAGCGAAGTGAACAGAACCAGGAGAATGTTGTGCACAGTAACAGCAATATTATTTGATGAAAAACCTGAATGACTTAGCTCTTCTCAGTAATCCAATGATCTCAGACAATCCCAAAGGTCTAACAATGAACCATACTAGAAAAACAACTGACATTGTCTGAATACAGATTGAAGCATGCTCTTTTTTCACTTCTTGTATTGAAGTCTTCTTGTGAAAAATGGCTAATAGGGAAATGTCTTATATAATTGCACATGTATAACCTCTATCTGATTGCTTACTGTCTCAAGGAGGAGACAAGGGAGGGCGGGCTATAATTTGGAACTCAAAACTTTTTTTTTTTAATGTTTAAAAATTGTTTAACATGTAATTGGAAAAAAAAATTCTATATATTTAAAAAGCTTAAGGCCTCCCCCAAAATTATTACTACTACCTGTGTAACCTTGGACAAGTCACTTGGCATAATACAGGGCACTGAGCATGCCATATAAATGGTGGCTGCTATTATTAAGAAAATGGTTATATTTCAGGTCTACAAGTGTCATTACTGGGAGTGGCTAATTGTCTAAATATCACACTGTGTGGACACACTAATTTGTAAGTGGCTAGTTGTAGAGCTAGAAAATGCATCCGACCGGCTCAAGAGATAGACAAGTAAAGGAAGGGTATTTCCCCTTCACGGGTTTCCCCTTAGGACCCTTAGAGAGTCTGATTGTAACTAAGTTGTGGTGGTCTCTCAGGGAGCCCAGAATGAGGACAGAAAGGGGAGAGTGAGCCTAGTCAGGCCAGAGAGGAAGGGGAAGGTTCCCCTCCTTTGTGCTGGGCACATCAATGACCTTGACTGTGATTTCTTTTATGCTCTGGCGGCTGTGCGAGGACGTTTTGCTTATATCCTACCATATTGCCAATCTGACATATTACATTTGGCTCTTCCTGGTCCCTTATATCCAATCAATTACTAGAGTTCTTTTAATTCCACCTTCATGAGATCTCTCCCATTCATTCCCTCTTTGCTGTGCCTACTTCTAATCACCATCATACTGGTGACCACCACTTAAAGCTGTTGCAATTACCTCCTAATAAGTATTCCCACCTCCATCATCCTCCTCTGCCAATCCATCCTTCATGCTGCTGAAAGATATCTGTCTCAGACACAAAGATACAGTCATGTCACTTCTCTCCTCAAAAATCTTCAGTGAATACCAACTGCCTAAAGAACAGCGTTCAATCTCCTCAGCCCACAACTCAAAGGCCTCCACGGTCTAGGGCTATGACACACTTCTAGTCATTATCTCCTTTTCCCTTTCATGTACACCCACCCCAGTCAAATTGGACAATCTCCCCTATTCCCAAGAACCAACTGGGCTCTCATACCCCTATGTCTTTACTCAAGACAGTTCCTATCCCTCTTTACTGGTTTAATTGTTACCCATCCCACAAAAGCTTTTTCAAATACCACTTCCTCCAAGAAGGCTTCCCCCGATTCCTCCCTTTAAAAACAACCTTCCCTCTGAAACTTCACTCAGCAGTTTCTCAATTTTATCACGCTCCTAGGGACTATGCACAGGATCACAGAAACTTTCTCCCATATTTTCATTCAAAAAAATGGTGGGAATAAAGGTATGGGGAAATTAAGAGGAGAATCTCTGCCCTTATTGTCTTTCATCCAATCTACTCATCCAGAGAACCACATCAAGGCAAGAGTCACTGGAATCTGCTCCCAACCTCATCTCACCAGCTGATTTTTTCTGCCTCCCCTTTAGATTGTAAGCCAGATAAGGGAGGCAGGGATTACATCTTATCTACACCTGATAACTGCATTAGCACATCATACACAACAGGAACTTAATCAGTGTTTAGTGAATTTGCCCGTACTTCCTGAAAGGAAGTTCAGCAATTTGAATTTCTGAAAGGGTCTGCTAGGCGTGAAAAATTCATTAAGTGAGAAATTTACAATGGAGACTTTGTCAGTGGGGAAGATCAGTGTGCTAGAGAGAAAGAGAGACAGAGAGTAAGAGAGAGAGTAAGAGAGAGAGAGAGAGAGAGAGAGAGAGAGAGAGAGAGAGAGAGAGAGAGAGAAAAGAAAGAGACCGAGAAATACATAGCAGGGGAAGGTAGCAGGAGAAAGTACAAATAATTTATAGTGACTGAAAGTGTTTTTATTTAGAATTTTCTTTTTCTTTAAGTTTCTTGTTCCTATCATGAGCACCTCTGAATTAAAATTAGAAGGATAAAGCTCCAAAGTCTACCTGCAGATGTCATTCACCATTTCTCTAAGTCAATGGGTAAACTAAATGACAAAGTGCTTTTTGTCACTACATTTTTAAATTTAACTTTTTATCTACTTCAGCAACAGCAACACATTTGGGCAAAAAGCATTCCTTAATAGAGTTTAGCAAAAGAAAAATACTTCAAGCTTTATTGTTTTACCTATATCAAGATCACTGCACAATCAGCTGTGAAGTGTACCCATGTTTTCAAAAACTATGTGAGTTCTTCCCAGTGGATGTGGTGGTTGTTTCAAAGGAAAAGATAGATATAAAAATACATACAGAAATATGTGTATGTGGACATGCGCACACGCATACACACACACAGAAATATAAAGAGATATAGCTCTACCTAGGTAGATGTAGATATAAAACTATATATGTATATGCACACATACACACGGGGTCAGCTAGGTAGCTCAGTAGACAGACTACTGAACCTGGAGCCAGAAAGACCTGAGTTCAGCCTCAGACTCTTACTAGCTATGTGGCCCTGGACAAGTCATTTAACCTCTGCCCGCCTCAGTTTCCTCACTTTTAAAATGAATATCACAAGAGCTACCTCCTAGGATTGTTGTGAGAACCAAAATGAGATAATATTTGAAAAGCACTTAGTACAGTGCCTGGCACCAAAGTGAATTAAATAAATATCTGTTCCCCATCCCCTTTCTCTCATTTTACAAAGAAGGTAACCGAGGCGCAGAACAGTAAGTGACTTGCCAGTGGTCACAGAGCTAGCTAAGAGTCAAAGGTAGGGTTTGAACTTTGGTCTGGACTCCAGGTCGAGTACTCTACCTACTGTAGAGGTAAAGAGAATGAAAAGGCGAGGAAATAATCACAGGAAAAGGTGCAGTGCCAACCAATGACTTAGGCAGACTACCTGTGCTATCTGCTTCTTGTCTATCACCCAGCTCACTATCTAAATGAAATTAGGTGACAATGAAGTTTCTCTGATGGGACAGATCTCTCAAAAATGTCTAATTGTATCTTACTTGTTCTTGATCTTCAGGATGCTGTTGTGAATCAAATGCAAAAAGAAAGTGAAGAGGTTCATACTGGTCTCATTTAAGGAAGAGCTCTGTAAAAACAAAATCAAACATAAATCAATTACCATCAGAGACACAGGAGAGTTAGAGAATACAAGGGAAAGTCACATATATGCTATAGTGGGGGGGTTCTTAGCTGGGGTCTGTGAAATTTTTTTTTATATTTTGAGAACTATAACTGTCATTTGGTCCTCACAACACCAGGGAACACAGTGCTATTGTATTTTACACATTTTTCCCTCATCTCACAGATGAGGAAAATCAGGCTTAGAGAAATTAAGTGATTTATCCTCGGTCACATGGAATAGTAGTTGTCTGAGGCATGAGTTGAACTCAGGTCCTCCTAAGAGTCTAAGTGCTCTATTCACTATGCTAGGGCTTCTTAATTCAGGACCTGTAAACTTGTTTCTAAAAATATTTTGCTAACTATTTTTCAATATAATTGCTTCAATTTATAATCCTATGTAATTTCTTTTATGCATTTAAAAATATTAATATGAGACAGGAGTCCACAGGCTTCAACAGACTGCTAAGGGGTGCAAGAACACAGAAATGGGAACAATCTTCAGGTTAATGGCTAACATTCATAACAAAAAACGTAGGAAGAAGTCATGGGGAGGAGCCCTGTCTTGTCTTTTGACTAACACTGGTGGCAAAAATGAGCAAAAGCCAATGGAACTGTAGGAGAAGGTATAGCGTATCAGAAGTGATGGCCTGGGACAACCAAGGGGGCAGAATAGTGTCTGACGAGGAGGATGGGGCTCCAAAGGCCAAATTATACTCAGGATGGGGCAGATGTGGTCAAGTGCTAACATCTGTATGAACACAGCTTGCGGCAGTAGTTAGTACAAGTGGACAGCTACAGTGCTGTCCCTCCTGGAGATTTGGCCTGAAACATCCCAGTTCTAAGACTGGGATGAGCTAAAAGAAGGTTGTCTCACTGAATGGGAGAAGAATTCAGGACCCGTGGGACTCTAATTTGAAAACATCCTTGTGTCCCCAGGCTAGAGGCCTGCCCCTGAAAACCAAGAGGAATTTCAGATATTTGGGGATACTAGTGGCTTCCACCTTTCATTTGGTGCAGCATCTTTCCCTCTGGCTTCTTCATAACTGACTGCAATAGCCCAAAACCCTTCCACCCAGGACCAGGTGTAGACCTGACATCCAGACTCTTGCTGCCACAGGGCCTGCCTCTTCTCCTTTCTCTCCACCTTCATTTTTTGGCTACTTGGGATCTGAGCTTCCCCTTTTTAGGACCCATTCCCTACCAGAGGGAGAATCAGTACCAGTGGACTGCTAATCCTTTTCTTCTAGATCTCTGTTCTCTGATGGCTGAAGTCAAGACACAGCTTCTTCTACTCTACCACCCCTTAAAGGGAGAGAGGGAACCAGCCACGTCCTAAGTGGGAGTTTTCCTCCTTGTGGGCTAAAGACAACATCTACTTTCTCTCCCCTTCTTCCCAAGTTTTCGTATTTGGGATGAAGGGGAGAGACTCTCTACTACACCATTTTAAAAAACATTCACTTAACCCCTCAGTGTCTGAGATGGATTCTGTCACCCTTCCTGTTAAATGAGATACTTGGCAAAGGACTTAGTACAGTGCTGTGCACACAGTAGGCGCTACATAAACGCTTATTTCCTTCTCTAATGTAGTTGTGGTGGTGGTGGGGGTAATAGGGGATAGCAATAGGTGATGTAATAGGTGGTGGTGGTGGTAGGTGATAGTAATATTAGTAGGTAGTGGTAGCAGTATGTGATTATAATAGTAGTAGGTGGTGGTAGTACTGAATAGTGGTGATAACAGGTACCAGTAGTAGTAGTAGGTGGTGATGGTGGTAGCAGTAGTAATAGCAGCAGCAGTAGCAGTATTCATCAGTAACCCATGTGCAGATTACATCCTCCTCCTGGTCAGTCTCTCCTCCCAGTTTTAGAGATAACAAGCATCTAACCTTCTTTCTACATCTCTACCCAGTCTTCTCTTTCACTGGCTCTCCATCTCACCTCTCAGGATAGAACCTGCTCCCAAATCTAGCCACAGCCCTTGCTTTTCTTCCCCCTTCCAGTCTCTCTCCCTCCTGCCTCTGGCTTTGACCTTTATCAAACCATGCAAACCTCTTTCTCTAATCCAGGCTTTTCCTCTGAGCTAGAGATTCACATCTACAAATGCCTACAGGACATTTCAATGCAGAAGGGGGTCAGAGGTATCTCATGTTCAATAAGTTTAAAACCAATATTGTTGCTTCCTGCAGGGACGTCCTCTTCCTTCCTATTTTATTACTGATGTCAGAGATACATCATTCATCCCAGATGGTTCAAATTCAGGTCTCCTGACTCAAGTCCCATGCTGTAGCCTCTACGTGATGCTGCATATTTTACACATCAATGTTTCATTCCACTCTATCATACTAATTCACCTCTTTTCCCTAAGTCCTGTCTCTTCAACCTCAAAACCATCTTTCAACCAACACTAAACATAATCTTCCCAATATGCAAGCTTGACCCTACCATTTTTTGACCTAAAGCATTCACTAATACTTATAAGATAAAATATGAACACTTACATAGATATTCAAGGATTCCTATAATTTGAGTCTCACTTGCCTTTCTAGTCTTATCTCACACAACTCCCAATCATAAAGAATGCTCATTTAACATTTAATGAATTCAGCTGGTATATTGAGGGGTCTAGCCTCACTGGCCTAGTAAACAGTTGCTTCCAATCTCATCCTACCCCTTTCCCCATATATGTGCATAACTATTACTGAAATTCTTCTCCAATCTATCTGGGCTTACTATTCCTCTTCCATGAAGTAAGGTGACAGGATTTCAAGATCTCTCAAATGCTTTCCAATTCAAAGTGCCAAAAAATCTTCCTTGAGCCCTGAGCTAAGCTAGGAGTGATCCTTCCTTTGCAAATTCTCATCCCTCTCTCTATTTAATCACTCCTACACATAGCTGTGTTACAACTTTTTCTATACATGTCTTTAAAAAAACTTTTTTTATTTTGTTAACCTACGAAATAAAACAAGCATTTCCTACTGCGTACGTATTTTGTACTCCAAATGAACCATAAGCTGTCCAAGGCCAAAGACTATGCCCCTCTTTTTAATCACCCTCGACTCCTCACGCTCACACACCTTACATATCTAATCACTTGACAATTCCACTGCCCCCCATCACTTTGCAGATGGAGCCTGTGTCTCCACTCACAGACCCCACCTTGGTTCTAGCTTTCCTCCCCTCTCACTCGGATTATTTACAAGTCTCTTAGTTGGTCGGCTGATCCAAGGCTCTCCACATCCACAAGTCCTCCTCCACAGCTACCGAAGTGATCTGCTTGAGCTCAGATCTAAAGAAGGCATGCTCCCATTCAATAAACTTCAGGGGCTCTGCGCACACCAAACCCTTCCAGCTTTGCCTCAACCTACCTCTTTCTAGCCTTATAAGCCACGATGCCCTTTTTTAAGTGCCACCTTCTTTGTATTCATGAAAAGGGACAGAACAGAATAAGCATTTATTAAGCTTCTACACCGTGCAAAGTGCTTTATGCACATCATCTCATTTGAACTTTACAGCAACCCTGGGAAGCAAGACTATTTATATTCCCATTTTACAACAGAGAAAACAGAAGCAGGCAGAGGTTAAGTGATTTTCCCAGGGTTATATAGTTAATAAGTGTCCAAAGCCCCATTTGAATTCAGGTCTTTGGGATTCCAGGTCCAGTACTCTATGCACTATGATGCCACCTACAGCTGCTAGAACCACCCAACATTACCATGTATTATTTTTCTATGTACATAAACACCTATCTGTTGTCTCCTCCATTGGAATATTAATTTCCTTGAGTGCAAAGACTGGTTCATTTTTGTCTTTGTACCCCGAAAGACTAGCCCACAGAAGGTGCTTAATAAACACTTGTTAGTATGATTAATTCATCTCTGTTTCCCCAACACTTAAGTGCTTAACAATTGTTTGCTAAATTGGATTGAATATGCATCACCTGTTCAACCACAATGGCATTCTGCAGGGAGGTAGTCTCTTGCAAATGTGCCACAAACTGGTTCATATAAGGCAAGGCATCCTTGTAAGTGTAAACCTAAGACAAAGAACAAAGTGGTCTTGGAGAAATTTAATACAGAAAGAATCTGGGTTGCACAGTCTAGACCCAAAAAACATTACATTAGAAGTCTCAAAAGAATCAAAACTCAGATAATAAAAATCTAAATATTTTCTTATAAACTTCAAGGATGATCCTAGGACAGGGGTGGGGAAACCTGAGGCCTCAAAGTCATACTTCATCCAAACTTCACAGAACAAATCCCCTTAATAAAAGGATTTGTTCTGTAAAATTTTGCCTTGGTCAAAGGCCACACCCAAGTACCTAGACGGCTGATGTGGCCTTGAGGCCACAAGTTCCCCATCCCTGCCCTACTACAAGGTTTTTCTTCAAGCATCCCATATACTTTTTAATAGCAAACGTTCAAGAAATTCATGGGTGGACCTAAACCCTACTGTTTCTTCACCTCTTTTACTAAGAACTAATTTTCTAAATTAAGAACCACATTTTAAAATTTCCAACAATACTAATATATAACAAGATCCATGAAAATTCATCCCCTTTTATTCTCATTCTCTCTCTACTTCACTCATTAGTGGCTATTAGTGGATACAACGGTATACTGGGAATCAGGAAGACCTAGGCCTGAGGGTCCTTAAGTATTTCTGTTACTGCTCACTCAGGTCTTGACAAAGATACTGCAGGGATTTGTCATTTCCATCTTCAGCTCATTTCACAGATGAGAGAACAGAGGCAAACAGGGTTAAGTGACTTAGCTAGTAAGGGTCTGAAGTCACTTTTGAACTTCGGTTTTCCTGCCTCCAGTCCCAAGGTCCTACCCACTGAGCCACCCAGCTGCCTAGACTAATTGTATAAACTTGGGCAAATGTCTCTGAGTCGTAATTTCTTCATCTATAAAATGCAGGCCAGCTGGATGGTCTGGGTCCCTTCCAATCTATGATTTTCTACACTTGAAGCAAGGATTAAGACTGTCAAAGGAGAATGTACCACCGACAGGCACATAAATGGTCTACAACCTTATAATAGTCTTATTACAATATAATTATATGTTATAATAATATAAATATATCATAAATTACTGTAATAATGTTACAATTATTATATATTATGTATAATACAACCTTAATAGTTCTGCGTAAGTAGAGTACAAAACTATAATAGTAAGTATAATAATTAAATATAAGCAAAAATATAATTGGCATTAGGTAGTGTCTTAAAGTTTGCAAAGTACAGTACATACAGTAGGTATCATTTAGGTCTTGCAATAACTCAGGGAGGTGAGTCCTACAGATATTACCCCCATTTTATAGATGAAGAAACTGAACAGAGGCTCAGAGACAGTCAGTGACTTTTCCATGGTAACACAGCCAGTAAGCATCAGAAGTAGGACTGAAACCCAGCTGCTTCATCCCAAGCCTGTTTATCCACTGTGCCATGCTGCCTCGATAATCAAGAACGTCTCCACATGTAATAGCGGTAAAGGAAAAGTTCTGTTTTTGTATCCTCTGCAAGTAGAGAAGTCTAAGCAGACAAAAGATCAGAATGTCAGCAGTAAGGACAGCGAACGTTTGCCATACATGTCTTTTAAAGGCTTTCTGGATGTTTCCATGGGCATTCTTCTGGACTACAGCGTAACGTCTGATACAGTAGACTTTATTCTCTTCAGGTTTAATGATGCTGGAGATCACTTCGACAAGCTTGTCGTGGGGGATGGTATCATAAGCACCCGTCAGGTCAGCCTGTGGAAGAACAAAGACTGCTTACAGATCTCTAAAAGGCAAAGACCTGGGTACCTCTGCAAGACAATGCAGATGTTTTCTTCTCAAGTTCTGACAAATGTATTTCAATGTGACTGGTTCCCTTGGTAGCACTACGTATTCTATTTTATGCATTTAAAAATGTTCTACAAAGGGGTCCATAGGTTTCCCATGCTGTCAAAGAGCTCCAGGACCCCCACAAAAGGTGAAGAAGCCCCACTTTTTAAGAATGGTCTGGAGTGGGGGTAGGGCAGGACAACTAAAATCAGCTTTGAAAATGAAGCTTGCTTCAGAATTTTACCATAATCGGCCGTGGGAGTCAGGGTGGTCTGATGGAAAGGGTTCTAAATTTGAAGTCAAGAGACTCTGGGTTTGAACTCTGTCCCTGGCTAGTCATTTTTCACTTGTGACTCCAAGACAATCGCAGCCTTATCTGTACAATTTCGTGTAAGATTTATAAATGCACTTAACACAATTATTCTTTGGGGTCATGCAAGAAGGAAACATTTTAAAATGCTCAGTATAACCGATGAACAAGTGTTTATTAAGCACTTTGTACCAGGCAAATTAAAGATAGCATCTAGATTTATGATTTCATTGGTATAGATTACTCCTGGGGAAGGAAATGCCCTCTGCCAGTGCAGGTCAGCACCTGTCTCAGAGTTCACAGTCTTTGAGAACTGCCTAGACCAAGGAAAGGTTAAGTGATTTGCCTACACAGGGCTACACAGTTCCAGTGTGTATCACAGAGGTAGATCTGAACCCAGGTCTTCCCAGTTCCCAGGCCAGTTCTCTACTCATTGTGCCAAAATACCTTCCAAATTAACACAAGCAAAAATTCTTTCTATGACTAAATTTAGCTAACTCCCAACTTATCTGTCTCTATTTCAAAATTTTATTTATAATACGAATATATTATAATTTGTAATATTTATACATAATATATTTTGTATATGCATATTTTATATATAATATATACTGTATATATGTACTATATATACATAATGTATATATCCACAAGTATTTAATTTGCATATTATAATTTTTATATTTATATAATTTATAACATAAATTACATGTAATCATATACATTATATTTGTATATAATAATGTAATTTATAATTTTTGCATTTTTTCTATTTTAAGGGGAAAGTCCAACAAGCATGCCAGATCTCCACTACCATACAAACTAAGGTAATTCCTGTGCTCAGAGAATTGGCATTCTAACAGAAGGATACAACTCATATAGAGGAGCAGTCTAGGGGCAGTCACAGGAATTGTGAGGGGAAGCATGGTCCAGTTAAGTAGATAAGTCCTTTTTAGAAGAAATGGTAGTCTCAAGTACTCCCAAAGTACGGCTAAGAAGAGGCCAAGGAAGAGAGGGTAAAGGGCCTGTACTGGCTAGGTCATGGTAACTTGGTGGATAGAAGGAAAGGGAGAAAAACTGTGAGCTGGGGCTGGCTAGATATTCATCATAAGGTGAATTTATAATTTAGGATGAAATTTATACACCAAATTTCTGCCTACGCCACCACAGGTCCATTTTTGAAGGTGGGGTTATTATTCCCACATAGTGTGAGGTAAAGAGAGGAACAGGACCATATCTATTATGTACAGAATTCCACAAGTATACAATTCCAACAGAATGCTCATTCCTCCCTCAACCTGAAAAGCACATTATTCTGGAAATAGAGCCTGTCTTTCAAATACTTGCTGAACTAAATTCAGAAGATTTTTCAACTGATCAAGAAAATTTATTTCCTTTCTTTCTGTACATTACCTTTTGCTTTGGCACAGTCTTATGCTCACTCTTTTTCTCTTGGGAGCCAGTCTATTCTCAAATCCTGACAATTACTCCTTAAAAATGTTTCCCACATTCTCTACTGCCATCCATCCTTCAAACCCTACCCATCTCACTCTGAACTTTGGAAGCTGGACCACTGTAACCCCTGAAACACTATGGTCAAGATTCAAAGCCACTATCAGTCATCTTTCTAGTCTTATTCCTTGAGGGTTTAAAATGGCTTCACACTTCTTTATGCATCAGTTAAGAGAAATCATCATCCATTTCCCAGTCCTCCCCATGCAATTGCAACCACCTTTCACTTAGATCCCTGACCACCCCTCTCTACCTTCCTATAATCAAATCACTTAATCCCCTTTGGATTGCCTATGCTATTAAAACATAGTCATGTTACTGCCCCAGCTACAACTTAATGCTAAAATGTTTCTCACAATGCCAGCTTACCATCAGGTCACACATCTATCACTAATGCAGTTCCTGAAATCCTATTTTCACTGTGAATTCTTCTTAGATTAAAGGGAAACAATAGTAGAATACTCCCTCATTACCCTTTATAAACACAAAAATTTCATCAACAAACACTCATTTACATTACCAGTGTCATTATCTTACACTTGTATAAAATGTAGCAGCTAACCTTAAGTATGTGCAGCACATGGATGCATGTGTACACAGCTTCCCAGAATTTAGTGTACTTTTGAGCTTATCAAAGCCTAAATTTGCAATTAGGCTTTTGAGAGACATTGTATATATTCAAATATTTCTAAGTTCTTACATATGTGTCACTGTGGTCCATGTTAGGGTAAAAGGCTCCTGAAGTTAGGGTTCATTTAATTCTTTGATTGGGATAGTTGGAAATCATTATAGGGGTAGCAGGGTGGGGCAGTGGATAGAGCACCTGCTTTGGAGTCAGGAGGGTCTTTGTTCAAATCTGGCCTCAGACACTTGACACTCCACACCTGTGTGACCCTGGGCAAGTCACTTAACCCAGATTGCCTCACCCAAAAAATAAATAAATAATAAAAAGACTAGCATTGTAACCTCTACAGAAAGTCTTTCCTGATATTTCCAGGGGCAAGTGTCCTATACCTCAAAGATTTACTTGCCATTTGTTCTGCACATACTTACATGTATATGTATTGTCTGCCCCAGTAGAACTGAAGGCAGGAAATACTTCACTGGGTCTTCATATTTCCAGATCTCAGCATAATCACCCTTGGAAAAAAGACTAACCTTCACAAAGTAAAAGTTGGAAACTTTCTCCTTGGATTGCCGCACTCTGAGCACAAACTGCCGCCATTCTTTATAAATGCCATCAATCCCAAACAAGGAAGACCCCAAGATATCAGGGTGGAGGGTCCGCTCGTAATTCAGAACACTGAACAGGTTTTTAAGCTGGCCATTAAAGCATCTTATCTAAAGGGGAAAAAAATGGAGAATGGGTTAAAAATATTTAAAATGATCTATCGCAAATGGCCCCAGGACCCTCTTCTCAGTATCTTAGCACACAGCCCAGAGGTGGAGGTGAGGGAGGGAGGGGTAGAGGAACAAACTCCCCAATTTTTTTTTTTTTTTTTTTTATTTTTTTTTTTTTTAATTTTTTTTTTTAATGTTTTACAATCATTTCCTTAAAGTTAAGATTTTATTCCCCCCACCCTTCCCTCAATACCCCCCTCCCTCCCCATGACAGCATACAATTCTGTTTAGGTTCTATAAACTCCCCAATTTTTAAGGAAAAATTAACAGCTATCCTACAAACATTATTCTCAAAAATGGAGAAAGCACTGTCAAACTCCTTTTACATGAGAAACACATGGTTCTAATACACAAACCAGGAAAAAAATTAAGCAAAGACAACTAACTACACACCACTATCATTAATGATATCAATTTTAAAGTTTAAATAAAATCCTGAAAAAAATTACTCTCCTCTAAATTAGTCTTTAGGACCATGATAGATTTATACCAGAAATACAAGATTGAACATTAGGAAAATAATAAACATAGTTAATTAAAACAAAAACCATCCAAAACTATATCAACAGATTCAGGAAAACATTTGACAAAAGCACAACATTCATTTATACTATACACAAAACAACCCTACAAAATATAAGCATAGAAAAATCTACCTAAAACCCAAAGCAAGCACAATAAACACGACAATAATAATAGCGTTTATATAGAACTTTAAGGTTTACAAAGTGGTTTTACAAATATTACTTCATTTTATCCTCACAACAATGCAATAGAGATACAGTAGAAACTTTTCCAAATAAATACAGGAATAAAGCAAAGATATCCCTTGTCCCCAATATTATTTGATATAATTCTAGAAATGCTAACAATACCAATAAGAAAAAAGGCATAAAAATAGGCAAAGAGGAGACAAAACAATATTTATTTATGATATGATGATTTACACAGAAAACCCTCAGGCATCAGCAAGAAACTGTTGAAGAAAATAAAAAGGTTCAGCAAAGTTGTAAGCTACAAAAGAAACCCACAAAAATATCAACTGCATTTCTATAAAACAAAACCCAGGAGGCAATAATAGAAGGAGAAGTCCAACTTAAGGACAAAATGCACAAAACACCTAGGAATGAATCTACCAAAGAAAACCTAATACTTATGTAGATTCAATTCCAAAACACGCTGGAAAGAAATAAAGAACAACTTAAATAGCTGGAGGAATATTCAGTGCTCATGGCAGAGCCATGCTAATAAAATGACATTCTTACAGTTACTTATAGATTTAATTCTATACCAGTCAAACTACCAAAGGGATTACTTACAGAAAGAGAGAACTGCTGGCAAAACTAGAAAGCAGTTGGGAAGAAACTTAGATCAGTAAATTAAACCATATGCTACAAAAACATTAAAGGTGAATGTCACTTGAACATTAAAGATCTACATAAAAATTAAAAGATAAGCTGGTCATACACCTTTCACATTTATAGAGATGAATTCTTAACCAAATAAAAGATAAAACCAATCACAAAAGTTAAAACAGTTCATTTTGATTACATGAAATTGGAGTTTGTACACGAACAAAATTGAACAAATCTAGGATAAGTTAAAAAAAATTCATAAAATTCAGTTATTCAGAAAAAAATGTACAAACTATTGCTAATAGAGGTTTGACAGTCAAGATATGTATATAAATAACAGAAATATGTGATTGAAAAGTCATTCCCCAGAGGGAAACAGTCAAATGATATGACAATTCTCAAAAGAAATTGCAAACCATTAATAATATGAAGGAATGCCCCAAATCACTCATAAGAGAAATATAAGTCCAAATGACCATGCCCAGTAAATTGGTAAAAATGACAAAAGATAGGACGGTTGGAAGGTCCACAGAAGGGCAGACACATTAATGAAATGTTCATAGAGCTATGAATTAGTAAAATCATGGTGGAAAGTGATATGTAATTATGGAAACAAAAGAACTAAAATATCCACACACTTTCCCCCAAAGTCTCCACTGCTAGTCAAATACTCCAAGAAGGTCAAATACAAAAAGAAAAGTTCAATACATACCAAAATATTTCTAGCAGATTTTTTTCTAAGTAGCAGAGAACTGAAAACAAAGCAAGTGCCCTTTTTTTGAGAAAAGATTAAACAACTATGGCCCATGAATGAACTGGAACAGGCTGTGTCTTAACAAAGAGCATGATGAATGCAAAACAGTACGGAAAGACTTCTATGAACTGACTCAAAATGAAGGTAAGTAGAGGGAGAAAACATACACAATGATTGCTGCTGTTATTCGTCTGTCATTTTTCTGCCGTGGCTGCCTAACCCCATTTGGGATTTTCTTGGCAAAGACACTGGAGTGGTTTGCCATTTCCTTCTCCTGCTCATTTTACAGATGAGGAAACTGAGGCAAACAGGGATTAAATGACCTGTCCAGGGTCATGGTGTTAGTAAGTTTTTAGGCATGATGCTGGATTTGAACTCAGGAAAGTAAGTCTTCCTGACTCTAAGCTGACCTGAGCCACCTGCCTCACACAATGATTACAATAATATAAAAAGAAATGACAACCACTAAAGTCATAACCAAATGACATGAAATTATTAAGAACAAGGTTTGACCCCCAAAGAAGGGCTATGAGAAGACACCTTCCCTGCTTCTTTGCAGAAGGTGCCCATGGTCATGGAATATTGCATATACTGTAATTTTTTTCCTGATGTGCTGATTGGCCTTAATTTAAAAAAAAAATTTTCCTCCTTGTCTCACTAGTCCTTTAAAAAAATTTATTTTAAGGAATGACTTTCTGGGAAATGAGAGGGATACAGAGGGAAAGCTAAGCAGTGTAAAAACAAAGTATAGATATACTTTTTTTTAAAATATACATGCAGGGTCAATATACATGTATGAATATGAAATACAATTACCTTCTTATTTTTAGTTCCTTTATTAGATACTTTGGCTCCAACGATGCTGTCTACATTGACAATTGGTCGAAGACCATTGGGTTTGGGGATAAACCGGAGTCTGGATGCCAGGCAGATAAATCTCGCTTCCAAGATTTGCTTAATCTCCTCTTCTGACAATGCTCTAAGTTGCACTTTATCGAAGTGTTTTCTAAAACACAAATAATTATTAAATTAAGAATAGTAATGATGATGAAGGTAAGTTAATAAAATAATAATAGCACTTATATAACAGTACCTTTTATGTACTAAGTTATTTACAAATATTATTTCATCTGCTCCTCACAACAACCCTGGGAGTTTGGGTTCTATTATTATTTCCATTTTACAGTTGAGCAAACTATTGCAAGTTATTGTAAATGACTTGCCCAAGGTCACACCATTAGTAATAGTAACTTGAATTTTAATCACATCCCTTTGTATTCCATTAGTGGCCCACAGAATAATAAATACTACTTATTCATTAATAATTATTCCATTAGCAGTCCATCAAATAATAACTACTAAGTTGCTAGACCAATAAACATATAGATAACATTTCAATTAAAAGTAAATCAAATTATCTATAATAGCTAGCATTTACATAGCATTTTAAGGTTTATAAAGTGCTTCACATGTCATTTCATTCAATCCTCAAAATAACCCTGGAAGATAGGTGATGCTGCTATTATAATCATCCCCAACTGAAACAGACTAAGCGACTTGCCCAGTGCAAGTGCTAAAAAGTTGCTGGGGCAAGACTTCAACTTAGATCATAAATCCCAAGTCTTTCCTTAAGCCAGATCAAATCTACACTTAGACACCATAGCAAGGCAGTCAGGTACGGAGCTTATCAGCTCAAATTCATGGGCTCTCTACTTCACAAAGAGGCTAGGACTTGAAGCTCAGCAACATTATAGTCAACTGGAGTAACAATGGAATAAATGAACTCAGTGTAGCTGAGAGAATGGGGCAATAGTGAACTGACAAAGAAAGGCCCATGGTGACACTTTTCGCATAGGAAGAAATGATGTGTATCTGCTATTTTTAATGACATGTTCCTCAAGGGCGGTTTTTCCCCTCTGTGAGTATGATAAGCTTGTGTACTTAACTGTCCATAATTATACAGCTATTCCCCCTCATGACCATGCTTGCATGGTTCTGCATGCTTCTTCAGGATGGTTGATAGATACACAAAGCAGCCTACGAACAAATTCTCTCCTTACAAGACTATCTGGTCCTTGTGGATAGTGAATTTGGCCTTTTTCGTATCTGATTCTAAACAACTGTGCTAGTAACTTTGGAAGATTTACGTACTGTGATCAACATAATGACCAGTCATGATTTCCAGAGGATCAATGATGAAAACACCATACCCACCTCCTGCCAAAGAGGTGACAGATGCCGGTGACAGACTAATTAAGGTATGTGTTTTGGGGACACAGTCAAGGTAGCTACTGGTTTTGTTTGACTACGCTTTTTAAGGATTTTTTGTTCCTTCTTCAGTGGGAATTAGGAAGAAAGTAAAAGGAAGAGAATTTTGTTAATTAAAAAAATTATTTTAAATTAAAAAAAAACCTTTGCTATCTACTACTGGCAGAATTCATACAGAAGATGCAGTTATTCTTTTATAACTGTCTTTTGGGCACTAAAATCATGACTATAGGCTTGGAGAAAGCTCTAACTTTTTATCAACATGGGGACGTGGTTAAGAAGCTATATAGAGCCCTAACTGTTGTAATTGGCCAAGATGCCTGGGCACTATGGTGGAAGGAGTACTGGCTACTTGTGACCCAAACCAGGGTCCTCCAGGCACCCAGGATCAACTGACAAGAGACGGAAGTCTGATCCCAAGCCATTTACAGAAGAGCAAGAAATAACAATTTTAATTACATGATACAGTACCCTCCCACCTTCTATACTGCAACAAAGCAGTGATTCTCATACTTCTTAGCTCTCAGGAAGCTCCACAGGAGCAAAGTCTCCTAAGAACACATACTTAATTCATTTCCACTTGTTCTCCTGAAAGAAACTTTCCCTCCAAGTTAACACGATGAAGGCACACTTTTGGTTGAGACTTCAACAACGTGGTTTCCAGTTTTAACTAAATGAAATGAATAGGCAAGTAGGTGGTGCAGTGAATAGAGCACCAGTGCAGGAGTCAGGAGGACCTGAATTCATATCTCACCTCAGACACTTGACACTCACTAGCTGTGTGACCTTGGGCAAGTCACTTAACCCCAGTTGCCTCATCCTGGGCCATCTCCAGTCATCCTGATGAATATCTGGTCACTGGATTCAGATGGCTCTGCAGGAGAAGTGAGGCTGGTGACCTGCACAGCCCTCCCTCATTCAAAACAAAGTCAAGTGCAAGTCATGTCATCACTTCTCTGATGGCATGGTCTTCCGCAGTAATGAAGGATGAACACAAATGAAGTAAGGAAATTACTAACTTCACCAGAAACAAAAATTCTATACTTTGTCTAATTGCAAATACGGATACTTCTTCAAGAGGGAGCTCTCATGAACCACTGATGGTCTGTGGCTCATACCTAGAGAAGCACAGACACTGAGTATTAAGTACAAAAAGAACAGAAATAGCTGAACCAAAGCAGGACCTTCTTTTTAGCCTTTTGTTAAGGCTAATATGCTTATATGCATTTCTTAACTTGAAGCAATGCTCAAAGTTGGAAACTGACTTGATTAATTGTTAGGATCACGAAAAACCAAATGTTCAAGAAAATATTCAACCCTCAGTTTGGAAAATTAGCCAACTCTGTAGGAGATCTGACCTCCAAACTTAAGAGATTGTTCTGTCTTCTGCTGAAATTTTACTCTATTGAACACTTCCTGAAATAAGTGGACCATTGGGTGGAACTTGAATATCCTGTCCTTTTAATGGAGGGTAATTATTCCAATGGTAATATATATGGACTGATCTATACTAACAAGGAGTCCCTTCAATGCAATTCAACATTAGACATTTTTTAATGTTCACTTATGTGTGCAAACACACAGAATGTCACAGTCCCTATCCTATGTTCTATTAGAGGAGAAAGGGAGAAAATGGTGTAGGGGAATACAGTTAAATATAATGCTAGAGAAAGTATTTGGTCTACCCCCAAACCAGCTCTTTACTCTTCTTGTAAATGGAAGACCTCTTTCTCATTTCTGCCAAGCTGTTGAAATCTGACTTTCCTCTTCAGTTTCTGCCTTTTGTTAACCAAGCTGTTATAGAATATAACTGGATTCTGGCTTGCTGGTCTACTTAGTAGGGTTACCACCCTGTTCTATCCCACAGAAATCCTTAAGTCTACCCAAAAAAATTGGTTTATCCACCAGATCCTTGGCACTACTTCTGCTCAGAAAGCTAGAGAGACACCTCTTCTAGTGAAACATATATGTAACTATTTTTAAAGCAGACAGGATAAAACTGGTAAGAGTTATGTTCCATGGATCGGAGAGAGCATTCAATTTCATAACTCTAAATCTGAGATTGTTTCACACAACCTGGGAGAAGTACAGGACCAGCACTTCACAGCTAGCATTTATACCAGACAATCAAACCCACTTCCTTCTTATATCTGCATCATCCCCTTCTCCAGCTTAGGTTGAGCTCTAGAGAGAAATACCTGATGCCAATGTTTTGCAGCTTGCTCCAAACACATTTCCGGTAGAAGAAGAGCCTATTTTTCTGGAACATGGTCTCAGTGACATAAAAAAAGGACCTGATCAACTCAACCACATATGTGTCCATCAACCAGTATACAAATTTTGCCAAGATCTCTTCACGCAAACGATGTTCTGAGGCTGGAACAAAGTGATTCCCTGAAATGAGTTCAAATGCCAGAAAATTAAATTATGTCCCCACAGTCCATGAGCTTCATTACTGAAGAGTAATCTTCTTCCTCATCACCTTACCTCTCCTACCCTCAATTAGGTCACAGGGAAAAAAAACGGAAATTACAGGGACTCTGGAATCTTCCAACAGAATATTAGTTTTCCCCAGGGCAGGGACTGTTTAATGTCTGTTTTTACATCCCCAGTACCTAGCATCATTATCATCATCCTGACATTTAACATTTATAGCACTTAAGAGTTTACAATATTATTCCATTTTGATACTCAAAAAACTCTGTGAGACAAGTGCTATTCTTTTTACCATTTTACAGATGAGGAAACTGAGATAGAAGTGAAATTATTTCCCTGCAGAACTAGCTAAGTATCTGAGGGCTGGATATGAACTCAGGTTTTCCTGACTCTACTCTACTAGGCCCAGCTCTCTATCAATTCACCCTCTAGCTGCATCACTAATCAGCTGCTATAAATAAAACTCAGTACCTTTCACCAGGGCAAGCCAAGTGCAGTCCTTCACTCGCATCTTCCACATCAGCTCCCGAAGAGAAAACTTGTCATGTTTTCCCAGAGTGAGGAATTTCCTCACATTCTTAAAGAAGCGGCATTTGTTGTGAGTTGATCCCCAGAGTTCAGCAGGCACCAGACGGTGAAGACACTCCCTCAGAAACATATATACCTGCCAAGGGCTACTATGCCAACTGAGAAGCTGGAGGGTATCACTACCACCTTTGCCTCGGAACACACTCTTCCCAACTGCGTGTGACACTGGCTGGGTATTTTCAGAAATCCTACTGGAAAGGACTGATTCTTTATCAGGCATCTGGTCTACAATTAAGCAACTAGGTTTCTCCATGTTGTTACTTCCACAGCTTAGGGGAGTTTCAGAACTCTGTTCCCTCTGCTGGCCTTGGTCTTGGCTTTGATGTTGCACTTCCTCAGCTTTGGTTAACTGGCTGGAAGCAACAGATTGTGGCTTTTTCAATTGGCTGGAAGAATCTGCCTTGGCTGCTGAAATCCTCAGGGGACAGTTCTTTTTCAGAAGCACGAAATAAGGACACTTTCGGTGATTCTTTATCAATTCCTTAAACAGGTGCCGCATCTGCCAGTAACGTTTGGGGAGACGTCTCTTTTTCCAGGGGGTCCTTTGCTGCTGTGGGTCACCTTTCTGCTCAAAGAGATGACTAGTTAAGAAAATGGTTTCAACCAGTCTTTGACCCCCAGATAGTGAATCGTGTAAATGGTTCAGCAGAAATGATGTAGGCAAGCATTCTCTGAAGTTGCGGGCAGAATATAAGAAACGTTTCCTGTTAATGTATACAATGGAACCGGAGGCATTTCTCAGTCTCTTTGGTTGTTCATTTCCAGGGCACAGTGGTTGTGAGAAAATGGCATCCTTTTGTTCAGTCCCTCCATCCAAACCTTCTTCTGAAGATTTGGTTTCTGTTATACCTTCAGGAGTGGATTTGATCATGGAAGTATCATGACATGATAAATACCCTTCATTACGTTCCAAAAGGGAAAGGCCACCCTTGGTGGTCTTAGTCTCAATGAAACAGTCCTCCCTACCACCATCTTCTTCAAGGGCAGACTTCTCATTGGAGACATGCTTTGAAGAGCAGATTTCCATTGATGTTTGGGTTATGTTCTCAGCACTATCTGAATTAGACTCATCCTCATGAAGTTCAAAACCCTGTTCCAAAATCAGTTCTTTTCTCTTCTCGAGAAGGCACTTCTCTTCCTTTGGTCGCTTTGCTGAAATCTCACTTTCCTCTTCATCCTTCCGTTGCCTTTTTGATAGCAGAGCCCTCATGGAATGTGCTGAATGGGCTGGTTCTTCTATTTGGTCAGCATTAGATCCCTGCTCAGCCCCACAGGAATTTTCAGGTCTGTCTTCAAGAGGTTCTTCTACCAGATCCTCTGCACTATTCTGATTTTGACCTGCAACTTTTAAGGTCTTGTCTTTGGACCTAAGCATCACTTTCCTCAAATCCAATTTGACTGAGGATTTTTTGTGGAAAGAAATCTTCTTTCTGACATTGTCAAGTGAGACATTTGGTTCCTGCTTTGGATATTTTTTTCGCATGAACCCAGATGGAGAGACAGAATCTTTTAAATCGAGTTCATAGATAGGGAGCCCAGAAATCTGGTAAGAGCAGGTTGGGGGTACCATCATGAAAATGGAACAGTGCTCTAACATATACATCATCACATCATCTCCTATCCTGCTTAAAAGTATCTCCCACAAGGCACTGACACTAATAGTTTCCGTTATTGTGTTAGGGTGATAGTTGTAGACGTTTGTGGTAAACTTAACTGGCAATGGCATTCTATTTTCCTCTAAAAGGGTGTATCCAAAAGCCAGAATATTCTTTTTTTTCTTTTCACAAATCCTCTGGACAATTCTAGCAACTACCTCCTTCTGGGAAGACAACTAAAGAAAGAAAAAAGTTCAAAATTGCTGATGGCAGTTTTCTCCAACTTTCTAAATAATATTCATAAGGTGATCCTGGGACCAAAATTCATCTCAACGTTACTCAAAGCAGAGAGCCAATTCAAAAACACGTTCAACAACATTTTAAAATTTCTTCCATATGAAGGGCACCAAGCTAGAAGAAGCTACAATCATATCCCCTTGGAGGTAGATTAAAGAAAATATAAGTCGATCAACAACCATTTTAAAGGCACCAACCATGTGCCAATGCTGGGGATAGAAAGGCAAAATACAAAGCCTGCTTTCAAGGGTCTCACATTCTAATCGAGTGACATAATCCTTTCTCTTGCATTCTATAGGGAGTAAGAGAACCTATACATTTAAGTATATGGAATAAATAGGAAGCAATTAAACAAAAGGTAGTTTGGGAATGAGTTCACAAATTAGCAGCTGGGGGAAAGCGGAAAGATTTCCTGAACAGGATGCTGCCCAGGCATATCCTGAAAGAATGGATGATATGAGACAAAGGTAAGGAAGGAGTGCATTCCAGACCAGATAGATAGGCCAATTCAAAGTCCCAGAGAAGGAAAATGGAGTGTTTGTGTAAACAATAGTGAAAAGGCTAGCTAAGCTTCACCCTAAAGTCAAATGGAGTAATGCATAATGCATAATGAAGTTGGGGCCAGATTGTGAAAGGCCTTAGAAAGCTCCATAAAAGAGATTACATGTTCTAGAATGGGCAATGGAAGTTGGACAATGGAAGTACCAGAGAGTCCCTAGAGTTTGTTGAATAGGAGAATGCCAAGGTCAGATCTGAGCGTATAGAAAATCTCTTTTGTGGTGGCTGTGTGGAAAATCCATGCAAGTGGGAAGAAACATGAGGGAGGGAGATAAGACATAAGGCTACCAAAATGGTTCAGGGAGGAGGTGATAACTTTGTAAATAGAAATGGAAGGAGGTTGTAAAGGTAGAAATGGTGGGACCTAGCAACTGATTGGATATGTGGTGTGGTGCCAAGGTTATAAACCTGACATGCTAGAAGAATAGTAGTATCCTCAACAGAAATAAGAGTGGGTTTTGGGGAAGAGGAATGAGTTCTGTTTTGGATATGAGCTTGAGATGTCCCTGGGACATCCAATCTGAAACATCCAATAGGCAAGGAGTGATGGAACTCAACAGAAACGTTGGGACTTGAATATTTCCTTTGACTAGATGATGGAGTCACCCAATGAGAGAGGGCCCATAATATGGCTGCCCAGGATGAAGAACCAGCAAAGCATCCTGAGAAGGAATGGTGGTTAGGTTAAGAGGAAAACCAGGACAGAGTGTTTTTTACAAAAATTGGGGATGGGAGGATAGGCAACAGTGTCCAATGCCACAGAGGTCAAAAAAGATGAGTCAGGAAAGACCCCAGATTCGGTCATTAAGAGATCACTGGTAACTTTAGAGAAAGCAATTTCAGCCCCTGTGATGGGATCCAAGGCCATACTACAAAAGGTGGAGAAGAAAATAAGAAAAGACTGTAGAAGGATTTTTTCCAAGAGTCTAGCTGAGAAAGGGAGAGGAGATATAGAGCAATTAAATGCTAAAGGAGATAATAAAGTTCGGAGAGTTCTTTAAAAATTGGGGAACCTTGGGCACGTTTGAAAGCAACAGGGAAGGAATCAACAGACAGGGAGAGACTGAAGGTTAGGGAATGGGGGGGAGGGAGTGGAAGGTGCAATCTATAAGGGAAAAACCCGGGGAATGGAATCTAAGAGCACAGGTAGAAAGGCTGGCTTTGGCAGGAAGAGCCCATCTCATCAGAGAGAGATGGGAAGTAAGAAGTGATTTCCGCAGGGAAGGTATGTGGAGCTTACGGACAGCCTGGAGATGCTTCAGTGCATAGGAAATCACCTAGGGAGAAATAAAAGGCGGAGTCCGAGCAGCCCAAGGTGTTCAATGACTTGCTTCCCTGAAACAACTGGAGTACACAATCCAAATACTCCCTCGGTCGAGTGGGCAGAAAGGAGCAGGCCCCCCGCCAACCGCCAGCCCCGCAGGAAGCCCCGAGTTTCGGTCCATACTCCCACCCAGGGCTCCTCGCGAGGATGGCTCCTCGCGAGGATGCATGCATTACCTGCCGGAAGGTGAGAGGCCTGGGCAGGGGCCGGGCTCCCCACGGCACACACACCACACAGCCGGACACAAACCCCTGGAAGACCTCGGGATCCCCGCTGCGCAGGAGCTGCACGGCGCCCTGCCGGTCCGGGCCGCCCGCGGGGCCCCGCGCCTCGTGCTCGAGGCGCTGCACGAACTCGGCCAGCCCCAGCACCTCCCGGTAGCTGTCCCGCAGCACGTCGCGCACGGGGCGGAAGGCGGCCGAGGCCAGCAGGGAGCGCGGGGCCGGGGGCCGGGAGGCCATGGCGCGAGGGCCGGGAGGGTGGGCGCCGCCGCCGCCCCCGCCGCCGCCGCCGCCCCCGCCGCTCCCGCTCCTCCCGCTCCTCCCGCTGCACCTGCCTGTGCTGCAGCCGCCACACCGAGGGCAGGCGAGGAGCCCGCCGCGCAGGCAGGCCAAGGGGCGGCTGGCGCAGCCGAGGGGCGGGCCGAGAGGGCCACCCCTGGGAGCCCGAACTGGGCTGCAGCCCGCAGCAGGGCGGGGGCGGGGAGAGGAGGCGGGCGGAAGAGGAAAAGGGGAGGGGGCTTTGGGGCGCCTGGCTCTTAAAGGGACAACAGCGCCCGAGAAAAGACGACAGGGGTGAGGAAGGATTCTGGAGCCGAATTGTTCATTTTCGTTTACACTTTCTGGGAGAAGCCATATTTGATAATTCGACATTGTTAATTCAGTGTTGGGGGAGGGGGAGTCCTTAAGTACCCACTAAGTACCCATCTATGAAGTACCTACTATGTGCCCCTCATCGTGCTAAGCACTGGGATAAAATGGAAGAGTCTCAGTCTTCAAAGGGGCTACAAAAGAAGTTCCCTCTGCGACATTGTCTCTCCTACTGTGACTTTGTAACAGGCGTAACTGTTGCCTGTTACAGCTGAAATTCCCTCCGTCTTGATTCTTTACTACCCTTGTAAAACCTGTGTTCAGGGAGGACAGCACCTCAGGGTGAGGGCTGACGGCCTTTTCTGGGCTGCTCCTTCACGTTTGATGGCCACCTTCACCAACGCTCACGTGTGTCTCCAAGAAGCTGTAGCGTGCTCAGCAGCCACATCCCGGCACATGGGCTAAACCAAGCTGAGGATAAGTGACAGGCCTCGAGCTGGCTGGGAAGTTGGGAGGGGCGGATGTCCACCCCATGCACATGAGGACTTCCCAGGGCTGAAGGGGCCCATGAGGACCATTTGTTCCAAGGGCCATGAAGATAGCTGAAGCAGGTGCTTAGAGAGTGCTCAAGTATCAAAGAATCCAGATTATCCACTGCCTCCATCTCCAGTCATCTTAACTCTCATCTTGCCACCGGACTTTGATAACTGGAAGAGACAACAAGGCTGTGGTCTTTGCAACCTGCCTTACTTAAATCCAGTTCATACCCGAGTCACAACAGCACCCCTTGATGTCATTGGTCTTTTTCTAAGGACAAACAACAACTGTTCAGACCCAGACAGACACACCCATTCTCTTTGCTCCTATCTATTCCACCCCAGCTTATGTGGTCTGTGCAAAACTAGTCTCTCTTTCCAGGATAAGAAGCTTTGTTGATAATGAAATAACTAGTGGAATGAATTTAAACATTTATGGAGCACTAACTGGTAGCAGAACCCTATACTAAGTACCTAAAAAACTGAAAAACTTATTTATCCCTTTTGTTGAAGGAATATACCATCCACTGGGGAGAAACAATGTATGCCCATGAAATGATATGAATACCAAGATATGATCCATTTCTTGAACTTTCAAAATGAAATAAGTATTCTGAAATTCTCCATGTTTTCCTAGGGGAAAATTTGAATAAGAATTCTGGACTAGATTTCCATATCATTTGATATGGAAAGTACTTCAGAAGTGTTCTAGCCCAGCCTACAGTTGGTTATGAATTCCCAAGATAATTTCCATGTCACCTGAATGTCATTATTGATTTTGGTTATATTACCATCTATTCTGCTACACTATCCCTGGCACAGCACCCTCGTAACCAGATTTCTAAATGGAACTCCATCCTAAGCTCAGCTCTTCAGACAGGTATATGAAGCACAAATTCACCTAACCTACTGTCTCTAGCCAGCCCCAGGCCATGTGTCACAGCCATTTACCTCAGAAATCGTGCCACCTGCCTTACCAAATACACAGTCATCCAACTCCAACCTTTTCCACCCCTCATTCTGGGAAGAATAGTTAAATCAATACTACCATAGCTTTTTTTGAGCTCCTTACCTATGGCTCTATTTACCCTTCCTGTGACTGCCCAAACCAAAACTCCCTTCCCTGGCTATAACTCTTCATATATATATATATATATATATATATATATATATTACCTCTGCTTATTGGAATATAAGGTCTTGGGGGTCAGAGATTGTCTCATGTTTTAATTTGTATCATTAGGACCTAATACACTATATAGTAGGTGTTGAATAAATGCTTTTTTACTCATTCATTTTCCAACTTGTTCTTGAAGTGGTGGAATGTTTGTATTTCATTTTTGGACACCTCCAGTTTTGAAAAGGATTTTTACTTCTGTTGAGCCAAAGTTATTCCACTGAAACTTTAATCATTGTTCCTTTTGGAGTCAAGCAAGACAAGTCCAAATCATCTTCCTGATGGCAATCCTTCAAATATTTGAAGACAATTGGCATGTTTTCTTCCCTCCCACTCTAAATCTCTTCTCCAGGTTCATAACTGCTTCTGTCTGTCTTAACATGGTGTTACCTCTAAGTCCTTCACCATTCTGTTCATCCCTTCTCTGGCCTCTAGAGGCATGGCTGACCCTATATCTACCCTGCTTCCGGTTATTGTCGCCTTTCATTTTGGCTTTTTGTCTGTTTTACCTTGTTTGTCAGCTTTGCTTTCTATAGGCTTAATACTCTCCACCTGTGGATGCCTGATCACTGAAGTCAGATTAACCCCTATCCATGACTGTGCTGTACCATCTCTGGACCTGAAGTTGACCAAACTTTGGATACCAGCTGAGGAACTGACCCCTAGAATGAGACCGGTTGGGGCAGGGATAGCTTTATGGCCAATCTCAGCAGGAAGTAGCTACGAAAGAAGAGACTTTTGCCCCTTACCCCAAGATTTTGGGCTGCATTTGCTGAGAAGGGGGTGCTTATGCTCAAACTAGAGTCCATAAACCCATTATCATAGCCTCATTCACTATCGTTTACTGTTTTCCAATTTGCAGTGCCGGGGTCATCATTCTGGCTAGAGGTACACCCTCTTCAATCTGAGCTGGGGTCTGGCCAACCCCCCATTCTCTCTATGGGTATGATGAACCTGGATACAATGTTTCAGAATGATCTGTAGGGGCAGCTCCTACCTCCCTGCTCAGTCTAAAACCAAGCTTCTATCCACCATACATTTTATATAGTTCATTAGTTGGAATGCCATCTCTTCTTCCAAAATCTACTCCTGCTCGCAACAGAACAGCAAACGACTCTTTCCTTGTCAATCCTCTCTGACCTTAAATACACTGGGTATTCATTCCTTTGTCTCCAGAAAACCTATCTTTTTCACTAATTCTCACCATCTAAAGTACCAATGATTCTCTCATCTTTTGGGTGAACCAACTCAAAACATCTGCGACATCCTGCTGAGCAAGATCCTCAGTTACCTCCTACCTGTCTTTGGGGAGGTATTGCGGAAGCCCCCTGATTCCCCTGCTTCCTTAATACTGACCCAACTTCAGCTACCTCACTTGTTTCATTCTCCTTCCACACATCCTCCTGGCCTGTGTTTAAGCCCAAATCAAGTCCAGCTTGCGCAAGGGCTGCCTCCACTTTCCCATTGTTAATTTTTCGCCTCCTGTGAGACAAACCAATAACCACCTTCTCTTCTACCACCGGAAACTCTCCCAAGGACAGCCCGAACACTGCTTTACAAAAAGTCTCTCCTGCAAACCAGCCAATTCCCTCTCCATGTGAGCTTTCTTCTCCAGCAGCCCGTGTCACAGCATTTGCATACTGTGAGAGACAGTGAAAGTTAAGTTTCCACAACAAGTTATTATTAATTGATTAAGTCATTGAGAATGAGAAAATAAGAAGACCATCGGACTGCAGGTGGACTCAACCAATCAAAAGACAGACAGTGGCCTTCAGAAAATTACAAAGTTTTTGATAAAGGAACCAAATCTACAGCTAGCTGAAACTAGCCAAGAAAAATGACCTAGAGTTACCTGGAGGCTTTTCTTCACCACATTTGCTTAAAGAACTTCATGCATATGCTTAAGCAGACACACTCTGCATAAAATTATCCCTCCATTTTCTGATCATGTGTCCCATGTTAGAATATGTTTGGGAGGGGGAATCATACTAAAGGGGGTTACATAATGGACATATAGAGAAGAGGGTGACCTAATGGAGGATGGACTATCTCCTGGTGGGAGTGTTTGTCTTGAACTAATGGTATTTAGTTCATTTCACTTCTGTATTCAGTGCTCCCTCCTCCTGAAAAGAGGGTGGGGGCCCACTTTGGCCAAATTTCTCTGAACTCTGCAGCAATAAATTTTACTTGATACCTTATTGTCAGGCGTGTCTCTAATACATACAATTTGAGGCAAAAATAGTTTTTTTTTTCTGAGTCTCCCTGGCACTCACTGAGCCCTAGCACACAAGGTTCCAGCCATCTTCTGGAGTCCTTCCTCCATCCAGAGCTTAGCAAGGTCCAGCCTCTCCTACATAGCCCTGCCATTTCTTTCCCTGGTGCCTTTATTATTCCCTGTAAACATCTTTCCAAGTCTCTGGGTTCTCCTTTCTGTAGCCTCAGTTCCCAGTTTTCACAAAGTCCTATCCCCTTAGCCCATTCTCTTTCTGGGGCAGAACAAAAATCCTCCCATCCTGGGATGTCCATTTCTTCCTCTGACTCCTCTGCCTTTTTGCCTCCAAATTGAGGTCCAATATTTCATTATCCTATCCCCATGGCCATTTGTAGTGCAAATGCAATATTCACAGCATCCAGGGTAGCCATGAATATCAGAGTGTAATTCAGAATCACAAAATACCACAGACTATCCACATGGAAGGCAGAAACAAAACATTTATTCAGACCCAAATCCATCACAGCAATGAAAATTTATACACAATAACAGTGTAGAGGACAACACCATCCCCAAGCCATCCCCCTGCTAGGCTTCCCACAAACCAGCTCCATTACACTCATCACAAGCAGACTGTCTTAAAATCAAAAACAATCACAAAATCACTCATGCTACCCAGGAGCCTGCGTCCTTTCTAGCAACCACTGCTCTCAAGACTCACTTCCTCTCAGCTCTACTCTAGCTCCACCTCTTCTTGTTCCACTCCATTCAGCAAACTCCTCCCACCACAGGCTCCATGGGACTTAAGGGGCCTATTAATGAATAGAAAAGATTTTGCAATTCAAATTATCATTACACTTCCTCAGGAACAAGTAATGCCTATCTAACTTTACTTCCTATTTCTACTATACTGGAAGATCTTGGAAATGCCACAGATTTAGAGCTTACCTGAGTTTTAGCCAAATAGTTGATAGTATAGAGTATATCATGCTATTCTTGTGGGGGAAGAAACAGAAAGGAAAGCCACTTCACCGGTGTCGAATTCAAATAAAAGTGGGGTGACTAAAATGTGCATAAGGATCCCTGCCCACATATTGATTTAGAAAACCACATAATAATATTATCTATGTTCTACTGTAATTTTTACTTACTTTGTAAAGTATTTCCCCATTACATTTTAATCTGGTTTCTGCCATATTGACATGTTGCTGCAAGGGCTATAGGCCGCATGTTTGATACCCACATTATAGTACAATTAGATGGACTGAGGACTGATTAAATGGCCAGACTCAAGAGTGGTCATTAATGATTCAATGTCAACTTGGAAGGAGGTTCCCACTAGAGTGCCCCAAGAATTTGTGCTTGACTCTGTGCTAATATTTTTATTAGTACATGGATAAAATCAGAAACAGAATCCTTTCCAAATTTGCAGATTACACCAAGTGCAGAGCAATAGCTATAACACACTGTATGACTGAGTCAGGATCTAAAAAGAATTTGACATTATAGAACATTGGGCTGAATTTAAAGAAGTGAAATTCTAAATGGATAAAATGTAAAGTCTTACAGTTGAAAGAGTAGATTTCCCAAGTACAAGATGAAGAGAAAATTGTTATACAGCAGCTTGCCTGAAGCTTTTAGAGGGTCAAGAGTTCACCATGAGTCAGCAATGTAATGGGTCAGCCAAAAAGGCTAAGGCAATCTTGGTGACATTAGACACTCAAAGTTTCCAGGAATAAAAAATGTGATAGTCTCTTACTTTGTCCTGTTCTTACCTGGAGTACTGTGTTCAGTTCTGAGTGCCACAGTTTTAAAAGTATATTCATAAGTGTCCAGAAGAGACCAACCAGGATTGTGAAAGGCTTTGAGTCCACACTATATAAGGATAAGTTGAATAAATGGAGGGGAAGGTGAGCCTGAAATAGAGAAAACTGAGAGGGTCAAGGTAGCTGTCTTCAAGTATTCGAAATGTTGTTATGTACAAGAAATGTTTTTAAATGCATAAAATAAAATAGATAGGATTACAAAAGAAACTAATTATGTTGAAATATAGTCATCAAAAAAACTTTTTTTTTTTTAATGTTTATAGACCCCAGTTTAAGACCTCCTAATCTAAAATGCTTATTAGCACAGTGCTTGGCACATTGTAGGTACTATATAAATGCTTATTCCCTCTCTTTTCCTACTGGGAATCCTCCTTACATTTGGAGTTTGTACTAGATCTCCTGCATGAAAGTGGCTGTACATTTGGGGTTATGTATATCTCCTTTTTTTAATCAATGGAGGGTTGCTAAGGAAAATTATCCCACTAGTATATCTTTCGAGGAATCTTCTAAAATTTTGACTTAAGTTTGCTATATCAAAATCCCAAAATGAACAAAAACAGTTTGGATGTCTCAGTGCAATCTAGCAAACATTTATTAAGGACCTACCATGTGCATGGCACTGTGCTAGATTCTGGGCAAAAAAAAAGAGAAAGATACAATATAAACTCTGATCTCAAGAACCTCGTCAGGGGAGGGAAGAGGCTGTGAGATATCCAGAAAAAGTTCTGTGAAAAATCTGAGGAAGTAGGGCTCACTTCTGGCTTGGAGGGATCAGAAGTAACTTTGTGAAAGAGCCAGCACAAGACTGTGTGTTCATCCTTCATTGTCAAAGAAGACCATGTCATCAGAGTAATAATGACATGACTTGCACTTGACTTTGTTTTGAGTGAGGAAGGGCTGTGCAGGTCACCAGCCTCACTTCTCCTCCACAGTCATCTGATTCCAGTGACCAGATATTCATCAGGATGACTGGAGATGACCCAGGATGAGGCAATTGGGGTTAAGTGACTTGCCCAAGGTCACACAGCTTGTGAATGTCAAGTGTCTGAGATGAGATTTGAACTCAGGTCCTCCTGACTCCTGCCCTGGTGCTCTATCCACTGTACCACCTAGCTGCCCCAGCACAAGACTGAGTAGAGTCTTAAAGGAATGGAGAGTTTTGGAAAGATATGGTGCAAAGCCAAGCCGCAGAACTGGAAGAAGGCACAACGAGAAGATGAGAAAGAGAATAGACCACTTTGGCTGAAAGTTCATGAAGAAAAATAATAGAATGTAAGGATGAAGAGAGAGGTTATAGTCAAGTCATGGCAGGGCCTTGAATGCCAAGATTTGGATATTCTGCTTCTTTTGGTTGACACTGGGGAACCACTGAGGATCTTTGAGTAGATAGGAGAATAATGTGATCAGAGTTATATTAGCAGAATGATTGCCTGAACAGCTGCTTGAAGAATTGATTGAAGGAGAGATACACAAAGCCATGAAGACTAGGTAGGAGCCTATTATAAATAGTCTATATGAGTAGAATTAGCATGCTTGTATGTTGGTATGGTAGAGTTAGAATTAATGTGGTTGCAATAGGAGTGAAAAGAATGAAACAGATTGAAAATATTGACTTGGGTGATTTTTGTTATGTCTCCTGAATTAATATTTTAATAATAATCATTTAAATTTATACATGTTGTTTAGTCATGTTTGACTCATTTGGGGTTTTCTTGACAAACCAATGTGGTTTGTCATTTCCTTCTGCAGCTCATTTTATAAATGAGAGAAAACTGAGCCAAACAGGTTTAAGTGACTTGCCCAGTCTCAAAAGTCTAGAAGTATCTGAGACCAGATTTGAAAAGTGAGTCTTCCTGACTCCAGGCCTGGCACTCTAGCCACCATGCCAACTGATTCCATGGTTCATCAGTCGTCAATAAACGTTTTTGGTTAGACTTGGAAATGCTAACCTTTTGTGGTGTTTAAACATTTACGAATGACATTGCCTTTTTTTTTTTTAATTCTAGAAAACAGCATTTAGACAGTCCTTTGCTCACTTGCTTTCGTCAGGTCTTTCATATTCATTATATTCAACATTTCTCAACTGCCATGGTATTGTAAATAGGATTACATTTTCCTGTTTTTAAGCCATGTTTAGTGAGCAACACGGTATAAAACCTGCTTTTAAGGACTGTATTTGAGAATTACTTATTTCTACTGACAGATGGCTTGGCTCTACTTCACAGATTATGTACTTTTCTAATGAAGAGAATAGTATTCCATTTACCAAGGGATTATGAAAACACAAAGATTAAATATTTTACTATGAAAACAAGAATTAAGTTTAATAAACAAGTACTAATCAGATGAGAAGCAGAAAGTCATATAAGTACAATTAGCTGATTTACTGGTGAGAAAATATTTTTTCAAAATTCCCAAATTACATGCTCCATCTCCAGAAAACTCTTTCCCACCATTCAATGTAAAAACCTATCTTCAGAAACTTGTTGTTTTTCTTTAGTCATTTCCCATTCTTCATGACCCCATATGGGGTTTTCTTGGCAAAGATGCTGAGGTGGTTTGCCATTTCCTTTTCTGCATCATTTTCCAGATGAGGAAACTGAGGCAAACAGGGTTAAATGACTTGCCCAGGGTCACACAACTATTATATGTCTGAGACCAGATTTGAACTCAGGAAGATGAGTGTTCCTGACTCCAGGGATGACACTCCATCCACTGTGCTATCTACCTACCCTTTACAAATAGCTTTAAAAGGAAGACTGAATGATAAATTCTGAGAAAATAGTGCTTTAATGGTTCAAAAAATCTTCCTAACCCGTTGAATATATTGCAATAGACAGACCTTGCTGTTTCTAAGCAATGTGAAATAAATAGCTGAAAATAATTCCAACTGTTCTCCAGCAACTATCTAACAGATAAGCAATAAAAAAAAATCAAAATCAGTTCCCAAACACAAATTATCAATATCCATCTGAAAAATTTTTCATTTTCTAACAAGTAAAGAAAAAAATCCTTTTAATACTACTTTACATGTGTGTACATGTGTGTGTGTGAAATGTATTTAAAAGTGATAAAAGTCAATGTTGGCAGGGCTATGGAGAACTAGACACTCTGTATATAGTAGAACGAGAAATTAGCGTAGTCTTCAGACAGCAATATGAAAAGAAATGGAAAGCTACAGAACTGGTTATACCCTTTGACCCAATGATATCACTATCAGGTTTATACTCTAAGGGTGGGGCAATAATAGTAAAAAATTATTTAACCTGTGCAAAAGTATTGATGATATCATTATTTTTGAGAGAAAAAACTGGAAACAACCCATGTGTCAAGCAATCAGGGAATAGCTTAACCAAATGTGTTACATCATGAGATATTATTACAGCATAAAAAATAACTGATATGAAGAATTCAGAGGAATATACGAGGAAATATGAAGTTGAATTGAGTGAAGAAAAACAGAATCAAAGTAACAAGTGACTCACACCTTCGCCTATGTAAAATAATAATCCACCAGCATCTAAAAAAATAGAAATAAAAGAATTTAGGAGATACAGAAACAAAGTAACCAGAACATTTTTGTTCTTAGCACAGTGCCTGGCATGCAGTAGGCACCTAATAAGTGTTTATTCTATTGTATTGTATCATATTATATTATAAAGGTTTGGGGGCAGCAAAGTGGCATAGTGAAAAGAGTGCCAGGTCTGGAGTCAGACTCATCTTCCTAAGTTCGAATCTAGCCTCTGACACTAGCTGTGTGACCCTGGGCAAGTCCTTTAACCCTTGGGGTTTGCCTCAGTTTTCTCAAATGTAAAATGAGCTGGAGAAGGAAATGGCAAACCACTCCAGTATCTTTGTCAGGAAAACAACACATGGCGTCACAAAAAGTCAGACACAACTGAAACAACTACACAAGAACATTAGAGCATAAGCTCCTTGAGGGTAGGAAACATTTTATTTTTGTATCACCAGTTTAGCATAGTGCTGGCCATTTGGTGAGTAGATAGATGGATGGATGGATGGATGGATAGATAGATAGATGATCAATAAATTGATATCTATCTCAAAGTTTACTGTACATATATACTCATACACATATATATACATATACAATAAGCCTTCATATACATATTTACATAGAAATATTCTGTGTTTTGATTAATTATATATTAAATTGTTTCAATTACATATCACATATATGCCTATACATATATAATATATATAGCAAGCCTTTATATGTGACATATATGTATGTGTATACACGTACATATGTATTAAACCTTTATATATTTATGGTATATCTATAAATAGCATGTATATGTGTGTACATGTATATAAATATATATTATAAAAACTATGACTTGACAATTCCCTAAATACTTTACAGTTTTCTATGAACGTATTTTGTTGTCATATTTTCTTCGTACATCAGACATCTGATCCCCTCCCTGTAGTAGCTTTGCTATATTAATCCACCCAGACACCATTTCTGTCTCCCTGTTTGTCTTTTCTCACTCTTTAAACTACCTTATAAAAACTAATAAAAAGTACTTAGGAATAAAATCCCTCCAAAGGCAGCTACTTAATCCCTCTACCTGTGCAAATATGGTTCAGTTCCTGTTTTACATCTCCGGATTTCCATAGCTCTAGAAGTTACCTGGTGGAGGTTAAGAAAACTGTGAGATATAATTACTCACTCGGATGTTGAAGACTTGAAATTTACTCTAGGAATTAAACCTCTTATTTTTTTTCCTAATAAAACCGGAGAACACTTCCCTCCAAGCCTAGCCTAGCCAGGTAGTAAACATGCCACAAAGTTCTTCCCCTCAGGTGAGTGGTCTGGAAGAAGAGCCATGGGAAAAACGAGAGTAAGAATCAAGTTGGTTCAATTAAATAAACGTGTATTAAGTGACTACTATGCTAAAGGAAAAGTGTGAATAGGTATGGGCCCTGGCCTTGTGAAAGTTACAATCTAATGAGGCCATCACACACACACACACACACACACACACAATCAGTCAATCAGTGAACATTAAGTATTTATTAAGCATCTATTATTACCTGACACACACTGTGCTAAGCACGGGGGATACAAAGAAAAGAAGAAGATAGTCCCTGCACTCAAGGCATTCACAATCTAATAAGTATTTTTGTTGTCATCGTTGTTATTCAGTTGTTTCAGTCATGTCCAACTTTTTGTGACCCAATTTGAGATTTTCTTGGCAAAAATGCTGGAGTGGTTTGCCCTTTCCTTCTCCAGATCATTTTACGGGTAAGGAAACTGAAGCAAAGAAGTGACTTGCCCAGAGTCACACAGCTAGTAAGTGTCCAAGGCAAGTTTTGAACTCAGGAAGATGAGTCCTGACTCCAAGTCTGACCTTCTATCCACTGCACCAGTTATCTGCCCACTAAGTATCATAGCTATTGTAGTGATGGAAGACTTTAATAATCTGGACATCTAGGGCACTCTCCTTCTTTCTCAGTCTCTCTCTCTCTGTGTCTCTGTCTCTCTGTCTCTCTCCCTCCTTCCTTCTCCATCCATTTATTTGGATGGATAAATATTATATATGTATGTATGCACATGTATATGTGTATATGTACAGAGAGAGAGAGAGAGCAGCTTAGATCTGGTAGACAGAGTGCCTAAAGAACTATGAACAGAGGTTCTCAATATGGCACAGGAGGCAGCAACAGAAAACATTCTAAAGAAAAAGAAGAGCAAGAAAGAAAAATATTTGTCTGATGAGGCTTTACAAATAGCTTAGGAAAGAAGGAAAGGGAAAGAAAAAAGGAAAAGATAAGCCTAACTGAATGAAGAATTCCAGAGAATATCAAGAAGAAATAAGAATTTTTAAAATAAGCAATGTGAAGCAATGGAAGAACGCAATAGAATGGGAAAGACAAGAAATCTCTTCAAGAAAATGAGAGATATTAAGGGAATGTCTTGCAAAAGTGGACACAGTAAGAGACAGAAATGGTAAAGACTTGACAGAAGCAGAAGAAATTCAGAAAAGGTGGTGTAACAGTAAGCACCGCAACATACACGGGAGCAGCCTACTACAACAGGTTCTTAGATCTGCATTCATAAAATGAAAGGCATCTTTTGAGGGGTTAACAATCACTTTAATCAAGCAAAAGGCAGGGTGGCTCCTTAGCAGCTTCCCAGAGTCTCTCTGGACAAAAAAACACTTCCAGTCAGAAAGACCCAAAGTAAAATCTCACCCTCAGAGTATTTATATACTTTTTGGAGCCAGAGGGTATAACCCTCTGACCCAGTACCTCAACAGGAAAAAACAAAAGGTACTTGGGACCTCCTGCAAAACAACTACCCCAGTCAAGCTTCCTACAGTGAGCAGGCCCATCAATGAGTGGAAAAGATCCTCCTTTATCACATTATTCAATCAGAGGCACTTTTAGTAAAACAAAAACAACAAAATCTTAATTTGATTGCCATTACAGGTGGTAAGAATATACAGAAAAACTATATAATATCTTAACATCACCAATAGCCAGCATGGTTCGATTACTGATATAGAGTCAGGCATCCTGGAGAATAAAGTCAAGTGGGCCTTAGGAAGCATTGCTAATGGTAAGGTTAGTGGAGGTTACAGAATCCCAGCTGAGCTATTTAAAATTCTAAAAGATGATGTAATTAAATTGCTGCATTCAATATGCCAACAAATTTGCAAAGCTCAGCAATGGCCATTGGATTAGAAAAGATCAGTTTACATCCCAATCCTAAAGAAGGGCAATTCCAAAGAACATTCAAATTACCAAACAATTGTGCTCATTTCATATACCAGCAAAATTATACTAATGATATGCAAGTCTGGCTTCAGCAGTATGCAAATTGAAAATTACCAGAAGATCAGGCTGGTTTTCAAAGAGGCAGAAGAACTAGAGACCAAATTGCCCACATTCACTGGATTATAGAGAAAGCAAAGGAGTTCCAGAAAACATCTATTTCTTCTTCATTGACTGCACTAAAAGCTTTGACTGTGTGGATCACAACATGTGGCAAGTCCTCAAAGAGATGGGAGTACCAGATTATCTTATTTGTCTCGTGGGGAACTTATATGCAGGTCTAGAAGCAACAGGTAGAACCGAACATGGAATTGATTGGATTAAGATTAGTTAAACAAGGCTGTATATTGTCACCTTACTTATACACAGTGCAACATGGGAAATGTCATGCTGGATGAATCAAAAACCAGAATTAAGGTTGCCAGGAGAAATATCAAAAGTCTCAGATATGCAGACGACACCACTCTGATGGCAGAAAGCAAAGAAGACTTAGGTAATCCTCTTGACTCTGGTGAAAGAGAAGAATATAAAAGCTGGCTTAAAGTATAACATCAATAAAAATAATATGGCAACTGGTCCCATTACTTCTTGGCAAATAGAGAGGAAGGGAGGGAAACAGCATCAGGTTTTATATTCCTGGGCTCAAAGATCACTGCAGATGGTGCCTGCAGCCATGAAATTAGAAAAACATTTGCTTCTTGGAAGGAAAGGTATGGCAAATATGAACAGCATGCAAAAGAAGCAGAGACCTCAGTTTGCCAACAAGGGTCCATATAGTCAAAGCTATGGTTTTTCCATTAGTAATGTATAGCTGTAAGAGCTGGACTATAAGGAAAGCTGAGTGTCACAGATTCAATGTTTATGAATTGTGGTGTTAAAGAAGACTTTTGAGAATCCCTTAGAAAGCAAGAGTGATCAGATCAGTCACAGTACTTAAAAAATTAAATTCAGGCTTTTCACTGGAAGGTCAAATACTAAAACTGAAGCTTAAATGCTTTGTCCACATAATAAGAAAACAAGACTCATTGGAAACGACTCTGCTATTGGGAAAGACTTAGGGCAAAAAGAAAAGGGCTTGGCAGAGGACAAGATGGATAGATAGTGTCATGGAAGCAATCAGCATAAGCTTAGACAGACTTCAGGAGATAGTGGAGGACAGAAGGGCCTGGTGTGCTATCTGTGGGCCTTGGGCCACAAAGTGTGGGACACAATGAAATGAATGAACCCACAAAAAATGTATATACATAAATATGTGATATACATGTATACTTATATGATAAAATTGTGCTTTAAAGTTTGCAGAGTGCTTTACAAATATTACCTCATTTTATCCTAATATCCCTGGGAGGTGGGTGCTGTGATCCCCATTCTACAGATAAGGAAACTGAGGGAGACAGAGGTTAAGGGACTTGCTCAGGGTTACATTACTAGTAAGTATTTGAGGCAGGATTTGAGCTCAGATCTCCCTAACTCCAGGTCCATCACTCTTCTATCTAGTTACATATGTCCCTGTATATTATGTATACAACTGAATTCTACACATAAAAACGTAAGATGCAATGTATAATGTGTACACACATAAATAATACATGTATATATGGAGTACTGTTGGACCTCATCCTCTCCTTATTCTGGCTGCTTCTGGAACCATCCATTCCTATGATCTCAGTAGAGGAAGGGATGGAAGCTGTGCATGCAAGTGACTCTGCACAGGGAAAGGGGCTGGGGATTTTTCAGATTCTATCTGTGATATTTATACTACCTCAATGACCTTGGGCACATCACATGGCCTCCCTGGACCTCAGTTTCTCCATCTGTAAAATGGAGGGTCAGAGGACTAGACTAGATGGCCTTTGCCATTCCTTCCAGTTTTAGATCTATGATCTTTTTTTTTTTGCAGGGTACTTTGCAGCCTCCAGTTATGCTTAGGTTTCTATTTTCTTTATAATACTTTGAGAGGTAATGTGATATAGTAGAAAGAACAGTGAACTAGAGATGGTAAGTGATGCTAGAGCCCTGAGCCTGCAGCCAGGAAGAACTGCCTCGGACTCTTAGCAGCTGTGCCACCCTGGGCAAGTTACTTAACCTCTGCCTGCTTCGGTTTCTTCATTTGTAAAATGGGATAATAATAGCACCTAACCTCCCGGGGTTATTGTGAGCACCAAACGAGGTAATATTTGTAAAGCATTTAGCACAGTGTGTGGCACATGGTAGGCACTATATAAATGCTAGCTGACTATTGTATTTCTTATTATTAGGAGTAAAGTACTTTGCAAACTTTTAAAAGCACAATATAAATGATAGGCATTGTATATGTACTCACATACACCTATATAATATCCATTCAAATAGATGGATGGGGAGAGACAGAGACAGCCAGCTATTACCATTATCATCAGGAGTCATATCATCATCAGTCAAGCCCTGGCTCTGACCCATATCAGCTCCGTGGCCCCTTGAGTAAGTCGCTTAAATTCCCTGAGCCTTAGCTCTCCTATCACTGAAGTGCAAAGACCTGAATGAACACTGATATATGACTTTTAGAATATACCCCTGTCAAGTTTTGGAGGGGGAACTGGGCAGCTCTAAGCAAACCTGAATTTCCACATTGTCCTTAAGACTTTCTAAGGTAATTCTAGTCCTACAGGACCCATCTTAATTTGTAGAGTGAGACAGAAACTGGACTATCTGCTTCAGACTCCTCAGCATTTCTGCCTTTTTTACTGAGGCCTCTGGGGCTCTTGGTTGAACCTCTACCAGGTCAGCACTCTGTTCCATCAAATGTGACTGCATCATCTTCTCATAGGAACTGGCCTTGACTTTTCTTTCTTTGTGGGCCATTTAATCTCTGGCAGTTCACTGATAGGCAGTCACATGCCCTAGAGTCTGATATTTCCCTTCCAGCATTAAGCTGAAGTATATGCTGTATTGGTCTAACATAGAAGCCTCCCCTGCCTTCCTTCCTCCACCCCCATTCTGGCTTGTATGATGGGAAAACACCAGCCAATCCTCAAATCCACCATCTTGTCCCCAATCCTCTGGAGATAACTCCTGGAATTTAGTCTTCTGACAAAGGACATACTGTCTGATGCTAGGCCCATACTCATATCTTTCCTTTTTTTAAAAAAAAAAGTTTTTATTACAAACTTGACAAACATGAAAATTTATGTATACAAAGATCACAAAAAGAATTGTATGTGAAACCATGAATCTTTATTACATGCAACTTTTTTTTAAAGCATATTAAATTTTACATGGCAGTTAGCTAGCATTTTTATAGCTTTTTAAATGTAAAAGTGTATTTATTCATAACTTTTAAGAAGCTGATTCCATTCCTTCAAAAAGTCTGTAATATGGACAAAATGTCAGGAAAAATTAGACAGTAGCTTATGCCAAAACAAAAATACATACCTGGTGTATACAAACTTTAAAAAGCATGTTACAGGTAGTATGAATATAGATTATATTTAAAATACTTTAAAATGACATAGCTACAAACTTAAATTATTACAAAACTTATAGCAATTACATCTGTAATTTGAATATGTATACATAAAATATACAGTATCTTCATTTTGCAAGATAAAAAGAGGAGATGAATTTATAGATACCCTTTCTCATACAAGTTAAAATATTTGAATGGCCATGTGATTTTTAAAAAGACAGCAAGAACTTACATCACTATTTGCATCTTAATCTCCTTACGGTTTTGAGGAAATGAACTACTATTTTTGTAAGAAAAAAACTACTAAGAAAACTAGACAGCAATGTGTCTGTTGAATTTGTACTAGATTCCCTAGCAAAATAAAGAGTACTGCTCAGTTTGGGGGCATTTTATTCCCTTATCCTTTCAGTTCATATTTAACTCAACTTGGGGTGTACTAGCTAGATTTCTTTCTTAAAGAACAATAGGTCTGTACCCAAGCACCACTTAACGGTGACTTTTTGGGACCTCATGGTTCAGAGTGAATGTAATTGTTTCTCTTTTGACCAGCAACCCTAAGAGTTTTCCCTTTCCAGTTTGATTTTGTTTTTTTAATTAAAAGGACCATCCCTTGACTGCCTTCTTAAACAGGCCTATTCAATGAACAGGTAATGCCTCACTCAAAGTGAGACCTTGGTAAGACCTTAGCTTGAAAAGGCCAAGGTCTCCCACTACATCCTGAGCCATCTTCAGTCATCCTGATTTATATCTGGCCGGGAGACCCAGATGGCTCTGGAGGAGAAATTGGGGCTGGTGACTTTGTTCAGCCCTGCCTCATTTAAATCCAATTCACTTGTATTTCATGGCATCATCTTCCTGATGTCATGACAAAGGACAAATCACATAACCTGTAACATGGTAGAGAAAAGAAAGGCTAACCTACTGGGTGCCCCCATTTACATAGCTCTTAAAGGTTTGCAAAGTACGTTACCTATGTTAACTCACTAATTCCTCACAACCACCAAGGAAAGTAAGTGCTATAATTCTCTCCATTTTACAGATGAGAGAAACTGAAGAGAGTTTAAGTGATTTGACCAGGGTCACATAATTAATAAATGTCTGAGACTGGATTTGAACTCAAGCATTCCTGATTCCAAATCCCACACTCTATCTACTGTGCCACCTAGCTGCCTGGGAGAAACCAACTGGCCCTTAGGGTCCACCTTATTGGCCCTTTAGCTTAAAGTAAGATAACTTGGTGCACCTCTGCCTCAGTTAAATTCAATTCACGAGCAAGTCAGGACATTGCACCATGATATTGTCGGTCCTCTTCAAAAACAAAGGGCAAAGAACAACTGTAACAACACTGTTGTAATGAGGTGTACAAATTGAGGGACTGCCCCAAATTTAACTTCAAGTGGAATTAACCACTTGCTTCAGGCAGTGTTCTCAAACAACCTGACTGAGAAGAACTGGTCCTGGCCAACATGCTGGGATTGCTACCAATATCACACTCTCTATTGCTGGGACAAGAGTCACTTGTTTTCTTTCTCAGGGTATGAAGAAGATACATCCTTCTAAATTAATCTGAATCATTCTTGGGTCTTTCTGGGGTTTGTTTATGGCTCTAGGACCACCTGGTCAGTTTTGGATCAAAAGCACTTATAGTTGCTTTGTTTAGCCTAAAGAGACAGGCCTCTAACGATGAAATAATCACTAAGGCAAGTTAAGAAGTTATTAGCCTGTATGCTTTTGTTAGGCAGAGAAAGAAAATGAAAAGAGAGGAGAGGGAGAGAGGAAGAGAGGAAGGGATATACACACATACGTATATATGCATGCATATATTTATATACATATATATCCATATACACACAATATACACATATACATGCACACACATACATGCACATGTATGTATATATGGAGGGAGAGAGGAGAGAGACTGATATAACACTGCTGATGTACACTACTCAACCAACATGATGATTTGACCATTCTCAGCGCCAGGATGACATCCTATAAATTCTTTTGGGACAGGGGAGTAGAAGGGGCCTCTAATATTGAGGTTGTTATATCATAGTGGTTTAAAAGAATTCTGACACAACATTTTCCTATCATCCCCCAAATTATCTCTTGCAGTCTATACCCCTATTTTCATTAGTACTAGGTTTGTGGTGATTAGGAACAATCGTCCAAACAACCCTCCTTTGAGCTGTGAAAGTGCTCTAAAATGCTGCAGAAACCAAAACTAAAAATTGACCTTAGGACTTAGAATTATTTTTCTCAGTTGGATTTTTTATTTTGTTTTTTAAATATAAATTTATTTATTTAACTTTTTACATTCATTTTCATAAAATTTTGGGTTCCAAATTTTCTCCCCATTTGTCCCCTCCCCCCACCCCAATACACCAAGCATTCTAATTTCCCTATCACCAATCTGCCCTCTCTTCTATCATCCCTCCCTTCCCTTGTCCCCATCTTCTCTTTTGTCTTGTAGGGTCAGATAACTTTCTATTCCTCATTAACTGCATTTCTTATTTCCTAGTAGCAAGAACAATACTCAACAGTTGTTCCTAAAACTTTGAGTTCCAACTTTTCCCCATCCCTCCCTCCCCACCCATTCCCTTTGGGAAGGCAGGCAACTCAATATAGGCCATATCTGTGTAATTTTGCAAATGTCTTCCCTGATAGTCATGTTGTATAAGACTAACTGTATTTCCCTCCATCCTGTCCTGCCCCCCATTGTTTCTATTCTCTCTTTTCACCCTGGCCCTCCCCAAAAGGGTTGACTTCAAATTACTCCCTCCTCCCATTGCCTTCCCTTCCATCATCCCCCCGACCCTGCTTATCTCCTTCTCCCCCAATTTCCTGTATTGTAAGATAGGTTTTCATACCAAAAAGACTGTGCATTTTATTCCTTCCTTTAGTTGAATGTGATGAGAGTAAACTTCATGTTTTTTTCCTCAGCTCTCCTCTTTTTCCCTCCACTAAAAAGTCTCCTGCTTGCCTCTTCTATGAGAGATAATTTGTCCCATTCCATTTCACCCTCTCTCCTCCAAATACATTTCTCTTATACATTTACCTTAATTTATTTTAAGATATGGTCCCATCCTATTCAATTCACTCTGTGCTCTCTGTCTCTGTCTGTGAGTGCATGTGTGTATGTGTGTGCGCACACACGTGTGCGTGTGTGTGTGTATGTGCGTGTGTAATCCCACCAACTACCCAGATACTGAAAAGTTTCAAGAGTTACGAATATTGTCTTTCCATGTAGGAATGTAAACAGTTCACTTTTGGTAAGTCCCTTATGACTTCTCTTTGCTGTTTACTTTTTCATGCTTCTTCTCATTCTTGTGTTTGAAACTCAAATTTTCTTTCAGCTCTGATCTTTTCATCAAGAATGCTTGAAAGTCCTCTGTTTCATTGAAAGACCATATTTTCCCTTGAAGTATTATACTCAGTTTTGCTGGGTAGGTGATTCTTGGTTTGAGTCCTAGTTCCTTTGACTTCTGGAATATCTTATTCCACGTCCTTCGATCCCTTAATGTAGAAGCTGCTAGATCTTGAGTTATCCTTATTGTATTTCCACAGTACTGGAACTGTTTCTTTCTAGCTGCTTGCAATATTTTCTCTTTGACCTGGGAATTCTGGAATTTGGCCACAATGTTCCTAGGAGTTTCTCTTTTTGGATCTCTTTCAGGTGGTGATTGATGGATTCCTTGAATACTTATTTTGCCCTCTGGTTGTAGAATATCAGGGCAGTTTTCCTTGATAATTTCTTTTTTTTTTTTTTTTGACTATTTTGAGTTTTGTCCTTGTTTTTTTTTTAATAAAAATTTATTTATTTAACTTTTTGCATTCATTTTCACAAAATTTTGAGTTCCAAATTTTCTCCCCTTTTATCCCCTCCCCCCTCCCCAATACACCGAGGAATCTAATTTTCCCTATCACCAATCTGCCTTCTCTTTTGTCATCCCTCCCTTCTCTTGTCTCCATCTTCTCTTTTGTCCTGTAGGGCCAGATGACTTTCTATTCCCCATTAACTGTATTTCTTATTCCCTTTGGGAAGGCAGACAATTCAATATAGGCCCTATCTGCGTAGTCTTGCAAATGACTTCCATAACAGTCGTGTTGTGTAAGACTAACTGTATTTCCCTCCATCCTATCCTGCCCCCCATTGTTTCTATTCTGTCTTTTGATCCTGTCCCTCCCCAAGAGTGTTGACTTCAAATTGCTCCCTCCTCCCATTGCCCTCCCTACCATCATTTCCCCCCTAACATCATTTTGAGAGAACTATTGTCTTCAGTGAGCTTTTGAACCTCTTTTTCCATTTGGCTAATTCTGCTTTTGAAAGCATTCTTCTCCTCATTGGCTTTTTGAACCTCTTTTGCCAATTGAGTTAGCCTATTTTTCAAGGTGTTATTTTCTTCAGTATTTTTTGGGGTCTCCTTTAGTAAGGTATTGACCCGTTTTCCATGCTTTTCTTGCATCTCTCTCATTTCTCTTCCCAGTTTTTCCTCCACCTGTCTAACTTGACTTTAAAATCCTTTTTGAGCTCTTCCATGGCCTGAGCCCACTGGACATCCCCCTGGGATGTCTGGGATACAGAGGCCCCAACCTCCACATCGTTCCCTGATGATAAGAATAGTTTGTCGCCATCAGAACTGAAAGGCAGGAACATCTGTACCCCATCAAAGTAGCTTTCTATAGTCTTATTTTTCTTCCCTTTTCTGGGCATTTTCCCAGTCAGTTACTTGACTTTTGAGATTCCTCTCCACCCCCACCTCACCAGTGCTTGGGGTCTGAGATTCAAATACTGCTCCCCAGCCTCAGGGCTTTCAGCAGGGGTAGGGGTGGACTTAGAATTAAAATGGCAACATGAAAGATTGTAGAGAAGCTCAGCTCTCCAATATAGACACCTCCCCCCAAATATCTGTAAAGGAAACCAAAAAGACCAATGAAAAAAATGAAAAGAAACATCGGTAAGCTTCTCTATTCAGTCAAGAGCTGCTTACAAAGGTGACCAGAAGACAATGGAGACAGGCAGAAGGGTTGCATCAGGAAGCCAGTTTGAGCTCAAAAAAATGAGAAGATCCATTAGGGAGAAAGGAGCCAGATCTATTAGAACCAGAAGACAGTGAAAGCAGAAAGAATCCACCAACCACTTCTAAAAGGAAATTCCAAACTGAAAACACCCAAGAATGTCATAGTCAAAATCGAGTTCCCAAGTCAAAGAAGAAAAACTGCACGAAAGCAGACATAAGCAAGAAAATTACATTTTACTATATACAACAAAAAATATTATTATTTAATCTGTATATAACTGTGTGTGTATATGATTTTGATACTGCTCACTCAACATGATAGTTTGACCATTCTCAGTACTATGTACATATACATGCACAGGGTATGAAGAAGATACATGGATAGCATGGAACACATATACTTAAATGAAAAAGGCATCAAATTATAGGACAAAGATAGCAAAATTATAATAGAGACCCCAAATACTTCTTTCAGACCTAAATAAATCAAGCAAAAGAAATTAAGAAATAAAGTTAGGGACCTGAACAGAATTTTAGAACTTTTAGTCCATAAAAACGGGTAATACATTCTCCAAATGGGGAATTTTGTACATATAGAAATGGACCACATGAGTATAAGTATTTATAGCAGTACTTTGTGTAATAGTAAATCAACAAGAGTACATGAATGTAATGGAATATTATTATGCTATGTCAGAAATGACAGGCATGATGAATAAAGAGAAGCATGGAAAGATATACATGATCTAATACAAAGTAAAGTGAACAGAGCAAAGAAAAACAATATGCAAAAAACCCACAATAATATAAATCAAAAGAACAACTACAAAAAAATAAGAACCAAATATTGTGAAAGTAGAAAGACGTGTGGCTCTACAGAAGGGATAAAAGAAGACACCTTTCCCAGTTCCTCTGTAGAGGTAGGGATTCATGGGTGCAAGCATTGTATAATTTTTTTTCAATGTTGCTGAATTTCTTCCTTTTCTTCTTCGTCTTCTTCTTCTTCTCCTCCTCCTCCTCCTTCTCTCTCTCTCTCTCTCTCTCTCTATTTCCTCTCTCTCCCTCTCTCTCTTTCTCTCTCTTCAACCCCCCTATTTTATATCTTATTCTTATAAGCGTGGTTCTTTGAGAGAAGAGTGGGAGAAATCTAGATGATTTTTTAAAAAATGCTATCAACTGAATATTTCAAAAGAAAAAGGTAACGACTTCCATAAAATAATAGGATATAAAATAAAACTCCCAAATCTAACTCCTCCTGGATATTACCAGTAAAACCTAGCAGGAAGACATAAAGAAACTCTATTCAAAATAATTGTAGAATATATAAAATATCTGAAAGTTCAGCAACCAAGATGAAAAAGGAATTTTATGATATAAAACAGTCTTTACAGAAAGAGAACTCTAAATAATTGCCTAGAACTTCTAAACCTAAAAAATGAAATTTCAGTTGAAAGAATTCACTGATCGCTTCTAGAAAAAAAAAAAAGCAAAAGCTACAGACTCCAAGAAACATAATGGTTATATCTAACCAATTAAGAAAAAGTTCTGCAAAACAATAGGAGAAAGACTTTCAAATACAAAGAAAAGGATATTTGAATAAAACAAGAGTATTCCACATCCACTAAAAAAAGGAGGAAGGAATAGAATAATGTTTTCCAAAGAGCAATGAAAGTCAAAGCAGCCCAGGGTGACCCATCTTGCAAATCCAAGTGTAACTATACAGGACAAAAGATGGATATTCAATAGGAAAGAGTTTGAAACAATTTTAGAAAAAAAAATCAGAACCAAAGAGATTGCTTGCCTCTCAGATACTCCAAACAACATAAATGCAGGAAGAATGAATAAATGCAGCAGTTGAGGGCAGTAACAGAGACAAGTAAAAGATTTCTTTCTAAATATACATGAAGAGACAGAGGTGAGGGCAGAAATCTGTCAGAGGAAATAGTAAAGAGATGGATAGGGAATTAAGGACAGGACTCAGGTAACACTTTGCCTTCAGGTGAATATTTCTGTGTTACAACTGGGGAGGGTACATAAAAGGAGGGGAGGAGAATATAGAGAGGACTGAGAGACATGCCACGATCAAATCAAGGGCTAGCAATGAGAGAAAGATGACCTCTGTGATGTCAGAAAGAGAAGAGCCTACAGGGGAGTGGGTGATGAGGAATTGAAAAGCAGAGGAAAGGAAGGAGGCCTTACTTTGGAGGTGGGAGGGTGTTCCACTTATAAGTGCTGCTATAGGTGGAGGAATATAAGGACCTTACACTGGATTAGGCCTCGGGGATTTGGTGCTTGAAAAGTCTATTTGTCCTGTTAGGGAAGAAGGCAACTGGCACCTGGAGGAGTAGGAGAGCATGGACACAGAAGAGGAAATTTCCAGGCAAATGTAGGGGATAGGGTCAACAAGAGTGGGTGTAGATCAGTAGTGGACTACACAATCAGGGAAATAGGGAAGGTGCCCTACCACAGCCAGTGTCCTCCCTGACACCTATGATAATTATCATTGTTCTGGAAGTGAGGCACAATGGAAAAGGGAAATCCATAGGGTAAGTCTTAGAAGGCAAAGGGAGCCTAGAATGAATACTTTGGAAGTTCTGATTGTATAAAGAAAACATAGAAAAGAGAGAGACCAGATTAATGGTAGGGGTTACGAATCAGAGAACAAGGGTCTAGATTAAATAGAAAGGACTGATGGATAATGAAGAGAGTGAGATAAATCCTTATGGGGAAAGGGCACAAAAAATGAAATCTCGGAAAGAAGGCCCAGGACTACCTGAAGGTGAGGAGACAAAGAGGAAATCTGTTGAGAGAAAAAATAAGGGGGAAGAAGTATTTATATATATATATATATATCCACATATGGATATAGACATAGATAGACAATCAGATAAAAAAGGAAAAAAAGGAACAAATAAAACCCTAATGGAAAGAGGTGCTCTATCCACTGTCCAACCTAGATGTCCAATATCCTTCAATTGGGAAATGTCAAAATAAACTGTGGGACATGTATGTAACAGAATATTACTGTACTATAAGAAATGATGTGTGATGAATATAGAGAAGTAAGCAGAGCCAAGAAAATCACATGCATAGTAATTTCAAAAATGTAAATGGAAAGAACAATGCCATATCAAAAAAAGATCAAGTGGGACTCAGATTTCAGTATTGTAGAAATACAATCAGGATAACACAAGATCTAGCAGCTTCTACGTTAAGGGATCAAAGGGCTTAGAATATGATATTCCAGAAGTCAAAGGAACTAGGACTAAAACCAAGAATCACCTACCCAGCAAAACTGAGTATAATACTTCAGGGGAAAAAATGGTCACTGGATTTTTGGACCTCTTTTTCCATTTGAGTTAGTTTATTTTTAAAAGTGCTCTTTTCTTCTGCATTTTTGGGGGTCTCCTTTAGCAAGCTGTTGACTCATTTTTCATGATTTTCTTGCATTGCTCTCATTTCTCTTCCCAATTTTTCCGCCACCTCTCTTACCTGAGTTTCAAAATCCTTTTTGATCTGTTTCATGGCCTGAGACCATTGCATATTTATTTTGGAGGTTTTAGATGAAGAAGCCTTGACTTTTATGTTGTCTTCTGATGGTATGCATTGTTTTTTCTCATCTGAAAGGATAGAAGAAAATACCTGTTCACCAAGGAAGTAACCTTTTATAGTCTCATTTTTTCCCCTTTTTTGGGCATTTCCCCAGTCAGTTATTTGACTTTTGAATGCTTTGCCAATAGGAGGGTATTCTCTAGGGACTTGTAAGTTCTCAGTTCCTCCATGGTGGCACAATCAGGGGAGAGAATTTTACTCCTCTACTGACTTGTGCCCTGGTTTGGGAGCAACCACAAGCTTTTCTGCCTAGAATCTGTGAGGAGGATTCCCTCTCCAGAGCCTCCACCAGCTCCACCAGTCAGCATTTCTCCTCACTCCAGGACCACCACTCAGGACTAAGAGCCAAGTCATCGGTTCACTTCCCCCAGGGTCTTTAGGCTGAGTGCTCCAAAAATGGATGCTGCTGCCTCCTGGGACTGCCTGGGGTCAGGGCTAGGGCAGCTGTTCCCTTCTCATCCAGGTGAAAGAGCTTTCTCACTGACCTTTGAAGTTTTCTTTGGCTTTTATGGGTTGAGAAATCTAGGAACCTCCCCTCCTATCTGTGACTTCACATCCTGAAACCTGCTCTAGTCCTGTTGCTACTGCATGGTGGCTATTCCAAACCTGGTGCAATAGACTTTTCCTGTCAGCCTTCCAGGCTTTCTTTGGCTGGAAATCCCTTTCACTCTGTTGTTTTGTGGTTTCTGCTGCTCTAGAATTTGTTTAGAGTAATTTTTTACAGATATTTTATGGGCTGTGCAGGGAGAGCTTCTACAGGTCCATCTTTCTACTCCACCATCTTGGCTCCACCCCACCATGGCCTTACCTTTTTACCCTGAAATTATACCTCACAGTTCTGATGAAAATGTGGCTGCAGAAAGGAGAATTTGCCCCATCAGTTCCTTCCCTAATCTTAGTAAACTGCTGAATTGAATGCTGCTGAGGGAAATCAAAAGTGTATTAATTGCTCTGTGTATCTTGACTGTTGAATCTGTTCCAGTCTGTCAGACAACTCAAATTTGTTAAGCATTTGTACTGTGCTAAACATGGGGGATATAGAGACAACAATCCATGCTTTTGAGTTTACAGTCTAATAAAGGAGACAGAATGTGAACAATTATGAATGACCAAGATAAATAGAGGATATATTGGGGATAGTGTCAGAGGGAAGACACTAAGATTGAGAACTTGGACGAGCTTCTTGCAGAAGGTAAGACTTTAGCCGAAACTTAAAGGAAGTCAGGGAATTCGACAGAGATGAGGAGAGAGAGTGTTTGATGCATGGAGACAGAGGAATGAATACTTGTCTAACACTGCATTGAGGACAGTCCAATCAGGCAAATAGGAAGTAGCCACATCCCAGACACAGGTTTACCTAGGAGCCTGTGTGTTTATGGCCTTTAGTTTAGAGGGATAAGGGTATCCTCCTTGCTTCCTCTGGAACTTAGAAAAGAGATATCTGAGGGGTGAGGATTGCCCCAATAGCATATCCATGGAACTCTAGCTCAATTCCCTATTAAAAAGGATCTTTGTGCTGTGTCAAGTAAGAAGCAGCCAGAGGATATCTACACCTCTTCTGAAACAGGACATGGGCAGGGAAGGACCCTTCTATCATATAACCCCAAGGGGGTGCTACACAGGTAAAACCTGGAGAAGTAGCCCCATACTAGAGGTGCTTAGACTTTTCTGAATACCTCATTGTTCCCTTCCTTTGAAAGGGGTAATTTTGACTTGTTTGTCCACAGAAAGGAGAAAGGAAGGAAAGAAACAAACATTTATTAAGTGCTTATAATGTGCCAACAGGCCTATCATTTCTCTCAGATAAATGAAGTATATTGTAGGCATGGACAAGCTGAAGCCAGCTCTGTCTCCAAACAGCTGATTAATAATTTTTCAGTATGAGCACTTATACCTCAGAAATCCTCAATCATTGCTAATCAGGGCTTGATTTATTTTGTTGATTGTCTAGATTTATGAAAGTCTTAATAATGCAGATTAAACACAGCCTGTGTGTACTTGCATTTTTCTTTCAGAAGGTTATTAAGAATTGCTTTATAACCATTAACTCAGCAAGTAGGCTGAGTAGGAGATTCAGAGAATGCAATCATCACTAGAGGAGAGGTCTAGGGACTATAGGATAACAACAATGAAAATAATGATGATAATAATAGTAACTGGCATTTATATAGATCTTTAAGGTTTGCCAAGTGCTTTACATCCATAATCTCATCTGAGTTTCATAATACTCCCAATTGCAGGGAGGTGAAATCAAGATGGCAGAACAGTAGGAAAAAACATACAACCCAGTTTCTTCACTATGACTCTCCCACAAAGATATAGAAAATGCACTAGACAAAATCCTGATCAAGAAACTCAAGAAAAAAAATCACAGTGTCATTTTCAAACCCATGTTGGCATAAGGAAAGAGACAAAGAGGTTGGTGGACACTAGGAATGACTTCTGACCAGAAGCATGTTACACAGAGAATTCCACCACTTAGGGACTTAAGGAGGACTGAGATTGTCGACACTGGGACCAGCAACACTAGGGTAAGAAGAGGTCCTAGAAGTCTCTGGACTAAGTGCAGAGAATGGGAGAAGTTGCCATCTGTTACTCTGTAGCTTCCTGGATATATTTTCAGGTTACAGATACAGGGTGGACTGAGGAAGGGACCCATGTCTAGGAGTGATGAAGAGGAGTGGTTGCAGGTCCTAGCTGTGTACTGAATGAGGATCAAATTCAGAAGCAAATAGTTGCTGTGTAACTCTGACCTCAGGAGCAGATCAGGGATTCAATTCTAGCCTGGATTGGAGGAAGCATGCAATGGGATAAGCAGGGCAGGGATGCCCGACCAAAGGTAAGTCTGCAGTTTGATCGCTCCGAACCTGCAGAACTTCCCAACAGGCTGAGAGTAGTTAGTCTAAAAGCAATGTACTGGTACTTCTAGCCAGGAACAAGCCAACAGGGATCTTACTCAGACTCATCTAAACTTGGCTCAGAAACTTGCAGAACTCAGACCAGAAGAAAAATGGGAAGATATATCATCCTGGATCACATTTTTCTGGGATCAATGAAAGCTTGTAGGTTCCCAGCCTGAGCTCCCCTTGTGGTCTTAGAATAATACAACATTCAATACCCACAAGAAATCTGCAGATGGACTCAAGAGGACAAAAGCTCAGCTCACTCATTTCTCTAAGAAGTGTATAGAGTTCAGCCTTAACATAAAATCTAAAGTCAAGAAGTAGGACCAAATAATGAGCCTCTCCCTGTCTCCCAAAAGAAGAATTCTACTACAAAGAATTATTATGGTGACAGAGAAGATCAAGGCACAAAACCAAGAGAAGAGAATGATTTCAAAATATCTACAAGCAAAACTTCAAAGAAAAAGGCCACTTGGGCACAAGTTCAACCAGAATTCTTGGAAGAGATAAAGGAAAAAGTTTTTAAAAAAATTTCTTAATGAGAGATAAAATGATTTTAAAAATCATAAGAGTAGGTGAGGGGAAAAAATGAAAAAGAAATGAGAGCCACAGAAGATATGGAAAGGGAATTAACAGCCTGGAACGAGATAAAAAAAAACCTTACCCAAGAAAATAAGTCTCTGAAAAAAATAATTCACTAAATAAAAGCCAATAACTCCACAAGACATCAATAAATATTTTTTTAAAATACTGAAAAATAGAGAAGTTGGGTATAGGTAGAAATATATGGAAAAGTAAAGGCTCAGGAAGAAAGAATAAGAGAGGCCAAAGACTACTAGAATACAAAGAAGGCTTAAGCCTCTATATCCTGAATCCTCTTTGAGAAGAGAACTTATAGGAGCTGGACATCATGTGCACCAAATAACATTATAAGCAACAAAAATGTATTAAATTTTAACAGGAAAAGTATTGTTCTTACTGTGAATGAATTAGTTGTTCAGGGATACTCTATTAATTCCTCAGAGCTAAGATCAAACTTAGTTTAAGAAAAAACAACAACCCTGAACTTATCCTAACCTTAACTTTAACCATGAATTTAAACAAGGAGTAGATAGTAAAAAATTGGTAATTGACAACCAAATGACATAAACTTTGACTATAAGAATTTTATCCATAAGTTTAACCAATGTAAATTAATCATCAACCTATATACTTATTCTCCTGTCACTACAACATGTCAGTACATTGAATGAGTCATTCATAATAAGGGTATTAGAAATGAGCAAGTTTTCACAGGGGGGGTATTCAATAAAATAATCAACAACATTTTTACCATTTCAGAATTAACTGAAAGATGTAGACTGTGTTCGTGGTTTGTTGATTATGAAAAAGTATTTGATTCAGTAGAACAAAACACTTCCTTACATGCTTCCTACAGCAGTATCTTATCCACAGAGCGAGATCATTAAAGATTTCTTGGAAGACAGAACAAGACAAATAACCCTGTTTGATGGCCTTCTTATAAATAGGCAAGCCACAGAATAGAAATTAATGCTAACCAGAAAATTTTGTCAAAGGGATGGAGGAGAGGCAAATTAAATAGTGATACTTCATGGATGGTGAGATCCTTCAATTTTTCCTATCTGCGGATAACATTGTGATAATTGAGTCAAGTCTTAGAGCCCCCTAGAAGAGATCTATAATCACTCAAAAGAACTTGGGCCAACCAGTCACACAGGAAAAACCCTTTCATTTTTGTTCTGTTATTTTTCAATCATGTCTGAATCTTTGTGACCCCATTTGAGGTTTTCTTGGCCAAAATAATAGAGTGGTTTGCCATTTCCTTCTCCAGATTATTTTATGGATGAGGAAACTGAGGCAAATAGAGACTAAGTGACTTGCCCAGGGTCACACAGCTAGTAAATGTCTGAGGTCAGATTTGAATTCAGATTGTCTGACTCCAGGCCTGGTTATCCACTGAGCCACATAGCTGCCCCTATTGTACTGGAATAAAATTCTACCTAAAAAATGAAAAATATGAAAGGCACATGGTAGGCCTGAGAAACCTGCATCATATACTCATGAGGAACTCAGAAGGAAAGGATTAAAAGATGTCATTAAGAAAGTATGTGATGACAGAGTCAAGATGGTAGAGTAAAAGCAGTTACTTTTAGAGCTCTCCCCCCAAACCCAGTCAAATACCTGTAAAAAATGTTTCTGAACAAATTCTGGAGTTGCAGAACCCACAGAATGGTGGAGTGAAGCAAATCTCTAGCCCAATCCAGCCTGGAAGGTTGACAGGAAGTGTCTATTGCACTGGGCTGGGAGCAGAGCAAAGTCCAGCATGGGTCATGCTGCCACAGACAGGACCTGGGCAGGCCTTGAGGGGACTGAATCTCTGGCACCTGTGGCAGTTTTCAGACTTTACAACCCCAAACACTGAGGACAAATTGGAAGGTCAGTGGAAAAAACCTGTCAGACCTGTGTGAGAGAGGAGAGTGGTCAAGCCCTGGCCCCAGGACAGTGGAGGGGGTGGAGGAGCCCACTGCAGCCACAACCACAGTATCAGCAGGGGCAGAGGCAGCAGCTCTTTTTGGAACTCTAGGCTCACAGATCGTGGGGAAATCAAATAACTGACAGTACAACCCTCCAACCCCATTGGAAGCAGGGAACGACCTTGACAAAGAACTCAAAAGTCAAGTAAATAGTTGGGGAAATAAGCAAAAACCAGAAAAATAATTAGACTATAGAATCTTACTTTGGTGACAAGGATGGCCAAAATATACAAAAAGAAGAAGACAACAAAGTCAAAGCTCCTCCAAGAAAAATATGAATTGGTCTCAGGCCATGGAAGAGCTCAAAAAGGAATTTGAAAATCAGTAAGAGAAGTAGAGCAAAAATTGGGAAGAAAAATGAATGATGCAAGAAAATCATGAAAAACGAGTAAACTGCTTGCTAAGGGGGACCAAAAATTGCTGAAGAAAATAATGCCTTAAAAAGTAGACTAACTCAAATGGCAAAAGTGATTCAAAAAGCCAATGAGGAGAAGAATGCCTTAAAAAGTAGGAGTAGCCAAATGGAAAAAGAGGTCCAAAAGCTCACTGAAGAAAATAATTCTTTAAAGATTAGAATGGAGCAGATGGAAGCTAATGACTTCATGAAAAATCAGGAAATTATAAAACAAAAGCAAAGGAATGAAATAATAGCACACAATGTGAAATATCTCATTGGAAAAACAGCTGATTTAGAAAACAGATCCAGAAGAGACAATTTAAAAATTATTGGACAACCTGAAAATCATGATCAAAAAAAGAGCCTAGACATTGTCTTTCAAGAAATTATCATGGAGAGGGGGGCGGAGCCAAGATGGAGGAGTGAGAGCAGCTACTCACCTGAGCTCTGGGACAAATTTCTCCAGGTACCTCTGAAAGGAGAATCTGACCAAATTTTGGAGGTACAGAATCGAGTGGGAGACAGACGGTGACAGATTCGGAGCTCAGGTGGGACTGGAAGGTCCACGGGAAGGATCTGATCCGCGGGGGTGAGCCCACAGCGCACAGCACAGCGTGGCCAGCGCAGCACGGCCAGTGCAGCGAAGCGGAGGAGATCCGAGAAACCTGAGTGGCGGGCGGAACCAGAAGAGCGGCACCCGGGGCGGGAGACAAGCCCAACCGAGTCAGTGAGAGCCTCGGAGAGCCGGATATCAGCGCAGCAGCTCCTGGGACCTTCAGCCCGAAGATCAAACTCCGGTGAGTCACTTACTTGAACTTCTGGGAGCCAGGATGGCGGTGTGATCAGCTAATGCTCTCTCCTTCCCCCTTGATGACCGTGAAAGAACCATAAAATATCTCCCCAGAAAAATCCCAGATCAGTAGAATTAGAAGAAGGAGACCAATAGTCTCATAACACCTGAGACGAGGAAAATAGCTAAGGGGGATTCCTCATACGGTGGCAGAGGCAAACCGGAAGGACAGAGGACCCAGGGCAGGGAAAATTCGCACTAGGACCCAGGCAAGCCTCAGCACCAGGAGAGGAGCTCCAGGAGGGTTGGGAACACGCATTAGCATCTAGGCGTGCCTCAGCTGTCCAGGGGAATCAGAAAGACAATAGGGCAGTTGGGATTACCAGCCCCTGAGCTTGCCTTTGCCTCAATTCAGCTAAGGAAATCTCCTGGGACCAGACCACTTCTCTCCCACACTTAACAAGCTAAACCCAGGGCTGATCAGGGAAACACCAAACAAATACCTGCTTTTAGCTTTTTCACACATCAGCTCAGCAAAAAGTTCTCCAGCTTCTGACTGAAAGAACCAGAAGCCACAACACTCAATCAAAATCATGACTAGGAAAAAGAAGAGGGCCGAAAGAACCATAGAATCTTTCTATGGGGATAAGGACCAAAACACAAGCCCCAAAGAGGTCACAGCTGAGACTGTACTTTCATCTGAAACTTCAGAAGGGACTATGAACTACTCGCAAGTACAAGCAGCTCTCCTGGAACAGCTGAAGAAGGAAATAGAAGATAAACTGGCCAATGATTTTAAAATTATTAAGAAAGAATTCACTGATAAGAACATCTCCCTGAAAAGGAAAATTGAACAAATGGAAAAACAAGTTCAAAAATTAACTGGAGAAAATAAATTCCTGAAAGGCCAAATGGAAAAGGAAGTACAAAAATTAACTGGAGAAAATAGCTTATTAAAAAGAAAAATTGGGCAGATGGAAAAAGAGATACAAAAGTTAACAGAAGAAAACAATGTGATGAAGATTAGAATTGGGCAAGTAGAAACTAACGACTCAATGAGACAGCAAGAATCAGTCAAACAAAATCTAAAGAATGAAAAGATAGAAGAAAATGTAAAATATCTAATTGGAAAAACAACTGACCTGGAAAATAGATCCAGAAGGGAAAACTTAAGAATTATTGGCCTGCCAGAAACCCAGGATGGAGAAAAGAGCCTGGACAATATCTTCCAGGAAATCATCAAGGAAAACTGCCCAGAAGTACTAGATTCAGAGGGCAAAATAGTCATCGAAAGAATCCACCGTTCCCCTCCTGAAAGGGACCCCAAACTCAAAACCCCAAGAAATATAGTTGCCAAATTCCAGAGCTATCAAGTGAAGGAGAAAATATTACAAGCAGCCAGAAAGAAACAATTTAAATATCAAGGGGATACAATCAGGATTACACAGGATCTTGCAGCTTCTACATTAAAAGATCGAAAGAATTGGAACCCAATATTCCGTAAGGCAAAGGAGCTGGGACTGCAACCAAGGATCAACTACCCAGCAAAGTTCAGCATAACATTTCAGGCAAGGAGAAAGTCATTCAATGAAGTAAGGGATTTCCAGAGTTTCCTGACCAAAACACCAGAACTTAATAGACAATTCGATCTTCAAATGCAGGTCTCAAGAGAATCATAAAAAGGTAAACAGTGGGGGGGGGGGGGGGCGGGGAACAACTTGCTACTCAATGAGGGCAAGTTGTTCACCTCCCTATAAGGGAAGATGATATCTGTTTATCTCAAGAACTGTGCGTCTATTAAGAAATATAAAAGGGATAAGCATAGGGGGAACGGATATAAAGTAAATGATATCATGATAAAAAAATGTGATTTAAGTATGAGAAGGGAGTGTAATAGGAGGTGTGAAAAGGAGGAAGCAGGAAATGGCAAATTACATCACAAGAAGAAGTACAAAATCATAGTAGAGGGAAAGAGGGGAGGGAGATGAGCATTGTGTGAGAGGTACTCTCATCGGATTTGTTTAAAGGACGGAACAATAAACTTAAGTAGAAAATCCTAACTAGCTCTATAAGCAGTGGGAGGGGAAGAGGGAAGAAAGGGGAGGGAGGCAAAAGGGAGGGAAGAAGCAATAAGAGTAAAGGGGAGTAAAAGGGAGGGGGGCTAAAAGAAAGAGGGGAAGGCGGCAAGAGGAGGTGGTGAAAAGTAAATACTAGTGAGGAGGGGAAGGGAGACAGCAGAGCTAAAAGCACAAATGGTGGGAAAGAAGATGGAGGGAAATACACAGATTGTAATCATAGCTGTGAATGTGAATGGAATGAATTCTCCCATAAAACGGAGACGGATAGCAGAATGGATTAAAAGCCATAATCCAACAATATGCTGCTTACAAGAAACACATTTGAAACGGGGGGATACACATAGGATAAAGGTTAAAGGATGGAACAGAATATATTGTGCTTCAGCTGATGTAAGAAAGGCAGGAGTAGCAATCCTAATCTCAGACAAAGCAAAAGCAGAAATAGATCTAATCAAAAGGGATAAGGATGGAAACTATATCCTGCTAAAAGGCACCATAGACAATGAAGCAATATCATTACTAAACATGTATGCTCCAAGTGGTATAGCATCCAGATTCTTAGAGGAGAGATTGAGGGAGTTGAAGGAAGAAATTGACAGCAAAACTATACTAGTGGGGGACCTCAACCTCCCTCTTTCTGAACTTGATAAATCTAACCTCAAAATAAACAAGAAAGAGGTTAAGGAGGTAAATAAAACTCTAGATAAGGTAGATATGATAGATCTTTGGAGAAAATTGAATGGGAATAGAAAGGAATATACCTTTTTCTCAGCAGTACATGGAACATTTACAAAAATTGACCATGTACTAGGACATAAAAATCTCAAAATCCAGTGCAGAAAGGCAGAGATAATCAGTGCATCCTTCTCAGATCATAATGCAATAAAAATTATATGTAATAAAAGGCCATGGAAATATAAAGCAAAAATCAGTTGGAAACTAAATAATTTAATCCTAAAGAAGGAATGGGTTAAAGAAGAAATCATAGAAACAATTAACAACTTCATTCAAGAGAATGACAATAATGAGACAACCTACCAAATCTTATGGGATACTGCAAAAGCAGTTCTTAGGGGAAGTTTTATATCTTTGAATGCCTACATAAATAAAATAGAGAAAGAGGAGATCAATGACTTGGGTATGCAGCTGAAAAAACTAGAAAAAGAACAAATTGAAAATCCCCAAGAAAATACCAAATTAGAAATACTGAAAACCAAAGGAGAGATTAATAAAATTGAAATTAAGAAAACTATTGAATTAATAAATAAAACCAATAGTTGGTTTTATGAAAAAACTAATAAAATTGATAAACCTTTGGTCAATTTGATTAAAAAAAAGAAAGAAGAAAATCATATTACTAATATTAAAAATGAAAGGGGTGAACTCACCTCCAATGAGGAGGAAATTAAAACAATAATTAGAAATTATTTTGCCGAACTTTATGCCCACAAATTCGATAATCTAAATGAGATGGATGAATATTTTAAAAAATACAAATTGCCCAGATTAACAGAAGAGGAAATAGAATACTTAAACAACCCCATCTCAGAAAAAGAAATTGAACAAGCCATCAATGAACTCCCTAGGAAAAAATCTCCAGGACCAGATGGATTCACAAGTGAATTCTATCAAACCTTTAAAGAACAGTTAATTCCAATACTATATAGACTATTTGGGAAAATTGGGGAAGAAGGAGTACTCCCAAATTCTTTCTATGATACAAGTATGGTTTTGATACCCAAGCCAGGAAGAGATAAAACAGAAAAAGAAAATTACAGACCAATTTCTCTAATGAATATAGATGCAAAAATTTTCAACAAGATTTTAGCAAAACGAATACAGCATCTTATCAAGAGAATAATACATTATGATCAGGTAGGTTTCATACCAGGAATGCAGGGCTGGTTCAATATTAGGAAAACTATTAGCATTATCAATCATATCAACAACAAAACCAACAAAAACCACATGATTATCTCAATTGATGCAGAAAAAGCTTTCCACAAAATACAACACCCATTCCTATTAAAAACACTGGAGAACATAGGAATAAAGGGAACCTTCCATAAAATAATAAGCAGTATCTACCTAAAACCTTCAGCAAGCATTATATGCAATGGAGATAAGCTAGAGGCATTTCCAATAAGGTCAGGGGTGAAACAAGGATGCCCATTATCACCATTATTATTCAATATGGTACTAGAAATGTTAGCGGTAGCAATTAGACAAGATAAAGAAATTGAAGGAATAAAAATAGCCAAAGAAGAAACTAAGTTATCACTCTTTGCAGATGATATGATGATATATTTAGAGAATCCCAGAGATTCAAGTAAAAAGCTACTTGAAATAATAAACAACTTTGGCAAAGTTGCAGGTTACAAAATAAACCCACACAAATCTTCTGCATTCCTATATATTAGCAACAAAGTCCAACTCCAAGAGATAGAAAGAGAAATCCCATTTAAAGCTAGAGTAGACACTGTAAAATACTTAGGAGTTTACCTGCCAAAACAAACCCAGGGATTATATGAACACAATTACAAGACACTTTTTGCACAAATAAAGTCAGATTTAAGTAAGTGGAAAAACATCAGTTGTTCATGGGTAGGCCGAGCTAATATAATAAAAATGACAATTCTACCTAAATTAATCTACTTATTTAGTGCCATACCAATTAAACTATCAGATAATTATTTTCTAGAGCTGGATAAAATAATATCAAAATTCATTTGGAAAAACAAAAGGTCCAGAATATCAAAGGGACTAATGAAAAAAAATGCTTGGGAAGGTGGCCTAGCGCTACCAGACCTCAAATTGTATTATAAAGCAGTAATTATCAAAACCACTTGGTATTGGCTAAGAAACAGAGGGGTAGACAAATGGAATATGCTTGGCACTCAAGACACAGTTGGCAAGGAATATAGCAACCTCCTGTTTGACAAACCCAAAGATCCCAGCTTCTGGGATAAGAACTCATTGTTCGACAAAAATTGCTGGGAAAACTGGTTAACTGTGTGGCGGAAATTAGGCATAGACCCATGCCTGACACTGTACACAAGAATAAAGTCCAAATGGGTACATGATTTAGGTATAAAGATTGATACCATGAATAAACTGGAGAAGCAAGGTATAGTGTATTTATCAGATTTATGGAGAGGGGAAGAATTTTTTTCTAAAGAAATGATAGAAAGCATTATGAAATGCAAGATGGATAATGTTGATTACTTTAAACTGAAAAGTTTTTGCACAACCAAACCCAATGCAACCAAAATTCGGAGGGATGTAGTAAATTGGGAAAAAATTTTTACAGCTAAGCTCGGGGATAAAGGCCTCATTTCTAGAATATATAGAGAACTGACTCAAATATATAACCATCCAAGTCATTCCCCAATTGATAAATGGTCAAAGGATATGAACAAGCAATTTTCAGGGGAAGAAATCAAAGATATCTATAATCATATGAAAAAGTGCTCTAAATCACTATTGATTAGAGAGATGCAAATCAAAACAACTCTGAGGTACCACATCACACCTGTAAGATTGGCAAACATGACAGAACAAGAAAATGATAAATGTGGGAGAGTTGGAACACTAATTCATTGTTGGTGGAGCTGTGAGATCATCCAACCCTTCTGGAGAACGGTTTGGAACTATGCCCAAAGGGCTACAAAAATGTGCATACCCTTTGACCCAGAAATATCGCTGCTAGGACTGTATCCCCAAGAGATTATAAAAACGGGAAAGGGTCCCACGTGTACAAAAATATTTATAGCAGCACTAACTTTGTGGTAGCCAAAAACTGGAAGTCAAGGGGATGCCCATCAATTGGGGAATGGCTGAATAAATTATGGTATATGAATGTAGTACTATTGTGCCATAAGAAATGATGAACAAGAAGACTTCAGGGAGGCCTGGAAGGACTTATATGATCTGATGCTAAGCGAAAGGATCAAAACCAGGAGAACTTTGTGCACAGCAACGACCACAGTGTGCGAGAGTTTTTTCTGGTAGACTTGGAACTTTGTAATAACACAAGAACTTACTGAGAAAAAAAAAATCCTAATGTCGGTCTTCTAAGGCAAAATGCCTTCCACACTCAGAGAAAGAAATATGAAAGTCATTTGTAGAATGTAGCAGATCATGTTTGTGTGTGTGTGGGTTTCAGTGTATTATGTGTTTATTTGTTATATGATTTCTTCCATTTATTTTAGTTCGACTACATAGCATGACTATAGTGAAAATGTGCTCAATAGGAAAGTATATGTAGAACCTATACAAAATTGTATGCTGTCATGGGGAGGGAGGGGGGTAGTGGGGGAAGGGTGGAGTGGATAAAATCTTAACTTTAAGGAAATGACTGTAAAACATTAAAAAAAAATGATGGGGAAATTCAGAAATTGGTAAATGAAAAATGAGAACTGCACAGAATTTACCAGCAGGGTAATTCACCCACTACTAAGAAGGCAGCATTTGATTCCATCAAAATCAAAGTACAAGCAAAGCTTAGAGAGATGCAGGATTCCTGGCTCAGTAACAAGGCAGATGAAAATCAGTTTTATACTGAAAGTAATAATCCAAAGCACTTTTATGATTCCCTGAAAGCTATTTATGGACCAAAAGCTATGGTGCATCACAACTATTCAGTGCTGCTGAAGTCTCATTGATTAGTGATAAGGACATGATCCTAGAGAGATGAGCTGAATACTTTCATAGTGTTCTTAACAGACCATCATCAATCAATACTGAGGCCATTGACCGTTTACCTCAGGTGAAAGTCAATCCCTCCTTAGCTGAACTTCCACCTGAAGAAGAGGTTTTAAGGGCCAGTAGTCTCCTTTCATATGGCAAAGTACCTGGTGCTGATATTACTCCAGACAAGATTTCAGTCATACAAAAGCTGACTGAAATTATCCAGGTTATGTGGGAAAAGAAGGTTATTTCCTAGGAGTTTAAGGAGGCCTTCATTGTCCATCTCTATAAGGGTAAAAGGGATAGATTGTCTTGTGACAGTCACAGGGGGTTTTGTCTCTTAGTCATTGCTGGCAAAATTCTAGCTAGAGTCCTGCTTAATAAGCTGATCCTTCACCTGGAAAGTAGTCAATACCTGAGAGCCAGTGTGACTTCAGAAAGGGCCAAGGAACAGTTGATATGGTGTTTGCTGCCTCACAACTCCAGGAGAAATGTCAGGAGCAGAACAGAAGTCTTTACACAATGTTTGTAGATCTGACCAAGGCCTTTGACACTGTTAGTCATGAGAGCTTATGGAAAGTTATTTCAAAATATGGTTGCCCGGAGAAGTTCATCAATTTTGTACATCAATTTCATAGTGGCATGTTTGCCCAGGTCCTGGATCTGGACAGTGCTTTTGTGCCTTCCCAGTCACAATGGGAATGGAGTGAAATGGAGTGAAACAGGGCCATATGCTTGTTCCCATGCTTTTTAGCATGATGTTTTCAGCCATGTTGACAAATGCTTTCAATGAGGATGAACACAGTATCAAGGTCAACTATCGTACTGATGGCAAGTTCTTCAATTTGAAAAGGTTACAAGCCAAGACCAAAGTGGAGGGAGTGTTGGTGCATGGTTTCCTGTTTGCAGATGATTCTGCACTCAATGCAGCCTCTGAAGTTGAGATGCAACAAAGTATCAATCAATTTTCTGCTGCCTGTGCTAATTTTGGCCTAATAATTAACATCAAGGAAACACAGGTGCTCCATCAGCCACCACCACACCATCCATACATAGAAATAGAGAAGCTTTGAATGCTGTGGATAAGTTCAGTTACCTTGGTACTGTACTTCCCAGTATACACACTGACAATGAGGCTGACCCATGTATTGCTAGAGTTAGCTCAGTGTTTGGGAGGCTCCGAAGAAAAGTTTGGGAAAAAAGACGTATTAGACTGACTACCAAACTGAAGGTCTACAGAGTCGTTGTGCTGACCTCATTGTTACACGCTTGTGAAACATGGACAGTCTACCAGCGTCATGCCAGGAAACTGAATCACTATCATTCGAACTGTCTTAGAAAGATTCTGAGGATCACCTGGCAGGATAAGGTATCAGACATTGAAATCCTTGCTCAAGCTGAACTGCCAAGTATTCAAACTATGCTTTAGAGAGCGCAACTCCGATGAGCTGGCCACATTGTTCAAATGCAAAATGCATGCTTGCCAAAAAGATTATTTTATGGAGAATTCGCATGGGGCAGGCGATCACATGGTCACCAGAAGAAGCAATACAAGGACACTCTCAAGGTCTCTCCAGAACTTTGGATTTGACTGTGCAACATGGGAGACACTAGCACAGGACCACTCAGCATGGCAAGCCCATATCTTTGAGCAAAGCAGAATTGAGACAGCACAAAGTAAATACAGGATGCACAAATTTGGGATATCCATCCTCAATATTCATATGGACTATCTGTGTGCCCAACCAGTGGTTGAGCATTCTGAGCTTGTATTGGTACGATCAGTCACAGTCACACACTGAAATTTCACTTTATCATGATGATGTCATTTTGTTCCTCTCCAAAGACGAAGGACAACCGCCAACTATTCACTGGTCTAGCCCTTCTGTTTGTTAGCCAAGTGGTTTTGATGATTGCTACTTTGTAATACAATTTGAGATCTGGTAGGGCTAGACCCCCTTGCCTTGCATTTTTTTTTTATCGATTCTCTTGATATTCTGGACCTTTTGTTCTTCCAGATGAACTTTGATAATTTTTTTTCTAGCTCTAGAAAACAATTATCTGGTAGTTTGATTGGTATGGCACTGAATAAGTAAATTAAGTAGAATTGTCATTTTTTTATATTATCTTGGCCTACCCACTAGCAAATGATGTTTTTTCACTTATTTAGATCTGACTTTATTTGTGTGAAAAGTGCTTTGCAATTGTGTTCATATAGTCCCTGGGTTTGTTTTGGCAGGTAGACTCCCAGATATTTTATAATGTCTACTGTAGCTTTAAATGGGATTTCTCTTTCTATCTTGTGCTGTTGGGCTTTATTAGTAATATACAGAAATGCAAATGATTTATCTGGGTTTATTTTGTAAACTGCAATTTTGCCAAAGTTTTTTATTATTTCAAGTACTTTTTTATTTGTTTCTCTGGGATTCTTTAAGTATATCACCATATCATCTGCAAAGAGTGATAAATTAGTTTTTTCTTTGCCTATTCTAATTCCTTCAATTTCTTTTTCTTCTGTTATTGCTAAAGTTAATATTTCTAGTACCATATTGAATAATAGTGGTGATAATGGACATCCTTGTTTTACCTCTTATCTTATTGGAAATGCATCTAGCTTTTTGCCATTACATATAATGCTTGCTGATGGCTTTAGGTAGATACTGCTGATTATTTTATGGAAGGCTCTCCAGTGTTTTCAATAGGAATGGGTGTTACGTTTTGTCAAAAGCTTTTTCTGCATCTATTGAGATAATCATATAGGTTTCTGTTAGTTTTGTTGTTGATATCATCAATAATGCTGATAGTTTTCCTAATACTGAACCAGCCCTGCATTCCTGGTATAAATCCTACTTGATCATAACGTAGTGTTCTCGTGATAAGTTGCTGTATTCTTTTTGATAATATCTTATTTAAAATTTTTGCATCTATATTCATTAGGGAAAATGGTCTATGATTTTCTTTCTCTGTTTTGACTCTTTCTGGTTTAGGTATTAAAACTGAATTTGCATCATAAAAATAATTTGGTAGGATTCTTTCTTCATCAGTTTTCCCAAATAGTCTATAAAGTATTGGAATTAACTTTTAAACTTTAAATGTTTGATAGAATTTACTTGTAAATCATCTGGCCCTGGAGATTTTTCCAGGGAGTTCATTGATGGCTTGTTCAATTTCTTTTTCTGAGATGGGGTTATTTAAGTATTCAACTTGCACTTCTGTTAATCTGGGCAAGTTATATTTTAGAATATTCATCCATCTCACTTAGATTGTCAAATTTATGGGTATACAGTTGGACAAAGTAATTTCTAATTATTGTTTCAATTTCCTACTTGTTGGAGGTGAGTCCGCCCTTTTCATTTTTGATATTGGTAATTTGGTTTTCTACTTTCTTTTCTTTAATGAAATTGACCAAACATTTATCAATTTTATTGGTTTTTTCATAAAAACCAACTTTTGGTTTCATATATTAGTTCATTTTCTTAATTTCAGTTTTATTAATCTCTACTTTGGTTTTCAGTATTTCTAATTTGATATTTACTTGGGGACTTTCAATTTGTTCTTTTTCTAGCTTTTTCAGCTGCATGCCCAATTCACTGATCTCCTCTTTCTCTATTTTATTCATGTAGGTGTTCAATGATACAAAATTTCCCCTAAGAACTGCTCTTGCAGTTGTGGTAGGTTGTCTCATTATTGTCATTCCCTTGAATGAAGTTGTTGATTGTTTCTGTGATTTGTTGTTTAACCCATTGATTCTTTAGGATTATATTATTTAGTTTCCAATTAATTTTTGGTCTATCATTCCATGGTCTTTTATTACATGTAATTTTTATTGCATTGTGATCTAAGAAGGTTACATTGACTATCTCTGCCTTTGTGCACTGGATTGTGAGGTTTTTATGGCCTAGGACATGGTCAATTTTTGTATATGCACCATGTACTGCTGAAAAAAAGGTATATTTCTATCCTCATTCAGTTTTCTCTAGAGATCTATCATATCTACCTTATAAAGAGTTTTATTCATCTCCTTAATCTCGTTCTTGTTTATTTTGAGGTTAGATTTACCAAGTTCAGAAAGGGGGAGGTTGAGGTCCCCCACTAGTATAGTTTTGCTGTCTATTTCTTCCTGTAACTCCTTTAAATTCTCCTCTAAGAATTTGGATGCTATACCACTTAAGAGCATATATGTTTTGTAATGGAATTGCTTCACTGTCTATGGTGCCTTTTAGCAGGATAGAGTTTCCTTCCTTATCTCTTTTGATTAAATCTATTTCTGCTTTTGCTTTGTCTGAGATTAGGATTGCAATCTCTGCTTTTTTTTTTTTTACATCAACTGAAACACAATATATTCTGCTTCAACCTTTTACCTTTACCTTGTGCATATTCCCTTGTTTCAAATGTGTTTTTTGTAAACAACATATTGTTGGATTATGGTTTTTAACCCATTCTGCTATCCACCTGCGTTTTATGGAAGAGTTCATCCCATTCACATTCACAGTTATGATTACTGTAACTTTCCCTCCATCCTTGTTCCCCTCATTTATGCTTTTAGTTCTCCCTTCTCCCTTCCCCTCCACAATAGTTTTAATTTTTGACCACTGCCTCCTTCAGTTTTCCTTCCCTTCTTTCAACCCCCCTCTCTTTTACTCCCCCTTTCCCTTCCTCCTACTGCCTATAGAGCTAGTTAGATTTCTATACTTAACTGAGTTTGTTGTTCCCTCCTTGAACCAAATCAGATGAGATTATATCTCAAACAGTGCTCATCTCCCTCCCCTCTTTTCCTTTACTGTAATGTTTCCATGCCTCTTCCTGTAATGTAATTTACTTTTTTCTGCCCCTTTCTTTTCACATCTCCCATTAGAATCCCTTCATACCCTTAAATCACATTTTTATCATCACATCATTTAATTTATACCCACTCCCTCTATGTATATCCCTTTTAAATATCATAATAAATATGCAATTCTCAATATTAACAAGTATCAGCTTCCCTTATAAGGATGTAAACAGTTTGCCCATATTAAATAACATGTTTTTTTTTCTTTTTTCCTTCTGTTTACCTTTTTATGCCTCTCTTGAGACTTGTGTTTGAAGATCAAATTTTCTACTGAGCTCTGGCCTTTTCAACAGAAAGATCTGGAAATCCCTTATTTCATTGAATGTTCATCTCCTTGCCTGAAATATTATGCTTAATTTTTCTGGGTAATTGATCATTGGTTGTAGTTCTAGTTCCTTTGCCTTATGGAATGTCATATTCCAATCCCTCTGATCTTTTGATATAGAAGCTGCAAGGTCCTGTGTGATCCTGACTGTAGTTCCTCAATATTTGAATTGTTTCTTTCTGGCTGCCGGCAATATTTTCTCCTTCACTTGATAGTTCTGAAATTTGGAAATGATATTCCTTGGTGTTTTCAGTTTGGGATCCCTTTCAGGACATGATCAGTGGATTCTTTTGTTGACTATTTTGCCCTCAGGATATAGGGCCTGTGGGCAGTTTTCCTTGATGATTTATTGGAAGATTGTTTTCATCATGGCTTTCCAGTAGACAAATAATTCTTAAATTTTTCCCTCCAGGATCTATTTTCCAGGTAAGTTTTTTTTCCAATGAAATATTTTACATTTTCTTCTATTTTTCTTCCTTTAGATACTGTTTGAGTGATTTTTGATGTCTCATAGAGTCATTAGCTTCTACTTGCCCAATTCTAATTTTTAATAGATTGTTTTCTTCAGTTAACTTTTGCATCTCCTTTTCCATCTGTCCAATTCTTCCTTGAAAGGAGTTATTTTCTCCAGTTAATTTTCATACTTCCTTTTCCATTTGTCCAATTTTCCTTTTAAATTCTTCAGTGATTTCTTTTTTCATATTTTAAAAATCACTGGCCAGTTTTCTTCTACTTCAGTAATTTGACTTTTAAAATCCTTCTTGCGCTCTTTCAAGAATGCTCTTTGGGCTTGAGATGAGTTCATATTCCCTTTTGAATTTTTCAGATGGGAGTACAGTCTCAATGCTGACCTCTTTGGTATTCATGTTTTGGTCCTTGTCCCCACAGAAAGATTCTATTGTGTTTTCTTTTCTGGTTTTCTTCTTGCTCATGATGATCACCCTTTTCCTAACTTTTAAGGTGGATCTCTGCTTCTGGGGCACAGGGGGTTCTGTCCCCCAGTTCTTGTGCTTAGAACTTGAGGCTTTGTGTATTGTGGTCTCTGGTTCTTTCAGGTAGAAGCCAAAATGCTACAGTTTACCTGATGCTGAGCTGGCTGGTGTGCCAAAGCAGAGGCCAGGTGAAGTCTTTCTGAGTTTCCCCAGAGTTATCCTGGAATCTGCTGCATTAAATGTGGTCGAGGGGTGGTCTGACTGCAGGTCTCCTCTCTTGAGCTAGAGCATAGGCAAGCTCAGCAGTTGGTGAACCCTATCTGCACTGGTGTCTTTCCAATATCTGTTCTGAGTCATGCCTGGGGTCCTGGTGTTGGCTATTGTAGGCTCCACTTCCCTGGGACTCAGGATCTCCTCCCAGTTCACTGAGGTCAAGCTCTGGAACAGCTCTGGTCCTATACTGGTTCCCTTCAGCCACAGCAGGAGGGATCTCCCTTTGTGATTTTCCTAGCCTCATGGGCTAAGATACTGTTTACCCCCTTAGCTGATCCCACTGTTCTAGGATTTTTCCTGGGGAAATATTCTCTGGGTTTTTCAAGGTCACCAAGGGGAGGAGGATAGCATTTACCAATCACTCCACCATCTTGGCTCCCAGAAGTTCAAGTAGGTGATTTAGAGACATTTAGTCTGTGGGCTGATAATCTTAAGAGTGGTTGTTGCTGTTACCTGAGGTGCTGCACTTTTCTCTTGCTCAGTTCCACTGGGCCCTCGTCCTGGGCTGACATGCTTGAGAAACTGCAGTGCTGCTGCTTTTTCAGACCTCTTGGGGCTTTCCTATGGCAGGGTCTGTGTTGGTTGTGTGTGTGTGTGCTGTGTGCTCCTCCAGCCCTGTGCAACAAATCCTTCCTGTTGACCTTCCAGGCTGTCCTGAGTTGGAAATCTGCCACATTCTGTCTCCTATTATATTCTGTCACTCTAAAATTTGTTCATATTCTCTTTTTAGAGGTATCTGAAGAAGTATGTCTTAGAGCTTAGGTAAGTACTTGCTCTCACTCTGACATCTTGGCTCTGCCCCTCTTGTTGTTTCTCAAAACCTTAAATCCAGGGTACTCTGAAGCCCATAGATTGGACGGCAATAGGTCCTGCCCAAGCTCCACTTAATGACTGTTCTCTGGACCCTCCTGACTTAGAGTGATTATCAATAGTAACTGTTTTCTTCTCCCTTCCATCTTGATTTAGTTTTTTTTTTCTTTTTCTCATTAAAGGGTCCATTCCCTAACTACTTCTTGAAGAGACCTATTCACTGAATGAGCATTACCTCCCTCTAAGTGAGGACCTGAAGAGGCCTTAGCCTAAAAAGGTCAAAGTCTCCCATTGCATTCTGGTTCATCTCTAGTCATCTTGATGAATATATAGTCACTAGATCCAGATGGCTCAGAAGGAGAAAGTTAGATTGGTGACCTTGCATGGCCTTCTCTCACTCAAAACAAAGTTAAGTGAAAGTCATGTCATAATTTCTCTGATGTCATGGTCTTCTTCGAAAATGAAGAATGAACACAAGGGTAGTTGGAGGGATAATACACATATAGACAGAGGGCACAGGGCAAGTTGAATATGAAGGGATGATATCAAAAAAAGTAAAAATTAAGGGGTGAGAGAGAAATATATTGGGAGAAGCAGAAAGGGAGAAAATAGAATGGGGTAAATTATCTCACATAAAAGAAGCAAGAAGATCCTTTTTTAATGGAGGGGAAGGGGGGAAGATGAGAAAGAATGAACCTTATTCTCATCAGATTTGGCTTAAGGAGGGAATGACATGAACACTCAATTTGGTATGAAAATCTATCTTCCACTATCAGAAAGTAGGGGGGAAAAGCATAAGGGGGTAGTTGAATGATAGAAGGGAGGGCAAATGGGAAGAGAGAATAATTAGAAGTAAACACTTTTGAGGAGGAACAGGGTAAAAATAGAATACAATAAATGGGGGGCAGGATTGGAATGGAGGGAAATATAGTTAGTATTTCACAACATGATTATTATAGAAGTGTTTTGCATGACTACACATGTATGACCTATATCAAATTGTTTGCCTTTTCAGTTGGGATGGGGGGGTGGCCTGAGGAAGGAAGAGAAGTTGGAACTCAAAGTTTTAAAAAATGAAAGTTAAAAACTGTTTTTACATGCAACTGGGAAATAGGATATACAGGATAGAAATCTATCTTGCCCTACAAGAAAAAAGAGGCGAAGAGGATAAGAGAAGGGAGAGCAGATTGGGGGAAGGGGTAATCAGAATGCACACTGTTTTGGGGTAGGGGAAGAACAGAGATGGGGAGAAAATTTGGAACTCAAAATCTTGTGGAAGTGAATGTTGAAAAAAAAAAAAGAAACCAAGGGGCAGAATGCCAGTGATAAGTGAATATATCAGAACAGGGCTATGAATAGCCAGACCTACTTTGACTTCTGCCTAGTAGGTTACGGTAGTGAATGATTGTGAATATAAGAGCTAGTTCATGGGGATTATACAAATAACAGTATTTCCAACAACTTCTGATGTGATTTTTTTCTTGGGTGGTTGTTGGTTTGCTGTTTTACCTTGAAGTAAACCCATCCATTCTTTTAACCTTATGGAAAAACTATTTTTAAGAGGAATTGGCTGTAACATCCTGAGTGGTGTCTGATAATGAAATCCCTACATAATAGAGGTGGAAAAAAAAAATGAACCAGAGAAGTGAGTGATCACACACTATGCATGATGAGTTGAAATTCACTAATACAGGTGTTATTAATATTGTTGATATTTCAAATAAATATACTGTGACTAAAAAAAAGTATGTGATAGGCAAAGATGAAGTAGTCACATGGTGAATGGGAGGGGTAACAGGTGGACAGCCAGTGCTCTACAGGTACCCACATAATGTAAAGAGAAATTGAGGAAGGTTTCTACCATGTTGGGTGAATCCTGGGATGAACTTAGTGGAGGACACAGATAAGAATTCAAGATGGGCTGTGATTTGTGTCACTGGAGGTCACATCTGAATTGATGACATCAAAGGTCCATATGAGTATACAACTCTACAACATATGTGTAGTATTTATAAATATACACATGTACATGTATATATTTCTTCTTGTTTTGTGAATGATGCTTGACTGCTCATCTCCCTTCTATTTATCTGTCTTCTGGTCTTAACTATGAGTTGTATTATATAATAATAGGTGTTAAAGTTAAATTTCTAATGCAAAAGTCACATGATTGAGCTAATGATTCTGATGAACAATGTGTTTGGGGAAAATTTCCCTAATACTTTCAGCACATACTTTGATTTTGTGTTTTACTAAACATAGACATCTAGGTGGTGAAGTGGATAGAACACTGGGCCAAGAATCACAAGGATTTGAGTTCAAATCCAGCCTCAGACACTAGCAATGTTGCCCCTGACAAGTCGCTTAACTTCTGTCTCAGTTTCCTCATCTATAAAGCAGGAATAATAACAGCACCTATTTCTCAGAGTTGCAATGAAGATTAAACAGAATATTTGTAGAATTCACACTTGAATTGAAGCACTACATAAATGAAGCACTACATGGATGCTACTAAGTCAACTCCGTATTTCATTCCAATTTTTAAGTGCCTGAAAAACTTAACTCTGATTAGAAGAATGATGTACATTTTGCCTGATTCTAATAGTTTGTATGAAGGAGAAATACAAGTGGTAAATTCCATTATGCTACTAGTTTTTCCAATAAGGGCAAGGTGAGTGTCTAGAATAATTTGGATGTTAGTTATAAACATTCCACCAGATGCCAGTCCCCCCCAACTGTCATTCCTTTCATTAAGCAATAGCATTTTTTCTCTCCCTTTTCGCAGTTCCTTTTGTAAGAATAGGCAAGGAAAACTTATGTTGCCTTTGCTGTCCACTGTAACTGAATTTAAAGGTGCTCTAAGGCAAAAGATGCAATAAGCCCATTTTAGTGATATTTCTAGTCTTTTTGAATTTGCCATAAGTCACCCACCTCCTTGCACCCCCACTATCAGGAATGCATTCCCTCCTTATTGCCACCCTAAAGGTTTAGCTTACTTCAAGGTGTCAAGCTCAGGTGTCATCTTCCCAGTTTTTATTGCTTTCACTCCATAGTGCACAATTTGTATCCTTTCCTTGCACCCAACAGAATGCAAGATTTTTGAGGTTAAGGACTGTTTTTAAATTGTGTCCCTAGCACCCTGCACATACTTAATACATGTTTTCTGAATTGAATGACTGTCCACATACTAATTTTATTTTTTAAAAATTCAGTCTCAAGAAAATCTTAGAATAATAAGGGCCCTCCAACATTTAATCTTTCATTTGTTGTTCAAAAAGTATATTGTCATATAATTTTTCATAATAGGAATTAAAATTTTTTAAATTTCAAGTTTTCCCTTTTACCAATCTAATTCCTATGTTTGGCTTGTTTAACATCTTTTCAAAGTCTTTTAAGTTTTCTAGCAACAGCTTCACATAGAATAATTATTCTCAGAACTCTGCTTCACAACTAATTATCTTTAGTATCTCAAAGTTCCCGAACTTTGTGCAATTCCCTCTGATATGTTACAACTTCTCTACATCTTGTAGCACTGTCTTTAAGAGGTGACAAGGTCAAAAAAATTTCTCATCCTGGAGCCTCAGATTTATGGCAATTGGTCCAAAAGTTGCTGGGCCCATGTTTTCTTTGTGGCAAGATCTGCCAAATCTTGACTGGTATGGCTTTTAAGGACCCAGAGTCACTTTTATGTGTTGAAGAATCAGAGAACTTAGTTAACCAATTATAAAATCCTGGGAGATAGAAGCTTCTGACTTTAGCAAGCAATGTTAAAGCTGGAGAAGAGGATATTAAATTTATTTCCATTCCTGTACATGCAAAATCTTTGAAAATAAATGGATATAACATTTAAGGTTTTAATTTCAACACTTACCAAGTTTCTTCTGTACTTTGCAAGGTATTAAGTAAAATAGGAAGTTTAGAATGAAAATAGTCCCTGCTGTTATGGAACCTTACGATGTAGATCCCCAAAATATTAAATTGAACCAGAAGTGAATGTTCAACATCATATTGGTGAGGACACAGACTTGTGAGACATCAAGAATGCTACTGTAATTTAATGCTAATAAAACTTGTTAGCATAAAAAACGTCAAAAGGAGAGCAAAGAATAATTGTGTTGATGAACATACATGGAATACATAGAGACAGCAGGGATCTTAAAGATTTTCCAGTCCAAACCTCTTATTTAACTTCTTTTTAACTTCCTGCCAAAGAGAAGACAGAAGCACAATCTACCTTACATAAATAATTTATTAGCACATGGAACACAGAAAGCATAAATAGTTCATTCAAAGCCTTACAATGGCTAATTACTTTAACAAACAACCTGTAACTTACTGATTACATACTTCTTTAAAATATAATGTAATCTTAGCAGTCACAGAAAAAAGTTCCACATGCTGAATTGTCACATTTCATTTACAACCCGATAATGAAAAAATTAGGTACTGGAGACTCATTGGCTGATCACTGAGTATCAATGCTGTAAACCCTCTAAATTCAGGAATAAAACAACTGGAGGTGAATCTGTCCCTAATTAATTCTAATTCACTGGGGGGATTAATTTTTGTCACTTTGAGGGAATTTTCATGAGGACTTAAAAAAGCCAGGTTCATTCCATATTCTTGTAAAGTTAGGTCATGGTCTATCTATATATAATACCTTTATTTTTATTTGTCTAGATCATGTTAGTTTTGAAAAAAAAAACTGAACAGTAGATTTGATGGCAGAAACAACACAGCACCTGTTAGTAGCAATTACATCATTCTCTCAGATAAAAAAAAATCCAGTAGATATTAAAAATTTGAACTGAAATATATATCAGCAACACAAATCTGGATTTTTTATGTAGACTTTCTAAAAGTACCACTCTGCTGGTTTCTAACCCTAAATGACAATGCCACAATGTCTTTCCTTTTTATATTTGTCAGGACAAGTGCACAAAAAAATTTTCTTAAGGATGCCTTTTACCAGACAGTATCAAAAACCCAACGCTTTAAGAATGTAAAGATAAATTAAAAGAGTAAGAGTGCAAACTTTCGATGTTGGCACAATTGAAAAAATTCTCAATAAGCCTAATATGTCCAGATAATGCATCCACTTAAAAGGTTTTTTGTAAACATTAAAATATTCCTCCTGACTGAAAATATCTTAATTACTGGCATATCAAAGGGTAGTGGAAGATTATTTCTGTCTATAGAACTCGTTACAGTAAAACAAATAAAAATCCAAGCAAAAAGCAAACTGCAAAAATTGTGGGCTGAAGATAAAATATACCCACTGGGTAATCTGAAGCTTATAAAGCGCCTTGAGCGCATCAAGTAGAAAGGCACTATATAAATGTAAGTTATCTGAAATAATCATTTACGAATCAACAATCTGTTTTAGCATTTATTTTTAAATACAGAATTTGAAAATATCAATTTACAACAAAAGTGATCTTCCTTTTTAAATAATCCAGGTGAAATCTGTATCTCCTTACTGGAAATCTACTGATACCTTGGACTATTAATTGAATTTTCTTTCAAGTTTTAAATTAAATATCCACACAGCATTTCCAGTCCACAAAGTGTTGGTATGGGGAAATTAAGCATGTTACAAGTAGATTTTGCATAGTGACAAGATTGTGTGATTTGCTTCAAAAGAATGACTTTTAAATGGTGCTTTTTCATCAAAATTAATGGAATTAAGAGTATATGTTGTGATTGTTTATGATGCACTCCTGTACAAGTCAGATTTTTAAAACTGTCCCCTTTAACCTAGCATTAAAATATCAAATTGAACAATGAAAATGGAATTTAAGGCTGCCCTCCCATGCTCTTTGCATTAAGGTTACTCAAAGCACGTGCCAGGAACCTCAATTACTCATGCACACACAGACATTGACAAAGGCACATTTTGAAGAGAGCTCCTCACGAACATCATCTCACTGATCAGTGATCTTCTTTCGCTGATTATTGCCTCCCTTTTAAAAACATTATATTGAAGTGCTATTTTTTCATTGAGGGTTTTTCATAATGTTCTAGGAAAACAGATGAAAGTACTAGTCAATAACTGTACGATATTACAGCTGGGAGGGACCTTGGAGTTTCAGCTTGTTCAACACCTCCACTTTATAGATGTGGAAATTGAGGTAAGTGACTTAGCTTAAGTCACACAGTTAGTTTGTGGCAAAGGCAGGGCTAGAATCCAGGATCTCCTGACAAATCTTAGGAAGAAAAGTAATGCATGATGACACTTTATGACTTTAAACCAACATATGTTTTGAGGGCAGAAAGCTATATAAATAGCCTGAGAACACAGATTATTGGAAAACTGAATGGGAACTTTGTGTTACATATATATGGATTACTAGTTGCAATTTTTTGAAACATAAATCTCTTTTAAAAAATCAAGGAAGAGTAGTAAATCCACTATTATTTGTTCATTTCTTGGGAAAAGTGAAATTTTAAGTATCTGAATGACACTCTTCTTATAACAGGTCAAGAAAAGTAAAATAGCCAGTAAAATTTATTTTAAAATGCACACACACGTTCAGCTTTAATAGAACTAAAATACAATCCAAATGGGGGAAAAAACTATTTGATCCCAAAGTACCAATATGGAATGATTTCATATAGATATGTGGAATTTGTGTAAGGTGAAGATTTGATTATAATGGAATTTCTGACATAATTTAACCTATAGAAATGCTACTTATCCCTGCTAGAGTTTCACAGTATCTGGCCTATTTGATGTTATTTGTTGAATCACTGGCACAGGGTGCCGTTTCAGCAGTTTGTATTCCATAGCCAAAAATCTGTCATGCACCATCAAGTGTGACTAGAGAAACACCAAAAAGCTTTGTTTGATTGAAACTGATGGTTAAATTTTTATGGAAAATAAAGTTGTAAGTGCTTAGCAGTGACCGATAGCTGGTAGAAATATTGGCAGCCTCCTTTCCAAAGATAAGTAAGTAAATCAAGACATCTATGAGAAACATTCAAATATTTTGGCAATGCAGAAGATGTAAATGTCCATGAAAATCCATGAGACGCTTCCAAAAATACTCAGTTACTTGACAATCCAAACTTTACTCTTTGCTTAAAGAAGAAAATCAAAATTCAACAAACATAGCCAGTTGGCAGTCCCAAGAGGGGCCTCTTATAGAGTCATTTCAATGATTAATTTCTGTGGGGTTTTCTTTTGGGCTTTTCTTCATAAGACTCTCCATACTCATTAACTCTGCTCTTATCCACAGGATAAAGCCTGAAATAAGACAGTTTTAACAGAATTATTCTTTCCCATATGGCATTTTAAGTTATAATTATTATTATCAAGAAGGGGGAGGGGGAAGAACAGCGGAAGGTTACACTTGATTCATTTCCCAATATCTTGTAACAGACTACATAACTCATCTACCATTAAGCAGTACAAGTTAAACAGTGTGAACATATTAAAAATGTGAAATTTCAGAGACTTGGCTGCCAATGAACCCAGGAACCTAAAGTGATAATACAATTGTTTTTGTTTAAGTCCACTTTTTTAACAATCAAAATTTAAGTCTGTTACTCTTCTATTAAAAAAATACAAAAAAACTCCACTCTGAAAGATAGCTATTCAAAGGAAGGAGAGGAGTGAAGACAGGAAAAGGGAGAAAGAGGGGGGAATGAGTCCACCTTGGTCAGGAGAGAGGGAACCTTGAATTCATTTTTCAGCAGTTGGGAAAAAACCAAAAATTCTACAACCTTTGGTTATGGAGACTTGTCAGTTATTAAAAATTAACAAGCCATAAACTGATCAGGTCTGTTTTAGAATTCAAACAACAAATTCAAATGTGACAGTCAGTAGGAGAATCAAACTAGATTATTCCCCTTTTTTGTCTCCCATTAATACTGCAGAGCAGAGAAATCTAAGCCTGCTGAAAGAACCTCCCTCCTCAAGCCTTCTACCTCATCCTCCCCATGCCCTATCCTTAACTCATACTTTACCACTAAAAGACTATCTCCTAGGAGCTCCCCTCTTCTCTACATCTCAACTCTTTGACATAACATGCTCCCCCTTCTCCTTTAATCCAATGTCTAAGGAAGAGGTGATGCTTCTCCTTGCTAAGTTCAACTCCTTTATAAAATACTTTTGGATCCTCCTGTTTTTTCCTAAAGATTGCTCCTACAATCATCTTCTGCCCCCACCTCTCATCTTAAATTTCTCCTTATTTACTAATTCCTTCCCTGTTGCCTATCAATATATGTCCAAGTCTCTCCCAACCCTCAAAGCCCTTCCTTCCCTAGACCCTATCATTCCCTCCTCCCTGTCAAGTTACTGCCTTTTCTCTTTCCTCCCCTTTTCACCCAAACTCCTGGAAAAGCCTTTACTTCAAGTTCTCTTGCTCTCTTCTCAGTCCTTTGCAAGCTGGCTCCTGACTTACCCAACTGAACCTGATCATTCCCAAGCGTCCAACGATCTAGTAATCACTGAATCTGATGGCCTTTTTCTCAGTCTTCATCACATATTGACCTCCCTCCTGTATCCAACTTTGCTGATCACCCTCTCCTTTTAAAGAGACACTCTTCTCTGGATTTTGTGTGACTGCTTTTGATTCATCTACCTTTAGGAACTTTCTCAGGATTCTTTAAAAAAAATTTTATCAGCTCTATAACACTCCTAAGGTTCCATCCTGAACCCACTTCTCTCTATACACTCTTACACTTACTTAGTGACCTCACTAGCTCCCTTCCACAGGTTCAATGATCATTTCTATGTACGTGATTCCGAGACCTACGTATCCATTCCTTGTTCCATGTGAAGCTCTCCAACTGCCTACTGCACATTTGAGATTCTGTACCCCATGCATTTATCGCCTTCTCTTCTCATCTCCACTTCTTGGAATCTTTAGTTCAAGAATCACCTTTGCCAAGAAGCCTTTTCTTATCCCTCTAGCGTGCTAGTGCTCCTACCCTGTTATCTTGTATTTTTTAAGGAAACGTTTTTATGTGTACATTTTCTCTCCTGAAAGAATGTAAGCTCTTGAGGGCAGACTTTCATTTATGTCTCTGTATTCCAACTGATTGAAACACAAATGCTCAATAAGTCTTGCTACCTGATTATAATCTTTGGAATATAATCTGCAGTCAGTTGGAAAAGATTCTCTCGGACTGGGCCATTGAAATTATGCTGAAGGATACAAGAAGTAGCTGGTATAAGTCTTTCCTTATAGAACATATGAAGATTAACTCAACTGTAGTATATCAGAGTGCTGTGATTTTTATAATCAGTACTATGACCTAAACAGAAAACCCTGGAATGAAGGGTAGTCAGGCTATAAAAATGAAATGTCATTTTTATTACCACAGCTCCATTTAAGAATATTCAATACCTTTTCTCTAACGCTGTGCTCATAAAACAATCTTCTAATTTGTGATTTAGTCTCGAGTGGACTTAACCCTTCAAGAGGCAGTGTCCTATTTAAATGACAAGTAGTAGTTACCTTGATAACTCCCATTAAAAGATGATAATTTGGGAATCTAATAGTTCATTTTGTTTTAAAATTAACTTCCTTAGAATATAGTTGATTTCCCTAGAGTGGGACAACATCAAGTAAACTAATAACACCAAATTTCTAAACTTGTAAAACTGAAGACTAGCACCTGGGTACCTTTCACTAGGGTACAAAAATCTCAAGCCCTAGCATGCACAGAGTCTACACCACAATTTTAATGGAAACATTCTATAAAACAAAATAGAGGTAGGAATGACACTTCAAAATCTGGTATAATTATTTTGAGTCAAACTGCTAGTGACTTAGCAAATAAACTAACGAATCCTTGTATGGGACTAGTGCTTGTAAATGCTCATTCTTCAAGTGAAAAATGAAATGATTTCAAATGAAGTTATGCCCAAGGTCTCATAAACATACAACAGCACATTAAAAGCAAGGGAGGGGAACATAAAAGTAAACAGGGAAAAACTTACCATCTTTGGTAAAGGTAAACAAGAAATACCACGTCATCCCTAAAACATGCCAGCCTATGTGATGTTGGCATAGTGATGATAAAAGCAAAGATATCATCAATGAATGTATTAAAAGCCTGCAAAAGTAGAAGGAAATACAAGTTAATAAATATTTAGTATCATATTCACTTCTGTAACCTGAGTGAATATGACTGAGTAATAATTAAGGGGAATATTCAGTGGCTTAGTTGAGTAGAAATAGAAACAAATACTTCATACAGCAGAAAAAGAGCACTGATAACTGCCTCTTCTTACCCCTCAATACTTCCTTGTACACTTTTGTTATTCTTCTATAGTATCAAATATTCTCACTTGTCACACTAAAACCCTGATTGAATGCATAAATAGAAAAATCCTCTTGTCATTGACTAAAAGTTAAATAAAAAGGAAAAATGCGCTCTATAGACTAAAACATTAATAAAGCGTAGCTCAAGTTCTATCCAACTAAATTCTAAAAGGTACCTATATCTTTGGCCCATCAGCAGCAATTTTCTAGTTAATTTTAGTTCTCATTACTGTAAAAAAAGACTAAACCTAACAATGATGGATATTTCCCTCAGTCTCTAAGATTACATCCCAAAGTGACCAACTAGCAAATGGATATGATATGCTCTTGTTTTCTATAACCAATACTACTTAATCCAAGAGAAGACTGGAACAATCCAAATCACTCAGTAGCTTGCAGAAGGTGTTCAAAAGGTAGTTTAATGAAAACAATAGGTCACAAGTAATCTTTTGTAAGGTTTTCACCAAAGACATCAACAAAGTTGCAATCTATTTAATGAGCTCACAGAAAAAGTCATTGCACTGCCACTGAAAAGTACATCTCGAAATCCAAAAGCAATAGGTACTAAGCTGCCTCATTGTTCCTCTCAGACAATAAATTCACTTTATGTATTATAACAATATTATAATAGACAATGTAATATATAAAATATATAATGTAGTATGTAATAAATATATAATTCAACTTTATGTTGACAAGTCACTGTCAAAGTATAGAAAAAACTGTCCCTCAATGAAATAAGCTAACTTATTATCACCATACACTGCAGAGTTCTTTCACTCTCTTTTTTATGAAGAAATCACTCTCTAAGACACAAGGAACTATTACTGTGCTCACCACTGAGCAGAATGGAAACAGATCTAGGTAATACTGTGCATTCCTGTAGGAGCAGATCATCATAGGACTTTTTAAAATCCAAAGAATGATACCATGGGAACAGTCAAATAAACCACCATTTTCCTCCATAGCCATAAAACTCAAGGTACCTCTAGTTCTAAAACTGGGCAGCACTGTATTTGAACTAGTAAGTCAAAGTCTTACTATATCCTTTCCTTCATGGGATTTAACATGATTAATTACGGTAGTAAACTTGCAGAATCATGCTTGACACTTAGAAGTTTAAACTAGATCTGGGTATATCACTTCATTATTTGGATTTCTGATTTATGTGTTTTAAAGGAAAAAAAAGATTCCAAAAATACTTCCTAAAAGAGATTGGCCATGTATTTCTAAATCAGAAGAATTTGTAAGACATCCATATTGTCTAATTATTTTCTGTTTGAAAGCTTTTCATGTATCTTTGGTATCATGTGGTTATAAATCAAGGTAATGCTCCACAACTACTAGAACTGGATGATGATTTATAAGTTATAACAGGGAATTTCTTTAAAAAAAAAATAAACAGTTGTCCTAGAAAATTTACAACTATATAACAAATTGGCAACATAAAATTTGAAGTTACATAGCAAGATGATCCACTGGCCTTGGAACATCCTTGAGAATTACATCTTTCAGTCATACTTAATCTTGCTTAACACTGAAAGACAGTTTTGGCTGATATACCAGCATAAAGTCTTTTAAAAATAAAAAACTTTCACTCTTCTCCTTTCTTTGCAAATGTGGCTGTCTGTGGATATGGAACTCTGCCAAAGACTTCTGCCAAAGAATGTCTTCATTTAGGTTTGATGAGCTGTTTTCTTAATTTTTCTTTATTATAAAGGCTCTCTAAGGAGGGGAAAGGAGAGGGATAAATTTGGAAATGAAGCGGATGTAGAAACAAACACTATTAATACATTAAAAAAAGAAATAACACCTTTACTTACTTTGTATGTAAATGCCTTCCAAGGTAAATGTGCAACAGATTTCATCTAGAATAAAAAGTCACAAAGATTACGGTCGGATCAACATACAGAGAAAGGAGAATTATAAAATGGGAGGAAAAAACAACAGAAAACAGCATTTGGGAGGTTCTGCTTCTGGGAGCAAAGATGGCGGAATAAGAAGTAAGCTGCTCTCACCCTCCCTTATTGACCTTTGAAAGCCAAGAAAATATCACCCTAGGAAAAATTCTGGAATAGTAAGCCAGTAAAAAGATGGGGTGCAGTAGTCTTGTAGCTTAGGAAGCTTGGGGGATTAACAGAAAAGGCCTCTCTTGCTCTGGGGGAGGGGAAGGAGTATAGGACAGGAAGGGCCCCAGCAAGTCAGTGTGGCAAGTTCCACTTCAGCAAACCAGGGGGAGATCCTGAGCTCCAAGATGGTAAATCAGGCAAGTGCCAACACCAGGACCCCCAAGTGCCTCAGCACAGACAGGGGAATTGGTAGATATCAGCTTGGAAAACCACCACATGTGCTGGCATTCTCCAGCCACCAAACCTCCCAGTGCTTTAGCATTATTCCAGGAAGCACAATTCCAGGAGGCAGAGCTCCAGGTTGGCAGACATCCTTCAGGAGCCGAACACTCAAGTGCAAAGCCTGGGTGAGCAGGCATCCCCCAGGTACCAGACTTCCCACCTTCACCGGAGAGCTCAGTGTTGCTGAGCCTCCAACTGCCAGCACCTGAGGCCGCAGCACACAAAGCCAGTGACCAGGTCCTGGGACGCCAGCACAAGAAGCTTGGGTCAGTGTCCCAAGCATTCCAGCAGGAGAACTCAACTTTAAAAATCAGGAAAAAGGCAAACACCATGAGCAAAATGCAGAAATGGACAATGACCACAGACTCTTATTATGGGGACAGGGAAGATCAAGGCACAAATTCAGAAGAAGACAATATTGTTAATATACCCACATCCAAAACCTCAAAGGGGAATATGAACTGGTCTCAAGCCCAAAAAGTCTTTTTGGAAGAGCTCAAGAAGTATTTTAAAAGTCAAATGAGAGAGGTAGAAGAAAAACTGGGAAAAGAAATAAGTAGTATAAAGTCAACAGTCTGGAAAAGGAAGGACAAAAATTGATTAGAAAATACGTATTTTAAAAACACAATCAGGCAAATGAAAAAAGCACATTGAAGAAAACAACTCCTTAAAGAGTAGAACTGGCCATATGAAAAGGAGGCACAAAATAAATAGAAGAAAACAATTTGTTAAAAAGTAGAAGTGGGCAAGTGAAAGCTAATGGCTTTATGATATATCAAGAATCAAACAAACAGATGAAAATGTAAAACACCTCAAAGATCCAGGAGAGACAATTTTAAAATTATTGGTCTACCAAAAAAACATGAGAAAAAGAGCCTATTCTGAATAGCACCTTTCAGGAAATCATCAAGTAAAACTGCCCTGAGGTCCTAAAACTAGAAGGTAAAATAGTCATTGAAAGAACCTTCCTGAAAGAGATCCCAAATTGAAAATGCCAAGTAATACTGTAACCAAATTCCAAAATTACCAGGTCAATGAGAAAATACTGCAAGCTACTAGAAAGAAACAATTTAAATGTCATGGAAATACAGTCAGGTTTATGCAGGACCTTGTAAGTTCTATATTAAAAGATCAGAGGATATGGAATATGATATTTCATATGGCAAAGAAGCTTGGATTACAAGCAAGAACCAACTGCCCAGTGAAAGTAAGAATAATCTTTCTGAGGAGGAGATGGACATTCAATGAAATAGGGGATTTCCAAACCTTCCTGATGAAAAGACCAAAGCTCAATAGAAAATCTGATACTCAAATACAAGACTCAAGAGAAGCATAAAAAGGTGACCAGGAAAAGAAAGAACACGTTATTATTAAGGGCAAACTATTTACATCCTTACAAGCGAAGGTGACACTTGTAACTCTCGAGAATAGTATTGTTATTATGACATTTAAAAGTGATATATAGAGACAGAGGGTGTGGGCATGAGTTGCTTTGATGTGATGATAAAAAAAATGTGGTAAAAAGGGATTATACTGGAGAAGAGGGAAGGAAGAGGCAGACAAGGTTAAATCACATTGCATGAAAAGACACAAAAACCTGTTACAATAGAGAGAAAGAAAGGATGAAAATGAACATTATTTGAACCTTACTCTCATCAGATTTGGCTCAAAGAGGGAATAACATAATCAGTCAGGTATAGAAATTGAACTTACCCTATAGGAAGTAGGAGGGGGAAAGGGAAAGAAAAGGGAGGGGTTGACAGACTGAAGGAGGTGGTATTGAAACCAAAACTCTAGTGAAGAGGGAAAGGAAGAAAGGAGAGAGAAAAGCATCAAAAGGGAAACAGGATGGAGAGAAAGACACAAACAGTAATCATAACTGTGAATGTGAATGGGATGAACTCTCCCATAAAACATGAATAGCAAAAAATATGATTAAGAATCATAATCCTACAATATGTTGTTTACCAAAAATGTATCTGAAGCAGATGGACAGACATAGAGTAAAGGTAAAAGGCTGGAGCAGAGTATATCATACTTCAGCTGAAGTGAAAAAAAGCAAGGGTAGCAATCCTGATTTCAGACAAAGCAAAAGCAAAAATAGATCTAATTAAAGCAGATAAGGAAGGAAACTACATCTTACTAAAAGGTACCATAGACAATGAAGTAATATTACTAAATATATATGCACCAAGTGGTAGAGCATCCAAATTCTTAGGGAAAAAATAAATAATAAAACTGTACTAGTGGGGGACCTCAACCTCCCCCTCTCAGAATTAGTTAATTTAACCACAAAATAAACAAGAAAGAAGTTAAGGAGATGAATGGAATTTTAGAAAAGTTAGATATGGTTGATCTCTGGAGAAAACTGCATGGGGATACAAAGGAATATACCTTTTTCTCAGAGGTACATAGCACCTACATTAAAAACTGACTGTATTTAGGACATAGCATTTAGCCTCTAGACTCTCCCTTGGGTTATCAATATCCTGTCCCATCTGCAAGTTCCTCCAAGGCTGGGATTTTTCCTTTGTGATCCCCCTTCACCAAACACACTACAGGCACTTGATAAATATTTGATTGGTACTAACCCTTACATGATTACTTGGTGTATGGGTGAGGCGGGAGATCATTTAAAAAATTCTTTAAGGAAGCTTTTGGATAAGACACTTTCATTCAAAGACCCCAGTTATTAGCCTTGATTCCCATTGAGGGGGTATATTTCCATTCTGCAGATGAAGTAGTAAAGGCCAGGAGCAATTGGCAAAGAATCAAAAAGGGAAACCTCTTAATTTTAATCTCTGGCCCAGGACTCTGCACATAGCACACACTGCTTAATAAATGTTTGCTGAACTGAACAGAAGCCTCTTGCCCAAAAGCAAAGGCTCTGGTACAGAGACAAGTCTAGAGATGCCCATTGTCCTGTACTCTCTCTCTCTCCTGGTGTCGCTTCACTCTCTTGTTCTGTTATTAAGTTGATTTTTGTGGTGGTGGCAAAGAACTGGACACTAAAGAGATGTCAGGTGTCTAAGAGTATGACTGAACAAATGATTTTATATAAATGCCATGAAATACTGTTGTGCAGTAAGAAATAAAGAGGTACTTTCAGAGAAACCTGTGTAGAAGTGTATGAACTGATAGAGTGACGGGAGTACAACCAGAAGAGTAATTTAAACAATCAACATTATAAAGCCAAACGACTTTTGAAAGATATAAGAACTCTATCAACCCAATGACCAACCAAAGTTTCAGAGGACTGATAATCTATGTTATCTACCTCCTGATAGAGAGGTGATGAACAAATGAGGTATATGGATTGAACATATAAATGTGGGAATTACTTTTCATGATTATGTGTATTTATTACAAGGGCTTTGTTTTTCAAAGGGGAGGATGTGAAAGGGAAAGAAAATAGATGTGTGTTCATTGGAACTACATAATTAAAATCTTGTCTAAAAAAACAAAAATCCCAGAAAACTGGAGACTACCTGAATCAAAACATGCTAGTATCTTACCTTATAATTCACAAACAGCTGGGGTAACATAAACAGAAAACCAAAGGCATATACTCCTAAAGGAGAAAATACAGACACTTGATGAAGTCTGTGAAGTGGTCAACAGAGGCATACAGTGGCACAGGTCATAAAAAACCGAACCTGGTGTCAGGCAGAGATGGGTTTTACTCCTGCCTCTAAGCCATACTAATTATGCGACACGGCAAGACACTTAGACTTTTAGTGACTTGGTTAATTTTCTAAGTCTGAGCTGCAAAGTGGTTTTTGATTTTAACTGAGGAGAAAGTTTCTTACACCAATGAAATTAATGGTCCCATGAGAACAAATGACAGAAAAATATTTATTTCTTTAAATAAAAGGTAGTATATTCAACTATGATATCTATCAGAACATTAAATATACCAGTGTAGTACTACAGGAGGTCTAAAATATATACTTCTGCTTTAAAGTGCACTGACTAGTAGATTTAACAAGGTGTACCTGGTGTAAAACTATAATTTTTTGCTAATCAAAATAACTTGTATAGATTAGCTGTGATTATGCAACATGAGCTACAATTTCATGTAGCTGAAATTTTATGGATTTTTCTCCTAAATTTTTTCAGGAAAAAAAAGACAAGACCAAATACTTAAACCTTAGTTATAATTATATATCTGATTATTTTGCAAAATTACTGTTCTAGTGATACCCAACAGGATTCCCTTTTTTTCTTCACTCTCCACACAGGGATATCACACTTACCTGCATCAATCTCTGAAATTTTTTTTTTCAGCTTAAAGACCAGTCTTAACCTCAAATCACTCCAACATTAGGTCCCAGACCAAGTCCTGTTTGGTCATTATTTTGTAAATAACAATTATTTCTGTTTGGACTGGATATCCTGAGGGTCTTCCCCTCCCAGATTTTTTTTTTTGAAGAAGCCATTCTCTGCCTCATTTCTTATTAAGCATTAATCTCTGAAAGGGCGCTGCCTCAGTCAAACTGAGATCTGTTAGAGGCCTTAGCTTGAAAAGGACAAGGTTTCCCACTGCATCCTGGGCCATCTCCAGTTGTCCTCATCTATATTTTACCATTGGACCCAGATGGCTCCAGAGGAGCTTTGCACAGCCCTCCCTCACTTAAATCCAATTCACTTGCATGTCATGGCATCACTTCCCTGATGTCATGGTCCTCTTCGAGAATGAAGGACAAACAGCGACATGACAAAGATTTATTGCATCTTCTCAAGTGTCTTATTTATGCCAAGAGTAACTTGATATGATGAAATCAGTTCCAGCAAAAGGAATCAGATGATAAAGAGCTATTCGACTTCTATTTTAGAGAGTGCAGTAGCATCAACACTTTCTTTAACTTCCTTCAACTCTAGTTACTGGGAACACATCTTAGAGCAGACAGTTGCACATAAATATAAATATAAGGAGCCAATACCTGAAAATTCTTCCTTTTGATAGCTCAGAAAGGAGAGCCTAGATATAAAAGGTTTTATGGCTAGGAAGAAAAGTTCTTAGTTAAGGATTAAAATCCTGGGAAGAACCTTCCAACACAAAGTTAGACAGGTATGTTAGTCTATTTGAAAAAAATACATCAGATGAAAATAAAGAAAAAAATTAGGAATGTTAAGTGATATTAAGAAATAATATAGATAATAGATAATAAATAATATAATATAGATAATAAGAAAGATACTATTCATATACTTCAGGGATTTCGTCTTCAATTTTGTGATAAAACATTTTCTTTAAAAAAGATGTTCAAAGCTTGCTTTTATACATTACATAAATTTTTGATATACATAGGACATAGAAATTATAACTATGGTCCATTATGATCAGTCACAAGAAAAGCATTTGCCCCTGGAATTGGAATGCCTACTCATGAAACACTGTCCCCTGGTGACCGCACATTCACATTTGGCCATACACCAATCTAGTGGCTGTAGTAGTGGTTCTGAAAAGGTTGGGCCATTTTGGGAATTGAATTTACAAAATTCATTTCAAGAGGTGACATATTTTGTACACTTCATCACCCCAAATCTAGTCAAATAAAAATAAGATCACTCAATAAAGAATATACAATAAAAATGTTGAAAGACTTACCATTAACAAAGCTGTTGATTAACCAAGAATACCAGCTTAAAAAACAAACAGAAAAATTAGTTTATTATGAGCATTATTTCATTTAGTACTTATCACTATATAACATTCTTTTTAGATTCAAAGAAAATGGCCATAAATAATGTAGCAGAAGTACCCTTGTTGATAGAGGCTATGGTGTACAAAGAAGATTGCTGGGAAATATTCAATATATAATAAAAACTCAGGAAGTATGACAAATATTGGATAGTACAATGAACTTTAAGGACATCTGGCTTTTCTTTTCAATGTTTATTCAAACTTCTGATTTCACTGAACTTATCTTTCCCTACTGGTCCCCTTTCACACTAGTGAGGCAGTGAGGTGGCACAGTAAGAAAATGTGGAAAATAAAGGCAGGAAGACTTGAGTTCAAATTCAGCTTTAGACACTTATTAAATGCATGACCTGAGACAAATCATTTAATTTCTTTTATGCCTCAGTTTCCTACTCTGTAAAAAAAAAAAAAGAGAGATAAAACTGCACCTAAAAATCCCAGCATCTAATTTCCCTTGTTGTGAATGAGACATCTGTAAGGTTCTTTGCAAACCTCAGAATGCTATATAAATTCTAGCTGTTGTTACTTAAGTCTATCTACACTACATATGAGAGGATAGGATCCTGAAATCAGACTGAAAATATTTCCTTTCTAGGTAATATTGCCTAAATTCCAATGCCTTTTTTTTTTAATCACGGAACTCTTCTTATTAATTCTTGGAACTGGTTTAGATCTTAGAGTATTCCACATCATGATAAGCATAATGATGCTTTGTTTACTTGACAATAACTTCACTGTCCTCCAAATTAATTAACTTCTTTTAAACACCAGATAGATCTTATCCACCTTGGCTTAGGTATATTACAATGGTAGGTCTAGGATCTTTAGAACACAAAACATAGCTCTTAACTACTAGTTTTCAGGATTACTTAATAAAATTCTTTTCAAGACAACTCTCTATTGGGCTGATTGCCCAGTTATTCACACAGAATTAGTTATCCTGGCTTTCTCTGTTGTTGCTCTTGTCACAAGCATCCAATTAGAAAATGTGTAAGTGATTAACAAAACTAGTATGTCCAACACCAGGCAATTTTACTACCTATTAAGTTGCACTGGTACAAAGCTTGGATGACAGAAGATAATAAATTGACTAAAATGAACTGCTTGAATTAGCTATAGTTCTGGCAATCCTATACATCATGCTTGCTTGTGCCTGATTAATTTCGCATATGATTTTAACATAGTTCTGTTAAACTTGGTCTTAGTCAAAAGGCCACACCCAAGGACTTAGAAGGCCACAGGTTCCTCACTCCTGATTTAGACAAAATAACCTAAATTTAATTATGTGCATCACTGAATTATTTGTAGAGAGGAACAGTTAATATCAAGAGCTCACTAGAGTATTCATCACTGTCAAGAAGATGAAACCACGTGCATATATGTATGAAGAACATTTCCTTGTTAATAACTATGTTCATTTAATCTTTGGGTATCCCTAGGTCAACTAAAAAGGAAAAATACTATTACTGATGAATGCACAGTGGTGTTTTAAATTCACAACTCTCTCTTTTTATGCCAATTTACTATTGCTCTTGCTTAAGAAAAATGCTAGTAGTCATTATACCACCTAGTCAGTAGCTCAAAAACAATTTTCTCCTGATCTTATTACCAACATTAAATGTGATCCTTTAAGGAATCTTACCTTTTATATTTGACATTTAGGAGTGAATAAGCTGCACCTCCAATACATAGAGGGTACAGTAAATAAGATAAATATTTCATGGCCTGGAAAGGAATGAAAAACAGTGGTCAGTGTATGAAACTACTTGAAACACATTTCATATAGCTAATGGAAATTGTGGCTAAGGAGGAAAGAACCCAATCCATGACAAAATAGCAAAAAATAAATAAATAAATAAATAATAACAGACATCTGGAATTATATTTTCCCAAAGAAAAAGAGGGTATATAATTTAGTTTAATCACTAGATATATTTATTTATATTGCAGATTGAACTGTTCATTACAATTCCAAGTAAACCTGAAATGAGAACTAAGGTTCACTAACCACAAAGGAAAAAACAAAAATATTTCTGTTTAGCCAAAAGTGCCTTTTAATTACTCAAAATGCATAATCACAACTACCCAACAACAACTACCAAAAGATAAAATAGTTCTATAAACATTGGAATCATTTTTCTATGGATTACTCTGCCAAAATGTTATAGTAATTGTTTTTCCATTTCAGCATAGGCTTAGAAAATACATAAACCTACATAATCTAAACTATGACTTCTGATTATATAATTTCAATGAAAAAGACTGGAATAGGTTAAGAGAGATTATGGAAACTCCCTGATTTTTAAAATGGGGAAACCTCTCATCTGTCAAAAATAATATAAAGATAGATGGTTTTGCCTTTAAGGCACTGGTAAAGTCTAGATGATTTGCCAATGTTCCACTCATACTAAAATTCAAACAAATTGCTTATAAAAACGAAAGAGTGAGGTTCCTTGTCTGTGATATTATGTGTAACCACTTAAGCAGAAAAAGTTTCCAAAGTGTATTTATTAGTCAGCATTTTTAACATGGATATTAAAATTGTTTTTAAATTATCATTATTTATTAAAATATTCCTCTCCTTAGCCCTCTCCTAAAAAAGCCTTTAAGATCATTGTCATCATATTGCTGATAAAATGCCTTGATTGAATGTGCACTAATAGAATCTCATTATAAGACATTACCTTACCTGAGTATCATACTCTTCAGTTTTCCTTTCAGATTCATTGTAAGCTCCAAACTGTTTTAATTTTTCAAAAAAATTATAATTAGTTCATCTATGGAATAATTATGAAGTCTATTTAGTTACAAATCTCAAAATTCCAGTGATGTTTAATGGTAGGGAAAAAACCTACAATTTTCACAAAACTGTTTATATTAAATTTCCTATTGTATACATTGAGACAACTCACTAAAAGACTATCAAAAGACAACTAAAGAATAATTTTGAATAACATATCTTTATAGTTTATAGGATATTATACTCTATTCACTATTCTAAAATTCAAGCACAATCTATTGTAAGATATTCATGTATATATTATAGATGTGGCTTTGCTAAGTTGGAAGCTAAAGATAACATACAAATTAAATTTTATTATGTGTTAGACAATCCTTAGGTTTAATAGTTTCTTTTAATTCTGAGAAATAGCTATTTTTTGTTTATTATATATACATAAGCCAATGAAAATAGCAAAATGTATGGTAAATTACTATAAAATGAAAAAGTAATATTATTATATTCTACTTTGAAATGAAACCAGTATAATAAAATTAATGTTGAAATACATTCTTAAAGTTCCAAATCCTGGAAAACTCAATTGTGGACTGAGGATAAAGCTAACATTCTATTTCCTAGAAAAACTCTCATTACCTTAGAGTTGGATCCTTTATAGGAGACATAGATGGAACTATCAAGCTAGATTTATCATTTCCTATTTTTCTATAATCCTCCCTATAGTAAAAATTGTATGAAAAAGCATTTGTCTCCCTTCCTGCTTTCTTTCTGGGAACTGGCTGTCCTTCTAAGCGTAGGCTCTCCAAACAACACAGACATACAAAGTAAAGTTAAAACCTGCAGGTATGAGGTGTGGCATTAAAATAAGACCCATTACAACTTGTGTTCTTTTAATATTTATTTGGTTCCTTGATTTCAAACTTCAAATCATGTTAATATAGTAGGCAAAATACATACAAAACTACTTCAACAGACTCCTATTTCCTATACTTAGATGAAATTCAAATTTTTTTCACCTGGTTTTTGCCTAATCTGGCCTCAACCTAACCTTCCAGTCTTATTCCACAATAGTCCCCTATGTGAATCCTCCATTATGAATAAGATGGTCTGTAATTGCTGCTTGCATTTTCATTTTTTTTACATCTTTGTGCACACATGCCTCTTCTTTGCTGTTTATCTAGAATCTAATAACACATGGAATGAATATTAAAGGGGTACTATCCTAGGTGGTGAGAGAGGTACAAAGATAAATGGGACATGGTCCTGGCCCTTATGGAGCTTAAAGACTAACAGCAAAAAATAAGATTTACGTAAACATAATTTAAAATAGATTGGTATGCACAAATCATAGTACAAACTGCTATGAGGCTGGGGACGGGGGACTTTCACCTTCTCTTGCCATCTATTCAAATCTACTTATTTAAATTCCATTATATACAGTGCAGTCCATACATGTAATACATACATGTATGATGTATGTATGTGCATATATGTATATATAATACACATTATATATATTTCATACATTATATATATGAAACAGTACAAATGATCTCATTATTCAAATCTGTACTACATATTTCAACTAGGATGGAAAAAATCACCATATTTTACACAATTACAACTTTGAATAGCGTGAATTCAAAGACATGAGGCCACTTTGCAAAATTCATTATTTGCAATAATTGGGACCAAGCTATACCTCTCCATGAAGCTTTCCCCTGTCTTCTATTATAGACATTATTTTTCTCTTCCCTCAACTATTAGTGACTTGTTTGAACTATGCTTATAGCATCCATCCATGTTTTAGACTTAATTTATCTGTGAACACCATTTTCTACTCCCTTCCCTGCTTCTGTAAAGCAAGCTCCTTGAGGATGGAAACTAATATTTTTCTAAAAATATTCCCTACAGTACTATGGTGCCCCCCCAAGAGAAGGTTTTCAATATGTTTTCTTATGATAAACTGACCAATTTAAGAAATAAAACCTATTGTTCCTCTCCTCCTTCATCTAAAGTCAGGGAAAAAGTAAATTAAATCACTATTTTTTACTCAGTACGAACTGAATAAAAAGTTGTCACTTGCTCTCTAGACCAGTAAATAGTTAATTTCAAGGTTGTAAATCCATGTATGTGTATGCGTGCATATATGTGTGTGTGCATATATGTATAGATACACGCATATATATAATTATGCACGTATCATATAAAAATGCTCTACACCACATGTATTTCATCAAAATCTTCAACTTTACCTGGAATGTGGGTCTTAGGCCTTTCCACTGAACAGTCATTTTCAACGCCTTTTTCACTTTCCAAAGCTAAGGGGAAAATGCCAACATTTACTTTTTTTAAACTAAGAACAAAAATAACACCAAAACTAAGCAACATTTAAACAAAGACATCAACATATAGTCTTTGTGGCATCTGACATTGCTGACATCCCCTCCCCTGGAAGATGTCATCCCTTGGTCTCCATGGCATCACACTTTTCTATTTTGTTCCCTCCAGATTTCTAGGTCTCTTTTCTTAGCTGGCTCCCTTTTCTCCTCTCACCTCCTCACTATGGATATCTGTCCAAAGGCCCCTTTCCCCTCCTAGGCTAATGATTCCCAAATATCTATCTCCAGATGTGACCTCTCTTACTTATTCTCCTATTCCCTATTTCCTATTTCCAACTGGACTTTCCACAGCCAATTGAAGCTCAATCTCTCTACTTTCATTACCAGCTCAAACTCCATATGCCCCCAACTAAATTTTGATCATATACTTCCTAAATTCACATAGATCCAAAGTTCTCACTATTATTAATTTATTCCTGAACTTAATATTAACAATAACTTGGATTTATGTAGCACTTTAATGTTTACTAAGCATTGATGTATATACATATGTATCTCCTAACTTGATTCTTAGTGGAAACACCATTCTTCTTAGACTTTTATGTTAGAGACTCTAGAGTTATCTTTCATTCTCTCTTCTTCATTTTCTATATGTAATTAGGCAAGATGTTTTTATACAACTCTCACTTGGTTTCATCCCCCTTCCTCTTCCATCCCCACTGCCATTACCCAAGGTAGGCCCTTATCATCTGCTCCATTATTACAACTGTCTTCAAAATGGCCTAACTCCAGTCTGTCCCTCATAGCCCTAACTATACTGGACTAATCTTTCCATAGCACTCCTTTTACAATACTGTTTTCATGCTTAAGAATTCATCACAATTACTCATGTGCCCATGGAATCAACAGTCTAAACTCTTTAACCATCCTCTCAAAGTTCTACATTATTTTTCCTTCCTTACTCCTAATTCACCCATGTTTCCCAACAGTATTTCAAAAGGATCTCTATACTACAAGTATCCAGAGTTGGTACTATAATACCTTATTATATACTGTTGAACATGACCTCTAATTGTTTTATATACAATATTAAGACCATTAAGATCATAAACTCCTAGAAGGTAGGAAAAATATCTCAAACAGATTTTGAAACTCAATTATTTGCAATGATATGTTTCCAGATCCAGAATGCCTAAAATCTTGATGTGATCTCTAATTTTCTGGTGTAAAATACCAGTTTTTCTCCTTTCAGACATTTATTTTGTAAGGGGCTCTATATTCGGATCAATATTATACTTCTTTTGTACCATGTCTAATACTTGGTTAACAGCAGCCAATTAATAAGTATATGTTGACTGGTGATTATATTTACATGACCAGAGACTATAAAAGACAGAGGTCTTTCAGACATGAATAGGTTCTTCCTATTGCCGGTTCATTCAACAGTGAAAACTTTGAGACTATTTTCTCCCTTCTTCAAGGTACCATGAAAATTGTTAGTACACACTTAATTTCTAAGATTTTTTTAGTTGATAGCATCATTTGTGATTGCAAAATAGTATTACCAAAATATGTTACAAGGTTTTATATTTTAGAGCTCACAAAAACATTTATTGAATACCCTAATGCACAAAGTAAAAATTAAATTAGCAAAATTTTATTTCATAATTAAAATTATATAGACATTGTCCTCTAGCAGCTGCTGAGAGAAACTCACTTCTATTATTGCTCCAATGCCTGCTGGAATCAGCACCAATAAACTTGTTTGCTCATCCAAAAGGAAAAGAAATATCACCACAGTACTGAAGCATCGCCAGAGTACTGTAGAAACAACCACACATTAATTTTCTGTAAGAATTGTAAAGATGATTATACAGTAATTTCATTTCTGAGCTTCATATTCTGCATTTCTACTTTCAGAGCCTTGAACTGTCTATATTATCCTTGAAGTCAAACCCCAACTGATTTTTAGGAAAGACCAAACCTTTCTATTTACAAACTGATGATTTTAGGAAGGGAAAACTAAGAGATAGCTCACAAGCAATTTAATTTCTCATCCAATTAAAAAAAAAAAAGTAGCACAAAAATTTATCACATGTATAAAGCAAAATGAAAATATACCATGCCCATGAAAAAAGAACAAAACTGAAACAATAAAAATAACATGCATATATAGTATTTTCACAGAACTTTTCTTTACAATTTGGAGGATAACTTTTGATAATTTTACTTCTCATGTGTGTCAGTCAAGATTTGAACTTGTCTTTTCTAACTCAGAGTCCACAGCACTCTCCACAACATTGTTGCAGAAGTTAAAGGCGATGGACAGAGGGCCAGGAAAAAGGATAACATGGGTTTAATTCCAAACTCTGAGACATGTCACACAATCTGTATGACCAGGGGTAGGCAAGTTGCTTAAGTTACCAATGCACCACATAGGGAAAGACTTTTCATACAGTGATGATTTTTATATCTGTACTTAAGTAAGTACATGAGTACTTTGTACTAAAGATTCTATAATCCTAAATTTACAGCCTTCTCCCATATAGCCCTTAATTCAAACTTCAAAATGAGTTTCAGATTTAAGATTTAAAAGAGACAAATGCAAGATTGGTTCTGTCTTTAGAAGGCAATGTAAGTAAGACATGATCTTCCAATCTTTTATAGATAATTATTTTGAGTACAAAGTAAGTTTTGAATGTAGTAATCAAAATCTACAGCGCCCTTTTTGGATCACAGGTTTAGAGTTGAAGGAATCTTAAAGGCTACACTGAGTGCAAAATTCTCATTTTTACAGAAGAAACTGAATCCCAGAGAAGTAAAGAGTCTTGCCCAGTATCAGTTTTTCTGAGGTGAGATGTGAATTCCAAGTCTTCCTGACTAAAAGTCTAGCACTCCCTCCACCACACCATATAGTAGAGAGCTGCATTCAATCCAAAGATACTGGCAAATATTTTAGAATTTAATAGTTCTAAACTTTGTCAGAATATCTATTAAGTGTTTTAAAGTGAAAAAAAATTTCATTAAAATATTCTCTTTTCTAGTATCTTCTAGAAAATATAAATAGGATTATTTAACTGTACATAATTATTAACTCAACATTTATTAAGTGCCTACTATAGGGTATGTGTTAGAACTACAAAGATCTAAAATGCTAACAATCAAGTAGAAGGTTATGTGTTTGTATTGCACATAGACTAGTACTAATGTAAGCAGTTTTCCTTGGGAAATCCCAAATAAAAATACTCTATTAGCAAAAGGACAGAGCACAAGCAAGTCCACAAATTTAAAACTAGGTTGGCCTCTGCAGCAGTAAGCAGCTGCTGCAGAATTTCCTATTATCTGTAATTCATATCCAACTTCTCAGTTTCAGGGGCCCCTAGCTTTGTTTAAAGGATATCACCTCATCCTCTGTTCTCTGTGCTTTGCATCCACAAAATGGCAGGCATGAACAAAATAACCTAGAAAGGCTGAAGACCAGATCTCATATCATTTGGTGCTTTTTCCCCCTCCTCCTGAGACAGCAGGGGATAGAGTTGACCTCAAGATCTGACACTTCCTGTAGGTTCTTCCAGTAAGCTTCCTATGGGGCCTGACCCTTTCCCTAGGAGGGTAGATACTTCTTCCTCCCTCTCTCTATTCACGTAACACTAATCTCACCCAGACTCTCCAGGCTTTGAGTTGCCCTTAGAATTCCCTTGACATCCCTTTATTCCATCTCATCTGCAGCCTCCCAGCCCCAGGATATAGGAAGTCCTTCCCAATGTTGAGTTCAACCTCCATGTAATTAGGAGAAACCCTGGGACACAAAGATTCAAGAACCTCTTCCCATAGGATGAGAACGCTCTTCTAATTAACTTCTAACTAGAACCCTTCTAGAGTTCTAACTAGAACCTCACAACCTAGGATTCCCCCATTCTAAAGGGATACCCTGTATCCCTTGGGCTCAGTTCTCCATAAAAATCAAAATCATGGCAGGCTGGTTTTGAAGGGACAGGCTGGAACAACAGTTGCATTTTATATTCATTGCATATATTTGTTGAATTTGTTAAATTTTCTCTCTTCACACCCTCCCAAGCCCTATAAATACCATGTCTGTACAGTCTGTAGAAATTATATGAATGAATTTTTATGTATTAATATGGTTCAATGGTTTTAAAAATATACCATTTACACAATAAAGTGTAGAGGTAATTAATTAGTTGAGGATATCTGCCCCAATTTTTTCATCTATGATCTATATAAATTGTAAACAAACTTTAGGACATAAACATGGAATTTTAAATATCAAAAGTTCTCATCACTACTACCTTGCTATGCCAGAAACTCTCTTAAAGATGATTTTATGTAGCTCTTATGGAAGAAGAAATTATCTGTCTTGGTTGGGCAGTGATCTGATAGATGGAAATGTTTTCTATTCCTAGTGATCATGATACAGCAAAGTAATTACTAAGGTCTTTCATAAGACACTTCATAATTGACACTATGCTCACTGACATGAGCATACCAGAAATGGTGTCATTCTGTTGTTCCATCATTCAAAGCTGACAGCTTATCACTGTTCTAAATGACATGGTAGTGAGAGGATGTTAAAATAACCCACAAACTATCTACCGTCTACCTTCAGTATAATACGTAATTACCTGCTTTAGTAGACATTCCAATCATATTCTTCTTTTTCTTCCAGAAGCTGATATCATTTTTAAAGGCCAGAAAATCAAAAAGAAGCTGAAAATAGCAAAATATGATATAAACTTCAACTGAAAAATACACATAAAAGCTGAATTCCCTATTTTAACTCACACATGGATTCAAATTCCTACCATATTTAAAGATGAGAAATAAAATACTGTGCTCAGGCACAAAGAGAATTTATAAAGTAACAATAGCCACTTAGAAATTAAGTGCAAATTATAGCAGTGGACATAAGTGCTTGGGTATTTCACAGCAAGAAGAGTTCAATATAGGCTACATTAATTAGGGGAGACACATTTTGAAGATAGGATTTCAGCTGAGCCTTGAAGGATGAAAAAGATTAGCATATCAGAAACAAAAAGGATTATGAATCATTATAAAATAAATTATATGTACAAATTATGCATATTACAAAGTATGTACATACACATACATGCTACAAATTATGTGAAATATTAGGAAATATAAGAATACTCAAATAATGAGAGAAAACAGTAAAAAGCATAGCATGGCTAAGGAAACATAATGAAACTGAAAATGTAAACTATAGTTAGACTGCAGTCAAACTGTAGGTGCTTTTGAGTACTAGAATAAAAGGTTTGAATTTTAACTTTAGAGACAGAGATAGAGAAAGACATGAATTAAAAGAAGGTTTTTACAAATATTCCTCTGGTGGCAAAACAGGACAATTTGGAAAAATTCTCACAAGAATTCAAGCAAGGATTTTGCCACGGAAGAATGCTTAGCTATGAAGGCATGATACAGTGGGATGAGCACTGACTCTGGAGTCAATGGACCTGGGCTGGATTCTCCCCTCTGATGGTTACTACTATCTGTGTGATTTCATGAAAAGTCATTTAACCTGCTTGGGTCTGTCTCATTTCCCTCATCTGTATTATACAGAGATTTAACTAGCTATCCTTTAAGGTCACTTCCAGTTCTAGATTTGTGATTCCAAAAGGAAGTCATTCAATAAACATTTAGGGAATGAATAGTGGCATTAACAATAGTTTAAAATTTAATATGTAATTGTTTTATGTTTTTCTTATGCTTTAGTTTTATGCTATAAAGTAATTTTCCTTGAACATCAGTCTCACTGTGTGACTTTCCCATTCAAAACAACTTCAGATGGTCCCTAAGAACTCCTTTACTGTACTAGACATCCCATAATCCTGGAAGAGAGTCCCTTTCTCCCTTTAAAACACAACTCAAGTATCATCTTTTGCAAGAAGCCTTTCCTGATTCTCCAACCGCCTGTGTGTAAATGTATGTTTATTTATTAATTTTATATTGTGTATACACACACACACATATATAAATATTTGTCTTCATCATAAAGTAAGCTCTTTTACAGAAGAAACTGCTTCATTCTTATTACTTCTATCCCTAATGCCTAGAACAGTACATGCTTAATAAATACTTGCTGAGAGACTAATTAGCTTGAAGCCAAAGTTAGAGGATTGAAAAGAATCTCAAACTCTGAGATGCTATTAGTTATACCTCAGCCCTATTTATGGTCCCTTCATAAGCACTTGTGGGACTTTGTAGTTGGGGAGTACCTTAGATATATCTACTCCAATGACAACATTTTATAAATGAGGAAATTGAGGCTCAGAAAATCAAAACAACTTGGCCAATGCCACAAAAGAAATGTTTACTAGGACGCATACGTAAGTCTTCTTACTGCAAATACAGAGAGAAATGAAATACAAGAAAATGGTGACTGTCCAAATCACCATTCATTACTTGTAAGAACAAAGTACAGCGCCTTCCATACAACACTTGATACTGGCTCAACTGCATGGTTAGGTACTCAGAACAATAAAGTGATGTGAAACAATGTCACCTCAGGAAGGTATGGATTATTTCATTTTTATTTTTGTATCCCCAGGGATGTGGCATATTGCTTGGCACAGAGGAACTTTAATAAATTCTGATTTATTATTTAACCTTGTTTTTATTACTCAAAACATTTATGAATTCTTTTTTTTTTTTGAAAATGACTTCAGAATCAGTATATGACAAAATTAGTCTTGTTTCTTTATAGATACAGAAATCTGCCTGTGCTGGCTGGGAACTAATAAGGACTAGGCTGAAGCCAGGGGAATTCTCAACAGAGAATATCAGGGAGCAGAACTTGTTAACCATTCACTGGTCTGCTACCACCTGCTGTGAATGCTACGAGTAACAGAAAAGGTGTAACTGGTTGCAGTATTCAACTGCTCCAAGTCACGGATTACACTACAAAAGATTATAATTAAATTTTGTTCTTATTTAAGTATTGTAGTTTTTTTATTGACACTAGCATACAGAATTAAAGCAAGAAATGTTAAAAAGGAAAAATTCTTAGTTTAACATCTATTATTTAATCTCTATTAATGTAAAACTTCCCATTCTATAGACTGAAAGAGAACAAACAGCGAAGTACCAGTACTTACATGAAATGCTGCTACAAAGAAAGTCAAAGCTAAGAAATACAAGTTGGTATCTACAAAAATTCCTTTTACTTCATCTGCATCCTTTTCTGAGAATCCTGTAGAAAATAACAAAACCTGCATTATAAAGTCAAATTTGCAACCCCAAATTTATCTCAAGCTAGTTTTTAGTTTAGGATAGCATACAGATTTTATTAATCTAACAAAAAATGAAAGTTCAATTGGGAAAAATTAAAACGAATTTAAATTAATTTACATTTCTGGTTTAAAAAATAGTAAGATTACAAAGAATACACTTTCAAAGAGCTATAGGGGAAACAAATAATTGATTGCAATTATTAAATTGGGAATGTAAAATAATCTCTAAAGAGTACCTGAAAGAAAAATATGTAGGTGATGTACTTCTGCTGAAGTCAAACATAAGCATCTGGACACACAAAAAACCCCACATACTCAGTAAAATTAACAAATGACAATACTTAATTATTAGCCAAATATTTTTGGAACGATAATGTAAAATATTAGGAACTGCTTGCCAAATACTAAAAAAATTAGGGCATTAATTGCAGTATTGTGTTCCATGTAATTTCTTAAAGCACATGCAAATCTGAAAACATTAAATAATGATCACATATATCACTACATACCAAATTGTTGTAGGGAGTACACAGCATCTTGCATGTGAATCCAAAAACGGAGTTTTCCTAATGATATCTTGTCATATGACACAGTCAGAGGTAGTTCAGTTGTTGAACGATTTATTACCTGAATGTCGCCCCACAAAACAAATAAATACATTTTTTAAAATCCAAACCAAACACTATACAAAGTGCCGAAGTTTTTTCAAGTAGTCCAAACCGAACTAAACCAAACCTGGTGATCACTTAGTCAGCGTGCCAGTTCAGGTCTTTATTTCAAGCCTGGACTACTTTCCTGCCTTTCCCTCTTTCCTTGAACCCCCCTACAAACTGGAATGTTCTTTCTTCTCATATTATCCAAATTTTACCCACCTTCCCAAGACCAGATGAAATCTTGCCTCCTCCACGAAGCCTCCCAATCACCTCACTATTAACTGATCCCTATGTCCTTCCTCTGAACTCTACAAACATCCACTATCCATACCATAAATTTATTTACTGTCCTGCTAATTGCATACATATATTTGATCTTCCTAACTATAATAAAAGGTCCTTGAATGTATGAACAATGTTTTTATATCCTATAAAGGCACAAAGTAGTTACTCGGTATATATTTTGATTAAATATAAATTGGTTGTTATCAATCACCACAGAAGTATCTCCTATGGAATAATGTGAAAAATGAACAACCATCTTCACTTTGAAAGCTTTCCTTTTGTTCCAGGTAGTTTGGTTATTAGGAGTATTTGATATGATAACATCTACTAAGAACGTCCTTAAAATTTTTATGGATTAAATCCAGGTGAAATATGGACTACAATTCTGTTTGTAATGATGTTCTACTTCCACATTATTTAATTCTCAAGGATATTGGAGGATTTGCATTTGTAGGATGGGGATGTGAAATCTGTTTTTAAAGAACCTGTTTTTCTAGGTACCTGGGAGATACTAAAGTCTTTCAACTTGCAGCAATGTGCTGACATTCAGCCATTTCAATGCATAATCTACATCCTTAAGATTGATTGTTCTGTAATTTCTGATGGTAATCACCTGATCCTGAATCACTATCATAAACCCTTCTGGTTCTCCAAATAAATCTGTACAATTCATTAGCCATTTGTCTACAAATGTTGGTTGATTTCACATGGGTGTCAGTCATGGAGCTCTTTTTGTTCCTTCTCTAGGATCTAAGTAATATCATTGGTTCTGTCCAAATGTGAATAACTTTTAGTTACACTGAACAAATCCAGGGGCATATAGCAAATGAAGTCTTTTTTACTTTTTTCCCCAAAAGTATGTTTATCATGAATACCTATCAGTGTTATGCCTTCTCTTTGAAAAGAAGTATTAATCTTTCTACAGTTCTCTTGGAGTGATGAATCCATGTTTTATTTTGTTTCTTTTTCTGTTCAGACACCTTCTAAATGTACTCGTACCCTATTTTACCATGCCCAACCTATATGCTAAGACTGGTATTGCAAGGGCATTAACTAATGTAAATGCACACTCGTTAAGCTTTGCCTTCTGAGGGGCCAGTTTCTCTACATATACTAGCTCAGGCTTCTCTCAGATTGCCTTATGCTTGTTCTGTGCATCTTGGAGAAGATCAATCAACAGGTGATTACCATTACCAATTGCTTTGTGTTGACCTCCAGATTTAACTACAAAGTCTTTAGTTTGTGTTCTTTCTTGGTACGCATTAAGAATTTTACTTTTTGGGGTAAAAATGACATTTTGAGATCACTGGAAAAAGTTTCCATGAAACAAGGTAGACTTTTAATGTGATTCTTCAGTGAAACTATATAACTTGATGTTAGCCATATGCACCAAGTGATCAATACAATGTTTTGGAATGACTCTTCCTTAAAAGTCATAATCAGTTCTAGTAAGGACTTCCTAAGGCTAGGCAGGATCATAGTAAGTATATGCTGTTTCCCTGGAAGATGTTATGTTTTATATCAATTGTTCTTCATATTACTTTGTTGGTGGTATGTTTTAAAATAGAGACTTACCAGAAAAAAGTTTTCTATGTGAACATTAAATACTCTAAGCATACTCACTATGCTTAGATCTATTTTATACATTTATCACCAAGAAGGAGAAACTTGTCAAAGGCTTTGTGATAATGAATATATGCAAAGTAAAATGTGACAGCATTTTTGGGAGGCTCGTTCAATTGTCAAATTACAATATTTTGGGTTTTTTTTGACATATTCTGTGCTCCTCCACCAATTTATTGGCTTTTTTAAAGTATAGATTTTTTTGAGAGGATAAGATGTGTTTGCTTTGTACAAAGTACCTAAACATGTAGCTGCCTTATATCTGAAGAGGTCACTTTTTATTAATGTGTTCTCTTCTTTTATTAATATGTTATATTTTTTGTTAAGAAGGATGGAATCAAACTTTCATTAGAAATGAAGATGATGAAAGTGCTTTGCTAATACAGATGCTCTTATTTTACTTGAGTGGACAGTTTTGCAGACCTCTACATAAATTAAATATGCCATTGGACATGGCAAAGGGAGGGAAGCAAGAAGGAGACTGCATACCCATGGACGGAGGGGGTTAGCACACAGTTCAGAAAGATTTGTGGGGAACAGGGACAGAGAAGCAAGAACAGGAGGAACATGCAGGTGCTGGAACCGGCTGTGTGGAGGCCTGGCCAGAACAGAGAGGAAGAACATACTGGGGCCAGATAGTAGAGAACAGGCCACATGCAGAGGTTGGGGACAGACACGTAGTACTTGAGCACAGACAGAAGACAAACATGTGAGGGTCAGACAAAGCAGCAGAAGGGGGCAAAGGTTTCCCCTCTCAGCAATGGAGGGGGCAATCTCTTTATGTGTCCATTCTGCTTTCACTTAAAGGCTTTTCTGTGGGGGGAGAGAGTATAGGAGGCAATGGAGCACTGAGCTGAGGGGCAGGAGTGGTGAGAGACAGCATAAAGTTATCATAGGCAATTTGGGGGAATGTGGACTGCTTTCAGAATTCTTCATGTAAAGTCGAATTTGTGTAAGGTAAATTTATATAAAGCGAGAACTGTAATTCATGTGCTACTGTAAAGTATTTCAACCAGTAAGTATGGAACACATTCATAACTACCACTTTTCAGTTTTACAGTGAAGCTACAATTTAAGTCATTTCCCTTAATTTGTTTTAAAAATTTATCGTACTGATAGTACCCAATCTGTTTCACATTTAATTCAATTTGTATTTTCATTCTGTTGGACTTTATTTAACCACAAAAACCAACAAAAATCTTTCACATCCTCTTTCTTCAGGAGTTTCCCTTCTCCTCTAAATTCTTTGTTTTTCAAGTTTATGTAGTTTTCCAGAATTTGTAGTAATACAGCATACAAGCTGTCTACTGTGTATTACAGTGGATACTGACATAATCTTCCAATGTCTCTCACTAAGTCTTTCCCAGGCCACTTCTGCCACAGTGGTACATTTGATGTTTCTCCTCAGAAGCTTTCTGGGGCTGCTCTGCTCTTCCTCCGTACCATGGCAGCAGTCGTCACACACTGTTGTACACAGAGTGTCTGTAACCATGTTCAATAATGCAGAAGACATTTGTTCTTGATAGTTTAGGGCATCAGTTTTCTGAATTATTCTGTTCTGATGTAGTTAAGTTATTAGTTTGCGTTGTGCCATCAACATTTCAAAATCCCACTAAACAATGCTGTTCTCTCCCGAAATATTCCAAGATATTGGCTGTATTTTTTTACCATCATTTCATTGTTAGTTAGAACTTATAAGGTTTATCGTAAGGACAGATTTTCATTGCCTTCAAGACTTTCAGATTTAAGTAACTTCTTAATTTCTGCTTGTTTCACCTAATTTGGGCTTAACAATGAAGTATTTCTTACAATTGCCCAGCACTGATCTTCAGTATGTTGCTATGCATACCAATATGATTGATAAAACACAGGATGAAGCTCCTGCCTATAAACTAATAAAATCAGTTTCTATCTATATGTCATTTTTCTACATTGGTATACAATAAAAACATTTGTATTTTCCACCTTACTTCCTGGGTGCTCATGGTTTACTTGTTTTGGTGGCCTGGACCACATGTATCAAAGCATTTTCAGCATGCAGAGTATCAGTAATTCTAATTTTTTCCTGATACATTTCACATTTTCTTTTACCAGAACACTACATTCTGCTATTCTCTGGGTCAAGATGTTCATCACAATAGTTCCAAGAGTCTATGTGTAACCCTGTGCTGTCTGGTCTATTTCTTATTTTTGTACTTTCTGGGGTGCTCACCTAATCAGTGACATTGCTAAAACCCAACTGGCCAGTGTTTCAGGTTTTCTAAGTTTTTTCATCATTATTATCATCCCATCCTCATCTTTTTTTGTGATGGGATTCAAACAGAAGTGATCATTGAAAAAGTTGCCATTCAGCTATTTATTATTCCTTTATATTTAATATTCTGTGGACTGCTACACAAATAAACAAGATAAACTTTTTCATTATTATTAAATTTGTTGTTACTGTTGATTATTATAAAGTCTAGAAGGAAATTACAGTAACTGTATGTTATAGTTTTTATTCATCTAATGCCTGCATGTGCATTACTACATAAGTTTGCTGAGCTCACCTGGGAAGAGTATTCCAAAACATTACTTTTGATTACCTAATTTCTGTTACAGCGACAAGAGATTATGTATATATATATATAATATATATATATGTATGTATGTATGTATGTATGTGTGTGTGTGTGTATATATATTAGTATACATATGTAACACACTTTTTCTTTACTCAAAGCACCAGTTCATAAGCTCCTTCTCCTGGTATTCTAAACAGCATCTACATACTGAATATACTATATCTATATACAGAATATACTATATATTCTGAAAGGGTTAGCTTCTAACCCACAAGTAAGAATGTTCCTTTTAAAGAAAACCTTTAAGTTACTTAACAGCAAAAAGTAGCAAAAGAATGAATCATTACTATAACATTTAACATCATGGTCTTTTAAAAGTAATCTAATAATTCATTAAAGCAAAGAACAGAGAAGTACTCACCATCAGATCTTTTACTCGGTTGCTAAGTTGATCAATAAATAGTATGGGTAAGTAATGTACTGTTTTTCCCAACTGAACCCTATGATATTAAAAATAATGATTTTAATATGAATTCTGGAATATTAAGCCAGCTAAGAAAAAAATTTAGTTGGACAATATGAATCTATACAATAAACTATTATATTATCCTAGTCTACAATTATTTCTGCCTCTAGAAGATGAGCCATTAGCTTGGATAACTCTTACTGGTCTAACTTGAAATTTATATCTACATAAAGATCAATTCTGATCCATTATCATAAAACTTTTCAAGAAAAATGCAGTTTTTACACATTCTGATTTTGTAATGGCTAAATATAAAAGGCAATTCCACTTAGTGTGCTTTTATAACCACTTACCAATTAAAAGGACAAAAATGTGCAATCTTAATACAGGAAGAAGAGGAGATAATAATTTACAAGGTATTAATTTAAGTAGAAATAGTAATCTCACTATAGTGATGACTTGAGGAAGCATAGAATGAAACTCATAATCTAACCAATAATGAAGACATTTTCTTCTCCACAGTAACTTCTGTGTCATACAACAAAACCAGCCAATTGAAGTTTGTTTTCCTTGCTCCATGCAAGCAATTATGCTAATGACTGAAATAGCCAAAAAGGATACAGTGGGAATAAGCCTGGTAAAATAAGGTACCCTTCAGAATCTGTTTAATAAGCTCAACTACTAGAGAACTGTTAATACATTTTTAATTTTCTCTATTCAAATTTGAATTCTAACCAGAAGTCATCCAAAAAACTTATGCTTTATTTATTCCCTCTACCAGCAGTTTGTACCAGCTCAAAGAATGCAAATTTACTTTAATTACTTGAAGCTATGAACTCCCAAGTAATTTTTTGGTCACCCAGAATTCTGAATTATCCTTATGTCAGTGGTATCTCCATTACCACGGAGACTCCAGAGCTAACTGCACTGTTAATATTCATTTACTAACTGAATCATCACTTACATCTTCATGTATCTGTGAACATCAGCAGGGAGAGAGGACCCATCAAAGACAAAATCATCCACCATCACATTGAGTGTTAACCTTGATCTCCAGTGAGAAACTGGCTCATCGAGGGCATTTGTTGGTTTCTTTTCTGCTTCAATTTGCTTGTAAATAAAAAAGAACCATGTATTAATCAAAATCAATAAAATAAAACCTGGACTTTTCTGCCTCCTTGCCTTCGCTAATGTTGTCCCCTATACTGTCCTTGTCTATTGAAATTTCTCCTATTCTCATTTCAGTTTAAAATCCCCTTCTGTGATCTTTTCAGTCATCCTCCCAATCAGTAGTAAGGTCTTCTTTATCTGAGCTCAAAGAGCACTGTTCCTTTCTTATGTGTTCTTAAATACTCCCCAGGGGTGGGAAACCTGCTTCCTTGAGACCACATGTGATCTTCTAGGTTCTTTGGTTCTGTTGTTTGACCGAGTCCAAGTTTTACAGAACAAATTAAGGCTATTTGTTCTGTGAAGTTTGGATTCAGTCAAAGGGCTGCACTTGAGGATCTAGAAAGCCACATGTGATCTCAAGGCCAAAGGGTTGTTCTGCAGCTACTCGCTAACTTGTGCTTTGACCATTTATAAAATGCTTTACATACAATATCTAATTTAATCTTCACAATAACACTATAAGGTAGACGCTATTATTATCCCCATTTTGCAGATGAGGAAGTGGAAAATGGAGAGATTTGCCCAGGGTCACAGTTAACTATTAAGTCAAAGAGGCAGGACACAAACTGATTCCCTGTACTCAGTGCTCTGCCACTAGGCTGCCTCTATGTTCCCTGAGCATAGGAACCTCTCCTCAAACAAGTGGCTGGGAGGCACTTAATGGATATTTTCTGAATAAATAGAAAATTACCACATGAATATTTATGTTCTTATACACTATCAAAATATAAATGGATAACGTGTGTGTTCTTATACATTGTCAAAAATAAATAACAATATATGGGACCTTTACATTTTGGTACTAAAACAGATAAATAAAGAGTTCACACCACCTGCGAATGGCTCAGTCTGACCGTCCCATTCCAGACCATCACCACCTAACTTGACTTGGACCCTAATTTATTTTCTCTCACTTCCATCTTGCTAGCTAAATGAGGAAATCATGAGGCTGTCATGCTTTGTGTACACTCAATCTGTCTAGTTTTGAGTTACTAAAATGAGCTCTTGACTGCTCTCAAAAAGGCCTCCCAATCATTCTTCTCAGAACCTCTTGAGATGCATACAAAAGACAATACAGACAATGGTAGTTTACTGCTTTAAGAAATCAGCAACTGAACTAAAAAGAATATCCTTCCAAAACCAAGTGTCAGAAATTGTTTAGGAAGAAAAGGAGGTAACTGACAATAAATCTTTATTAAATACAATTCAGAAAAGGAATTAGAATAGAAATACTGCAGATGGTTTGAGGACTAATTAACAAGAAAAGTTTAAAAAAAACCAATTGTTTACACTGATTAACATAAGATTTAGAAAGAATATTTTCTTGCATTATTTTATTTATCTTTTAAAACAAAAGGACCTCAATGATTCACATGTGAGAAGTAAGAGACCTGGTTTTGGAGTCAGGACCAAACCTTGTTCTTTGCTACTTCCTACTTGGAACTCAATCTCCTGAATTGTAAAACAAGGGGACTCAACTATGTCCTTGAAGGTTCTCTCCAACCACAACTTTATGATCCTACTGCATCACTGAGGACATGTGTAACTGAAAAGAAAGGTGGGCTGATCACGATAGCAGGAGGTGAGCTGAGCAAGGTGAACAAGATCAAGTGTTGCACTGGCATCCATAAAAAGTTAAAAGACCAAGAAAAAAACTTCCAGGTCACTAGATAGAGCCTTTATATATACATATAAAAAAGACAAGAATTATATATGATTAAAAAGAGTAGGTGGTTTGCTTTCTACATTGGAAGAGGAAATTTTCACACTGATGAGGATCATAGAGCAAGTGAGGTGTAAGTAATTGGTTGCTTTCTATTTTTCTTAATTGATCTGCCCATAATCTGACTTCATTCAGTAGAACATTTTGTACAAGTTACTGATCTAAAGCATTTTCTCCACAGCAAGTGAACTTGTTCTGAAACTCACCTCATTTTTTATTTACTTATATTCCTTTAAAAGTCTATAATAATCTTAATCAATAAATAATTATGACAGTAAAGGTGAACAAGGATCCAAATACTTTTAGCCCTACTGTTCTATTAAATTGTTAAGTTGCTGTGGGAACATGAACTTAGTTTGGGAAATATGTAACTAACTCTTCAAAATGATTTCTAACTGATGAAAAACAGACTACAGAAGTTTCTTCAAAAATAACTTCATGAAATCTGGATGTGCCATAGATTTGGGAAGTAGTTTGGGCAAACTATTTAAGTTACTATTTTCCAATTTTTTTTGTATTTCCCACCATTAAATGTCATGAAACTTGCCAATAAATAACAAAAAATAGTAACTTACATTATATAGCAGTTCAAGGTATATAAAATGCTTTACATACGTTACCTCATTTGAACCCCACAAGATATGAAGTGAAATAAATGCTCTTAATATTGTATTCATTTTACAGCTGAGAAAACTGAGACAGAGAGGTTAAGGGGCTTGTACAGATCACAGAGCTAGTGACTGACACAGGATTGGAATCTAGATCTTTCAAAACTCCTGTCTGCTATGTTATGCTACAATTCCATTACAAATGATTAAATTCGAACATTTACCTTACTTAGAAAATTACAGTGGGATTTTATAATTATATAAAATAATTATTTTATAATAAAATGCTATTTTACATCTCTAAACAACCAAGAGCAGCAAAACAAAACAGGCTCCATTTTGATTAGTAAACACTAAGCTTACCTGGGTGGCAGATTCTCCTGTGAGAAGATTGATTTCTTCTGGTTTGGGAACCATGTATGTAGTAAGAGGACTGACTATATGCACCTGCTTACCATCATGCCAAGGCAAGATCCCAGCATGGTGAAGAAATATGTAAGCATATAATGTGCCATTATTTCTTGTTTTCTTTGGCACAGATACATTAACTGTCCTAAAGCAAAAGTAAAATAAAGGCAATAATCATCTGTACAGTATGAATAACAGCAGTTTCAAATCAACTAAATATAGTTTAGCATTAACCAAAAAGACACCTGCACATGACTTCACTGAAAGTAGTACATTTTCATAACTATTTTTAAATAATTAGCACTTTAACAACAAAAACAACTTAAATTTGTACCTTGCTTAGAATGTTCATTTCCTAACTATAATTTTGTGATATACTTAGTGCAAAAATTATTACCTCCATTTTGTAAATTATAAATGACATCACAGAATCACAAATTCAGAACTGTAAGGGACCTCAGAGGGCCATCTAGTCCAACCATCTCACTGTAGAGATGGAAAATTCAGGTCCAAATCAGTTAAGAGATTTGTCCAAGGTCACCCAGGTGCTAAGTAGCAGAGCCTGAATTCAAATTCTGACCCTTCCTCCAGATTCATAGCTCTTTCCACTGACATGGAGGTTAAGAAGTGAGGGTGTGATTGAAGAGCTAATTAACCTGCTTGAGGAGGGATTTGAAGCTACGTGTCCAAACTCTCAAATCAATTGATTTAAGTAATCCAAAATACTAAGTGTTGTTTCACAGAGGTCAGAATTTTAAAAGCAAACTCTCCAGAAACACAAGGCTTAGTTTTAAAAAACCATTCTTGATTTTAAGATCTACTTTCTCTACAATGGAAGTCGTAAACTTGAACTGCATCTGTAGCTTTATCTTCATACATCAAGTATAGTATTTTATTAGAAACAAAAGAAACTATGTATGTCTATGGCAAGCCAGTTTTATCTTTGAATCAAACTATTACAGGTTTAAATACATAGGAGTTTATTAAGTCAATGTTTGTAAAGTTTCTTAAGAACTACATAATTTTTTTAAAGATTCCAATGTAGTAAACTGTCAGATTTCTACATGCATTAAATTTTTATAGCATTAAAAAAGTCTAATGACTTTAAATAGTAAGAATTTATCTCCAAAGAATTCCTATTGTCGTGACAGATGTAATGAAAAACACCTCATTACTATTATAAAAAAATTAAATCTCCACACACAGATTTTACTACTAGCTTCAAAGAAACAGTGAATTAGAAGTATGTCTCATAAATTCCTCAAATGCTGGTCTAGAACTTTCTTGATAGGATCATTCAACCAGAAATTTAAAAAAAAAATCATCAACAGCACATTAAAAAAAAATCTAGTGTTCTCTTGTCAAATTTTGAGTTCTTATGACAAAAGCAAGCATCCTGACTGACACTGTGTAGTGTAGATTAGTAATTGTTTTTAGGATCCTCGTTTTTCTTGTTTTCTCAGATCTTCACAGTTTTTACATGGATTTCCACCACTAGCAACTAAGGCCAGAAAATGCTCCATTTGTGCACTAAAATTCTAGTTAACATTCTTTTTGTCTGGAATTTTGATTTCCTTGGTGTAAAGAACCCCCTGACTCAACCTACACTACAGCGTGTCAGTCAGGAATGCTTGCCAGAGAAGTTAGTCATTTTCAGTTCTAGAAACTATCTTTTGTATGTGGTTCACCACATTGTTGTTACTGTACTTTGGGTTGGAGTGTGGTGATTCTAAAACATGATTCTAACCATATATGTTGTACTCTGGCATGCTGCTCTAACGGTGACTTTAGAATTTAGGAATGTTTAATTTCTCAAACCTGATAAAATTAAGGCTTTGTTTATAACAGAATACAACGCTACATTTATGATCTTAGCTTTCAAAAAATGTACTTCAACAAGAAAAACACCCAAGTTTCATTAAAAAATTATGTCGTCATACCTTTCAAATTTAGACTCAACATCAAAATCTTCCACATTCAAAACCAGATCTATATTATTCTCAGCACCAAGATTGGACCTTGTGGTGGTGTACACACTCAGCTGGCAAGCAATGATGATAAAGGAAAATTAGTGCACAAGGGACCCTTGTCAGAAAATGTACATACATCCAACCAAGTTTCCCCATCCCACGCACACTAGGGACACTTGCAAAAGAGGCTGGCAAAAAGTTTTACCTTTGAAGGTTAAGACGTTCTAAACAACACGAAAAAACACAAGACACGTGCGCTACCTGGGGACACTCTGACAACCTGTTTACAAAAGCTGCTCATAAAAAGCCCTTGACTGGAGGAAAGGGAAGCAGAGATCTCCGCCCCACTGTACGCAGACGCTAAGACCAAACTCCCGAAGTGGCCATCCGTCTGCTCATGCAAGAACCAGGTACAGGACGGCAGAGGCCTCCCACCTGGAGCCCTCACTCGGGCTGGTCACTCGGAGGGATGGGAGGGACCACGCACGCTCTCCCGCGTGCGCACAGGCACAAGGAGGCGGGCGTGCCGAGCCGGAGCCCGGGTGCATGCCAGCACCCAAACACGCTACCGTGCACACGCGTGTTCCACCAGCTGCATGTGACTGCACACACACACAAGGCGTTACGTGCGGCGGCGCGTTCCAGGTGATGCACGCACTCACACAGACACACGCACGCACACACACGCACAGACACACGCACACACAGAGACACACAGACACACACGCACACAGACACACACGCACAGAAACACGCACACACACATGGACGCACAGACACACACGCACACACAGACACACACACACAGGCACACGCACACAGACACGCACACACACATAGACGCACACACAGACAGACGCACACGCACACACAGACACACACACGCACACACAGACACACACACGCACAGACACACACGCACACACATAGACACACACGCACAGACACACGCACACACACACGGACGCACAGACACACACGCACACACAGACACACACACACGCGCACACACATAGACACACACGCACAGAAACACGCACACACACATGGACGCACAGACACACGCACACACACACAGACACACACGCACACACAGGCACACGCACACACACAGAGACACACACGCACAGACACACACGCACACACATAGACACACACGCACAGACACACGCACACACAGACACACACACAGACACACGCGCACGCACGGCACGCGCTCTCCAGGGCAGCGGCGCTCACCTGCAGCTTGGGCCTCCGCGCCAGGTACGGCTGGATGCAGTTGCTGTCCCCGCCGCAGGGCCGGGTGTAGACGATCCCGTACATCACCCAGCAGGTGTGCACCACATACACCACGAACACCCCGACGATGAGGCTGGTGAAGGAGCTCCGGCTGCTCCACATGGCGCCGGGCCGCCCCGGGGGGGGATGACAGCCGGCACGTGGGCCCAGGGGCGAGCCCGGGGGGCGCGGGGCGGGGGGTGGGGAGCCTCGTTCCCTTCCCCTGCTCCGAGGCGGCGCCTCCTCCGCCCCGGGCCCGAGAGGGAGCGTCCGGGAGCCCGCTGGCCTGGGCTGTCGCTGCCGCTGCCCGCGGCCAATCACTGAGGGAGCTCCGGGCCCCGCCGCGGACACTCGTAAGGGGGCCGCGCCCGAGGAGGCTCCGCAGCACCTCTCATGTTCCCGGTTCGTCCACGGCCAACGGCGGCATCTCTAACCTGTCACTGCGGGATTTGCCGAGCTGGACGCTCCGGAGCGCTTCCGGGGAGGAGCAACCGCTCTTCCGGAAGCGGCCCCACCCCTCCTTCCGCCTCTGGCGTTGCCCCGCTACCCGCTGGGAAGTGTAGTCCTGGCTTCCCGGATTCCGCCCTCGTCCTTGAGCCCCTGAGGGCGTGCTCTCGCCTGCAGCTTCTTGGTCCGGCTCGGCGCCCGCGTCTTCAACACCCTCCAGGGAGACCAAATGTTCTCCGATGAATCTCAGGCACCCAGGCCCAACCCAAGGCTTCAGGAGGATTTTTATTCCCCACTTTGAAAAATAAATAGTATTTTGTTACGTATTTCCCAAATACGTTCAAAAATGTTTTTTAAATTTTTTTTACAACGTTGAATTCCAAATTCTCTCCATTCCTCCTGCCCCTTGAGAAGGCAGCCAATAGATATCGATTATACATATTGTTTAGTCGCTTTCAGTCGTATCAATTCTTCCTGACGACTGCATTTGCGGTTTTCTGGACAAAAATACTGGAATGGTTTGCCGTTCCCTTCTCCATGTCGTTTTACAGACGAGGAAACTGAGGCAAACAGCTAAGTGGCTTGCCTGGGGTCACTGCTAATAGATGACCCCAGGTCCCACCGACTGCAGGGCTGGAGCTCTTTCTACCGCACCACCTGCCTGCTACCCCCTTCCATACCATACATGGTAAGTCATGCAGAATATTGCAAAACAAAGCATAGACAAAAAGCAGAGAAAGAAAAAAGGATGCTTCAGTCTGCATTCAGAATCCTTTCTCTGGAGGTGGATTTTATATATATATGATGTATATATAACAATAATATAATTATATGTATGCATATACATACATACATACACACATATCATTATCATTAGTCCTTTGGAAGAAGATTTACAGGTTATCTAGTCGGACCAACTCCATCATTACACAACAACCAAGTAAAATCAGTTCCAAACATAGCCAGAATTAAAATGCTTGCCACACCATAACAAAGTGGGAAAAGCCCTTTCAGAGAAAAGTGACAGTAGAACACCCTCCTAGATGCTACTACCTGTCGGATGACTGAAAGAAACCTGCTGAGCAGCCACAACGGCCAGAAAAGCCAACCTGGATATATGAGGTTCAGAAAATAATACTGAATATTTAGGGAAAGACCACAGAGTGATTGGGATGCTAAACCTCAGAACTGCAAAGCACTCCAGGCTTTGATAAGAGCAGCCAAAACTGTAACCTGAAGGAGGGACTTCACATGTGGAAGGTGCAAGGATGTAGTGGAAAGATTACTAGTTTGCATAAGAACTTGGTTCAAAGCCCAGCTCTTGATTATTTTTTTTAAATTTTATTTATTTATTTATTTAATTTTTTACATTCATTTTCACAAATTTTTGGGTTCCAAATTTTCTCCCCTTTTATCCCCTCCCCCCACCCCAATACCCAAAGCAATCTAATTTTCCCTATCTCCAATCTGCCCTCTCTTCTGTCATCCCTCCCTTCTCTTGTCTCCATCTTCTCTTTTCTCCTGTAGGGCCAGATGACTTTCTATTCCTCATTAACTGTATGTCTTCTTTCCTAGTTACAACAACAATACTAAACAGTTGTTCCTAAAACTTTGAGTTCCAAATTCTCCCCATCCCTCCCTCCCCACCCATTCCCTTTGGGACGGCAGGCAATTCAATATAGGCCATATCTGTGTAGTTTTGCAAATGACCTCCCTGATAGTCATGTTGTGTAAGACTAACTGGATTACCATCCCTCCTAACCTGCCCCTCATTGTTTCTCTTCTGTCTCTTGATCCTGTCCCTCCCTAAGTGTTGACTTCAAATTGCTCCCTCCTCCCTTTGCCCTCCCCTCCATCATCCCCCCCCTTGCAATATCTCCTTCTCCCCCACTTTCTTATACTGTAAGATAGGTTTTCATACCAAAATGAGTGTGCATTTCACTCCTTCGTTTAGTCAAATGTCATGAGGGTAAACTTCTTGTTTTTTTTTTTTCTCAGCTCTCCTCTTTTTCCCTCCACTAAGAAAAACTCCTACCTGCCTCTTAAATGACATATAGTTACCCCCTTCCCTTTCCCTCTCTTTCCTCCCCCTACATTTCTCTCTCACCATTTACCTTAGTTTCTTTTAAGGTATGGTCCCATCCTATTCAGTTCAATCTGTGCTCTCTGTCTCTGTGTGTGTGCATGTGTGTGTGTGTGTACGTGCATGCGTGTACATGTATATGTGTGGTCCCACCAACTACCCAGATACTGAAAAGTTTTAAGAGTTAGAAATATTGTCTTTCCCTGTATGAATGTAAACAGTTCACTTCTGGTAAGTCCCTTAAGACTTCTCTTTGCTGTTTCCTTTTTCATGCTTCTCATTCTTGTGTTTGAAAGTCAAATTTTCTTTTCAGCTCTGGTCTTTTCATTAAGAATGATTGAAAGTCCTCTGTTTCATTGAAAGACCATATTTTCCCTTGAAGTATTATACTCAGTTTAGCTGGGTAGGTGATTCTTGGTTTGAGTCCTAGTTCCTTTGCCTTCTGGAATATCCTATTCCACGCCCTTCGATCCCTTAATGTAGAAGCTGCTAGATCTTGAGTTATCCTGATTGTATTTCCACAGTACTGAAATTGTTTCTTTCTAGCTGCTTGCAAGATTTTTTCCTTGAGCTGGGAGTTCTGGAATTTGGCCACAATGTTCCTAGGAGTTTCTCTTTTTGGATCTCTTTCAGGTGGTGATCGATGGATTCTTTCAATACTTATTTTGCCCTCTGGTTCTAGAAAGTCAGGGCAGTTTTCCTTGATAATTTCATGGAAGATGATGTCTAGGCTCTTTTTTTGATCATGAGTTTCAGGTAGTCCCATAATTTTTAAATTGTCTCTCCTGGATCTATTTTCCCGGTCAGTTGTTTTTCCCATGAGATATTTCACATTCTCTTCCATTTTTTCGTTCTTTTGGTTTTGTTTGGTGATTTCTTGGTTTCTCATAAAGTCATTAGACTCCATCTGTTCCATTCTAATTTTGAGAGAACGATTAAACTCAGTGAGCTTTTGAGCCTCTTTTTCCATTTGGCTCATTCTGCTTTTGAAAGCATTCTTCTCCTCATTGGCTTTTTGAACCTCCTTTGCCAATTGAGTGAGCCTATTTTTCAAGGTGTTAATTTCCTCAGCATTTTTTTGGGTCTCCTTTACCAAGGTATTGACCCGATTTTCATACTTTTCTTGCATCTCTGACATTTCTCTTCCCAGTTTTTCCTCCACCTGTCTAACTTGCTTTTCAAAATCCTTTTTGAGCTCTTCCAGGGCCTGAGCCCACCCGCCACCCCCCTGGGGTGTCTGGGGTACTGAGGCCCCGCCCTCCACGTCTTTCCCTGATGGCAAGGATACATCCTCATCATCAGATCCGAAGGTCGGGATCATTTGCATTTGTTGGAAAAAACTCTCTAAAGTCTTATTTTTCTTCCCTTTTCTAGGCATTTTCCCAGCCAGTTACTTGACTTCTGAGATTCCTTTCCACCCCAACCTGGATCCGCCCAGCTAGTGCTTGGCCTCTGAGATTTAAATGGGCTTTCCTCCTGCTGGCTGTCAATCAGTGAGCTTTAGTTCAGGTGCTGGGGTGGGGACAGGGCCACCTCCCAGACTCTCATCCCTCAGGGGCTTTATGCAGAGACTTTCAGGAATGGAGTGGGTGGGGGCGGGGTGGGGGTCCCGCCTCCCAATCTCAGTTCCCTTTGGGGCTTTGAGCAGAAGCCTTCAGTAATAGAGCGGGGTGGGGGCAGGGCCGTCTCCCAGGCTCAGCTCCGTCAGGTTTTATGCGGGAATCTTCCTTAACGAAGATCCTGCCTGCTGTTGGGGGATTCCTGAGTCCTGGGCCGCTGCTGCCTCAGCCGCCGCCCACACCTTTGCCTCCGCCGCTTCCTGCCCCCCTCTCTTCTGCCGCTGCTTCCTCCTGAGGGGGCCTGAGTCACGGAGATGCCCTGCTTCCCCTCTCCTCCAGCCCGGCCTTCTCTCTCACTGACCTGTAGCTTCTGTGGGCGCAGGGACTTTCCCGGCTGCCGGAGCTTCCGTCTCGGAAGCCTGCTCAGATCAGCTTCTCTGGGGCCATGGCCAGGGCAGCGCTGTGGATGGGGTCCACTTTCCAGGGTGCGCTGGACCCTGGGGACGGGTTTCCAGGGCTCCCTGGAACGGAAATCTCTTCCACTCTGTTTCTGCACACCTTGTATTGACCCAGAAGTTATGGGGGACTCTTTTTACATTAATTCTATGGGCTTTGGTTTCGGAGCTCGTAAATGTGCGTCCTTCTACTCCGCCATCTTGGCTCCGCCCCCCCAACTCTTGATTATTAAATGCGACTGAGCAAATCACACTTTGTCTCTCTTGAAAAGAGGATGGATAAAATGTTCTCTAAGGTCCTTTTCCAGTTCTGTGAGCATGTAATGTATATTTTCAGTCTTTGGTGCAGGAAGAAATATGCTTCATTATAATCACACAGATAGGCAAATTTCATCTTCAAAGTCAAAACACATTTATTTAGTATCTACTATCCACCTGATACTGTGTGTTTGGCACTGGAATTCAACCAAAACAAAAAAACTCTTATTAATGCTGAAACACAAAGGGGATAAAAAAAGAGACAAAAGGTGGTCCCTACCCTCAAGGAACTCACAGTCTAATGGGGAAGACAGCAAGTAAATGAATATCTACAAACAAGCTACATACAAGGTAAATAGGAAATAATTAAAGGAGAGAAGGCACTAGAATTAAGAGATTGGGAAGGGCTACCGGTAAAAGATGAGATTTCACTTGGGACTTAAAGGGAGCCAGTAGCAGAGATGGGGAGGGAGAGCATTCCAGGCAATATGGACAGCCAGAAAAAAAATGCTGGGAGCCGAGAAATGGAACATCTTGTTTCAGGAACAGCCAGGAGGTCAATGTCACTGGGTCAAAGAATACATGGCAGGGAATAAGGTGTAGGAAGACTGGAAAGATAGGAGGGAACCAGGTAGGTTATGAACAGCCGCTGAATGAAGGTGGAGAAAATCATGGCAACAGTTCTAATTGGGTCCACCACAGATTTATGTTATATCAGTATATATATATATATATATATATATATATATATATACACACACATATATATGTATATATATGTATGCATGTATGTATGTATATGTATATATATATAAAACTGAGTTCTCACTGTTGCTAGGCAATCTTCCTTTATCAACTCATTGTGTATGTACATATTTATATACCTATATGTGTGTATATCTGTACATCCACATATATAAATATATATAGAATATAAAAAGAATAAATACAAATGAATACAAAGTTGTTGGTGAGAGAGCACCAGCACTTAGGGGTATCAGGAAAAGCTTCACGTAGAAAGTGCTGCTTGAACTGAGTCTTGAAGGAATGGAGAGATTCTTTGAGGTGGAGGTGAGGGAGTTCATTCCAGGCATGGAGGCAGTCAGTACAAAGATGCAGAGACTAGAGGTGGAGCACTTTTGTATGAGAAACAGAGAGGCTGCCAGTTTGACTGTTTTGCACTGTGAGTGCAGGATGGTAACGTACAAGACCAAAGTAGATTGGGCCTAGGTTGTGAAGGATTTTAAGCACTGAACAGAGGACTATATAAGGGTCACTGGAGTTAATTGAAGAGAGGAGAGATCTGTAGTTAAGGAAAATCACTTGGCAGCTGTGAGAAGGATTATTGAATATGGTACAGACTTGAAGCAGCACTAATTTAGTTTAATTTCAATATTAACATTTTCTCCATTACTTTCGTATGCGTAGATAACTAACAGAAAAAAATTAAGCCCCTATTTAAGTGTTTTCAGATTCCTGAGCTGTTAATGCTTATACTGAAAATCTAACAACTAGTTATTACAAGCTGGTTCCAGGAAACCCCTGCTTCTAAGTTTAATTTCCAGCTCTAACATCTATGAACTTTGTTTATCTGTACCCTTTTGCTATACAAATGAACTTAGAAAAGATATCTCCCTCATTTTTCATGTCACATTTAGTATTTTTATATTATATAATATTTACAGCTGAGTCTGCAGTCTCTCTGATAGGAGAAGACATCAGGGTGTCATTTAATTCAATTCAATGAATTCAGCAAGCATGTACAAAGTACCTTTTATATGCAAGTCATCTTGGTAGTATTGATGCAAAGGCAAAAATGAAACATTCCCTGCTCTCCCTGCAATTCAACAAGTATTTTTTCTGTACTTACTGTGTAAAATCAAAATCATTCAATCAACATTTTATTAAATGTTTACTCTGCGCCAGGCACTGTGTTGAATGCTAGAAATACAAAGAGAAAACAAAAACAGCCCGACCCTCAAAGAGCTTATATTAGAATGGAGAGGACAACACATAGAAATCAGTACATACAAAATAAATACAAAGGAGGTGGCAGGTAACCTTGGAGGTGATGGTACTAGCTGCTCTAGAGGCTTAGAAATGCCAACAGGTACAAAGCTGTGATTAAGATGACTCATAAAGGAAACCAAAGGACTGAGAGTTAGAGGTTGGGAAGTAAAACATTCCAGGCATGGGAACAGCTAGTGCAAAGGCACTGAGATGGGAAGTGGAGTACCACGTTGGAGGAATAAGGAACATGTACATATGACTGGATTATGCCATTTGTGGAGAGGAATAGGAAGGAAGAAGACTGGAAAAGCTGGAAGGGAGAAAGGTTGTGAAGAACTTTAAAGGTAAGAAACTGGGCTAAATTTGTAAGCAGCTTGTTATACTTTGCTACAAAGACAGTGTAATGAAAAAAAGCATTAGTTTTGAGACTAGCAGAGATTTGTGTTCAGATCCTACCTTTATTATTTACTTTGCCATCTTGGACAAGTCACTTAGCCTTTTTTTAAAAAACCAGTTAGCAGTAACTTCTACAGAGGAATAATTACTTTGCAGATATAAAAACAATAGCCCAACATTTTCCCCAACACCTGGGGACACACTCTTCCTAATACCAGCACTATCCTTGGGAGAGTGAACTCAGAGGTAAGAGTTTCTGCATTGCACTGGTATCACTAAGTTCACTTCCAAATTCAACATAGCTGCTGATTGAGTCCCTGTCTTAGGTACCATTGACCTGGTTCCATAGATTCCTCAAGGCTTCATTGCTAAACTGACTAGTTGCAAAACCAGGCATAGAATCTATTCCCAGCTGTTCTGATGAACTGCTTTCCTGGTCTTTTTAAGTTCAAGTTTTACTTTCATAAATTGCAGTTCAAATATTCACTTCCATTTTCCTTCTCTTAAGGCAGGGAAGAGCAAACAAAGACAATGAACAGGTACTCATATTCCCAGGCCACATTGCAGACCAGGGTGGGGGGTGGGTGGGAAGGGTTTGGGGGAGGTAGGAGGGGTTTGGGGTAGGGCAAGACTTCTTCCCATACATCACTATCTCTTTCACCTAAACTTTTACTAGGCAGGAAAGAAACTGGTCACCCTCAACCTTTCTGAGCTTCAAAATCTTCATCTATAAAATAAGGATAATACTTATCAAATATTAAGGAGCTAGAGAAATATGTTATTTATTAGTGTGGCGTTCGTGCCTTAAAAAGGTTGATCTACCTCATAGCAGTGATTGGCTATGCTTGGAAAACAGCTCACAGACCCTGGCTAACCTCAACATCAGTCACCACTACTCTACCACTTACTCTTTGGCCTTTCTAGTGATGCTGGGAGAAAAAAATCTGTTTAAAGGATGAATGAAGTGGGTACAACTGACAGACTTGAACTGCAAATATCAGAGGTGAATCAGTTCCATTGCTCATCCTCCTATGTGGGGAAGATGAAACATGAACCACCTTATCTTGCCAGGAGCTGAAAATGTAAATAGCACCTAGGCAGCTGGGTAGAGAATATATCTTGACGTCAGAGGTTCACTGTTTTTTCTCCCAAGAAGTCCACACACACGCACACACACACACACACACACACACACACACACACACACACACACACACACACACACACGTTGTCAAGTTAACTGAACTAGCCTCTAACCTGTGGATGGCCAGAGTCGTACAGAGCAGGCTAGAGGCAAGATAGAAGTCTGGAATTAAACGGAAGTTTAATTTCAAAGTGGGGGAAACAGCTTGCAAGCAAGGAGGCAAACTAGACACATGTGTAAGGGCTCTGCCCCTAATGGGAGAACTCGAGGCATTGTGTGGAGATCTCCGTACTTTTATCAACGACTGCACAGGGAGCTGTAGCCCTGAAATGAGGGGTAAGAGCAATTCTTACCCCTAGCAATTCTAGCAGGGCTTCCTGACTGAACCTGAGTGGTTCTAACCTTGTCCTTGTCCTTTGCATGTCTGAGCTCAGAGAACACCTGATACTGGTCAAAGCAATATAATAGATAATCCAGAGGGTAAGCCCAAAGCACAAAGCTTAGCTCAGGGTAAAGCCTGCTTTCTGGGCTTTAGCTCTAGAAAACAAGGTGTCTCCTAATGATATGCTGACAATATGTAAATATTATTTACATACATATGTATATAAATTATAATTTGTACCCTAAATCCATCATCTCTCTGTAACTGATAGCATATATATTATCTTTGGTCTTGCAAATCATGAATAATCATTATATCAATCTCAATTCTTAGTTTTCAAAGTTGTAGTGTTATTATTATTTTTTTTAATTTTATTTATTTATTTAATTTTTTACATTCATTTTCACAAATTTTTGGGTTCCAAATTTTCTCCCCTTTTATCCCCTCCCCCCACCCCAATACCCAAAGCAATCTAATTTTCCCTATCTCCAATCTGCCCTCTCTTCTGTCATCCCTCCCTTCTCTTGTCTCCATCTTCTCTTTTCTCCTGTAGGGCCAGATGACTTTCTGTTCCTCATTAACTGTATGTCTTCTTTCCTAGTTGCAACAACAATACTAAACAGTTGTTCCTAAAACTTTGAGTTCCAAATTCTCCCCATCCCTCCCTCCCCACCCATTCCCTTTGGGATGGCAGGCAATTCAATATAGGCCATATCTCTGTAGTTTTGCAAATGACTTCCCTGATAGTCGTGTTGTGTAAGACTAACTGGATTACCATGCCTCCTAACCTGCCCCTCATTGTTTCTCTTCTGTCTTTTGATCCTGTCCCTCCCCAAGTGTTGACTTCAAATTGCTCCCTCCTCCCTTTGCCCTCCCTTCCGTCATCCCCCCCCTTGCAATATCTCCTTCTCCCCCACTTTCTTATACTGTAAGATAGGTTTTCATACCAAAATGAGTGTGCATTTCACTCCTTCGTTTAGTCAAATGTGATGAGGGTAAACTTCTTGTTTTTTTTTTTTTTCTCAGCTCTCCTCTTTATCCCTCCACTAAGAAAAACTCCTACCTGCCTCTTAAATGACATATAGTTACCCCCTTCCCTTTCCCTCTCTTTCCTCCCCCTACATTTCTCTCTCACCATTTACCTTAGTTTCTTTTAAGGTATGGTCCCATCCTATTCAGTTCAATCTGTGCTCTCTATCTCTGTATGTGTGTGCATGTGTGTATGTGTGTGCATGCATGTACATGTGTATGTGTGGTCCCACCAACTACCCAGATACTGAAAAGTTTTAAGAGTTAGAAATATTGTCTTTCCCTGTATGAATGTAAACAGTTCACTTCTGGTAAGTCCCTTAAGACTTCTCTTTGCTGTTTCCTTTTTCATGCTTCTTCTCATTCTTGTGTTTGAAAGTCAAATTTTCTTTTCAGCTCTGGTCTTTTCATTAAGAATGATTGAAAGTCCTCTGTTTCATTGAAAGACCATATTTTCCCTTGAAGTATTATACTCAGTTTAGCTGGGTAGGTGATTCTTGGTTTGAGTCCTAGTTCCTTTGCCTTCTGGAATATCCTATTCCACACCCTTCGATCCCTTAATGTAGAAGCTGCTAGATCTTGGGTTATCCTGATTGTATTTCCACAGTACTGGAATTGTTTCTTTCTAGCTGCTTGCAAGATTTTTTCCTTGAGCTGGGAGTTCTGGAATTTGGCCACAATGTTCCTAGGAGTTTCTCTTTTTGGATCTCTTTCAGGTGGTGATCGATGGATTCTTTCAATACTTATTTTGCCCTCTGGTTCTAGAATGTCAGGGCAGTTTTCCTTGATAATTTCATGGAAGATGATGTCTAGGCTCTTTTTTTGATCATGACTTTCAGGTAGTCCCATAATTTTTAAATTGTGTCTCCTGGATCTATTTTCCAGGTCAGTTGTTTTTCCCATGAGATATTTCACATTCTCTTCCATTTTTTCGTTCTTTTGGTTTTGTTTGGTGATTTCTTGGTTTCTCATAAAGTCATTAGACTCCATCTGTTCCATTCTAATTTTGAGAGAACGATTAAATTCAGTGAGCTTTTGAGCCTCTTTTTCCATTTGGCTCATTCTGCTTTTGAAAGCATTCTTCTCCTCATTGGCTTTTTGAACCTCCTTTGCCAATTGAGTGAGCCTATTTTTCAAGGTGTTAATTTCCTCAGCATTTTTTTGGGTCTCCTTTACCAAGGTATTGACCCATTTTTCATACTTTTCTTGCATCTCTGACATTTCTCTTCCCAGTTTTTCCTCCACCTGTCTAACTTGCTTTTCAAAATCCTTTTTGAGCTCTTCCAGGGCCTGAGCCCACACCTCTGCCTCCGCTGCTTCCTGCCCCCCTCTCTGCTGCCGCCGCTTCCTCCCAAGGGGGCCCGAGTCACGGAGACGCCCTGCTCCCCCTCTCCTCCAGCCTGGCCTTCTCTCTCACTGACCTGTAGCTTCTGTGGGCGCAGGGACTTTCCCGGCTGCCGGAGCTTCCGTCTCAGAAGCCTGCTCAGATCAGCTTCTCTCGGGTCGTGGCCAGGGCAGTGCTGTGGGTGGGGTCCACTTTCCGGGGTGCGCTGGACCCTGGGGACGGGTCTCCAGGGCTCCCTGGAATGGAAATCTCTTCCACTCTGTTTCTGCACACCTTGTATTGACCCAGAAGTTATGGGGGACTCTTTTTACATTAATTCTATGGGCTTTGGTTTCGGAGCTCGTAAATGTGCGTCCTTCTACTCCTCCATCTTGGCTCCGCCCCCCTGAAGTTTTCTAAATCCTTTAATCTTGTAGTGTTATTATTATATAAATTGTTTTTCTGGCTCTGCTTATTTCACTCTCTATCACTTCATATAAGCCTTTGCATATCTTTCTGAAATAAGTGATTTCCTCCTTTCTTACAGCACAATGGTGTTCCATCTTAGTTATCTATCACAATTTAATTCAGCTGTTCTTTAACTGATGAGCATTCCTTTAGTTTCCTTTCTTTTGGGGGGAAGCACCATGGAAAGAATTACAGTAAATATTTTTGTAAGTAAAGGACCTTTTCCTCTCTCTGGTCATTTTGGGTATAGACCTAGCTGAGTCAGTAGTATAGCTGGGCCAAAGGACATGAACTGTTTAGTAACTTTTAGTGCATAATTCCAAATTGCCTTCCAGAATGCCTGTACCCATTGACAGGTCCATTTTCCCACAGCCCCTCCAACATTCATCATTTTCCTTTTTTTGTCATCTTTGCCACTCTGATAGGAATGAGGTGGAGGCTCAGAAATGCTTAATTTGCATTTCTCTAATTAGTAGTGATTTAGAGAATGTTTTCACATTCCTATAGATAACTCAGGTTTCCTCTCTTGAAAATCACATTTCCAAGCCATCTATTAGTGTTCCTCATCCTCCACCCTCCGGGACAAGTCAAGTCAAGCTCCTATTACTTGTGACAACCTGATCATCTCATTGAAAATTATGACCTCTGTCCATTTTTCAGCCTGAGCATTTTTCTACATCAAATTATATGGAAGATAAAGACTTCCTTTCTTTCATGTGTGGGGAATTTTTACCTTGCCTTTGGGGATAATTAGATAATTGATTTTCTTTGTTTTAAATGTTAGAGGTAGAAGGACAAAGGTCTGTCGGGCAGAGAGTCTACTAGCTCCTCTCCTTTCACATTTTTAGTTTTTTCTGTAAGTTGGTCAGTGCTTTGGGGCCATTTTAATTATGGGATTCTACTTACAGAGAATGATGACATCAGAGGATGAGAGTTGAGAGGGCAAATGAAAAGGGAGGTAGTTGTTTATCCCCCACCTCAGAGAGAAATCATTATTAATAGCCAATGATTTGGGGAGATCCTGAGTTCCCTCCTTTTTCTAAAGTCCTGATTTATGTAATATCTTAAAGGACATTACTGATGAGATTGGATTAACTTTCTTAATAATCTCGTTCAGACCTTGCCCAGGTGGGGCATCCATTGTGCTTTGCTTAGCTTTGGATGAGAATAAATTCTTTGAATAGATTGCCCAAGAGGGACTAGTTTCTCTTTGACTTGATATCACTCTCATCCCCTCGTTGTAATATTCAGTCTCTCATTAATTGTTAACCAATCAGAGTTGATTTTGGAAGCACTCTTTTTCCAAAGGACGTATATGCCATAAACCTGCCACTATGAGGGCCTTTGGCTTTCAAGAATCCTTTCGTTGAATGCTGGCATTATTAATGAAATAATTAAATTACCCAGAAATTATGTCTGTAGAACTTTTTAAATGTCATATAATGAATAGTCAAGGAAGGATCAGCCTCTTCCCTGTGTGACCTATTAAAAAAGGAAAAAAAGCAAATTGTTTGCATTTTCATGGACTCCAGATGCCAATGACTCTCTCTTTGCCTTCTCCTTATACCTTTTTCCAAAGTGCAGCAAACTTCCTGCTCCCTCCCAGAAGCAGTAATGACAGCTTATTGTCTTACAAGGTGGTATAACCAATCTTGAAGAGAATGTTTTGGTCTGCGAGAAAAAGGGACAGAAGGTTGTGTTGACAGTCAATGTTGGGCTGAATGCACTAAGTATTTGCATTAGATCGTAGGTTCCTCTGAGTTCTTTTGTCTTATGCATTTTCTGTGGGGTGAAATAAAGGTTTTCCCATACCCATTACCCTAGTGCCTGTTGAAGAACTGAAGACCCTGTTACCAACACAAGCTATAACTAGACTTTATTTTGGAGATTTTCCAGGATTTCTCCATTACAGATGGGGAAAATGAGCCAATGAGAAAATCCAACCCTCTGGGGGAGTGGGGTGCATCAGTTTGGAGTCAGCTCCCAAGACTGAACCTAGAACCTGTCAGGCTAGAATCTTGGGAAGTGAAGGCTTGGGAATAGGGATTACATTCCTACCCATTGAATAAGGACAGCAATAGAATATTGACTCCCATGTTGACCCTAAATAGTGGTAAGAGTCCAGGGTTGAGTAGAATATAGTTATGTAGGAGAGGATTTTATCTGTGGGGTGGAGAACAGAAAGAAATTTCAGTGTCTGGTTGATAGGAACAATGAAGGAAAAAGCAAATAGTTTAGCAGATTGTGACTTGGAATCTGAAGATAAAGGTGTGGATCCGGTCTATGCCTCTTTCTAGCTGTGTGAGATCCTGGTACTTAACTATGCTGTTATATAGGCAGACTACTGCTTGCTCCCTACCTCAGGGGGCTGTTGTGAGGAAAGTGCTTTGTAAACTGTTCAGAGCTACAGAAATCTCAGCTGTTGTTATTCTATGACTAAGGTACCACATAAACAAAGCAGTATTTCTATACTAGACAGGACAGTGCAGCATAATAGGATAGCAATTAAACCAGGTTAACAAGTAAAACTAGAGTTTTAATTAATTAAAACTCAAATATGCAACTGGTGTTCTAGGCCCCCTGATGACTATGTCTTATTTATATTTTCACAGTGAAAATATAATTAGGTTGTGCTTAATAAATATTGAGTGAATGAATGAAAGGACCAGACACCTCAAAGGAATCCTTAACATTTTCTAAAGAGTGCAACGGTAATTAAATGAGCTAATCATGTACAAATGGGAAAATTGTTCTGCTAAGAGATTAAGTTAGTTGGAGCATCTGAGGATTGAAGGAGAGGGAATTAGAGAGGAGGAATGATACTCCTCAAGTTAGAATCATGCATATTTGCCCTTCCACCCTTGGTTGGGAAAGGGCAGAGGAGCAAGGAGGAAAAGGAAGAACCAGTTACCCTTTAGTGGTAAAGCACCTTTCTTTACAACCCCCCCAAGGACATGGGTAGTGTAAATCCTGATACTTCACTGCTCAGGAAGCTGAGACTTGGACTGTGTTCCATAACTAGGAAGCATCCGAACTGAGATTTGAACACAGATCTTCTGGCTTTGCATTGAGATGCTTGCCCACTATACCTTTCTGATTCTTGTGAAGGAGTAGAGGAGGTAAGGAGGGTGGCATGAGTATCAGAGCTGGGATATGAACCCACGCTGTTTCTTGTATAAAAGCTTGTGATGGTGGATGAGGAAGAGGATGAGGTGGGTACCTTGAAGTGGTTTTCTTTCACTCAGAACTGAAAAATTAAAATCAACAAAACCCCTAGGTACCCTCCCCCCTTGCACTCACAAAGCACCACAGAAGAGGATATGAAACCCTCCCCAAGTCTTGCTCTGGCCTCCTGTCTCCCTCCTTGACTCTCACAAATCCCCTCACTATGAATTCTTCAGCCCCCAAGGCAAAGGGTTATCCTTGACTTTTATTTGTACAACCTATGGATAAAGACTGTGGATAACTCTAAGCAAATGTCATGGATGTAGGTTTCCTTGAGTCAGAGGCATCCAGCAATAGAGGAGCAAACAGGGAGTATTGCCAGTTTGTGAGAGGCAATATAGAGAAAAATGGAAATAAAGAATCCTCAGAAGTATTAGTGAGGCATATATCATTTTAAGTACTAATCTGTTTATATATATACCCTCCAAGCTTTTGGAGGCTGACCTAGTCTGGCTAAAGTGGAGGTGAATCAAATGTCAAGAATTTCAAATAGGTTATTACTGGCTTATGGTATTCTTATATTTAAATGTACAGTAAAATATCATTGACTTGTACACATTAGGGAAAGGTTGGCATGAATTATAGAAAAATCAGAATTATAGCATACATTTAAAGTAATACAGTTTTACTGTCCTGGAACACTGGATTGGATTCAGAAGACCTGAATTCAAACTTTGTGCTATTTCCCTGACCTTCCTTAATCTTCCTTGACCTACTTGAGTGACCTTGGGGAAGTAATTCCACATCTCTTGGCTTCTGTTTCCTTAGGAGTAAAATGAGGAGACTGTATTAACTTTTTGTGATCCTAAGTATATATGTGTGTATATACATATATGTGTGGGTATGGGTGTATATACGCATACATACATACATATTTGTGATCCTAAAATGTTTACACACATGTAAATATGTATAAGGGCAGCTAGTTGGCACAGAGGATTGAGCGCCAGGCCTAGAGTCAGAAAGACTCATCTTCCTGAGTTCAAATCCTACCTCAGACACTTACTGAGTTACTGAGTTTTTACCCTAGGCAAGTCATTTAACCCTGTTTGCTTCAGTTTCCTCATCTGTAAAATGAGCTGAAGAAGGAAATGGCAAAACACTAGCCAAGGAAACCCCAAATGGGATCATGAAGAGTCATACATGACTGAAAAATGACACACACATATACATATATACACACGTGTTTACATATGTATGGGTGTGTGTATATATACTACATACATACAGGCATATACACACATATATAAACATAGCTATAGCTATATACACACCCCATTAAAAATTATTTTCAAGAAGTCTTTCTGACTGGATTTAAGGTTTTATTTGCCTTTTTAAAACTATCATTCCTCTGAAATTCACTAACATTTAATATATTTTCAGCATGTAGGGACCATTATTATTACCACAGTGACAATTAATTAGTTAATCCCATTGTACCAGAAATGGGAGTTGTCCTATACACTGGATGTCACATAGCAAAAAAAAAAAAGGTTAGTCTGAAAAGGGAATTTAATAACCTGAAACTAGTGACAAAGATGCAGTTTTAGTGCCACCTAGTTTCCCAAAAGCAGTACAACCAGGAAAGTCAATGAGTTTAATTAGGTATGTAAACTGAATGTGTTTTCAACTGGCAGAAAGTTTGTTGGAAAAGTCCCAAGATATATCCAATTCCAAAATTACGTAGTATATTAGAAATAACAGTGAATTTGAAAACAGAGGACTAGGATTTGAACTCCAGCCTTCTTACTAGTTCCCTCTATGACCTTGGGTAAGTCACTTAACCATTATGGGCCTTAGTCTCCTTTATAAAATGAAAGTATTGGCCTAGCTAATGTCTGGGCAAGATTCCCTCCCTCTCTAATATCCAACCTAGGATATTAAACCTTGAAGTAGTCCATGTGGTGAACCAGTTGACATTCTGGATTATCAGAACTGGAAGGGACCTTTCAGGTCATTTAGTCCTAATCTTTCATTGTATCAGGAAAAATAACTCAGGCTCCCATAGATTGAATGACTTGCCCAACATCACATAGTAAGTCCAAGGGACTATAGGAATTCTAGGATCCTTGCTTCTGACCCCCAGATCTGTGCTCTTTCCATTATGCTAACATATCCTTTGGTGTACTCTACTTTCTTGATGGTTAATGGGTGTTGTCCTTCCTTTCTGAAGAGGACCAAAATGACATCACCATGATAAAAATGAAATTTCAGTGTGTCTGACTGTGACTGATAAGACCAATATGAGCTTGGAATGCTCTACCACAGGTTGGGCACAGATAATTCATGTGACTGTTTGGGGTGGATATTCCAACTTTGTGCATGCTGCATTTACTTTGTGCTGTCTCAATTCTGCTTTGCTCAAAGAGCACAGCACCCTTTCTGATGTGGATACACCATGCTAAATGATCCTGTGCCAGTATCTCCCATGTTGCAAGTCAAATCCAAAGTTCTTGAGAAACACCTTGAGAGTGTCCTTGTATCATTTCTTCTAGCCACCATGTGATCGCCTGCCCCATGTGAGTTCTCCATAAAATAATTTTCTCGGCAAGCATACATTTGGCATTTGAACAATGTGGCCAGCCCATCGGAGTTGCACTCTCTGAAGCACAGTTTGAATACTTGATAGTTCAGCTCGAGCACGGACTTCAGTGTCTGGTAGCTTATCCTGCCAGGTGATCCTCAGAGTCTTCCTAAGACAGTTCAAATGGAAGCGATTCAGTTTCTTGGCATGCGCAGGTAGATTGTCCATGTTTCACAAGCATATAGTGATGAAGTCAATACAACGGCTCTGTAGACCTTCAGTTTGGAAGTTGGTTAATAATGGCTTATAGAAGACATAATGAAAGTCCTGAGATATTCAATAGACCATCAAATTGATCCCATCTGGGTGAGGATCCAAAGAAGAACATTTCTGGGGAAGGGCATTTCTGAGATTCCACTAATTTCTCTCAAGGGGGTCACCGCTACATAAGGATGCTCTTCGAACTGACTATTAAGTCTTTTGTGTTACTTCCTAACATAAAATTTCCATTCTGCCCCCCATCCACACTTCCTTCCATCAGGGACTTTGTACACCCCTGCCCCTGAATCCATTCCGACCTCTGATACGTGTGAGTTTTCACCTTGTTTTTTCTCCCAACCAGACCTCTTCCTCACTACTTTCTGGCCATTTTCTTCAATCCATACCCTACCTCCTTTCCAACTTCTCAAATGTTTTCTCCCATTAGAATGTAAACTCCTTGAAGACAGAACTATCTTCTTCCTTGTAATTATACCTACATGGCTTACTACAGTGCTCGATTTTATCTATCTATCCAACTATCCATTAACTAATTGAAGATTAGCCCTCTTCTCCTTCAGTGTTCAAGGTTGGTCTTGAAGAACCTTAAAAAATATTTAAATAAGGAGAAAAGGAGAAATAAAGATCTATTACAATCAAAGAGATCCAGACATCACCCAAAACCAGAAAAGGTGAAGGCATTTCCTCTTAGGTCATTCTCATTCTAACCTGTACTTCTTAAAAGGGAAGAAGTCAGGATTTCTCACCCTGGACCCAAGTTCTAATGATCCATCTCCAAAATTCCTTTCTTTTTCTAAGAGAGACATCATGATTCCTGAAAGAAGTAAATGGAAACAGGGACTGACATTTTCTCTTTTTCTTTTTGGTACCTTTGGTACCTTTCCACACTTTGTTCCTTTAATTTACCAGGAATTCCAAAGTGCTTCAGCCCATTTTCCTCCAAGAAAAGTTCATTGGTACCTGAGCAAGATATCATTATTGCTCTATCCTATCACCTGAGAGATACTTTTTCTAAAAATGGCAGCCTTAAAAAAAATTAAAAACAAAACAAGATGACAGCCTTCCACTCTTTCTCCACTCTTCTATATGTGTGTGTGTGTTTTCTCCCTCCACTGTGCTCAAGCCCTGGACATCTCCCCATTCTAGTGTTGGGTAGTTGTTAGGATTATTTAAATGTTTTCTGTCCAAAGCTATTATCTAGCTGAGATAACTTCCTGTTTTTTAATGAACAAATATTTGTATATTTGCTTCTGAGCTATAATTTCTCCAAAGTGCTCCATGTATATTCTTTTTTTTTTTTGATAGCTACCCCTCAGTTTTCAAGGAGAATCTTGTTTGCCTGACTTACTGTACATGCTGTCAAAAAATACAGTACTCCCAAAATTTCAAATTCCTAAGACTTTGGGAATATATCTATGAAAGGAAACTAGTAATATTTTCTTATATCTTCCCTCATTTTCAGGGCCTATAGTTCTGACTTTGATTTTAACAACCAAAGATGGTCACAAAGGAAACAAATAGTTCAGGGGTGAGGAACCTGTGACTTCAAGGCCACATGTAACTACAGGAGGCCACAGGTTCCCCTCCCCTGAAATAGCTCAACCATAAACAAGGACTAAATTTCTGAATTAGACCCATTTGAATAGGTGAAGTTTGGAATATCTCCAAGGTAAAAGGTGAAAAGCATGAATATTTTTATAGGTAATAAATATCAGAGTGTATTCATTTTAGTGTTTTAGTACCTGCTGTGTGTGTGTGTGTGTGCGTGTGTATACACACACACATTTATGCATGTATATATGTATGTGGTATACTTACATACAGTTGGAGGGAGAGGGAAGGGATGTTGGTGGGGTCAAGAAGTGCCAGTATATAGTGTATGCTGAATTTTCTCCAAAGTATTTCAGGTTTAGATCTGTTCAGTTTTTAGTGCTAAAAAAATTCAACATGTCAAGTCTGGTCAGAAGTTGACAGGGTGTTAGTTCCATTTCCTCACTGATATTTTAATTTCCAAGTGGAGGAGAAATCAGTACAAATGAAGGTTTCAGGAGGCCAACTCAGAACCCTAATCATTTCATTGCCTTGAAAAAAAAATCCAGGTTGTTAGTGGGCAACACTAACATTTAAATATGACTCAATGTCAATATTAAGTGTTTTGTAGTTACCTCAGGAAACCTATTTTTGAAGCAAATGGAAAGCTGAACAACATGTGAAAGCCAACAAATTAATGGAAACTGCTCTTTACTTGGCAGGAGAAAATCGATTCTGTGTTTCTGCTGCATGTTATCAAACATCTTCTTTTCAGTGTTTATGCTTTCAGTCCCAATTTCAACCTGAGGTCTCTAACCGTTAGCATAATTGCCTCTTTTGATGGAGAGCCACAATCCCTGCTCTTTATTTCTTATATTGCCCAGACCACAGTGCAAAGGTCATGGTAGCCTCCTGGGAGAGGCAAGGCTCCAACTAGCCTTCCTAGACCAGTAACAAATTCCTTAAAAGTGGTAAGAAGGCAAAGCACTACTCCACACCACCTCAGTGTTCAAAGTCAAGTACAAGACATTATTTGCCACTAAAGTATTAAAAAAAAAAAAGTTCCTTAATAATATTGTCAGTTTCCTCAACTTGTCTAAGAGCAGACACATATGTACAGGGAAAATGCATATTTACCCTTTGGCTCTGAGTTCACATGGATTGTATTCAGTCCTCATGAATTCCCCACCAAACACTCTTTGCCTCATGATCCCACCTGGGTTTCCTCTAAGAATCTCAACATTGACTTACTTTTTGCCAACCCAGAATTTTTCCTATGGACATCAGAACTTGGCTTTTATCTAGACCTTCACAGGAAATGTAAGAGGGACCTCATCTCTCTATGCAAGCACCCGTGCTTAACAGATACATAGTGAATATAGAACAATCTTTATTTCATTTAGAGAAAACTCACAGAAGCCCATAATCTGGTGAAATTCTACCTTCCTGTAGGGTCCTGCTGCCACCCTGTGGTTTAGCCCTGCCCCAAAGGGAAATGCACTACAAATCAGTTAAGATGACTCCTCATCCAGTGAGCACCACCTCTTCCCAGGGTCATAATATAGCTTTCAGAATTCCAGTGTTCTGCCAAAGTTAGAGCTGTCTCCCCACCCCCAGAAATTTTGCTCTTCCTATAAGATTTTTACAATCTGCAAAATTATCAGTAATTGTGAAGGACAAGCATCATGCTTACTAATTCCCCCATATCTGGAAATGGATATTTGCCTGGAGACCAACAATAAAGCACTGTTCCCCAAATGCTGCCCCACAACAAGACCAAGAACATGGTTTCAGGAGCTCCAACTGAGTCAGGTCTATGATGTTGAATCTGATTTGATGATCAAGATTTTACAGCCTAGAGATTCTTGTGTTGACAGGGAACATAGTTCAAACAGGTAAGATGGAACCTGCCAGATGAAGCAGAACCAAAGCCATGAATCTGAACAAGGTCCAAGAGGTAGATAATGAGATGTCAAGTTCAAGGTTCAGGTTCCAAGTCTAGTGAGTTTGGCACCAACCAGACAAAATACCAGAACTAAACAGAGTGATCTGAGACTGCCCCAATCTTTGGGCCTGCAGGTGCCAGGAGGTTTTAGTCCATGCCACGAGCGATCAACTTCATTTAACTTCCCTTCATCAGGTATTCTTCTGAGCAGCCACGGGTTTCATTAAAATCCATAGCACTCTGGGAAGCTCTGAGGCAGCAGGAGAGTCCAAAGGTCCATAGAAACCATCATTACCAGATAGTAGATTTTTACAAGGCCAAATAGATGTATTTCCTTGGTTCTACATTGTTATGTTTTTCTTTTCACTCATTTGAGTTGCAGAATGCTCTGTAATATTAATGTTATTCCAGTGGCCTTTTTTCTCTAATACACTATGCTTTGCTTTAGAACCAACAGCAAATGAGAAAATGTATACATACACAAAGGCTGTAAATGAAATTAATATATTCAAAATCATGGTATTAGTTTGGAAGATAGAAAATCAATTACTCTTTAAGTATGAGCAGTTATATTAGTTAATTCAATACACTCCGATATTTTACATAGAATGGATATCAAAAAGAATTCAGTCTTTTCTGCTGTAATTATTTTAGATTTATTGTACCATGGTAGCTTTTAAGAGCTAAAGATTGTCAGTTTCAAAGCAATAATTACATGCACTAGTTAGAACTTCATCCTACTTTTCCTTGTTATAATTTTAACAAGAAAAATAAGTTTGATTTTCTTTTCCTCTTAAGGAAATATATATTCCCGAGGTGTGAAGGGGCAATTAATTCCTCCTTCTTCATGAAGTTGCTTGGTTCCTGTAATGGTAATTCAGATGGGAAGATCTTTCCCATTCATTAATGGACCCATGTGAGCTGCCTGCATAGCATGGAAGCTTGAGTCACATGAGTCTGTAGTGGGAGGAACTTGCTGAACAGGTGGAACAGGAAGAGGCAGAGCTGGAGCAGAGCTGAGAGGAAATTGATCAGAGCAATCAGAATTGAGGAAGAGAGAGAAAAGCAAGCAGCTGAATAGAATGAGAGAGCTTGTTTGAGATTTGTTTAATGGAGCTGGTTTGTGGGAAGCCTAACAGAGGGAAGTGACCTCTGCATTGTTGTTGTGTATAGATTTTTGTTACTATGATGGATTTGGCTTTCTGGTGTCAGAATAAATGTTTTGGTTCTGTTTTCCATGTGGAAAGTCCGTTGTATTTTGCAATTCAGAATTGTGTTGGCATATTTATAGCTGCTGCAGGCGCTGTGAATATCGCATTAGTGCTAAAGTTCCTAACTGATTTTTTCTCTATGATTTATGAAAGAGTTTTATAATATAGTGTACTTAGGGAATATAGTTTTAGTATCCCAACAGAGTCACTAACAGTCTATGGCAGGTAATTTTGTACACTCTTAATATATTCCCTACTATGCACCTTCTTGGAATTATAGGTATAAGAGATTAGGAGAAACATTTCACAATGTCAATAAATGTGTGATGACAAGACAGAAAATATTTATTTCTTGTGATTATGGGGAAGAATATTTGGCAAATTAATGAATAATTCTCTATTTGCATATCAAATAAATAAGACTGATGTTTATTGAAGTAGGTAATATCTTCATTATAAACCATAAATGTCCATTAAAAATGAAATTGAATTTGTATATTTTATCCCATGGCAGAAAGTGAAACATGGTCAATACTTTTACATAGAAACAGCTCTGATACAGGGATGAATTCCCACAGGGGGGGCAATATGATCTAATTTGGTGGTATCTAACTCAACTAGAAATGGATCCTACTCACCTCATATTGACTAAGAAAACCACAAATTTACTCAGCAATATCACTTCTAGGACTGTATCCCCAAGAGATCATAAAAATGGGAAAGGGTCCCACAAATACAAAAATATTTATAGCAGCACTCTTTGTGGTGGCCAAAAACTGGAAATCAAGGGGATACCCATCAATTGGAGAATGGCTGAATGAATTATGGTATATGAATGTAATGGAATACTATTGTGCTCTAAGAAATGATGAACAGGAAGACTTCAGAGAGGCCTGAAAAGACTTACATGATCTGATGCTGAGCAAAAGAAGCAAAGTCAGGAGAACTTTGTGCACAGCAACGACCACAGTGTGCGAGAGTTTTTTCTGGTAGATTCGGAACTTCATTGCAATGCAAGGACTTAAAAAAATTCCCAATGATCTTTTAAGGCAAAATGCCTTCCACATCCAGAGAAAAGAACTATGGAATTCAACTGCAGAATGTAGCAGATCATCTTCTTTTGTATTACATTTTGGCTTGTTATATGATTTCTTCCATTCATTTTAATTCTTCTACACAGCATGACTATAGTGAAAATGTATTTGATAGGAATGTATGTGTAGAACTTATATGGAATTATATGCTGTCTTGGGGAGGGAGGGGGGAGATAGGAAGGAAGGAGGGAGAAAAAATCTAAGTTATATGGTAGTGATTGTAGAACACTGAAAATAAATAAAATCAATTAAAAAAGAAAAAGAAAACCATAAATTAACACAGTCTATGTTGAATTGTATTTTTATTTATTTTGTTAAATATTTCCTATTTTTATTCTGACTGCTCTAGGGAGATTTGTAGACTATCTGCTGCCAGGTAGTTCCAGTTTAACATCTCTGGTGTAATGGAAAGAATATTTAACTGGAAATTAGGAGACCCGGGTACTTGTCCTGACTCTGTTATTGCTCATTTGCTGTGCAGATCACATAACCCCTTTGAGTTTAGTTTTCTCCATTTTTCAAATGGAGAGACCTGCCTTTTGCATCTTTGAGGATCTTTTATAAAGATGAAATGAAATCATAAGTATTGAGTGATGGGAGCCTCTCTCTCTCTTTCCTATTTGAGTAATTCAAAAAATCAAGTATGTTTCCAAGAGACATACATAGTGATGGATAGGGATGATAAATTGGTGAGTAGTTGAACCAGGAGTGGGGGAAAGCACCTGTGTTGAGAGAGTGGAAGGAAACTAGAAGAGAAGACTGAACACTTTTTGCTTTCATTTTTAACTAGGAAGATGGAATCAAAGGATTGATGGACTCCATGAAGAATTATTGGTCTTGACTGAGAAACTGTAGGCTATACTTTACACAGCCATGAAGACTTGTGGGAATTTGGAGAGAAAAGGTAATGCCACTCCCACCCCCACTATGTCTTCCTTCATTCAGTAGAGTGAAGTGGACCAGTGCAGGCCTTAGGAGGAGGAGGAGGTCCTCCACCAGAGGAACACTCATAGTCTTATCTAGCAGTGATCCTCATGACTTATGTAAGATAATCATTCTAGAAATAGATCAGAAGAAATGAGGGTTACAGAATTATAGATTAAGAAATGGAAGATACTTTGAGATCATTCATCCAGTCTAACCCTACACTGTAGGGTTGAATAAACAGAAGCTCAAAGAGTGGTGACTCTCCCAAGGTTACATAAGTAGGAAGTGATAGAATTGCGGTTTGAAGCTGTATCTCCTGACATCAGGTGCTGTATTCTTTCTACTACATCATGTCTCAGAGGCCAAGTAATTCAGCTCCCTCATTTTACACTTGAGGAAATTGAGGTCCAGAGAGGTAGAGTGACTTGCCCAAGGTTACTCAACTATTAAGTGGTAGAGCTGGGATTTGAATCTAAGCTTTTTGACTATAATCTAGCATCATTTCCAATGAACCACACTTTGATGTAGGTCTTTGGCATCAATAGGTGATCACTTGGAGAAAGTGAGGTGGTTCAATGCATAGAGCACTGGGCCTGGAGTCAGGTGGATGTGAGTTCAGATCCAATGTCAGATATGTGTTAGTTGTGTGACTTGTGGGCAAGGCACTTCATCTCTGCCTGTAAACTTTACCTTTAACTGTAAACCGGGGATAACATAGCACCAACTTCCTAGAGTTGTTGTAAAGATCGAATGATATAGTATTTGTAAAACACCTAGCACAGTGCCTGGAACACAATAGGTGCTTAATAAATGCTTGTTTTGTTCCCCTTTCCCTCATCCCAGGGTTTCTATTTGTTTACCCTCCTTTTAGATAAAACTTCCCTATGTATTATTGCAAACTGTCTCTACTTTCAGGATACTAGTGAGTGCCATGCAGTCAATTTCCTAGGATTCCTGGGTTGGGATTATGAGTCAAGAGTGAGGAAATCTCCCAAAGCATTTGTGTCTCTTCTGTATGATGTGAAAGTCTCAGACATGAGGGTTAATTATACATGTTCAAAAATGCTTTGACAAGTACAAAGCATGGTATAAATACCAACTGTGATCCCTGAAGGAAGAGTGAAGCGAAGTGAAGGAAAATGAAATTCAATTGTAGTCTTTTTCACCTTTGCTTTATCATTCTGAACAGGTAAAGGAGAATAGGATGGAGTCACCATCTGGAAGGAATTTCAGTGTTGTCAGGTCTGTGCTCACTTTCTCTTGTGACTGACAGTCTCCTCATCCTTAGCTGAGGAGAAAGGAAAGTCTGCAAGAAGAGAGGATTAGAAGGGCGTTCTCTTTCCCTATCAGGTTTAAAGACTTTCTGTTCATGTCAAGCCTCCCTGTTCTCTGGTGTGTGTGCGTGTGCGTGCGTGTGCGTGTGTGTGTGTGTGTGTGTGTGTGTGTGTGTATTTGCTCTGATTCCTTGGAAATTTCCCCAGTGGATCATCCCATAATCTTTCTCAGTGATCTTCACCTATTCTATCAGAGAAAAATTTCAGATTTTGGATTTGGGGGAAGTAGGTTTGGATCTGGTCTCTGCAATTTACAAGCTTTGTGATCTTAGGCAAGTCACATCACACCACAGGGTTTCAGTTTCTGTATCTATAACATGAGGGCATTGGACAAGTTTGTGTCTAAGGTCCCTTCTAACACTAGTTCTATGATCCTCTGATACTTCAGATATTGAGACAGAAATCAGGGAAAACCTCTTGGAAGAATTTGTCTGCATTCCTAGTGGCACCCAGCAGGTGTCAGCAGGGATCCCAACACTTTCTAGTTCTTATGCTCCCAGAAGGGAGACCCAGACAGAGATCTTCTGGCAGAGAACATCTTTATTTTTTTTTAGCTAGGAGAAACCTCAAACTCTCCATTGAATCAGAACTTTCTATGGTATTTGGAGAAATCTGAATCATCACTGAGATAGAAGTTTTCCATGTTTGGCAGATGACAGAGTGCAGATTCAAATCCAGATCCCCTGATATCAAATCCATTACTTGGAGTGACATCAGTTTCTCTGTGATATGATGTGTCAGACAACTCAGTGAAGGCATGGAGAAGAGTATATGATCTGTCACTGGGGTATCTCAAAGAGACTGGAGAACAGAGACAATCTCTCAAGGAACTGCTGAGTCTTAGTGGGACGGAAAGTCTTCAAAGAATTAGTCTCAAGACTAGATATTTCCTCTGATTCGTCATCTTTTCCCACCAGACTTCATTTCACTCTGGACTTCTCCATCATTTTTCAGAAGATCATTTCAGCTTTGGAACTCACACGTAGAAGCACCTTCTGCCCCAAGGGCTCCTTTCTCTGATTGGACAGCTCCTCCCAGACCTGCATTTTAGAGGGTGCCCAGGCTAACCATCTCTTCATTTCTTACCAGGTTGTACTCTTCTTGGACTTCTCCATTATTCCCCCACCACTCACCTTTAAGCTTCCTTTTATGTGTTGTCTTCCCCCTTAGCTTGTATTCTATCGAATATCTTTTTGCTCATAGTGGTATTCCCAGAACTTAGCACAATGCTGGGTAATAGTAAGTGCTTGTTGACTGACCCATTGACTATTGACTGACTGAGGTTATTATCCTTTGCCCACAATTCTGGTCTCCTAAAACCAAGCCCCCAGAGCAGTGTCCTTCACATTCCTCAGCTTCATACTTTATCACGAGTTCCAGGCTCAAATGTGCTAACTACCAATGTTGTTACCTTTCTCCTCTGATACCTCCAGCCTGAGAGAGTGGTCCCCATTCATTTTGGAACTAATCGAGAACCTCAACTCCTCTATAACTAGCAACTACATGGGATTTTTAAATCATCTAAAAAGGCCAACCAATTATATTGCCAAGGTGGTACCTGCAGCGGCAGCTATGAATATGCTGGTGAATTTCCAAGTTTGAATTACAAGATGTAACAGGCTCTCAACATGGAAGATGAAGCTAAGACATTTATTCCAATGCCAAAAAGCCAAATCCGTCATAGTAACAAAGAAATCCATCATAGTGACCCAGAAGTCTAGACACATTATCAAGCCTTCCCACAAACCAACTCCCTCTCTCACTCACAGAGTCCTACCTTGTTTCCTCTCTCTTTTCCAGCTCTGTCTGCTCTGTCTCACTTCTTCTCAGCTCTGTTCCACCCTTAATTCTTCCCTCTTGCTGTTCCACCCCTTCCTGCTCCATGTAACTTAGACTCATGTGACTCAGGCTTCCCTGTGACTCAAGCAGGTCACATGTACTAATGGATGGGAAAGATCTTCCCATTCCATTAACAATATATTAACAATACACCAGCTCTTCTAGTTGTTAGCACTGCCTAATGTATTTTCCCCTTTCCTCCTGAGCAAACTGCATTCCTTCTTGGAAAGAGGGAAGAAAGAAAAATCCCAGCAAACTGGGAAAACTCTCTCTCTCTCTCTCTCTCTCTCTCTCTCTCTCTCTCTCTCTCTCTCTCTCTCTCTCTCTCTCTCTCTCTCTCTCCATCTTTCTCTCCATCTCTCCATCCTCCCACCCCTAAAGCATCAGGGGAAATTACTTAAAACTTATGTGTGGCTCATACCTAAGATCTCCCCAGTGCAATGCAGGGAATATAAAAACATAGAAATATTGTACTCAATGTACAATATAAATCAGGTATTTCCTCTAAAGGGAAAAAGAGACTTACAAATGCTCCATGACAAAAGACTTAAAACAGAAAACAGTAACTTATAGCTACTATTGTACTTTCCAAAAAGCTCTTAAAGTTTAGAACATGAAGTAGTTTATGAGACAACTGAATAAGTATTTTACATTTCTTCTTGGTTCTGCCCTGTCCAAACCATTCTCCAGGTCTATGCCTTCTGGAAGCATGGCTGTGAGTTCAATTCCTTTGCTTTTCAATGATCAGCCTTTTCAGTACAGAAACTAGTATTTGGGAGCACTTCGTGAAGGATCTAGAATCTCTGGTCCTCTTAAATTTGCGAAATTCCTTCAAAGGCTGGACACATATTAGGTTGGTTCATTCAGTCACTTGCCATCAAAGAAAAACAATAAGCTAAAAAGGGAGTCAGGGGTTCTAGGTCCAGGTTTAGTTCACTTAGTTCAGTCCAAGTTTTAACTACCATATTCCCTCAGTTACCATATTGCTAGAGTAGGACAAAGGGTTCTGACCCTGCCCCATCACCTCATAGAAAGTCTATAGAGGAACAGTAATATTAGGCATAATAGAGAATTGGGGGAGAGAAGAGGGAGGAGAGGAAAGGAGAAGAAGAGAAAAAGGGGGGAGGGAGAGAGAAAAAGACAGAGAAAGAAAGAGTATGTGTGTATTCTTTTTAACTGATGCAGCAACCCTGTTCCCACCCTTTCCTAACAAAGGGATGGAGGAAAATGAAGATTTTCCATATCATATAGAAGTGCCATGTCTTTTCAGCACTTAACCACACATACAGACAGGGCAGCTAAGTGTATGCTCAGTGGGGTGCAGTCCATGTCACACTTTAGTAGACTAGCTTCCAAAATTGACTTCTTTGACCTCAAGTTGAAATATAACGTATAATTTTTAACAGCTTTTTTTAACCTTTGAATTACATATTTTTTTTGCTTTGTTTCATCTGTTCTGGGTGTACTGAAACTGAGTCAGGAAAGCTGGTTTCTAGTTCTGACACTATTCACCAGCTAGCTGTGCCAAATTAGGGAGTCACTTCAACGTTCTGGTTTCTAGTTTTCTCATCTATAAAATGTGTAATATCACAGCCTTCATCAAAACTTTACCACCATCTGCTTGAGAGGGTTGGGGTGAGGATAAAATGAGGTTATGAATGTGAAGATGCTTTGAAAAAGCTGAAAGTTATCAACCAATGTAGCATTAATAGCACAGCTTTCTCCTTCCTAGTGCTTCGCAGTGCCAGGAGAGTGCTTGGTTCTTCCACTTACCTGGATGGCTCTGAGTGATTTGAATAGTTCCACTCACAACAGACCAGAGAAACTCACAGGCTCAAAGCTCCTATTGGAAGGGAAAATTGGGCAGCTCTGCTAAGTATCTAGATTTGCAAAGATTGTTATCCTGACCAAGGAGGTGCTGGGGGAGAGAAGACACTAGACTGTGAAAATTCTCTGAACCAATCTAGTATTAAGCATGAAGATCTGCTTGGGATATTAGGGGCAGGATGTTCCTTAGCTACTTACTCGCTTCCCTTCCTTGAGGCTGGAAGTTGACAAGAATGAAAGAGAGAGATAAAGCCTTGGTCTGTCAAAAGAACAATTATTTATTAAAAACCTACTATGTTCAAGGCACTGTATCAGACACTGGCAATACAAGTGCAAATAATGAAACAATCCCTATTTTCAAGAAGTATATAATCTTATGTAGTAGAAAACAAGTATATATAGGTATGTATGGGCAGCTAGGTGGCACAGTGGATAGAATATCAGGCCTAGAGTGAGGAAGACTCATCTTCCTAAGATCAAACCTGGCCTTAGACACTACCTGCATGACCCTGGGCAAGTCCCTTAACCCTGTTCCCCTCAGTTTCCTCACCTATAAAATGAGCTGGAGAAAGAAATGGCAAATCATTCCAGTATCTGTGACAAGCAAACCCCAAGGGGGGGGGTCACAAAGAGACAAATACAAACTGAAAATGACTCAACAGTGAACAACCTAAGAACATACACGTACATATATGTATGGACATATTCATATAAATCATAAATATAAAACGAATAGATAAAATTATATACAAAGTAGTTAACAACCAGGTAATTTGGGAAAGAAAATGCAAGTATTGGGGCAGGGGTTCAAGAAAATCTTCTTACAGTGGATAGCATCTGAGCTGCAGCTGAAAGAGAGGAAATCTATGAGGTGGAGATTAAGAGGGCAGAGACACAGAGATGCTAAAAACTAGTATTTACATACTGCTTTAAGCTTTACAAAGTTCTTTTACATGTTATCTCATTTGTTCCTCAAAACCACTCTGTGAAGTAGAAAATTTTACATATAAGGAAACTGAGGCTAAGAAAGATTTAAGTGACACTGTCTGAGGCAGGATTTGAACTCAGGTCTCCTTACCTCCTAGTCCAACATCTATCCAATAAACCACCTAGCTACCTGTTGTAATACAGAATTTTAAGATCTGCAAAGAAAGGGAGATGCAGTGTTGTGTTTGAGGAACAGAATGAGGCATACAACTATAAGGGATGACTTATATTGTGACTTGCTCCTCTATCCTGTCCTTCCTCTGCTGATTTCTACTATTCAGTCTGGTCAAAGGGGAGAACTAGTCTTAGGCTGTTAGAAAAAACTTGTGAGGTTGTGAGCAAAAAAGTACTTTTGCCATGGGACTATTAAAGTGAAGACACAGAGTCTCTATCAGGAAACTGAACCACAGCCTTCTTGTTAGCATGAAAATCATAAACCACAAAACAACCGCTCCATTCACTGTGGCAAACCTCATCTCTCTCACTCTCCTCATTTCAGTTCCGTTATTCTCAACGGATAGTGCTATGTTTTATCTGGTGACTGTGTGCAGAGGCATTCTACTAATAAAAATAAAAACTACTATTTATGGACAGTTAATTTTCATCATGGTTATAAATACCTTTCTTCATAAGGGCCTTTGTGAAGTAGACTGTGAATCTCATTATCCCCATTCTAGAGATGGACACAGGAGAGATAAATTAACTTCCTCATGGTCACACAGCTAGTAAGTATCAGAGCTGGGATTTGAGCATGATTTCCACGATGCAAAGCTACCTCCCCATAATAGTGTCCTTGTGCTCCAGGGGCATTGCTGCTTTGTGTCAGGGCATAGTAGCAATTGAATAAGGGGTCCTGCACATTCCCACACAGTCACATCGCTGCAAGGGAGAGAACGGACCTGGAAGTCACAGGAGGTCCTCCTCACAATTATCCTAAAGCTGTAGGCTGTCCTCGTCTCAATTCTGAAATCCTACTCATTCGCTAAAACCTTCCAACTGTCATCGCTATGAGAAAGATAAACACAGCACACAGGAGGGCTGCTAGCCCAGGCTCACTCTTATTTGGTTAGGCAAAGGGGTTAATAATCTCACTTTATTCTATAATATTCTATAATAATCTTCACTCAGAAGAGGATCGCTGACAATGGGAGGACAAGTGCCTACAGCATTCCCTAATCACCCTTCTCATGATGAAAAGTGGGGACGAGGATCTCTACATCTCAATGGGGTCAATTGAGATAAGCGTGATTTGTATATATCCCCTAAATCCCTTCAAGCCTCAATGGGGGTCAGTTGAGGCAAACACAGATTCCCCCCCAAGACTTGATGAGGGTTGATCAGGGCACACACAGCGTTCTAGCTTGTACACTCAGAACCCTAAGGTTCCCCATTCACTTACCAGTGCCCACCTGCTTTATGGACCAACAAAGAAGGCATATTGCCAGCATTAGCCTCACAAGTTTACATCACCTCATCGCTGTATCTCACTATGCAGCTGCAGTAGATATTTATATTATTTATCATTATATAACTCTGCACAAACATGGTGTAGAGATGTTTTGAACCGTAATCATGAGAACTCATATCTAATACCTGGGAACAAGAGATTGTTATGGCTATGGATCCTGGGAAACTGAACTCTAAGAAATAATAACAAAAAATCACTTTCCACACAGTAAAATCTACATTACACTAAAATTCACCTTATATATAATCACTAATGTCAGAATTAATTGAAAGGGAGCCAATCTGCATTTAAACGGGTGGTGTTTGATTTATAGCCTTGGTTTTAGATGAAATTGCCTGAGAATCATCTATTTGGGATGAATATCCTTCCAATGCTAGCACTGCAGCTGAGGCACAAGCCCACATCTTAAAAGTCTGCTGGAAGAGTTGGCAAAAATCAGTGTTTTCTGTATTGCCAAGACCTGAGTTTCCAGCCCAGAACCTTAAATGGACTCCTTTAATGAGCATTTTTAAGAAGAGCATAGTTTTGAAGCCAAGTTTCAGAGTAAAGTAGCAAACAGTCACAGGTGCGAAAGAGTTGTTTAGAGAACACCTGTTGGATTCTACATTACTGTAGAAAGTAAAAGAAGTCATTAACTGGGTCACTCTGAAGTCTTATTTTTTCTTCATTAAAAGGGAGGCAGGTAGCTTAGGAAATCTGCAGAAGGAAAGAAAATTTTTAAAAGTGGTTAACTGAATTTTCCTCATTTCATCCCACCTTACTCTAATCTATGGAACTCAGATAAGGACATCTAGAGAGGTAACATGGAGAATAGAGTATCTATCCTAGAGTTAGGAGGTCCTAGGGTCAAGGCATTGCTCTGACACATACTGACTGCCTTAATCTGGGGAAGTCACTCTTGTGACAGCCTCTCAGTGCCCTTAACAGCTCTCTGTCTTTAAAGTTATGGGTGAGTTGATAATTTGCATTGATGGAGGGAATTTCCAGAATTGGAGCTCATCGGTGTAAGGAAATCATGGGTTCATATAAAACAAACAAAATTTAAAGGACCTAAGAAAGAAATGGAAAAGTCATTCTCCTATGTTTTATCCTTAGTGCACCATGAAACAGAGCTGGTTTTACCACCAGGTGGATCATGAAAGGATCATAAAATCCCAGAATTGGACTTCAGAGGCTATCTAGTCCAATACTTCCCTGAAGCATGAATCTTCTCTGTAACTTATCTGACAAATGCTTGTCTTAACCTCTGTTTGAACTTCTGTAATAATGGGAAGCACTTTTTTCTCCTGGGCAACTTATTCCATATCCTAAAACAGAGCTAAAATATGGTTCTACCCATTTTTTGTATTCTGCTCTCAAGAGAGAGACAGAATTGTTTTTAGTGACAATAGCCCTAGAATTGACTGAAAGTTAGGAAACTTGGGTTCTAGTCCCACTTCTACCACAAGCTTGATATGTAGTCTCATAAGGAATTTTGCCTTCTAGACATCTATTTATTCATCTAAAAATGAGGTTCTGACTATTGTTTTTGAACAAGAATTCTGTCACTCAGGACTGCATAACATCACATGAGAAATGATGACTATTTCCTCAGGTGGACAGCCTGCATAGTAAGTGGAACATAGAACCAGAAATAAGAGAACCTTTGGAGTGGGGTATGCTGGTTATTGCTTAAGAATAATTTCTCTGAAAAAAAAAATACACACATGACACACTTTTAACTGTAATCTGTGTTATTAACAGCTTCTTTTATTAACAGAAAGACAACCAATAAAACAATAAATCAAACTCTGGTTTGCAGTTTGTATATTTCAGAGACTGAATAGTTAACAATCAGCTTTCTGGAGCTGGTTGGAACAGGCTTCAGCACTCTTGCTTAGGAAAAATGAGTGATAGAGGAACTAGTACTCATGACTCATGACAGAAAGTGACTTCCACCACATGACATTGCTTTCTTCAAGAAGCAATATTTCTGAGAGTGCAGCACAGAAGGAGGAGGGCCCAGTCAAAACAAAAGAATCAATCGATCAATCAATACATATACAAGAAAAAAGGAAATCTGAGGGGGAGATTACAAATGAAATCATATAGAAGTGGGATAGAGCAGGAAGCTCAAGTTTGGCACTACAAAAGCTTTATCTTTATGAAAGATATAAAAAGAATGAAGAAGGGACAAATAAAATGATAAAGAGTAGAGTAGAAATCCAAATAGTCTAGAAGGGGAGGGAAATAAGGAAGAGGAGAACAAAGTAAATGGAAGCTAGTTAGAAAACAGTGCCACAAAACAATGCTGTTTAAACTAAGACTGCAGGGGTGGAGAGGGATGATTATGTATAATAGATTTATCTGGGGAGGAAAAGGAAAGGGACAAAGAGGAGAGATAAATAAAATGAAAGAAGGAGAAATGAAGTAAATTCAACGAACTTGGTAGAGAGCGATAAGTGGAAGCAGTGGTGGAGGAAGTGGGGAAAACCCTATGGCAGTAGCTAAAGATCAAAGTAATGTAAGCAAAATGAATTGCCAAAATAACTTAAGATATATTAGTACATATTTTCTGACATATACTTTTCTTCTGACAATTGGGTTTAGCTATATTCCAGACTTTTTAATATATTATCTTAACATTGTTGATTCAATATTTACTAATTATTTCTGTGATTTGTTCTGATTTGTCCTCTTTATTCAGGATGTCATCATTAGATTTCCATTTAGATTTCTATCTTTTGTGAAGAGGGACAGGGATAAAAACCAGAAAAGAAACAAATAGAGGAAAACACAAAATGAAAAGTGAAACCTTATATGTAAATGAGTTAATTTTTAAAAAATTCAAAATTGGCAAAATGGATAAGTAAACAAAACCTAAAAGTTTATTACAAGCTAGAGATGTCTAAAAAACACAAACAGAATGAAAATGATAGGCTGAAATAAAATTTACCATGCATCAGGTGATTTAAAAAAGTAGGAGTTGCAATCATGCTATCAGAATGCAAAACAGAAATTCACCATATCCAAAAGAGACAAACGGGGAAACTATAATGTGCTTAGAGGCACTATAGGCAAGGAAACAATATCAGTATCAAATGTATATGCAACAAATGGTAAAGTATCTGAATTCATAAAATAAAAATGAACTGAATTACAAAATGACAAATATAGTAATACTTGCAAAAGTCTTGAATCTTCCTCTCTTAGAGCTAAATAAATCTAGCAGAAAGATAAACAGAAAGGAAAATACAGAACTGAATAGACTATTGGAGAAGTTTGATCTCAAAGATGTGACTTTTCTTTTTGGTGTGGAAAATAAAGAATAAATATCTCAACATCACACAGTACCTTTAAAAAACAGATGCTATTGTAGAGAAATTGTAAGTAAATATAATAAGGCAAAAATATTAACCAGATCCCTTTCAGACTTAATACTAATTTTAACTAATTCAGGAAACACAAACAAAAGATACAAATCTAAACAGAAATTTAATAACATCCTGAATAGCACATGGATCAAAGAACAAACCATAGAAGCAATGAGCCAGTCTGTGAAAGAGAACAGTAACGATGAGATGGCATGTGAAAATTTCTGAAATGCAGTTGATTTTAAGAAGAAAAACCATGTCTCTGAAAACATACATTAACAAATTAGAAAAGGAGGAATTATGATCTGAGTATGCAATTTTTAATAATTAGGGAATAAAAAACTTAATAAAACCTAAATAAGCACATTTAGAAATGACTGGTGATATAGATGAAATGGAAAACAAAAAGACTATATATAACTGATGAATAAAACTAAAAAGTGGTTTTTGCAAAGACTAATACAATTGATGAAATTTAGTTAATTTGATTTTTCTAAAGAGAAGAAAATCAAATCATCAAAACAACAAAAAAATAGTGTTCTGGCCATTGAAAGAGACTTTGTATTGATCATGTAATTTGATTATTGACTCCAGTCCTGGCTATGTGCTGGCTACAGCTTCTGTTTTTTCAGGTACAAACTATAGTTTGGTTGGATTGGATATACTTCATTTAATGACTCATTCATCAGGAAAAACACGGCTCTTCTAGTTAATTCTTTCTTCTGGAATAGGAAACAATGATTTTCCTCTATCGAATCATTATATTTGCTCTTTGATGTTATCAAAATGCTCTTTGCTAAGGCATGCCCGCTTCCAGAAAAATCAGATAAGGATTTCCAACTGAAGCTAAGAGAGATTCACTGTGTCCTAAGGTAAATAAGCAGGCTCCTTAAGTAAGGTTACCCTCAAGGTTAAGAAACTGCTCTAGAATTATAGGATGTCAGTGCTGGAAAGAACCTTGCATATCATCTAAGGGTCCCTTAACCTTTTTTTGTGTTATGGAATCCTTTAGCAATCTGTTGAAGTCAATGGAAAGGAAACCAATTATACTGAAATATAATAATATAAATATATAAGTTCATAGACCTTAGGTTAAGAACCTCTAGCAAGGTTCTTTGTTTTACAGTTGAGGAAGAGGCTCAGAGAATTAAATGACTTGGAGTAGCAGTGGCAGATACAGGATCAGAATGGAGATTTCATGATGACCAGGCAGGTGCTCTTTCCTTTACTCCATACCCTCTAGCAGCCTTTTTGTAGAAAATTTAAAGGTGGCGATATAACTTGGTCTTGTTGGTGTTCTGAAGATATGACTTGCACTTGACTTTGTTTTGAGTGAAGGAGGGCTGTGCAGGTCCCCATCATGTATAGATTCATTCTTTTATTTATTTATTTACTTATTTGTATATGCATATATGTATTTGTGTTTGTATCTCTCTATCTGTTTGTATTTGGGCTAGACCTGCGGGCATTTTACTGATATAGGGAGTTGTGGGATTGTTAATGTAGATCAATTCAACGTTAAGTGACTGAGAAGTAAAGTGATTTGCCCTTGAGTCATACAACTATTATATATCAGAGTCAGGACTTGAACCCCTATCTTCTTGACTCCAATGCCACTATACTATACTGTATCATTCCACAAATTTGCGTAATACATACGTACGTATTGCATATCCAGAATTTGAATTGTGTAAGGTTGTTGCCCCGAAATATTAACATTTTTGATAAAATAGTATTAATCACTCATTAAAGTATTGTGAAATTTAAACTGTCACTAAAATGTATTAGCAACTATGCCCAGCCAGAGTGTGCATATTGAAGTAGCTATTTTTATATTATACATAGTATAAATATCCCAAAACATATAATCCTCAAGTCTCTTGATAGTTATGACTAAGCATAGCTTTTGGAATTTAATAAAAAGAAAATAATTGTCCATTCCATTGAATTTTTCATCTCTATGACAAACAACCTTCTATAAAAGGAATTCAAGGAAGGAAGTTTTTAGACTATTAGTTATTACTCTGCCTTATTTTTTCTCTCTGTCATTGCCCACAACAGCTTTTCTAAATATTCTCCTCTCTCTTTAATCCTCCAATTGCAGCTCCCTTTTCTTCTCAACATACTGACCAATTCTCCCACTTTGCACAAATTAAAGTCATTCCAGTTGACCGCTCATAGGTCCCTTCCTTCACTCCTTAAAAGTTCTTCTTATGTTTTTCATTCCTTCTTACTTCTCATCCTAGAGAAAGGTGTGTGTACACATGAGTGTACATGTGCATATATGTATACACACAGAGATCTTCTGACTTCAAGTCCACAGGGAATAAGTTGTGGTTGTTGTGTTTGTCTTTTGTTCTCAAAGAGGACCATGACATCATCACGATGACATGACTTGCAGTTGACTTTGATTTGGGTGAGGGACGGCTGTGCAAAGTCACCAACCTCACTTTCTTCTCCTGAGCCATTTGGGTCCAGTGGCCTGATACTCATCAATATGACTGGAGATGGCCTAGGATGCAATGTGAGACCTTGGCCCTTTCAGGCTAAGGTCTTATAGCATTCTCACTTTGAGCAAGATACACCCATTCAATGAATAGACTTCTTTAAGGAGTTGTTCAAGGGATGGCCCTTTTAATATATATATATATATAATATATATATATAATATATATGTATGTGTGTATATATTTATAAATCAAACTGGGAGAAGAAGACCCTCAGGCTTCCTGGGTAAAAGAGAAACAGTTAGTATTTAGATATTAAATACAATGTAGAATAAGTATGCCCTTGATTGGAAGAGATCAAAGGATGCTCTTAAAGCAGGTCCTGTATTCAGTTCTGGGTACCCAGTGCAATAGGGATACAGCTCATATTATTCCCAGACTCAGTTTCATTGGCTCATTTGTATCCATCCCTCCAGGACTTCTTAGATCCTTGGGATTGTTCGCTAATCACTCAGCCTCAAATTAATAACTAAACATTTTAATTAAAATACAAAAAAATTAAGAAGCATTAACTCTTCATGACATTCCAATTACTTGCCAGTTACAACCTTGCTTTCTGGTTGGAGTCCATTTTCAACCTCTTCAAGTTCACATTACAGGAGACACACAGACACACACAGCCTGGAAAAAACTGTTTGTTTTTAAGTAAACTTCTTATATTCCAATAAAACAGTAATAGGATCCAGCTATTAACTTATAACAGGCTATCACACATAAAGTATAATTTTTATAGAAATTTTTGGTGATTCTCTTGGCTGTAACTTCAAGGGCAAATTAGAAAATAGGATGACTGGCTCCATGACGCTATTATGGCCCCATGATCTAAAAATTATAACATCGTTGTGGCTAACACTGTAATAGCTTCCTTGAAAAGATGCTACTCAGATATACATGGGCTGTCACGCATCTAACCCATGAAGTTACACTGGTAAGGGTACCAATTTTTCTGCTTTGACTTTCTCCACCTTCACATACAAATCACAAATTCATGCTTGTGAAACTGATGGGGTACAGACTCTTGGAACCTCCTTGAATTTTTCTTGCATCTTCCCATTTGATCTGGCAGACCCCTGAGGCCCATGGGTTTTTTGTGATCACTGTGCCCAAGTCCCTGTTGTACTTGTAATCCTGTCAAAATCCCATTTCCCCAGGCTGCTGGTCACTCCCATCAAGATCCTTCCTAGATTAGATCTGTATTCACCCCAGGGTACTGGTCATTCCCATCAATTCCTCTGGACATTCCAGATAGATCTCCCCTATCAAAACTATCCCTGGGGCCCCAGACTACTTGGTTGCACCTGGATTCTTCCCTCAGTCTTCTTTTGTATTTAAGTTCCATCTCGCCTCCATGAAGGTGCTCAGATTCAGTCCAGTTCAGACTCTGTCTAGCTGTGATTCCATCTGGCCGGCTTGTGACTGCAAGCATTACAAATGCTTAGGCTCCTTAAGAGTCAACCCAATATGGTGAATCTTTAATAAGCTTTGTTTTCCTTTGGTTTAAAGAAGTCTTGAGTTGAATTCATTCGAGCAGGATCTGGCGTGCTGGTATTTCGGGGTCCCCCAGCACCCCTCAGATTTCAACAATATCATCAAATCTACACTCACATCCTGAAGCATTTAGCATCTTAGGAGAGAAAACTGAGATACACAAAAATGTCAAAGTCCTAGGAAAGTATTTAAATACTTTATTTATGAGGGGAAGACTTTTTTTTCTTCTTTCTTTTTCTGAAGGAGTTGGGGTTAAGTGACTTGCTCAGGGTCATACAGTTAGTAAGTGTTGTGCCTGAGGTCAGATTTGAACTCCAAGGTTGGTGTTCTATCCAGGGCACCACCTAGCAGCACCAGAGAAAAAGACTTTCTTGGAAGAAAAGAGAACCTGATCTGAGTCCTAAGCAGAGAGAGTAAAGTGAAGCCTGATGTGGGGTGTGCCAAAGGTTTCTGGCCTATCCTTTTCTCAGTTGGTGAGAATGGACATGTGGCTCATGGCTTTTGCTAGACCACTCCTGAGCTGTTCATACAAAAATGGGTGGGGTTAAATTAAAATTTTTAAGGCAACAAAATGGGAAATAAGTATCAGATGAATGCACTTACCCTTTAAATTACTTATTCCATTGACACCAAACTATTATTAACATGGATTTTCCTTCAGGAAGTATTATAAAGCTTTGCTTGTTTTTTTCCTGTTAGATTTTAAGTCTAAAGGTCAGACTCCTAAGGATGTAAAATTCTATGTTAAAACGCAATGTGGACATTAAAGACTAAAACCCACTCTTCAAATAGGATGAAAGATGATAAATGGGCAGAATACTTCCTGCATTCTTCACAAGCTTATTTGTTCACTGTCTTTAATATGAAAAGAAGCATAATTCCTTGTCCAGTATAAAATGAACATGTTTCATTTATCTGAAATATCCCTCTTCTGGAAAGCAAATGCCAGATGAACCGTTTCTTTGCCTAGCAAGAGAAGAGATGGCAGGTTTGGATTAGAATTACATGCATGTAAAAGGAACATAGAAGACAGGGCTGAAGACTTGTGAATCCCAATGCTGCTACTGTCTACCGCTGTGACTAGGACAAGTCTCTGGGCCTCAGTTTCACCCTCTAAAACTAAGGGTTTGGAATAGTTATTTTCTATCTAAATCCCCTGATCTCATAACTCTCCTGGCAATGGAGATGATCCTGTTACAATGTCCTTGACAGATGGATATCCAGCCTCTACCTCAACCTTTCCAGTGAACCATAGTTATTATTTTTTAAGAATTCTGAAAACAAAACAATACCAGAAATTATCAGTGTCATCATCATCATTGGTGCCAATCTCTTTGGTATATGAAGTACTCTCCCCTGGGAAGTTCCCTGAGCTAAAGAAATCACAAGTCGGGTCTCCATCCCTTAATCAATAATTGATATCAAAAGACAAAAGATGAAAAGAACACAAGCAGTTAAGGCAGTTCAAACAACAAAATAAACAATTCAACATCAATAATAATTATATAGAAGTTTGAGAATCAAAGCAAATGTTGAAGAGAAAAAAATTCCTAAGGAGGAAATGAAGAATTTATTTTTTTTATGTCAGTGGTTTCAAATTATATTTGTTTATACATCCCTATCGATAAAAATATCTTTTTAACACCCTCCAATGTGGGTTTATTTACTTGATTATAAATTATTTACACACACAATTATTCTGATAAATGTCTATCAAAATATAAAAATGGAACCTAAAAATGATGAACTAAAGGTGAAATGTTTTAAATTGTGTTCATCCTCGGTTGCTGAAGAAGACCATGCCATCAGAGAAATAATGACATGACTTGCACTTGACTTTGTTTTGAGTGAGGGAAGGTTGTTCAGGTCACCAGTCTCACTTCTCCTCCAGAGCCATCTGAATCCAATGACCAGTTATTCATCAGGAAAACTGGAGATGACCCAGGATGCACTGGGTGCATTTTACTGTTGATAATCATTGTAAAGCCAGGAGGGTCCAGAAGAGCCCTTAGGCAGGGTCCCATTGGCGTCTCAGCTTCAGAGTGCAGTAGGTTTAAGGCTCTGGGAAAGGAAAAGACAGGGAAGGAAAGGAAAAGAAAGGAGAGGAGAGGAGCCAGTAAAACCCAAGTCAATTGGACATCTTTTGGCCATCCCAATTTACCTTCCTTTGGAGAGAAGAAGGAAGGGGAGGGGGAGGCAGACAGGAGAGGAGGAGCTGAATTACCCAGCTAGCTGGATCCCCATTCAACTAGCTGTGTCTACTCACAGGATTGTGTTTGTCCTTGTTGCCGAAGAAGACCATGCTGTCAGAGAAATGATGACAAGACTTGCACTTGACTTTGTTTTAAGTGAGAGAGGGCTGTGCAAGGAATATTTATGAATGGTACAAAACATTTTGCTCACACTATTTTGAATAATGGCATTTTTAGCAAGAGCAATGTTTATGAATATGCTTTTAAAATATCTTTAACACATGATGTAGTGATTCAGCAATGGTCTGGTACTGTTTAATTTATTTGAAGACTTGGTTTTAATTGCTTGGTTTTAATTAATTTCATTTAAATTAATAGGTGAAAAAGGATATCTCACAAAGATAGGAGCTCTTGTTTTGGAGATGCTGAATTTGACATGCTCATTGGTTATCTAGTTAGGTATGTTTAATCGGCAGTTGGTGATGGACTAACTGTATTTCTACTTCCTCTTTTCTCTCTGTCTCTGGATGGCAAAGCTGTCTGTCACATCAGCCAGTGACCTCTTCCAATGGTGTTTGACTGGTCTGCTGCTGATTGGAGGAATGCTGGAGATCACAGACAAATTGACAGGCCAGCACCTCACTGGTCACTAGTGGCAGCGGGAACAAGGTTGGCTATTTATGATTCAGAAAAATTTCCAAGATGAAAACTTAGACTCAGCTTTCATTGTTGCTTGCTCCATACTTGTATGAAGGTTGTAGTGTTGTAGTAGGAGTTGCTTTGGGGAGGCGAGTAGGGGAAAAGGGTGGGGAGAACAAATAATTAAATCACAAGCCCTCCCCTCTAAGCAAGTACCACAATGGCATGTAAAGAACAATTCTACAGTCATTTTGAGGCCCTGGTGCTTCTCAGCCTCTACTCCCCGTCCCTATCACTTTCACTTCTCAGGTTACTTCTGCAATTTACCTCCATAGAGTCAAGCTTTCATCCTACATATTCATTCACTTTGCACTTCTCCGTCCTTTCTCAGGTTGCTGCCTAAGTGTACATCCACTGAGGATGCTCAGAACCTGTTTTCTGACTAAAGGTATAGCCAGAATACACACTGGCTTTCATTTCTCCTTCCATGGTCCTGTGCTGACAGCAGCCAGTCAGGCTCTAATCACTTCCAAGCCTACTATGCCAGTGTTCTAGCTACTTCCTGATGCTCCTAAATAATGCCAAGGTGACTGCAGTCAAATGCAACCACCCGTACTAGTTCTCATCAGCCAGAGAGGAGAAAGAATCTTCTCACACGAAAGGCAACACCCTTTTCTTCCTGTCCCAGCAGCCTCATGAGGTCCTGGCAAACATTCTCCTTAACCTTTTCCTATTTGCTGTTTCTACACAAGAAGGAAGTTCTAGTACAAGAAAGTTCTAGTACAAGAATTCTTAATCTCCGTGTGTGTGTGTGTATGTGTGTGTGTACACGTGTGTGCTTGTGCACGCACCCTGGTCCCTCTGGACAATCTGATGAAGCCTGTAGACTACATTTGAGAATGTTTTCAGAATAATTGAAGGAAATATAAATTTCCGTTAGAAGTTAGTGAAAATAAAGACATATACATACATATATATATATATATATGTATGTATATTTCCCCATTCTTATTTCCTGACCACCCCCAACCCAAGATCTAGCCACAGACCTCCTGCACTCCCAAGTTAAGAACTGTTCTAAGCAGTGATATTGAGAGTCAGTACATAGGAAAATCGACTTGGAGTCAGAGTTAGCTGGGTTCAAATTCTCTGATATTTACTTGCTGTGCTATCCTGGACAAACCACTTTGTTGTTTTTGTGTCTATGTTTCCTTATCTGTAAAATGAGGGGGTTAAATTCAATAAATTCCAAATCTTTCTGTCTGTCCATATATCTGTCTGTCTGTCTATCTATCTCATCACTTCAAATGATGTTAGCTAACTTGAAATTTATCATGGGAAGAAAAATCACTATTAGAGCTGTTAAAGATCCAGGGCCCATGGGGCATCTCAAAGAAATGTTGGAGACATTAGAGAGACTCTCTGGTACCTACTGGGAGCAGAGGACATTCACTGACCAATCTGCTGGTGGATAGCTGCCACGTAGAAGAGTCACAGCTGGGTCAGCCACTGAGGGTTGGGGAAGGCTGTCCTTTTCTTTATGATTGTGAGATTAGGAGAAAGTCTGATTAACCTATTCTACAAATGGCCTCTCTGGGACAGCTATTACCTGGGTGGAAGTAAGCCAGAGATTTGAGACATTTTCTGGAGCAGCATAGCTATTTGGGAGTTTTAATATTGCACTGTTTAAATTTCTCAGACCATTAATTACTCTATATGCACTCTATAGTTAATGCACTTTTTTGGGTCACTTGAAGTTGGGAAGGTGACAAGAGTCTTATAAATTTATGAAATACTGTCCAATAATGACATCTGAATTTTTAAACCCTACACTAAGTTGAGGTAAAACTGGGGCAGGCACTGGAGGGCTAGGAATGCTTTCTGAAATTTACACAGACATCCAAGCAGGCCGTGAGAGAGGAAGGTGGGCATCATCTGCATGTCTTTCTAGCTCCAGTACCTGTGTAAAGGTGGGTGTTTCTGCATAACGTGGATTTTAGTGTAAGGTGGATTTTAGGGTGTGTAAAGTGGATTTTTGTTATTTTTTAGAGTTCAATTTTCCAGGAACCATAGCCATAGCAATCTCTTGTTCCCAGGTACTAGATATGAATTCCCATGATTAGGGTTCAAAACACTTCCACCATGCTTGTGCAACATTATATAATGAGAAATAATATAAACATCCACTGCAGCTGCACAGTTAGATACAGAGATGTGGCGATATAAACTTGTAAGGCTATTGCTGGCAATATGCTTTCTTTGTCTGTTGCCCTATTAAGCAGGTGGCCACTGGTCAAGGAATGGGAAAACTTAGGGTTGAGTGCACAAGCTGGAATGTGTGTGTTCTTTGATCAGCCCCCATCAAGGATTGGGGGGAGTTTGTGTTTGCCTCAACTGGCCCCCATTGAGGCTTGAGAGCATTTAGGAGAATGCACAAGTTGTGCCTGTCTTGATTGACCCCACTGAGACACAGAGGTAGTTTCCCCTCCCTTCTGACCTGTCTTTGCCAGAAGAAGGGTCAGGGAATGCTGTAGGAGTTGTGCTCCCAATATCAGCAATCCTCTCCTGAGAAAACTAGAGTAGAATGAAGTAAGATTATTAACTCATGTCTTTTCCGTCTGACCAGATCAAGAGTGAAGCTTTGCTAGCAGCCCTCCTATGTGGTCTGTTTATCTGTCTTACATTCTGTTTAGAAGAAATCTATTTCTACCAGTACCAGTATACATGTGGGTAGAAATTCCAGTCATATACTTAACTTCTCCTTTGGTTGCCAGTTTTGCATCTTCGGCTCTCCTACTTCCTTGGACTCCATTTCTAGCTGCTGGAGTACATCCTCCCCATCCCCTTCCCCTTCAACCACTGTATTCCATTATTTCTATTTACCTCTGCTTTCATTGTTGTTCAGTGGTGTCTGACTTTTCATTATCCCATGGACCATAGACCAATACTGTCCGTGGAGTTTTCTTGGCAAAGGTATAGGAGTGGTTTGTTATTTCCTTCTCCAGTGGATTAAGGTAAACTGTTTAAGTGACTTGCTCAGGATCACACCGCTAGTAAGTGCCTAAGGTTGGATTTGAACTCACTGCCTCACCTCTGCCTTACCTTTCTTTTAAATACTATCTTGCTTGGTCTTGTTCCATTGTGCCTTCTTCAATCATATGCCTTCAGCCTCATTTTTTCCTCCTTTTAAAATAAATTTTAATTGACTTCTTTTTCTTATATCAACATAGTTATCCTGAGTATTTCTCCCTCACTCCCTCCCATATAACAAATCCTCTCTTTTTAGAGAGGAAAAGAGCAGCACAACTGATCAATACATTGATAAAGTCCACAAATATGTGCAATGTGTAACACCTCCACAAAGGGGTGTCATGGGGCTGTCCTCTCATCGCTCTTCATTTAAAACCTACTTGATCCTTATAATTTTGTTATATTCACTCTTAATTTTTCAGAGTAGTGTTTTTCCCATTTACATTGTTGTGGACATTATGTATATTATACTCTTGGGTCTGCTTACTTAACTCTACATCATGTCACACCCACCCACCCCACTTCACTTTAATGTTAACATATTTCCCTTCACTTTAGACCTTTTTGTTCTCGCACTCCTTCTGTCTTCTTGTATTCTTGAAAACTCAACTCTCCTAAGTGATTCTCTTTTATGGGCACACTGGGCTAGGAAGAAGTTCCGTCCCCACTGCCACATGTAGGTGCTCCCTCTACTGCCATCATGCATCAACCTCTCCATATTTAAGCTCTCCTTTTCAAAGAGGCCTGCCTCATTTGAGTGCAATGACTTTTATTCGGGTGTGGCCTATCTTTAGTTACCAAAGGTAACTAAAAAAGGTAACTTTAGGTACCAAAGACCTCATGGTTTACTAAAAGTCTTGGTTCACTGAACTTAAGTGAGAATTTTTAGGCAGAAGAGAAACAATGAAAAATCGAATCAACAGAAACAAACAGTACCTATTTTCCTAAGGCAGTTTTTCCAATTTAGGATTTTGTTGTTAGTGGTGACCCGTACAAGATATTTATTGAGTAGTGAAATGTGAGTCAACATTTATGACATCAAGTTTTCTACATTAAGTACATAGAAACAATCAACTTAAAATTGAGAATATATAAACTGGATTCCCCTCTACCACAATCACAAAACAAAGTTGTAGGCAGCAAACTATGATGTCACACAAAATTCTACAGGCATTGGTGAGACTTCATCTTCCACATGCATTAGACAGCTGAGAAATACTCATGGGTTCAGAAATCCACAGGTAAGACATAACTAGAAGTTGCTTAAAAAAAAGTCATTGGTATTTTTCCACATTCATTAACAGCACCTCAGTTTTCAACAGCTATTGTTCAAGTCCCCATATAAACAGTACAGACTCAATAGCTTTCAGCACGTGCTTAGAATAATGACACATACATGTATTCCTCTCATGGAAAATGACATATATGATGTCCAACAATTCTTGAAAAATTTCTATGATGAGATATTCTTGTTAGGGACATTTAAGTAAATAAGTATTGGAAGCAGCCATAATTTAACTGCTAAACTTTTAGGCCCACCAAACACATTATGTAGTATTTCTGCCTATTTAATATGATTTCTAAAAAGATTCTCCTAACATTAAAATGAATATTGTTGTCTAGTGTGTATATTTAAAAGAAATAAAATTAATAATTATCTTTAGCTTTAAGTCAAAGCTGTTTAGAATAGAGGTTTTCTTTCTTCATTCCTTTTCTTTCCTTCCTTTCTCTTCCTTCCCTCCCTTCTTCCTTCCTCCTTTTGTTATTCTCTCTGTCTCTCTCTCTGTCTCTCAGATGGTGCAGCACCAGGATAAAGTATTTTTTAAAACAAAGGGTTCTTTCCATTACTAGTTATACAATAGCGTGTTCTACATTTAACATTGTGTTAGAATCCAGCTGTACTCACAAATCAATGAATAGTGGATATAAAAGTAAGTTGTTTGGTTCTCACAACTCTGAGAGGTACTTGCCCTATGTCATATGAATGAGACTGGTTATAACTTATTAAAAATTCACAGGATAGCAAGAAACAGGAGCTAGAATCCATGCCTTTTGACACAATACAAATACTCTATTGTATCCCAAATTTTGGGTGTGTTCTAGGATTGCTTGTTTTTATATAGTTATAACGTAGAATGTATTGCTCTTTAAGAGTCATTGTTCTCCTATGTCAATCTTTTTTCTTTCAGATCTTTGAATCCAGTTTTCATATGTGGATCTGTGACATGATGTGATGTTCTGTGATGTGAATTGTTACTAGACAATAGGGGTTTTTAACCTGGTTCCATTAACTTAAAAAGTTTTTGATAACTCTATTTCAATATAATTGATTTCCTTTGTAATCTTGTGTATTTTACTGCATGAATTTAAAAACATTCTAAGAAGGGGATCTGTAGGCTCCACCAGACTGCCAAAGGGATCTATGACACAAAAAAGGTTAAGAACTCCTGGTTTAGAGAAACATGAATTATATGGGTTCTGGCTTTATTGTGCAAAGCTAGCTTATAAGGCATCTCCCAGTCTCCTGATTGTCCTTTTAGCTTCAACCTGTCTGGACTCTCCAGTGTGGATGAGTCTAGGGTTGGTTAACCATCTTAAGACCAGTGTAAAAAAATCAAGCTAAATTACTGCTCTAGCAATAGAGGATGAAAATGGATTTCTGAGCTGTCAGGGATAAATGTGTTGGCAGATAGCTCAGTCAAAAAAAGAAACAATAGGATATAAGTTGTGCTATTCTGTATTCCTTGGGAAGATCTTGGCATTCAGTCAATGAATGATTTTTACTTCATGCCTGAAAGACAACAAAGTCATAATTTCAGACAGGCTTGGCCAATTAAGCTAAACTATTACAATAAATTACTTTTAAATCAATACCCCCAAAAGGTGAAGTGTACTTACGTGGCATTTCAAGATTATGTCTCATTCCATCAGCAAATTAAAGCCTGTGGCATTGTAACATTACTGTTACAAAGACAGACATGCAAGGAATGACTGATCAAAAAATGGAACCCCATATCTGGGGAGAGGTTGTGGTTGGGAAATTAAGACACACGTTATATGAGCAGGTTAATATTCCAGAACATGTTTCTTGGCATATTATAAAACTGGGCATAGCCTGGCCACTCAGTTCATAATTAGATGTCCCTGTTAGATGTAAGATTCACACAGCTGTACCTGCATTTGTCAACTGCATGCCCCTTCTGGTCCAGGGACTCTCTTTTGCTCTGTCCATGAGGATGCTTAGTAATGACTTGCTCCTCTGTCAGCTCAGTTCACAGTCAAGTTGGATTGGATTGTTCAGGATTCCCCAAACTACCAGGTGTAAGGTTGCATAAAGCTAATTCAACTTATCTTTTTCTCTCAACTAAATGGAAATAAATTTTTATCCCTGATCACACTTAGCATATGTTTGACCTTGATGGTTTCCTAAACATACCACTATTATGTTACACACAATCATAGTTCTCATATTTTGTAGCCTTAACTTTGAACTAGAGATTTTTTAAAATGCTCGAAAATCAAGAATTACTTTTTTGTTTCACATTCTCTACAATTAAACAAAATGGAATGGCTGGTTTCTGTAGGTGAGCAGAAATCATCTAGGAAATTGATAACAGACACTACAATCTGTAGCATAGCATGTACCTGGTAGCTACTGACTAGGACATTCCTTTCTCTCCAAATTCACCAAGAAAACATAAACAAGATGCTGTAGGTTATATTCCTGTGACCATAAGTGTGATTTGAGGGAAGGGCAGTGCATGAATAGCATAAGGTGATTTACTCTTTCTTCCTAGTAGTGATTGAGCATTTGAACCAAAGAACTCACCACACTAATTGTATGCTATATTTAACCAGCACAGGACAATGACAATAACTTATCCCTTGGTGCAGACACTGTGTAAACAGTCAGAAGAGAAAAGTCTTTTTTTTTCTTTTTTCTTCTTTGCAGTAAAGAAGAAGTTACATAATAAAAATAGCCTTCATTCTCCATCAGTTCATGTTTTGGTTCTTCTCCTTAGGCTAATCTTCACATTTCTTCTTTCTTCACATCATTCTACACCATTAGCCAATGGCGGAGCTGGAAAAAGAGAATATGGATTTCCATTGAAATTGAACAACAGCGATTTATATAGGGACTCTAAGGAGTGGATGGAAGTAGTTGATGCCAATAGTTCTCAATCTTTTTCATTCTGTAAACCATTGCAACAAGGCTAAGCACTCAATGGGTCACTTCCATTCACCTTCCTCATTTCTGCTCTTACTTGTCAATTGTAAAAGAAAACTCATCAACAAATCATAGAATATTAAAGCAGGAAGGGACCTAGTCAGGGGAGTGCTGGTAAATATTTAGCGACTAGTTTTCCGGAAAAAAAAAGGACCCACTACACCCTTTTAAGTTTAATTTGCCTGATTCTGGAATTTATCAACAAAACAGTAAATTAAGCCCTGCTTTACAGCATTTGCTGATTTTGAAGATATAAATGTTCACACTGACCATTTGCTAGTTATCTTGGTGCTACAACCTGGCTTCGGCATACCAGTTCATATCCTAAAGATGAGGATCCTGTGGTCCAACGAGTTGAACAGATTTTCCCAAGTATGGTAGGACTTTCTTGTTTTGTGTCTCTGCTGAATGGGATAATAGGCACCTTCACTGAGGAAGAGTGGCCGGCTATCAGGTTAGAGCACAGGAAAGGATGGGATGACATCCACACTTCCACTCTTTTTTCTTTCCATCCCACCTTCCTTCCCCCACTTTCCTTTTCTCTTCAATGACTCCATCCAATGTCTTCAACTCAGGGGAGGCTGGTGCTTTAAGATAGCAATTTCTTGCTGCCTACAGTACTGAAGGCCTGGCCTGAGGGAGAATTGGTGTCAGAAGATTTATCAAAGCTCCTACTGCCTGAGGGAATGCTTTCCTGACCTAGTGGGCCCGGTTGCCATGGTGATTATGGAGCTGGAGGACAGTAGCATTTTATATCCTTTTAAACTAGGAGTTAGTTGTATTTTTTAAAATTTCTTGTGATTAGTAAAGTTGTTTTTAACCGCATTTTATCATCTATAAGTGTCTCAGAAATATTATCCTGATGTGGATTAGGCCTGGTTCAGAACACCAAGGTCACACAGTTGAAATATATGGGAAAGACTAGCATTGTTTTTGGCAAAGTAACAAAAAGGGAATCTTTTATTTATTGCAGTCAAATGAGATTTACATATATGTGTATATCATATGTATACAAACATAAAATATATACATATACATATAAATACATACATTTTAATTATATGTACACATATAAATATTATGGAAATGTTAGCTATTAATTCATAAACAAAAGTATACGGAAACTCATATTATAAACTTGTGAAAATAGACCTCTTGTGTGACCCAAGGTTAACTTTTTGTTTGTTTCTTTTAAGGCAATCTGGGTTAAATGATTCTCACAGCTAGAAATTATCTAAGGTTACATTCGAACTCAGGTCCCCCTGACTGTAGGGCTGGAGCTCTATTCACTGCACCACTAACCCCATTAGATTATCTGTTCTTGGTCTCAGCTTATTTATCTTCACAAAGAGAGTGTTGGGCTAAATGACCTCCAAGGATCGTTCCAGCTCTAAATCTATTCTGAACATCCCTTGGATCACTTAGGGGAACCTCATTGACTAGCACGGCCCCCAGACCACATTTTGAGAACCCTGAGTGGTTCACTAGAACCACTCATATCATAGGGAGGTGGCTGATAACATTTACATGTTACATCCTTTAAGGTTCCTGAAGCACTTTGCAAATATCTCATGTGACCCTCACAACAACATGGAGAGATAGGGGCTATTACTATATTCACTTTACAGCTGGAGAAACTGAGGAAGACAGCTATTAAGTGACTTGTTCAGGTCTATATAACTACTAAATGAGGCCAAATTTAAATTCAGGTCTTCCTGACTACAGGAAACTAGGTGGCCCTGAAGTCGGGAAGACCTCAGTTCAAATGTGACCTCAGACACTTACTAGCTGTGTGACCCTGGGCAAGTCACTTAACCCTGTTTGCTTCCATTTCCTTATCTAGAAAATGAGCTGGAGAAGGAAATGGCAAACCACTGTACAATCTTTGCCAAGAAAACCCCAAATGGGGTCGTAGAGTCAGAGATGACTGGACTACAACAACTTCTTGACTCCAGGCCAAGAGCTCTATCCACAGAAACCACCGCTCCCCCACCAAACTGATTGGTGGTTTAGTACAGTAGACAGTGTGGTATAGGACTCTGAATTTGGAGTCAGAATAGAGACCTTGGGTTTGGATCCCATCTCTAACATTTCATTGTCAGCATTGTAAATCATCTCCCTGAACCTCAGTTTCCTCATCTGTCCATGAGAATACCAATATCCAGACCTCCTATTTCACAGGATTACTGTAAGGATCAAAATTGATCCAATTTTATCCCAACTAATCAAATCACAGGACTGGCCAGTTACTTTAAGATTTAAAGGATCTTTAAGATTTAAACCCTGAAGGGATTTCTAAATTCTCAATCAGATAATAGGAGAGACTTAAAATCTATATCTCTATCTTGATTTTATGGATAAAAAAAATTACAGGCATATAAACCAATGATAATAACTATCTGCCTGCCTGTTTCAGTTTCTTGGGATTGATTCACTTGGAAAAATAGCTATTTAGGCTTCAAGTGACATGTCATACCCTATTATTATGGCAGTTCTTGGTTTGGTCCAATTTTGAACCTTATCTATTGGACAACCATGTAGTCAGGACCTCAGCAAATCAGTGTAGGCATAGTTGTTGGCTAATAATAGCTAGCATTTTTAGATGCCTACTAGATGCCAGGCATTGTGCTAAGTGATTTATAAATATTTTTTCATTTGATCCTTACCACAACCAACCCTGCGAGGCAAGTGCTATTATTTCCCTGATTCTACCATTGAGGAAACTGAGTCAAACAGAGGTTAAATGACGCCCAAGATTAGTGTCTGAGGCTGGATTTGAACTCAGGTCTTCCTGATTCCAGGCCCAGAGCTCCATCCACTGTATCACTGAGCTTCTCTGGCTACAGGAATGTTTAAAGCAGTAGCCATAGCAAACATGAGGATAGCTGATCGTTCTCTTTATGTAGAATCTAAGTCTCTATGGAATGTACATTCATCCTTTTATGCCTTAACTGGGGAATGGAAAGAGAAAAATTCTTGCTTTTTTACTAAAAGTTGTTTAATCTAAAATGGCTATCTCTGAAGTCAGGAGGGTGGCATCAATGTGCAATTCTGTCCTAAATATTGAAAGTCTATCAGAGTGACATGTGTCCTAGTGCTACCTCTAGATGCATCACTGCAGCTTCTCTCAAGAGGCTAAAATGGAATGTTTAAGTCAAGGCAATAACAGGGTAAATTTCCTGAGTTTAAACTGTCCAGAATTGTTCAGCTAATCACAGGAATGGAAAGTTTCTCAATAATTAGCAGGCTAGGTCATTACTCTTTCTAATTGGGGCAGCATTTGTTATATGTGTAAGTGATTCTAGCAAGATGTCCTGTAGCTCTGATTTGATGTGTTACTCTTTTGACATATTCATAATATAGCAAAGTCAAGTGCAAGTTATGTCATTATTTCTCTGATGGCATGGTCTTCTTTGGCAACGAAGGACGAACACACACACAATTCTATTTCAAACAATTGAGATTATGGATAACTAGTTATTTATTTTTAGGAATTTTATCATTGTATTTGATCTTACACAAATATACTTTTATTAATTTAATATATGATCCTAACCCTCTCTGAAACCTGAGGTCTCATGGTGGATAGTTTAGAGGTGATCTTGAGTTCTCGGAGGAACACAAGTTCTGTCAGGTCCTAAGAAGCTAGAAAGGCATTAGGCATATGCCTAGGGATGGACTTTGTACCTGTTGCTCAATGCTCAGTCTAACTGTGGGTAGGTTTGCCATCAGAAAGTGGGCCACCAAATGACAGATGTTTTCACCAGAAGAAATTCATGAAGGTTGCTATCTATGTTAGAACATGCTCAGGGTCAGGAGGTACTGAAACTTCTGCCACTGGTCAAGGTTAAAAACCCTTCTCCCCCAAGCAGTGATTACTTACAGTGAATTGACGTACTTCCCCATTCTCTACCAGGCCATGTTCTTTCTCAGGAGTGATTGCATAAGCTAGTTTCTGAAAGAAATCCATGGAAGATACTAGTTAGTATTAGAAGATATCCAGGGCTGGATTGAGATTGTTTCAATTTTTGTACCAATGTCTTTTCTGAAAAAGCAAATTACTCTTCGTCTATGAATTGATCAGATTAGTAGATTGTCAGCTTCATGGATGATAGGTCCATAGATTTAGGACTTCACAGGACATTTCGTCAAAAACCCTCATTCTATAGTTGGTAAGCTTGGGCCCAGAGAGGGTAAGTGATTTGACCAAAGTCACTTAGGTACTAAGTGGCAAAACCAAGATTTGATTTCAGGTCCTCTAACCCCAGAGCTGATGGATCTAGTTCCTTCGACAATTCAGCTAATGAGGTTTAAGATTAGTCCTACCTGTAACTTTTCTTTTTAACCTACATCAAGATTTTACAAGTCATTTCATAAGTAAAGTGAAACATTTTCTACTACAATATAGTACCTGCATGAATGGAATAAATAGCCATTCATGTAGTTAAAGTTTATGACTTCTGTTCCAAATACCTTCCCTACTAACCTAAAATTCTATCACTAGTGACTCTTGACTTCGATGTAAATAGCTTTCTCTGGGTGTTTTGTTTAAAAAAGCTGACATCTCTTGGCTAAGAGGTTGTCACTATTGTCAGGCGTATTAAATAAATACCTCTAAATTGATAGTCTTGAAACAAAATAAAAACATGCAAAATAATTATCGCATTGATCAATAATTGGATTTTTGTAGAAAGTGTAGTGGATTATTGGAAGAATTCAACGGCTCCCCCGTAATCTACCATCTGCTACAGTCTAGCTCGCTTAGGTGATTGTTTTTCTCTGGGTTCAAAATGAGAGAAATGCATACTGGAAAGCACAGAACATGATCTTGTGCAAACATGATCACAAATTGGATATAGGTGTGATAAATCACAAACAAAGCACACATTTCCATTTGTCAAAAACTTTGTGAAGATTTTTCCAGTTTTCTCCTTATAAGTTCTTTGGAAATGACAGCTGTTTTGCCAAAAACCTTAGTCTTCTGAGTGAGAAGCAATTACTGTCCCCACTTTTCTGGCAAAGCCAGACATGACTTGACAGTGATTTCCCTTGCTAAACAGACACAAGAGTGACAGATTTTTAAGTCCATAACTTTACATGTTATTGCTGGGTAATCTTGGACTTGACCTTCCTGAGGCTCAGGTTTCCAGGTTATAGTGCTTGTCATTCATCTAAATCATGGAGAATTACAGCAGGTAACTATTGGATATACAAAGTGCTTTTAAAATCAATAATTCTTCAGTGTTATTTCTCAATTTTAATATCTCCCTCCCTCCCTTTAGGTTTTTAGAAGGACATCTAGCAATAAAAGTTTTGTTGTGGTTTTCAGTGATGTCTTATTCTTTGTGACCACATTTGGAGTTTTCTTGACAAAGACAATGGAGTGGTTTGCCATTTCCTTCTCCAGCTCATTTCACAGATGAGAAAACTGAGGCAAAAAGGTTTAAGTGACTTGCCCAGAGTCACACAGCTATAAGTCTTTCAAACCAGATTTGAATTCAGGTTCTCTGGAGTCCAGGCTTAGCACTCTATCTACTAGCTAGGTGACTACCCCAAAAGTTTTGTAGATTGGTACAAATTTGCTACAAACCAGAAATGGCTCTTGCACTCCTGATTTGAAACCCTTGTTCAAGACAGTTTTGTCACCTGATAACAGTTTAACCCATTCAGTTTGTTTTCTGATAAAACTTCAAATCAGTTCAATGAAAATGAAAGTCACACAAAACAATAACACAGCTATTTCAGCTCTAGGTAGGTCAGCTAGGTAGATGGTTCAAGTAAATAAAAATCAACCTTTGGGACACTAAGTTTTAGTTTCAATCTTTGTAACTATATCTAAGCCCTATAAGAAACCCACTGTTCCTATAAGGAGGCCCCTCAGGTCACTGCAATTCTTGCCCCTTTTCTCCCCCATTCCCTCTCTCCTCTAGAGATACTACCCCACCATTTGTCAGAACTGATGTTGAGCAACATTATTTCAATGCTCATTGCAACTTTAACCATTTCCAAGAAATATCACAGCATGAAAACTCAGGATTATTTCCAGGAATCTCTAATTTTCCTCCATGTTAAAATGGGTTTCATGTTCCTTTAAAGAGGATAGTGAGCCTCAATATTTTTTCCCCTAAGAATTATGTGTTCATAGAATTTTAGAGATGAAAGAGACCTTTGAGATTAATTGGATCCATTCTGCTCAACTGGTAATAAGTGAACCAAAGTCCAGGAAAGTCAAGTAGTTTGCTCAAGAATATGCAACTGTCAGAACCAAGATTAGAACTCAGTTTTAGTCCAAGATGTGTTGAAGAATGTTAGTGTTGAAAAATGCACATATAGAATTCTGTAGACCAACATTTCTCAAATATTTTTCAATCTTTGCCGAACCAATGGATCTGCCAGAGGGTGAGGTGGTGATCGTTTTTCCTCCACTTTCATCTCCACTGCATTCAACCATCTGTCCACCTATACCAGCACTGCCAAGTTCATTTCACACACACACACACACACGGAGAGAGAGAGTACACATTTTATATTCCCCTCCACAAACATCCCCTTCTCTTTCTACCATTCCTATCATCTCCACACTTTACCCTCCTGACCAAAGGGAGTACTGAGACCCAGGATATGAAGACATACCATGGCCACTTCTAGAATGCACCACAGTGCCCAGTGTGGTGCTCTAGACCAAATACATACCTTACGAAAAGATCCAGGTAAACTGCAGAATTTGTAGGTGGCATAAATGGGTACCATTGCCATGGAAGAAGTGGCGATTATCCAGCCCACCACATTGGCCCAGTCTGGAAAGATGTACGTTCCGTAGTTGGGTGGTCTGAATGTAACGATGCTAACGACCACCACAAACTGAAAACAGTGGAAGGAGAGAGGAAAAGTTAAGAGATAGCATTTATGAGGTGCCTACTGTGTGCAAGACACTGGAAAAATATAATAAATAGCTAACTGTCACTTTTTAAAGTTTACACAGTGCTTTGCATGTCATCTCTGTTTAAATTACACAATAATCCTGTATAAAAACAAGATATTTCATGAATTGTTATATCCCCATTGTATATTTAAGGAAACTGAGGTCAAAGAGGTTAAGTGACTTGTCCAGAGTCACATAGCTATACTCATCAGAATCTGGTCTGCCTGAATCAAAGGTCAGAGCTACATCCAATATGCCATGCTGCATCAGCATCTGATTATTTAGTAGGAGAAATTCACTTTACTTGCTAGAACATGTTAGATTTTTTCCTTAAACAAATTTTCAATAATTATGGGATTATTTAATTAAATATCCTTTGTAAAAAAAAAAAAGAGAGAGAAAAAGAAAAGAAACCAAACATGGCATGCTTCTGAAGAAAAGAGAAAATACACCATTCTCTCTTCTTTGCAATGTCGAGGGACTATGAATGTAGAATGTAACATATGCTGTCAGATTCAGGTTATGAGTTGCTGGGTTTTTCTGAACTACCTTCCTCCCTGCCTCTTTCTTTTTAAATTTCCATTATAAGAAATGGCTCTTTGGATAAGAGGAGAAAAAAATTCATTAAGATAAGAAGGAGAAGAGATATATTTAAAAAAATGAAGATCATGTAAAAACATAATATTTAAAAACAAAATATCTTTCTGCTGTTCATTTCTTAACAAGACCATTTATTCTAACAATCTATACATGAATCAATTTTTCAAATTCCTAGAAAGTTATAAAATATAAGAAATAATGAATAGGAAAATTGATCAGGAACTCTTATGTGTTTTATAATGACACAGAATAGTGTGAAGTATCTATGAAGTTGGTACTGCAGCTAATATTGTCCCCATTTTACAAAACTAAAGCTCAAAGAGACTAAGTGATCTACCTGTGGTTGCCCAGCTAATGTCAGAATGGGATATGAACTCAAGTCCTTGCTGACTCCAAGGTCAGCACTCTTTCTATTACGTGAACTATAATTAACTCATTTAACAGATGAAGAAATTGACATTCAGTATAGTTAAGTGACTCGTCTAAAGTCACACAGCTCAGTGACAGCATGGGACTTGAATCTAGGTCTTCTGATCTCAAGGCCAATGTTCTTTGCCATATACTGTGTGGCTATTCGTTCTATATCAAATGCTTCCAGACTGATATAAATGTAAATAAGAGCCTGAGAAGCTTGCTTGGGAATAAAGTGCATGAATTTTAGTGCTTTGATTTTGTAATTATTTTGGCTGTACAATAGCTGTTTTGGTTTATTTCCTTGTTCCTGACTATGTTCTGGATAGATGAGGTTGTGGTACAGCTGAATTTCACATCAGTTATTGTAACAATTTTTCTTGGTTCATTTGACTAGTTACGCATTAAACACTACATTTATGAAAAAGAACTGTTTTCCACAGGGCTATAATTTCACATGTCAAACAGCTCTGATCTGGTGTAAATTATCTTTCAGATGAGTTGCAATTGTGACTCTGATTGAAGTCAGAGAAACCATCTGGGAGAGACTTGTTTCACATGTGTACCATTCTCAATAAGTTTGATTTTTTGGAAATCTCAAAGGATCAGCCATGTAAATAATTATAATAAATATAGAATAATAATGATTTGTTTTCCCCTTCTACCACACAACAATCATGTCATCTTATAGATTGTAGTTTCAAAATTTTGTGATATATGTCTACAACAAGCAATATTATTAAGATTTCTTCTAAGTTTTGGAAATGAATAGCTGATAAATCCATCCTATGAGGCTTACCAAAACCTCCTGATATTGTCTTTCATGTGCCTCATAAAGTGTGTCTTGAATTCTCTCTCTTACAAGGGAAGATCCCCTTGATCTCAAATAAGTTTCAAAAACATTACTACAGCTTCTCCAGTATTGAAGGGTTAATTCTTAAAGGGGACAGAAAAGCTCTTTCAGGCAAAATCATCACATTTTAAGAGTTTAGGCTGAGAAACACAAAAGAGATCTAATGAAAAGGGAAGGGAATTCCAAACGAGAAGTTTTAGGAGTATTTCATTCTTCTTTTGAACATTTCTAAAACTAGGGCAGACAGGTGGCACAACAAACAGAGCAATGGACCTGGAGTCAAGAAATCTTGAATCCAGATCTGGTCTCTCAGACACTTACCAGCCGTATGAAATTGGGCAAGCCAGTTAACCATGTTTGCCTCAGTTTCCTCATCTGTAAAATGAACTAGAGAAGGAAATGGCCAACCATTCCAGTATCTCTGCCAAGAAAACCCCAAATGGGGTCATAAAGAGTTGAACATGTATGAAATGGTTCAACAGAAAACAAAAAGCTAGGGTACAGGAGAAATTTAGAATTGTTCCACTAATTATGGTATGGCTTTTAATGAAATTGCTTTAAATGGCCATCATTTTAGAAGTAAAATTGGTGTGGTTCTGAACCGTTATCACACAGACCTTTTCACAGTATTTATTCACTCACTTCACAAATACTTATTGGGTGCCTCCTATGAACATGTTAATATGCTAAATTCTATGGGTGGGGGATAAAAAAACAAAGACAATTCTTGTTCTGAATTGTTCCCTAATTGCTTCACATATGTTAATTTTATTTTTCTGGCAGTGTAAGAACTCTCCTTTGAGTCTCCCAAGAACTTAGCATGGTGTTATTTAGGTGACTGACACTGAATAAATGCCTTACAAAAACAACACTACTGACTCATTAGCAGAAATATGCTTTGAGTTATTTTCATAATGTTGACAGGTTTACACTGACCCATCTATCCTCTATTGTGACTCCCCTTTGTGACCACTGGATGGATCAGGGTTAGAACTCCATAGGGCAGCAGAGGATAAAAGCATTTTGTTATTTGCATAAATCAAACTGGACAGTACTGGGATTGAATCACTGACCTTTACTTCATTATAAGCACAGTGAAACCATGGGAAATAACCTGCCCTGACAAAAGGAAATGATAGGTGTAGAGTTTTTAGAATTACTTATGCATAAAGGGTGATTTTTTCAAGTTTACTATGGTTCTTTTTGAAGATTTAAATTCTTCTATTTTGATCATAAATGCCCATGTTTTAGGTCCCATCTCTTCCTCAGTGACAATTCAGTATCAATTATTTCTGATAAAAAAAAATGAACAAGGACAGAAGTAGCAAGAATATAGCTAGTAACTACTAAACAAGCTTGTCAGACTAGGAAGGGAAATCTCTTTTAAGATTTAAAAATCTGTGTTCTTCTAGGTAGGCACAAAAAGAAGAAATTAGAAAAAAAAAGCTCAGAAGGATCCTGGATGTATGGCCTTTAAAAAGAAGTACCAATACTGAACCATTTCTGGAGGTATCACTAAGGAAACATATGACAAATTTTACCTATAAATTCCCTTCTTTCAAAACAGCCCTGGTAACCCTTCTTTATTATATACTCTAAATTCCTGCAGTTTACTTATAGAGAATCTGACAGTTTATAGGAAATTTAGAAATAATTTATACCAATGTACTCATTTTATAAAGGTTAAATCACTTGTCCAAGATCATAAAGTCAGTATCAGACCTAGGACTCAGGTTTATCAGCTCTCCAAACACTCTTTCCCTGCTTTTCCCTTTAAAATCCATCAAGCCTGCTTCCTCTTTAAAATCCAAAGGAATGTGTCTGTTTGTAGAAGGCAATGAAGAAGGGCGAATGGTAAAGACTGATAAAGACCTCTGAAGAATGAAAAATTGCCACACAATTATCCTTTAAAAATATTAAAAGAACATTATTTTACCAAAAGAAAACAAGGGCTGACAAACTTCCAGCAAAGCCGCCAATACAAGCCAGGTCTCCGACCTATCATTTGTTTAATGTCATCACTGAACTGACCAACCCCTGAAGAAGAGAGAAAAACATTTGATAACCAAGGACATCATCATGAAACACATAATCGAGGTTCACTAGTTCCATCAATGATCATAGTGGATGTGAACTTGGGCTCATAAGAGCTGTCCACTTTGGTTGGGGCATGCTGGACTCCATCCTTGACTGAATTCAAACTAAACTCTTCTAATAGCTGCCATATGACCTACCATCTTGAGTTTGGGGAGAAGGGAAGGATTGAGAAAGGGATGATCCAGTGCAAGCATACCAACTTATGAATTGAGTTGGAACAGATCTCAGAAATTAATCAACTTGTGTTGGTGAGACTATGCAGTACATTTCTTCTGCCAACAACTACTTCATTTGGAGATCTTAAGCACCAGTTTCTAAGATGTTCTCTAAAGGTGTCACTCAGTTTTTCATTCTTCCTCTGAGAGGCAGAATGATAAGTCTATCTTACAGGTGCAACTTTGAGGCAAAATTGTGAAATGAGCAACGTCTATCTTTAGCCCTCCTCTATCTCTTTTGCTGTATTTTCTTCTGCCATATCATTGCCATCTCCATCTTTTACAAGAATCCAGAACCCTAATGCTCACCCCTAGCTCTCTGGGGCCAGCCGTGTGAGATTCCACCAGTTTGGGGAGGGTTCTATGCTCTAAACTTTTCCTTCACCTCTTCCCACCTTAAATCTTACCTGTAACATGCCCCTTCCCATCAGTTAAATCCCAATCCAAACACTTCCCTTCCCCCCACAATTCAAGACAGTGGGTTATGTGGCAGCTGTCAGAAGAGTTTAAGTTGAAGTTTAATCAGGGATTTTAGTCAAGGCCTTTGGAGCATCCTATCAATGTAGACACTTATCATGACCTCACATTCACATCCATGTGATCGCTGATGGGATTAAATTAGGTAACTGACAATTCAATAATTCAAACTGAGGTATTAGAATCTTAACACACTCTCCCTATGGTAACATTTGCATTTCTTTAGAGCTTTAATCCAAGGATTCCCTAATAAGAATTTCAGGCACAGTAGACGGCACATTCAGGAGGTCTTTATGGAGGTCCCAAAGCTGCCACTTGGGTCGCTATCAAGGAGTCCTAGGTTTAGAAATATGCAGGAACTTTTAGTGTTTACAGGGATTATATCTTACATTATATGATGTTCTTATAACCCTAATCAGAACAGTAAATTCACATCATTAATATTTACAAATTTCTCTTAAATATTCTAAATGACCTTTTTATTTTAAATTATGATTGCTTCATGTAAGAAAAAAAACATTTTTCTCCAGGAAAATATTGGTAAGATGAAGCAATTTGAGTGGTTTTAGCATCTAGTGGATTTATGTCTAGAACTATATCTTTTGGCAAGAATTTCTCTCTTATTGTTTTATGGTGGAAAGCTAAAAAGAAACACCCTAGGCATATGGCCTCAATATGTCTGCATCATGTATTTCCCTAATCAATCATTTGTAATCTTCCGACTGGCTGAGGTGCAATTAGAATATATGTAATGATTCCCTGATGCATTTAGGCTTCTATTAATGTAAGGTGCTGCTTGTATGCCAATCTTTAAGGGGCTTGTGTGGTGGGGGATCCATTTGGAATGTTCTGAATTTACTGACTGATAGCAAGATAAACTACAGTAAAGTGTATTGAGTTAACGTAGGAATATACTAGTCATGAGCAGGAAGTCTAAGTGATATTTAAGAGCCAAAAAAAAAAAAAAGTTACTGCCCAGATCCAATCACCATTTTTCAAATTAGGATATTTATGATCAATTAATAAACATTAATTAAGCATCTACTATGTGCTGGGCACTGTGCTGAATGCTGAGGTTAGCATGAGATTAAAATTGTTTCCCCAATTGTGATTACCAATGTTGAAAGTGTCATTAAATATCAGACATGTTTATATAATCCTTCTTTGGACGAGGGTTGTGGGGGGGGGAAGGAGGAGGAGAAAGACCTTTGATAGTTTTTCTTGGAACACAAATTCAAAACACAATTCAAATTCAAAACTGTATAATTGTTGCTGTCCTATTGTGAAACTTTTATCCTTGAAATATGGGAGAAATCCAAAACACTTCTCTGGTGAGAACTTTTTGCAAACATATAAATATTCTGGTCCACTTTCTGACTGCTCCTTGGAAACCATATTTATTTCTTAAAACATGCAATGGCTTTTTAGCTCTTTATACATACTATAGGCTAAAGGGAAAAATGAAGAGATGGAACTGTGTCAGGTCAGAGTGAAGGAAAAGCTTTTCTGAAAGCTAACATAAAGGAACAATCTCAGCCTGCTTCACTATTAGAAGTATAATGGAAACATAAGCCATTGACATCCCAGTAGGTGAATGACCATTCACTGGGGGTTCAGGTTTGCCCCTTTTCCTCAGATTTTTCTAGTGTTTTCTTGATATTTCTTGGAGCATCAGTATAATCATATAACCTAGTGGAGGTTGGGGATGAAGGGAGATGGAAAGGTAATTGGAAAATAGGGCACAAGTGTTTTCACCTAAAGTCAAAAAGATTTAACAGAGGATAGTACCATGAAGGTTGAGGACACAGTCAATCTACTTCACCCACAGTCTGGAGAGAAGTGAGAAGAATGCAGTTACCGAAATTGACTAGGAATGAATTCTGGAAATCATAAGTTGAATCAGGTGAGCCAGGTTTTCATCGCTGTTTAGGGATCCATTTGTTGGCTAACTTTTGGGTATCAAAAGAGCTGAATATTTGTTAACTAACTCAAAGGCAGGTTAGTAGTGGGGGGAAGGAGCTATAATTCTCTTTGAGAAAGCCAGATAATTAGAAGCAGATGGCAGCTACAGATGCTGCACTAGCAATGCAATGGAGTGATGAGACCTTGTCACTGAATTCTACATGATGGCCCCAAAGAAAGAATGATGTGGAGTGGGGGTGGGTGGTGGGTGGTGGAGGCTGGAGGCAGCCACAGAAAGAAGAGGAGAAAACTCAGACTGTGCCTTTCATTGATCATGAGGGCTGGGCAGGGCCAGGGGAGAGGAATTAACTCTGTAGAAACTTTAAGTTCTTTTCCCATATGTGGAGGCCTCAGCCTCAACCCCAGGATAGTATTACAAGCCTGGAGAAATTACAGAAGTCTTTTGGGAAAGGGGATCAACAAAGGAATAAATTGCTAAACTTTCTGGGAAATTTAGTTATTTTCCCACAGAGGGAGACTTCAAACGCAGGGTGATACCCAAAGTCTATATGTGACTCCCACCAGAGAAGATAGTTTTCTTGGTTGACTATGGGATTAGAGACAAGTCCTTCCTATAATTTTTGCTCATTAATAATTCATTCAATGTCTTGTACCTTGAAAAGCTGATGTTCGTATAGGAGCGGGGACCTTTTTGGGGAATTTTGAAAGGTAACTTTAGAGGCACACCTGAGTTACTGATATCATCAACTATGAAGAAAACCTCCAAGAAGTTTCCTCCAAACCCAGTCTGTCTGAGGTCAGAACTGTGGATTCTGAGCCAGGGGTTATAAATGAAAAGTTGGAAGTTACTGTTAAAATGCCCTCAAGCTGGCTTAGAGTTGATGAATGAGAACTTTTAACTTACTCTTTTGACATTTATTGATCACCTCCAAACTTCCATCAGTATTTATAGTTACATTTCCCCAAAAAACTATACTTGGGAACATATTTAGACTGCTGATACAGCACAAAGTTCAGTGGAAATTGAATAATTAGGTCAGTAATTTGCTCAAGGTAGTAGATTTTTGTTTTGTGTGCCTTGATTAGCCAGCCTCTTTATATTGATCTAACCTAACCAAACCATTGCTAGGTCTACATTCCACCACACTCTAGGGAGTCAGAAACTAGATTTCATGAGCTAACATTTACTACATCTTCAGGTTAGCTTTGTCAACGAAAATATCATCACAGCTGATCAACATACTGAAGGGAACTCAGGCCTGATGACTAAGAAGTCAGGGAAACTGGGTTTTCTGACCCATTCCCAATCATAAAAGCCACCATAGAATGTGGCATTTCTCCTTACCATAAAACCATGCAACCCCAATGGCTTCAATGAGTACTCCAAAAAGAATAGATGTCCCTGCGGCAAAATGATCCAGCAGTGTAAAGACATAAATGCCACCCTGGGGAAGAGATAAGAGACTTTCAGAGATTCAACGTATTCAGAACAATCCATGACCAATATCTTAAGACTTAAGGGTATGGGTCTATCTTGTTTTAGGTACTGTATTGAATATGGATTGAGAAGAAATTATAATATAATGGTTAGAATACTAAATGTGAAATCAGGAAGACCCAGGCAGATACCTACTTTACCTCTGTTGGATATAGTTCCCTCATCTGCCAAATGAATGTAAAAATGAATGCATTACATCCCTCACAAAGTTGTCATGAGTAAATGAGGTATAAAATTTAAAGTGTTATAAGCATGTCAGTTATTATTGTTTCTGTTAAAGATCACAGAATCTAAGGATCTTGGAGATTATCTTAGTTCTTTCAATTTATGGACGAGGAAGCTTGGGCCCAAAGAGGTTAAATGTATTGTCCCAGGTACACGCTACTGCTAATAAGTAATTGAACAAGATTCCAGAACACAGGGCCTCTCGGAATCCATTGTTCTTTCCAGGTCACATTGTTCCTGATTAGCAGATGATTACTCATTTCACAAAAATCACTGTTTACTTACAAAAGGATTCATAACAGAATGTCATTAAACAGCAATCTACACTAATTAAACCATTATTCAGCTTATAAGAACTCAATTTACATGAAACTTTTTAGGAACAAATACTCTTCAGATTGATTTTACCTGCACTGTTCTCTCCAAAGACTTAAAATTTAAGAGTGGAATGGGCCAAATGCTATGAGGGTTACAATTTTTTTTTTTTGAATTAGCAAATATTTATTTTTCCTTGCATCTCCTTCCCATAGTTGGGGTGGGGGGGAGAAAAACAAAACCCTCATGACAAATATTCATAATCAAGTAAAACAAATTCTGTCATTGGCCATGTCCAAAAATGCCTGTCCCATCCACATCCCAACAATTTGACTCCTTGCTCCAATCCCTCCTAAGCCCTAAAGCCCAGAGAATACTTTAATGCAATGCACTTATCAATAAAATGCCCCAATGTTTAAGTTAGTTCAATGACCAAGTAAGATGGTAATGAATGGTATGACAAGTCATAGGCATCTTAGCAGTTGCTGCTTTCTGTAAATTCTGGGGTTTAAATTTGATCTGGCAGAACCAAATGTAAACACTGTATATTCAGGAAAGATACCCTAATGCTTAAAGGGGGCTCTCATCAGCAGAAGACCTAGTTCAAGAATCAAGTTGGCAGATTAACATTTAAAGTGTTGGTGACATACATTGGTGACGCAGAAGAGGGAGGTCAGAAATGTTGACAAGACAATGAACAGGGTGAAAAGCTCTCGGTGCCGGTGGAGAAACTTAAATTCATCAATCAGTCCAGTGATCACAGACTCCATTCCACCCATCTACAATGAAATAAACAGAACGTGAAATAAATTAATATGTGAAGCTTCTTGTGCCTGACAGGGTTTGCCATTTAACATACCAGATTTGAATAGGAATGATGAAACAGTCATACAATTCTATGCTGATCCATGGTTGTCTGCCCTAAGGTAATGGAGTGCCTCCTTCCTCCTTATCACCCCAATCCCCAGCAATGCCTCTTCCCCCACCTCACTGCCAATCTCACTACATACTCAGTTCAACAAATATTTCTTAAGTGCCCTCTAGGTACAAAATGATTGTAGAATATGCAGGCACATGATAATAGCAGGTTTCTCCGTTGTTTTAGATGACAGGAAAATTCCCTTGGGTGGACAAAAATTAGTTTGCTGATGGAAAAAATTTAATAACTATGTTTATGCCTGATCAGATCATAATTGTTCAGTTTTGTAGCTGTTGCCTGAGGTATTTAAGTAAGATTTCATACACACATGTACATACATACACTACACACACACACATATAACAGAGTTCTGTTTTGTTTTCCAGTGTGGTACTAGCCTGGTCATTGATACATAGTGACTATGGACCAGAGACCATGAAGCACACTGGTCTCAATTTTGCTAGTGTTCCCTCCTCCAATGTTCCTAGAGTACTTGTCTCATTTCTTTCTTGTCCCCTTCCTTCCCTACTGTGTAATACTTAGCTGTATACATGTAGTATTGTCCAAGTAGAATATAACCTGTTCAATACCAGGGACTGTTTTCCATTTTGTTTTGCGTTGCCATGACTGCAAATAGTGTCTTACTCATAGTAAAGGCTTAATTAGCATTGAGCTTAATAACATTAAGTTATTGATTAACATCACTATTATTCAAATAATATTTATTTGAGCTGCTTTAGTCTCCAAGATCCAGGATAATAGATGATAAAGGCAAAAAAATAACAAAGAGAACAGGCAACCTTGCACAGGGAAAGGGCATCCTCTGATTAAGGCTTATAAGAACTCACACCTGGGGGGGGGCAAGATCTAAAGGTAACCTTCCAGAACTAATCTATCATATAGTGTTATTTAGAGATATATAGTCTCTCTGAGACGAAAGCACAGTAGGAAACAACCAACCTCAAATGTGATCAATATAAAATAAATAATAAGTTTGAGTATGATAACATAATTAAGAGAATATTCTGTAAAAACAAAGCATAATATTGTAGTGATCAAGGAACAGCAATCTAAGGAATCTTGAGAAAGGGTGAGCTAATAAATGTAAATTCTAATTCCTCCCACATGGGACTGATAAAGCTATAGTTTGTGTCAGCTTGCTAGTGCCCTATCTCTGAGTGTGATACTCCAAAGTTACTCACAGCACTGTCAATTCCTAATGTGAGAAGCATAATGAAGAAAACCACCGCCCAAGCAGAGGACAAAGGGAGAGTAGCAATTGCTTCAGGGTAGATGATAAAAATAAGTCCAGGTCCTAAAGAGAAAGAAAAATGGTCATTGAATGATAATCTTTCCTCTTGATTTCACCTAAGCCATCCTAAAAAAAATGGACCATTATCTTATTTGTAAAGATTTCCAGTTGAAAATATTCTGTACATAGTCTTCTTTTTTTTCTATTCTTTGTCATTCTTTTTCCTCTTCCTTCCCATTCTCCCTATCTCCTTATTTTTTTAAATTATTAAATTATTTTTAAAATTTCTCCAACTACAATTTCTTCTAAAACATACTGAGCTTGGGATGGGGCAAAGGAGTTGGAATGCTTTTCTGGACTACCATTAATTAGGACTAATGTTCTCCCAAAACACACATATAGAATCTGGAAAAGGACATGTATTTGGGGGTTGGAAATGGATTTAAAAGGAAAGGGAAAGAGAGAAGAAAAGGAAAGAGTAAGGCATACTGGTAGGAGGCTCATCTTTAGGTGATTTACATCTATTTAAAAACAGGAAAGTGGAACATACAAAAAAAGAAAACTGAGTGCTTTTTCCCCTCCCCAGAACTAACCACAATCTTTTGTTTGCATGAGACCTTTTATTTGGAAACTTTCCCAAGTTAATACATTTTTGTTCCTTTAATCTCTTCTATAGGTCCCATTTTTTCCCAACCCTTTAGTTATCATCATTGTCTACACCTTAAGCCATTTCTTAGATGGCAGAGTGCATATTAGACAGAGTACTCTAGGAAAGATCTTACAAAAATAAATATGATGACATAATAGATATTTAATAGAACAATTGCAGATTCTAAATAACTTATCTGTAACTGATAGGAGAAAATAGATTTATGTATCTCTAATGTTGAGAATAATAATTTTTTTGGACCTGCTGGCCTAAAATTTCCAAATGTTCAAATCATGAGTCTGTTTTACCCCGTCTAAATCCTTCCTCTTTAGCATGATCTTCAATATCGGCACCCTTTAGCTTTAAGCCATTATCATTCCTCTAACTTCACTTTCCTACCTTGCCAATCTGGACCCAACAGTTAGTCAGTTCAACTCTACTTTGGCCAGCACTCGCAAATCTCCAGCCTCCTTGTCCTATTGTTACTCATGACTTACTGTTCACCTATCTTTAAGTCTGATAGGTAATATATTCCACGCTCTCCAAATTTTCTTGTAATATTTCTTTTTATGTCTAGATCATATAACCATTTTGACCTTATACTGGGAAATGGCATAAGACATTGGTCTATGTCCAGTTTCTGCCAGACTGCTTTCCACCTTCCCATCAATTTTTACCAAATAGAGAATGACTGTCCCCCAAGCTTTAGTTTTTTATACTTGTCAAACACAAAATTACCATACTTGCATGAAATAACAAAGAGCAAATGAGCAGAACAAAGGGAACATTGTATACAGTAGCAGCAATGTTATTTTTAAGAACAACTTTGAGTGACGAAATCATTTTGACCATTATAAATACTGAAATTAACTGCAAAGGACCTATGTAGGAAGATGCTATCAGGATTCAGATGGCAGCCATCTTTATGGCGGAGAGGCGAGAAGGAAAAGAAAAAGGAAAAAAAGAGGAAGTTATATTAAATACTTAAAAGTAGCAAATTGTAGCAAAAATAGATTTGTATATTATGTACAATTACCTTTTTTCCTATTCTACTGTTACAGAAATGCTTGTTTTATTTCTTAAGTCCTGAAAAAAATAAGTAAAATAAAGAAACACCTCAAACCCTAGATTACTACACCATATGTCTTTGTGCCCATTCACATGCTACTGAATGGACCTGGAAGAAGTCATACAGTTAAGCTGACTAAATCTATTATAAGTTTATGTTATACAAACTCAATTGGACCCTAACTACAGCAAGGCAATCCTCTTATTCATAATTTAGTCTCTGTCCTACTCCCCATAGAAATTGATCTAAACCTTCACTTCTCTACTCAAACCTCTCATAGTTTCCAATCCCCCCAATCCTCTCCGTTGATGACCTGGTCTCATACTTTATCGAGAAAATAGATTTTGTGAGCTCTTGCTTTTCTTCTTTATTGCAAAATCCCATTCCCCCACTGTCTCCAGTCTACTAATGAGGTAAGCCTTGTTTTTGCCAAGGCCAATCCCTCCGTATAACCATATTCTCTCCTATCTTCCCTATTAGATTTCTCTATCATCTCTCTACCTCTCTTTGTTGATTCTCTGCCTATCTATGGGTTCTTTCCTGCTGTCTATTAACATTCCCAAATCTCCTTCATCTATAAAAAGACTTCCCTGGATACAATTATCCTCTGAAGTTATTGTCCTATTTTTCTCCTCTGTCAGTGAAATCCCTGGAAAAAGCTGTCTTTACTCATTGCCTCCAGTTTCTTTCTTCTCACTTACTTTGGAACTCTTTATAATCTGGCTTCTAAGTTCACGTAACTAAAACTTCTCTTTCCAAAGTTATTGATGATTTTTTAGTTTCAGAATCGATAGTCTTTTCTCAGTACTCATCCTTCTTGAGCTCTCAAGCAGCAATTTACCTAGTGACTACCCTCTCTTCCTAAATATCTCTTGGCCTAATTTTTGTGATTACCAGGTTTCTCTTCTGGGTCTCCTCCTTGCTTTCTAGTCATTTTTTCTTATTTTCCCTTGATGGCTTTTTTGTTATATATCATCCTCTCAACTCTTGGTATAACCAAAAGTTCTATCCTGGGACTTTTCCTCTCTGAACATGCTATCATATTTTGGATCACATCACCTCTCATAGGCTATTGCACTTAACTCCCAGATCTATATATCCATAGGTCTAGTGTTTCTTTTGAGTTTCATTCCATCACAAACTCTCTATTGGTCATTTCAAAATGGAAATTCCACAGATACTTCAAACTCAACATATCCGAAACAGAATTCATTATTTTCTTCCCCCAAACCCTCCCACCTCTCTTCCAGACTTACCTATAACTGTCAAAGGTACTTCCATCCCTCTAGTCATATAAGCTTTCCACCTAAGTGTTGTCACTAACTTCTCATTCTCACTTACATATACACTTACATACACACAAACACACAATCCAATTAATTGCCAAATGTTACTATTTTTACTTTCACTATATCTTTCCCAAGTCTTCTCTTCTCACAGCTCACATAACCACAGTCCTAGTTTGAGCCCTCATTGACTCTTGCTCCAGTCGTAATGATGATTTCCTAATTGATCTACTTGCCTCCAGACTCTTTCCTAATCTAACTGGTCATCTTCACAATTGTCAGAGTACCATGACACTTCATCTTCCTTCTCTGAGACTTTGCACTGGATGTCTCGTGTCTAAAATGCATTCTGAAAGAAAAGGCTCAACCTTTTAAAACTAACATTTTGTTGGTGTTGCCACAGAATCCAAGTGACTCTGAAAAATGAAAAAGGAGTGGAATACAGAGTACAAGAGAAGATAAGTGGTAAGTGTGAGTAGGCTACAACATAGAAGACTCAGAATAAGAGTCATAGGCTGAGAATCATTTGATTCTCACAACACTCTGAGAGATGGGTGCGTCCTGAGATCATCCCTTTTTTATATAGTTGAGAAAACTGAAGCAGACGTTAAGTGACTTGCCTAGGTTCACACGGCTATTAAGGATCTGAATCCAGATCTGGAGTCAGGTCTTCAAGAATCTGGGTCCGCTGTTCCAGCCACTAAAACACAAGCTAATTCTGAATAACTAGAAAGTTCCATTAGCAATCTTGCAATGGCAGGAGTAAGAACAAAACAAAAAAAGGAAAGGGCTTCAGAACATTGAAAAGTCATGAACCATAATAGGCAGGCATAAATGAGTCATGATTATATCACTGGAGGGAATTTCTGAATCAATGGATCAGAGAACCATTTGAATTTTTGAGTAACAATTATATAAAATCTCTCTAAAACATTAACAGAAATGTGCAGAAAAACAATAAGCAAAAATGTCAAAAGATGGAAACAGTAAATGTTGGAGGGGCTACAGAAAGACAGGCACTGCACTGTTGGCAGAGTTGTGAACTAGCAATGTGGAATTATGCTTTTCAAAAAGGTGACTAAAATGTCCATACACACAAGAACTCCACGGTTATTCATCTATGCCAAAGAGGGCAAAGACAGATACATACACTAAAACATAGCAATACATTTTTTTTTGGTAGTAAAAAAATAAAAGCAAAGTGGATGCTCATTGAAAGGGAGACAATTTGTGCAATTTGTAGTATGTGAATACAATGGAATATTACTGTTCTTCAAGAAATAGAAAATATGAATAATTCAGACATGCATCAGAAGAAAGAGATAAACTCATGCAGAATGAGAATTAGGAAAACAATATACACAATGACTACAACAAATGAAAGAACAAGAAAACTTGAAACCGAATGCTCTAACACTGTTGATGCCCCTTTTCTCCATGATTCTGTTCATTACTTGCTTTTGTGACATTATAGCTATTTCTCCTCCTACCAGTTGGACCCCTCCTTTCCAGTCCCCTTTGCTGAAACTTTATCCAATGGAGAGTGTGCCTCAAGGTTCTGTCCTGGGGCCTTTTCTTTTCTCCCTCTATACCCTTGCACTTGGTGAGCTCATTAGCTCCCATGGATTCATTTATTATGTCTATGCTGGTGATTTTCAGATGTACATATCCAGCCCTAACCTACATCCCAACCTCCAGACTCACATGTCTGTCTATTAGATATTTCAAACTGGGTGTCCCATAGAAACCTTAAACTGTGATAAATCCAAAGACTCCAGCTTCTGGGAAAAGAGTATAGCGAAAACTAGGCATAGACCAACCTCTTACACTATATACTAAGATAAGGTCAAAATGGGATACATGATTTAGACATAAAGGATGAAATGATAAGCAAATTAGGAGAGTAAGCAATAGTTTACCTGTCAGATCTATGGAGAAGGGAAGAATTTATGACCAAATAAGGGATAGAGAACATTATAAAATGCAAAATGGATAATTTTAATTACACTGAATTAAAAAGGTTTTACACAAAGCCAATGCAACCAAGATTAGAAGGAAAGCAGAAAACTGGGAAACAATTTTTACAGCAGTGTCTCTGATAAAGTTTTCATTTCTACAATATATAGAGAACTCAGTCAAATCTATTAGAATGCAAGTCATTCTCCAATTGATAAATGGTCCAAGGATATGAACAGGCAGTTTTCAGATGAAGAAATTAAAGGTAACTCTAATCATATGCAAAAATGCTCTGTATCACTACTGATTAGAGAAATGCAAATTAGAATAACTCTGATGTATCATGTCACACCTATCAGATTAGCTTACATGACAAAACAGGAAAATGATAAATGTTGGAGAATATGTGGGAAAATTGGAACACTGATGCACTGTTGGTGGAGTTGTGAACTGAACCAACTATTTTGGAGAACAATGTGGAACTATGCCCAAAGGGCAATCAAACTAGCATTTCCTTTGATCCAGCAATACCTCTACTTTTGTCTGTATCCCAAAGAGATCATAAAAAGGGAATATATATATATATATTTGAACTCAAGTTTTCTTAACTCCAGGTTCACTACTATAGTGCCACCTAGCTGCCCCAAGTGATCCATAGGTATATTGGGAGAGATATCAAGGAATACCTTCGATATGTTGGGTAGATGATCTGCAGCGAACATTGGAGAACATGCATAATAGTCACCCAGGAGATATATATATATATATATATATATATATATATATATATATATATATATATATATATATATATATATATCAGCTCTTTTTGTGCTGGCCAAGAACTGGAAATTGAAGGGACACCCATCAGCTGGGGAATGGCTGAACAAGTTATGGTATATGAATGTAATGGAATACTATTGTTCCATAAGGAATGGTGAGCAGGCAGAATTCAGAAAAACCTGGAAAGACTTCCATGAACTGATGATGAGTGAAGTGAACAGAACAAGGAGAACACTGCAACAGTAACAGCAACATTGTTCAATGACTGATTTTGTTAGGCTTAGTTCTTCTGAGCCATGCAATGATCTAAGAAAATTCCAAAAGACTCATGATAGAAAATACTATCCACATCCAGAGAAAGAACTATGGAGTCTGAATGTAGATTGAAGCATACTATTTTCTCTTTTTTGGTTGGTTTTTCCCTTTTGTTCTGATTCTTCTTTCACAACATGACTATCGTGGAAATATGTTTAATCCGATCATACATTTATAGCCTATATCAGATTGCATGTCATCTTGGGGAGAGAGCAGTAGAGGGAGGGGGGAAAATGTGGAACTCAAAATCATATAAAAGTGAATGCTAAAAAGTAAAAATAAATAAATAAATTTTAAAAATAAAAAGAACTCTTAAACTGAACTCATCTTTCCCCCCAAGATCTCCCCTTTTTCTATCTTTCCCATTACTATAGAAGATACCACTATCCTCCTAGTCACTCACCAGACTCACAATCTAGGAGCCATCATCAGCTTCTCTGTCTGACCTCATCATAAGCCCACCCCACCCCGACTCCCATGACCAATATGTTGCCCAATTCTTTCAGTTTTATCTTCTTAGCATGGCACATAGTTGGTACTTCATAAATACTTGTTTGTTCAACTTGACCTGTGTAATTATAATTACCCAATTATAATTGTCCTCAGAGATGAGAAACTGTATTTTTCTCCTTTTTTGTAGAGGTAAGGAATAAAGAATGTGAAACATTGCATTCAGTAGCTTGGTTAATGTGCTGATTCATTTTTCATAACTTTTTTTCCCCATTCTTTTTAATTCTTTATTACAAGTACTGGCTCACTGTGTAGCAGAAGAGTAAGGGTTCTATTTAAAAATTAAAATAGTGTAAATAAAAATAAAACATTTGAAAAATATAGTCAACATCTGGCTGTCTATATTAATGGAAGAGGAATGAGGCATAGGTAATGCAAAACAATTGATTTTTTTAAGCCACATGCACACATAGTAATGTTTTGCTTAGGGCTATGTTCAAATAAAACCTAGAATTTCAGAGTTGGATGGGAACTCTAAGGCAACTAGTCCAACGCATCTATGAGAAGCCTTTCTAGGTACACTTGACAAATGGTATCCATATTTTTCCTGAAAAAAAGGTAAAGGACAGGGAACCTTTAACTTTATAAAGTAAGTACTTCCCTTTTAGATATCTCTAATTTTAGGAAGTTTTTCTTTACAACAAATCAAAATCTGATTATCTGTAGCTCTTCCAACCCCAAAGCCAAGAAGTAGAAATAGAATCTCTCTTTAAAAGATAGTTATCAGGGGCCAATGGAGTATTCTCTGTTCCAAGTTAAATATTCTCATGTCCTTTCACCACCCTGCTTACCCTCCACAGAACCTCTGGGCTATGAGGCTCAAATGAGAAAATGGATACAAAGCAAATTGCAAACCTTAAAGCACTATATAAATACTAGTTCTTCTTACTATTGTTGGCCTACAGTGATCAGACTATCAGTCTGTCAAGGGCTTCATTCCCTGAGCTTTCTACCCAACTCTTGCAGAACTGCAGCAATACTGGGGGATGCAGGTCAATCTTGAACGACTGGGCCTGGGCAGGTGGTGGTATGCAGCAGCATCATTTTTAGTTCAATCTAGAGTACTAACACCTTCTTAAGTCCAGACAATAAACAAAATAATTAATCAAGCCCTGATCTGTAGTGTTTGTGGATTTCTGCTCACCCTGAAAATTTAACAATCAGCGCTCACAAGCCAGTTAGAGCTGGCTGCAGCACACCCCTGCCCAGGATTCTCTTCATCTTGTGAATATCCTTCCTAAAAGATGGTACCCAGAACTGAAAACTTCATTCTGGATGAGATTTGACCAGGACAGGTCAAAAGGTACCTGTTCAATGGGATTGTCTCTTTCAGTGTTGTAGATGTTACATTTTTTAATATAGTCTAAGATCACATGAGGTGTAGTTTTTTTTTTGGATAGTAACGCACACTGTTAACTCGTACTGTACAGACCTCCAAACTCCATATATCTTTTCAGATAGAATGGCTGTCTAAAAATGTCTCCTCCATCTTACATTTACACATTAATTTTTGAACACGTGTGGGATTTTACATTTATTTCTATTAAATGCCATAAGAGGCTAGCAGAATGGCATCATGGATAGAAAGCTGGCCTTGGAATCAGGAAGATATAGGGTCTCTTCCTGCCTCTGATGCACACTGGGTGAGTGACCCTGGGAATATCAAGTAAGCTATCAGTGCCCCAGGTAACTCTCTAAGACTATAAGTTGCAGAGCAGGTGCCAATCTTCATTAATAGAGGATTTTTTTTTAATGGAAGTTTCTTTATCAATGAAATCTTAGATCTGGTTTTAAAAATGCCATATCAGTATATCTGGCCCATAATTTTGACCTTCCCAATGGCCATTTTGTAAGCTGACTCTGTCATTCAATATTAGCTACTCCCCCCAGCACTGTGCTATCTTCAAATTTAATAAGCATGTCATCCATGCCTTTATACAAGTCTTTGATAAAAAAATGTTTAAAAGCACAGAAGAAATTAAAGGTATTATTCAAGCCATTCTGATCAGCTGTACTGCAATACAACCAATGATTTAAAGGAAATAAATGAATATTTATAAAATATAAAATACCAAATAGAAAAAGAAATAAAGAATTTAAGCAAATTTCAGAGGAAGAAACTAAACAATTCTAGAAAAATTCAAAGAACAATTAATTCTAAATATCATACAAATTGTAAAAACAGAAAAAGTAAATTTTTACCAAATTCAATTTATGACACAGGTATGGTCTTGATATATAAGGAAGAGTTAAAACAGAAAACAAAAGATAAGATCAAAATTCCTAATAAACATTGACAAATAAAATTTAAATAAAATATTATCAGAGGTTAAATATACCACACAGATCATACATCTACTCTGACTAATTTAAATATATGTGAGGGATACAGAGCTGCTTAATATTAAGAAAATTAACTGACCACATTAGTAGCAAAATTAATAAAATCATGTAATTCTATCAATAAGTAAAGAAAAAACCTGACAAATAAATTTCTGTTAAAAATACCAGAAAACATAGGAATAAAAGTATCTTTCTTTAAAATGACAAAAAGTACATATATAAATCCAAAAGCTACCATTACATGTAATCAAGATAACCTAGAATCCTTTCCACAAAAAAATCAAAAAGTAGTCTGTTATAATACTAGATATGCTAGTTATAGCAATAAACAAGAAAAAGAAACTGAGAGAATAAGCATAGCCAAAGGAAAAACAAAATGATCATTTTTGCAGATGATATGATAGCATAGTTAAAGAATAAAAAACCCTAAAAATTAATGGAAACAATAACTTCAGCAAATTTACAGGATATAAAACAAATCTACAGAAATTATCAGCATTTTTATATGATACCAATGAAGCTCAATAGGAAGAAATAGAAAGAGAATTTCTATTTAAAAGAATTACAGATTATAAAAAAAAAATTGAGATCCTACCTGCCAAGACATGCTATAGCTATATAAATATGACTATAAACAACTGTTTGTAGAAATAAAGACGGACTTAAATATTGGAAAATATACTAATTGTCCATGGGTAGGATGAGTCAATATAGTAAAAATGGCAATACCACTTAAATTAACTTACCTATTCAATGAAATACCAGTCAAACTACCAAAGGATTACTCTATAGAATTAGAAAAAAATTTTAACAATTATATGAAGGTAAAAAAGTTCAGGAATCTCAAGGGAAATAATGAAACAAAGTGAGAACAAAGGGAGTCTAGCAGTGCAAAATCTCAAATTATACTACAAATAAGTAATTCTCAAAACAATTTGGTACTGGCTAAAAAATAGAAAGATTGATCAGTGAAGCAGATTAGGTTTACAATCAAAAGAAGGAAATGTACCTAGTATTCTAATATTCAGTAAACACAAAGACCTTAGCTATTACTACTTGACACTTAGTACTTGACAAAAACTCCTGGGAAAATTGAATAGTTGTATAGAAGAAATTAGATTTTAACCAATGCCTCACACCTTATGCTAAGTAAACTATAAGTGATTAAGTGACCTAGATATAGAACACATTATAAACAATTAGAGAAACAAATAAAAAAATGCCTCACAGATCTACAGATAGAAGAAAAGTTCATGATCAAATCAAAGACAGGGAAGTTCAAAAAAGATAAAAAGGATAATTTTAATTCATAAAATTAACATTTTTGCACAAAGAATTACAATAAAAGTAATTGAGAAAAATCTAGCAAGTTTCTCTTACAAAGATACATAAGGTACTGATTCAAATTTGTAATAGTAAGAGTCAGTCCCCAACTGAGAAATGATTTAAGGATATAAACAAGTAGTTCTCAAGGGAAGAAACTCAGGCTATCTGTAGACATATGGGAAAAAAATGCTTCAAGTCATTACTAATTAGAAAAATCCAAATTAAAAATAATTCTGAGATTTTACTTCATATCCAAATATACATATAAAAAGAAAATATTAAATGTTGGAGGGGCTATGGAAAAATAGGCATACTGTTGATGGGGGATGCAGCCATTCTGGAAAGCAATTTGAATTATACACAAAATATTATGAAAGAGTGTGTACCCTTTGATTCAGCTATATCATTGCTACTTCTATTCTCAAAAGATATCAAAGAAAGAGGGAAAGATGATTTATGTAAAAAAAATTGTAGCAGCTCTTTTAGTGGTAGCAAAAAAACCTGGAAATTATGGAGTTCATCAATTAAGGAATGGCTGAATAAGTTGTAGCATATGAATGTGAAGTACTACTAGTGTTCTGTAAGATGAGGTCACTTTTTTGTCAGTTTTACTTAATTGTTTTTCTTTATTATAGGGTCTCACAGAATGAGGTAAGCTGTAAATGTTTAAAATTCAAAAACAAAACATCAATTAAAGTATTAAAAAAAACATCACAAGGGCTAGTATTGACGCCTACGGAATTAAATGGAGCCTTCTTTTCAGGTAACACATTAATGGCAGCATATTCAACCCATTTCAAATCCACCCAACAGTACTTTGATTTATCCCACATCTCTCCATCTTGTTTATATGAGTAGTATGAAAGATTTTGTCAAATATTTTGTTGAAAGCAAGGTAAACTGTATCAGCAGGATTCCCCTGATACTCATCTAGTGATTCTGCCAAGAAAGGAAATTGTTTTTCTGTCATGCCTTGCTATGAAGTCATGCTTCATGGCTCTTGGTGATTCTTTCTAGATTCTTAGAGATTGTATAGACCAGTTCAGAATTTGACCAGAAATCAAATGAATCTCACTTGACTATTGTAGCCAGTCTCCATGCTTCCTCTAAACATCAGTACCTTTGCTCTTTTCTAGTCCTATAGTACTTCTCTCATTCTTCACCATTTGTCAGATTCCTGTCACTGACTCAGTAATCCATTTACTAATCTGTTTAGTAACAGTATCTAGCTCACAGTATGCACTTATATAAATACTTTTTGATTGACTGATTTTCAGACAACATCTTCTTATCCAGCTGCTCACTTTCCAAATCTAGTTTTCTCTTTCAAAGCTCCAGTTTTCAATCGGCAGAAGTGAAGAAAAATAAAAAACCAACTCTGGTTCCTATAAAGCTTTCATTTTTTTCTCCAGGACTTCATAATCCCTAGCAATACTTTCTAGATTTCTTTTGACAGTAACATTTGTCACCATACCACTTGCATCACCAGTAAGCAGTGGATAATGGTTATCATGTTTGACAAATCTTGGTGGGGGGTAGGGGGGGGAGGGTTGGGGGGTGCTTTATCATTTCCCAGATATTATGCCCTAGAAAAGAGCAAACCTCTCATCATCAGGTTGACAAAAAATTGCCTGGCATTAATCCTTCAGCAAAGAGTCACCAACCACCACTACTTGTCTCTTCTTCCAGTAACCTTTTCAGTATTGTGTCTCTTTTGATGATACCCATGGGTCTATATGGTCATGTTAAAGACCACAAGTAGCTGATTTTTCCTTGAGAGAAAGGGTTCAACTCCTCTTTCTACAGGAAGAGCCTATTAAATATATTTAATTCCAAATATTCAGTTCCAAATGTTTTTCCCTTCATTCTCTGGGTTAAATTTTTTCACCTTTTTTACCTAAAAGTTCTTTAATCCTTCCTTCCTTCCTTGAACTATTTTTTTTCTAAAATCCTGGAGAATAGAGAAACATTTCTTCAATATTTTTACATTTTTTTCTAGAAGGAAGAAACATACTGCATATTAATCCTAGAGAGCAGTCATGTAGTCATGGTAGAAAGGCACAGTATACTCTGTGCAGTTCACGCCAAAATTATCCTTGCCCTTTATACTTGCTGGAAGCAAGATCTTTTGTCTTCTCTTATTTGGGTTGGTAGACTTTGTGGCCAACTAGTGGAGAACTTATTTGATAAGTTTTCTCTTGGTACCAATTGTTCTTTCCCTGTGGATTCCTGACCTACGATGGTCTTCTGGATTTTTCTCAAGAGAAGAGGCTAGCTTGCTTGACTGTTTTGAATGGCCTTTAGCAGCCTCCTGCCAAAGCCATAATTCAAAGAGCAGCTGAGAACAGCTGTCTTCTAGGACAGGTTATCTAGTCAGTTCAAAACCACTCTGGGTTCTCATCCTCTTCTATCTTATCCTTTCTCTGGATGAAATAATACAAAATCACTGCATTTCTTGCACAAATACTATCAGCACAGGAGGACAAAAGGGTTGAAGGTGGTGGTGGGAGAGGAAACCAGGCTGGGATACAGGCAATTTGGAAAACTTATGGGGATACTAGTTCACAATTTCTTTAACGTTAATAAATATTTTATATATAAACTATTAGAAGCAAGATAATATAAAATACAAGATACTCTCCTCTTCCATTTATTTCATTATTATATCTATTTGGCAATTGAAATTTATTCTTATTTTGAAATAAACACAACCACACAACTCCTCTTTCGGTCAGCACTCTTTGTTCAGACATGTTTATTGTACTCGGTATTATTTAAACAGATGGCAGTATTTAGCCAAAATAATAAATTGTTTTCCTGATTTTCAGAAATATTAAAAGTGAATTTGACAAATAAAATGGGGACTGCTATTTCAAATGACTCTTAAATGAGATTAGAACCAACAATCATTGAAATGGTCTAATTTAATCAGCAGCTCCATTATTAACTTTCCTGTTCTATACTCTTTTACCTGCCTCTGAGACAGACACTCCTCCTCTCCAAAGGCAATGAATGTCTCTTCTGGTTTATTCAAGTGGAAGGCAGAATAACCATTTTACATGAGCAATGTCTTTAAAGCTGAGTGTTAGTATTTTGTACTTACAGTCATAATAACAGTTAAAAGTTTCTCTGACATTTATTGATATGTTGAACTGTTATTGTCTGCATAGGAATTAAGCATAAATAATAAGCAGTTCTCACAATTGTCTGTAAGTAATAATACTTTGGAAAAAGACAAACTAAATTTTTAGTTCTTTTCTCATTCTGTTATTTCCCTAGTATCTATAATCATTCAGTCAAGTATTTTTCTGGAAGCTATGTACCATTTAATTATTGCCATCATGATCATTACGTAAGTTGACACACATTGAAAGACCAATTCAAGTTATTTAATCTCAGCTAGGCCATTACTGGCAATCCTTTTATTTTTTTTCCTGATTAACTAGGCTCCTCCTTTAATCTTAAACTCCAGATTTCATTTCTCCCTCTTTACTCCCCCCCACGTCCTACTTTAAAGAAAAACAATCTATGGCTACCTATCATAAGTTCCCACAATATGCCCAATTCTATGCCTCAATATCCCACTGTACCTTTGCCTTTTTTCTCCATTTTTGTTCTAGTCACTGAGTAAAAGATGTCAAAACTAATCTTTCTACTCATGTCCTGGTTTCCAACCTTCCCCATCTATTATAAGAGCATGACCCATCAATCATTCCCCACTGTCATCTTTAATCTTTCCCTATTCATTAGCTATTTCATTACTTTGGGTATTGTGTACTTTCAAAAACAAATAAGAGCCATATATACTATGTTTATTTAGCCTATTTTTCATACAATAAGTTTTCCACTAAAAAAATGAATGAGGAATGCATTAGTACAGATGACTCCTAGGAATCTGGCTGTGAAAATAGAATCATAACTTGAAGCTATGACATAATAGGTGTTTTCAAGAATTTGAAGGATTGTCACCTAGAAGAAGGATTAGGTCTATCTGGCTTTGTCCTAGAAGTCAGAGGTAAACAGTTGCAAAAAGGTAGATTAGGTTTCATATATGGAAAAACTTCCTAACAATTAGAGCTATCCAAAAGTGGAATGGACTCTTTGAAGAGGTGTGGGTTCCCTTCAAATTGGACATTTTCAAAGCAAAGTTTGGATGACCACTTGCTGAGTTTGTTGCAGAGGGGATTCTTTTTTCAGGTATGGGTTGAAATTGATGGTCACTGAAATCTCTTCCAAGTCTGAGACTATGTGATTCTTTGAAAGATCAAGGCAGCAAACTTGGTAGAAATGGGATCAAGGCACAAGTAGATGGTGTTTCCTGGGGCAAGGAGAAGGACTATATATTCCTCAGACACTGGAGCATATTGGATGAGGTAAACAGGTTCTGAGATGTCTGAGAATAGGGGAGGAAGACTACAAGCCTGGTCTTGAACTCCTCCAGAAAGAAGCCAGGATTGCTGAGTAAATGAAAGAATTATTTTTCCCCAGGTTGTATTATTCTCAAACGTCTCTGACTTTTCTACCATGCATGCCTCTATGACTGACACCTCTGGGGGCCCTTCCCCTACTTTTATGAGCTCCTTGAGGGAAGGGAGTGTCATACTTTCTCAATATTTATATCCCCAATGCTTAGCACAGTGCCTGACATGTAGTAGGGTCTTAATAAATGTTTACTGACAATGACTATTGACCAGATGACTATGACAGAGATCTGTCTCAGTTGACAAAAGATGGATGGAATGAACCTCTAAGAAGGAAAAGTTGTTGATGGGTGATAAGAAAAGGATGGTATGGAAGCAAAAGTAAAGATATTTCTTTCTAGCCAAGAAGTATGAGGTGGCATGAGAGAATCATAGAATCATATAGAGAGAGTTAGAAGAGAATTAAGTGACCATTTAATCCAACTCTCTCAGTTTTACAGAAGAGGAAACTGAGGCCCAGAGAAGTTAACGGACTTCTTCAAAGTCACACAGGTAGTAAACAGCAGAGGTGAGATTTTCAACCTAGCTAACTCCAGGATCAGTCTTCTTTCCACTGTACCAGGCAGCCTTTCCAAGGAAGACCCAGTACTAGAGAGGGTAGCAGGGGCTGTATCATCTTCTGGAGGGAGCTGTTTCTATAAGCAGCTGAATACAGAAAAGGTGTCATTAGAAATGAATACAAGAAATGTGATTCTCACCTGCAAGTTCAGAACACCAGTCATCTGAACTCCTGGGCATAAGGGTGAGGAAACCTGACCAGTAACTTTTTCCAGATTTTCTCAGAAGAAGAACCATTATCACATAGCCATATGCCCAGAAGGCAGCAGCTTAGAAAGCAATGGCCTGACTTTGAGTATATAGAAAGTGAGGATAAGGTCTATGTCAGAATCATTATAACAATGTATTCTTGAACTCTGTTTCTTCTTACCCTCTACCCTATAACAGATCCATAATTCTTAATTGGAGTCACTTGACTTGTGACAGCAAAAGCCTGGGACAGGAAAATTTTGCTCCCAATATGTCTACCCAAGTAAAACATGATATTAGGTATACAAGTTGCCCTTTTGCAGTGGAGGAGAGTAAAATCAGGCTTGATGGATGGTCCTGTAAAGCCCTTTGGACTGGTGAAAAGGAAAGAAATATTAATAGTTAACCATTCTTGACTTTAAGTTCCCCCTTTGTGAAATGGGGATAGTTGTACTTGTCATTCATCTATTTCAGAACTATGGTGAAGATTAATTTAGATGTTGATTATCAGTTATGGAGAACAGAAAACAAAGTATAAATGATACAGTAATCGTTCTATTCTCTACCCTAAGCCCATGCCAAATAACTCTGAAAAACCTATAACTTTGCCTCCTTCTAACTGCTGCCAACTACAGGGTAAAAAAAAATCAGTGTCTTTATCATACAGATGTCTTTTCTAGCTGTAGTCCTGGCTCCAGTGGAATCCAAAGGAGGAGCAGATCTTGAGCCTAAGTTAGAAATACAGAACACACACTTTCAGTGATTCTCTGGAAGTAGATTGTATTTTATGATGAAGCTCATTTGTCTGAAGGAACCAAAAAGAAATATGGTACAAATAACCTCAAGTAGAAGGAAATTCGATGATCCTTTATATTTATTTCTTTGGATATCTGGTATAATTTTTGGGGTATACTTTAAGAAAGAAAATCTCTCAAGTCCTCTTTCAATGCCTCATCATGGCATGGAGGTTGATAGGACTTCCCAAATGAGGGGATCAAATAGGATAATATTTGTAAAAAGCACTTAGCACAATGCCTAGCACAGAGTAGGCAGTTCATTGTTACCGTTCAGTTGTGTCTCACTTTTGTGATGGGATTTTCTTGGCAAGGATACTGGAGTGGTTTGCCTTTTCTTTCTCTAGCTGATTTCACAGATTGTGGAACTGAGGCAAATAGGGGTTAGGTGACTTTCCCAGGGTCACACAGCTAACAAGTGTCTGAGGTCAACTTTCAGCTCAGATTTTCCTGATTCCAAGCCCAGTGGTCTATTCATTGTGCCACCTAGATGCTTCCCTAGTAGGCACTACTTACTCCTTCCCCTCCCCTTCTCTTCTTGAAGGCCATGTGTACAAGTCTTAGGAAAGGCTTTGAAAACAGGCTGCTGAATGGACTCTCTATTGTTTAAAGACTAGCCTAGGCTCAACAATAGAATGTTGGTCACCAGATGAATTTTTGGAGGTCCAACAACTCATGAAGTACTAAGATCAAATGAGGTGCTATCTGTAAAAAGTATTTAGCACAATGCCTGGCAAATAGAGGGTGCTATATAAATGCTTATTCTCCATACTTTTCTCTCCCCTTTTGTGTCCTTCGTTTATTTAAGGCACAGAGAAAGCACATATATATCTTTTCAAATTTTGGATATTAGGTGGCACAATGGGCCTGTGTGTAGGACAAGTCAGAAAGATCTAAATCTTGCTCTAGACACTTACTAATTATGGGACCTTTGGCAAATCATTTAACTTTCTTTGTCTCAGTTTCCTCATCTGTAAAATGAGGTTATTAACAGCACTTACCTCACAGGTCGTTTTAAGTTCAAATGAGATTACCTATGTAAAGCATTTTTATACCTTACAGAGCTAGATAAATGTTAACTATTATTAATAAAAGGTTTACATTCCTTGTAAATACACACTAATGGATTAACGGGAACATGATTAGACATGTAGAAAGAAGCAAAAGCCAGATCGAGATGTAAATTATACCCATGGATGTATCATCCACAGAGCAGACAGTTTCACCAAAGAAAATTTAAAAAATTGACCATACTTCTAAAATGTTTTCATACAGAGAACATCAAGTCACCTGGTATACTTTTTTACTTTTCTCAAAGATATACAGATTCTAGAATGAGTGTTTTTCTATTTCAGACTTTCTCAAACCTAAAAACATGGTATCACCGGATCTCAGATTTAGAAGTGGAAGGAACTCAGGAGTAAAAAATTCCAAACTCCCTTGTTTACAGGTGGGGGAAGTGAGGTCACATAGGTAGGAAGCAGGAGAGCCAGGACTTAAACATTGGTCTTCTTTCCAGAGCTCCTTCTACTGTACCAAACTACCCCCTAAAACTGAATAAATTTCTGTTGGAACACTAAGTCATTTCATTTTCTTCCTTAAGAAGTAGAACCCACACTGATCCATCTACAGATTTCTGGAGCTTCCTATTAGTAGTTAAGAGCAGGCTATAATGTCATTCTAAACTAAGCTTTCTCGCCTTTCCTGATTGAACAGAGGCAAATAGAGTCTTTGCCTTTAGACACCTCTACGGATTTGAAATGCCACAAACGACGCACAGGAAGATATCAGTAAGCCTTACAGAATCTAATATCAACATCCTCTTATTTCATTTTTTTAGGTGGGTTAATATTTTCTCGAGAATTAGAACCATAAATGACATTTACTTTACTTGTCACTGAAGCGGATGGAAGATTTTAACCTTTACTATCAGGGGTTAATGGAGGTTTTTTTAAGCACTTGCTATTTATCATAATAAAGGGCAAAACCAGCAGTAAAAATGCAGAAATGCAATAGTGAGTAAATTCAACCACCCCAGTTTTTTTTTTAAAATTACTTCCCTCTCTTATTCTACCCCAGGATTTTGAAATGTTCTATGATTTACATGAATACAAGCATTATTTGTTCAGCTGGTCTCATTTATGTATAGAGTCCTAAATGAATTAAGGTGGAAAGAATTATCTTTGCTACAAATAGTACCCCAGGGGAACAGCCCAGGGTTGGTAGTCCTTAATTTGCAAAGAGGACCAAAATGACATCCCCATGATAAACTGAAGTTTCAGCATGTCCGACTGTGGCTGATCAGGCCAATATGAGCTCGGAATGCTCAACCACAGGTTGGACACAGATGGTCCATATGAATTTTTGGGGTGGATACTCCAAATTTGCGCATCCTACGTTTACTTTGGGCTGTCTCAATTCTGTTTTGTCCACAGAGCACAGCACCCTTTATGATGTGGGCACACCATGCTGAGTGATCGATCCCGTGCCAGTGTCTCCCATGTTGCACAATCAAACATCTTGGACGCTGAAGACAGTCAGTGAATAACAAGCACCACAGATAAGAGGAATGAGGGCTTTAAGGCCATTCCTACACTATTAAATTAGTGGTGACATAGAAAAAAAAATGTCCCAGGGTGAAATCAGACTTAGGATTACATGACCTTATTATCCAACTCTCCAAAAGCAAATAAATTATTCAAAACACAACTAAATATCTAGAGAATTTCTGGAGCTCCAAATTAAGACATGTCCTACCAAACTATTGTATCTAATTACTTAACTACTAGTCCTACCAAATCACTGCATCAGAATATGCTAATTCATGTCAAAGTCATCAGTGGTGTCTTACAGAAATGATGACTTTTTTCCAAAGCTTGGCATTTTCCCTTTCATGAAGTGCTGGAAGGATAAATTATGCCAGTGGACTTTGTGTTTCTTCATATATACATCTGAAAGCCTGACAGAGTCTCTTTTTTCCTTTTTTTCTCTGATTACATGAGATACATAGATTGTTAAAGATGGAAGGGAGTTTAAAGCTTGCCTCAATCAAGTAATTCAGGCCTTTAGATTCCAAGTCTAGTATTCTATCCACTTGACCAATCCTAATTTTCATTTGAGCATATGAAGTACTCCTCTGTCTCCTGCCATTTTGCCTTCTCTCTGCCATGACCTTCTAGATTTATTGTTGTCCAATCATTTTTCTGTTGTTTCTAACTATTTATGACCCCATTTGGGGTTTTTTTGACAAAGATACTGGAGTGGTTTGCCATTTTTTTTCTCCAGCTCATTTTACACATGAGGAAACTGAGGCAAAGAGTTAAATGACTTGCCCAGGATCACACAGCCAGTAAGTGACTGAGGCGAGATTTGAACTCATGAAGAAGAGTCTTCCTAACTCCAGACGTACTACTCTTTCCACTTGCCCCTTGGCCAGCCTTCTAGATGATCAGAGGCGAAATCTGAAATTCACAGACAATGCTTTCAAGTGACTTTATCTGGAACTACATTTATTTTTTAACTTTTCAGCCAGCAAAGAATTTGAACAGATTGACTCTGAGCACAACAGTACTGGAATCTATTATCATGTCACTCTCTTGCCCAGCTAGTGCCTCCTTATTACCTCTAGTAGGATGAAGCACAAAGTCCTTTGTTTTTATTTAAAGTTCTCCCCAATCTACTCTGATAGGTTGCTCCTCTTCATGCATTCCAAGGTCTTCCCTAACTGACCTTCTGGCTATTGCTCAGATGTGAAATTTCACCTCCCATTTCCACATCTCTGTACAAATGTTTGCCCATACTTGAAATGTATTTTATTCTCACCCTCACCCTTAAGAATCCCTAGTTCCCTTCACAGCTTGTGCCTGGTCTTTCCTGATTCTTCCATTTAATAGCACCTTTATCCTGAAATAAACTTGTAATTATTTTGTATATGTGCATGTGTGGTTTTCCCTCTATAGAACACAGTTCCTTGAGTGGAAGGCAAGGATTGCTTCATTTTCATCTTTGTATGCCCAGGACCTATCTAGCGCTGTGCCTGGCACATAGTAGGTACTTCCTAAGTGCTTGTTGAATCCCTTTTATCTGACACCATTAATCCAAACAGTAGCATTCGTTTTAAAAATAATGTATTCTCATAATATAGACATCCCATTCTATGGGTGTCTTGAGTCTCTATTTTCCAGTATAAATACAGTACAGGCCATTGAGGAATGGACAGGGAAGCTTTCAGAAGAGGCCATTTATCTTTAAGGGTATTTAACCATGCTACAGTTGGAAAGTCTTTTAGGAGGGCTGGCAACCATTCTAATGAATAACAAAGACCCTCTTGTCACATTGAAAATTTCCCCTCCAATTTTGGGAAGTCTGACACCTTCCTCTCAGAGTAGTTTATAATGATATGTGGATAACTGAGATCAAGTGTGTCAGGACAGGATTATAGCTGAAGAATCCACACCAAAGCCACTTTTATGTGTAAGAACATAATGCAATTGTCACTTACTCACCATCTTTGGCCACATCACCAATGGGCACATTGTGTTTCTGTGACATGTAACCCAGAAAAGAGAAAATGACAAAGCCAGAAAAAAAGCTTGTCAGGGAGTTGACAGAGGTAGTGATGATTGCATCTCTGGGAAAAGACAAAACAAGTCATCATGAAGCAGAGGAAGATTAGCAGATGTAATTTTACACTCATTATTCTTAATTTACTGGGACTCAAAGAAGGGGGCCAATGGGGAGGGCACGGCCATTATTTATGGCATTTTTGTAAGGGAGCCTGTCTTATTTTTTTTTTCCAGAAAGAAAACGATCAACCTATTGACTCTGTGGTTAACAGAGCAGTTTCTTGCAAACTTTCTATCCAGGGCAGCTCTCCTGTCCTTAGAGTAACTGCACAGAAGACCAATACCTGTTTTATCTCTAGGGGCCTCTCTGACACCACTGACTGGCTGATGAATATGCTCAACTGGGCATCTGCAAGCCAGAGTCTGCGCAGATCAGGTTTGCATAATCCTGTTCCTTACTTAGTAGAGGGCAGGTGAGGAATTTTTCTGCATCGCCTCCTTATCTTCAAAGGCAAAGTCCATCAGTATTTTGTTTTAAGCAAAATTTGGGCTTGAAGCAAGGAGGAAAAAAATGAACCAAATTGTTTTCCCTAACCAACCCTGACCATGCAGTTTCCTCTATCCATTCCTTTGAGGTTGAGGAGAAATGAGATGATTAGAGAGAAAGTGGAGAAGTTGGGGAAAAGAGGTGAAGGAAGGCAAAGGTAGGGAAGAGTATAGGAGGAAAGAGGGATAAGAGAAAGCAGGTTTTTCTGCTTTTCTCTTGACTTTCAACCTTGCACAGCCCTCCCTCACTCAAAACAACGGCAAGTGCAATTCAAGTCATCATTTCTCTGATGCCATGGTCATCTTTGGCAATGAAGGATGAACACAACAACCTGCTCAGACATTTAGGAATAGAATCAAAGCCAGTGTCAAAAGAAAAGGAAAAAGAGAAACGCTTCTCACTCCCACATTTTGAATAGGAGATAAAACCAATCAACAAGATGGAAGACTAGAAATCTCTTCATTCCACCACAAGAACCATTTAAAAAAGGAAACTAGTCAACTATTGAGCTTATTTCCCTAATTAGCCAAATACTAGTAATTAAAGAAATCCTGTGTCAAAATGTTTTTGTGAGTGCCTCATTTTGACCATTGGTTTTTCTCTTGGAAAAAACATATCAGGCATATTGGCTTTTTTTTAGGGGAACATACATTTTCTTACAATTTCATACAATTTCATCTATTAAGGAATGTGAGAAAACGGTTGTTCAGTCCTATCCTACTCTTCATGGGGTTCTGTTGGTAGAGATACCAGAGTGGTTTGTCATTTCTTTCTCCAGCTCATTTTATACATGAGGAAACTGAGGCAAACAAGGTTAAATGGGTGACTTGCTCCGGGTCACACAGCTAGTAGGTGTCTCAGGTCAGATGTGAACTCAGAGAGATGAGTCTCTCTGAGTCCAGGTCTGGCACTCTACCCATTGTGCCATCAGTTAACTAATCTATATAATAATTCTAATTTTAAGTTGATTTATGCATACACACGTACCCACATTGGAAAAAAATGTTTCTGTGATAATATTTAGCTGATACATATAGAAAAACTTTGTTTTATGACTTCATTCAGCCTAGTACAGAGAAAACAAGGTGTACCTAGATACATGCTACAAAAATGGACAATAAGAAAGGGGACTTCTGGGAGTCATTTTAGGAATGGTACCAATGAATTACTGAGATTGGGTAGGTAATGAAGACACACTGGAAACACAGTATTTCATGGGGTTTTCCATGTTTTGCCCAGACCCAGGCACTGGGGTAGGAAAGTGTCCCTACTAATACAGATAGCAACTATTCTATAACTTAAAGTTTTAGAGAGTGGCCTGGGACTCAGAGAAGTAAAGTGATTTTCTCAGGGTGACAGAGACAGTGGACCTCAGGAGTGGGACTTGAAGCCAAGTCTTAATGATACCAAAGTCAGCCAATGCACTGCTTCTCCTTAACTAACTTAAATAGCTTTCAAAAGGGTTCCTAATGTAAATTCTTATTTTCTTACAATGCTAGGCAATAAAGAGGATGTAATCAGTAATTGGACAGAGAGGAAGCCTGCATAATATATAGATAGCTGCTCTTAAAGCCAAGATATAAGTTCAAGTGCTGTCTGGCTGTGTAACCCACTTAAACTTTCTGTCTCCTGGGCAATACTCTAAGACTTTAAGTTCCAGAGAAGGTGCCAACTGGTATTCACAGAGGTAATTTCCCCACCCCAGGAGTTCCCTGTACCAGTGAAATCTTCATTACTGTCCCTATGCTACGAATATGATACAAAAGTTAAAATCTATAACATTTAAAAAAAAGGAGTAAAGCTAGAAAGTCCTGAATTTATTTAAATTTATTTAAAGCACATAGTAGGGACATAAATGTTTACTGACTGACTGAGAGACTAAATTAAGGAATTTTAATGGCATTTAAGGAATTGTATGATTGGAAGAGAAAAATGGCTAGTCCCATGGCAAGAGTAGGGGATGACGGAGCTTCCAGAGGGCTGCAGTCTGAACTGTTGGAGGAAACTCCCAAATTGACAAGATCACAGATCCATTTGAGTAATTTAATGGCATTCAATGTGTATATTTAAACCATGTTCTGAAAATAATATTTGAGTTGTTATGCATTTCTTAAATGAAGGTTCCAGAATTAAACAATTCATTCTAAAAATAGGAGTGGAGATGAGGAGACCCAGAAACATGAATCATGGCTCAAACAGTTGTAGAGTTGGTAAGCACCTTAGAAGTGATCTGGTCCAACCCTTAATTCAATGCATAACTCACTTCTACACCATTCCAAGCGACCATCCAGCTTCTGGTCAATCACTTACTTGTATGCTGGGGGAAAGGGTATAAAGCAAAACTCAGGTTCACAGGAAGAACCTTGCTTTCTGGTACCTATCATCATCTGTTATTATTTAGGCACATTATGCCATTTTTATTTAGTTTCTTAGAAAGTTAATTATTGTTGAAATGAAAATCCACCTATGACAATTCCGACTGAATGATTTAGTTAAATATATATATATTATTTATAATATGTATATATACACACACATGTGTATACATATAAATATGGTATGTGTGTATACATATATATATATATATATATATATATATATATATATATATATATATATATATATAGATGGAGAGAGAAAGAGACAGAGTCCTAATACCTAATCTGTAAGGAGATTCCACAAAATGATTGCTAATCATTTTTTTTGGAGGGGGGGATTTTTACTTCCACATAGTATTATTACTTTAAATTTTTAACCACATAAACATTCTTTAAAGCAATCACAATGTTCAGGAATCAAGTTTTGATTTTTTCTTCCTATTTATTTGGTCTCCCCATATTCGTGTCCACAGTATCTCTTTTGATACAAAAGAAGGTAAATAATCAGTCTATAAAGGTCAAAGACACCAGCATCTCCACATAAAATCCCTGGGTTATTTTCAGTCAGATTCTTTGGCCAGTGAATTCATGTCAACAAGCTGCATATGTCACTTTTTATAAGTGACTGCCCCAAATGAGCTTCTGGGGAGGAAGAAGGGAAGGGCACAGGGGACAAGCATTTATTAAGCATCTACTGTATGCCAGGCATTGTGCTAAATGCTAAACAATACTACTCATTGGATCATCACAGATATTATCTAACTTGATCTCATTAGAAAGAAACATTTCGTGAAATAGTGATAGAAGGCAGTCTGATTCCCTGTTCTACTTCACAGGCCTCATCCAGGGATGTGTCTAGGGCTGCTCACAATCACGCAATGCTCTTTCGAACATATTTCTGATTTTTCTCTGCAGAAGTAAACGTAGTAGAGGAGATTGTGAATAAGAATTCAAAGCCAATTTTCAAAACATGTTATGAATATACATATATTTTGGATGCTGTCAAACTCCTTAATTTGGTATATGTTTTCAGATTTTTCTAGCTTTACTCCTCTGGACTGAAGTTAAATGTAATTTGTCTTAGTTTTAGATTATATTTCTGTTTCAATTTTGACTTTCCATCCCCGGGATCTAGCACAGTGTCTGGCACACAGTAGCTTAATAAATGCTTGCTGGCTGATTGATAGCCATTTGATCACATTTCTGTAAATTAAAAAGGGGGTGGGGCAGCTGGGGAAACACTTAGCAATGACAAGAATTGGGAGGTCACTTCATGTAAGAAGAATGATCCCAGAGGGCATCATTGTATTATATGATTATCTTACTTCTACCACTTAGTTTTTAAATTATGTTTAGAGTCATTTGTTTAAGAAGACAGGGAAGTGCAATAGGTTCAAATCCCTGTTTTAGGTCTGAATCTTGGCTACTTGCTAACTGTGTGACCTTGGTCAAGTCACCTAGTCTCTCTAGGCCCCACCTAAATCACTTTATAAAATGAAGAAGTTGGACTAGAAGACCTCTCAGATCCTTTTTAGTTCAAATATGGTTCTGTGATCTAGAAGAGATCTTATTGTTTAGAGTTGTATCTGACTCTGTGATCCCATTTGGGGTTTACTGGAGGGGTTTGCCATTTCCTTCTCCAGCTCATTTTACACATGAGGAAACCAAGGCAAACTGAGTTAAGAGACTTACCCAGGGTCATACAGCTAGAAAGCATCTGGGGCTGGATTTGAACTCAGGAAGATGAGTTTTCCTGATTCCAAGTCTAGGGCACTATCCACTCAACCACCTAGTTGACCTAGAAGAGATCTGTGTGAATACAATGATATGAGGCTGCTGACTACCATTATGAGGCGGTTGTTCTTTGTTCTTCCTTCTCAAAGAGGACCATGACATCAGGGAGGTGATACCATGACATGCAACTGAACTGGATTTAAGTGAGGGAGGACGGTGCCAAGTCATAAGCCTCACTTTCTCCTCTGGAGCCATCTGGGTCCATTGGCCAGATATTCATCAAGACAACTGGAGATGGACCCCTCTATTAGGAGGAAACTTATCAGGAAATATGTGGGGGGCAGAACATGATGGGGGAAGGGGTAATATAGAAGAATGAACTTGTAAAAAAAAAAAAGAAAATATAGGCCTTAACAGAGAACTTTTAAATAAAGTTTTCAGTTTCTGCACATGGATACCTTCAAGTCTCATCTAGAATCAATTCTAGAAAAGTGAAAATCCCACAGAATTAGAGAAGTTATATGATTTTATTCTTTGTTTTTCATATTTAATAAGTATATTTTAATCTATTTAAGATAAACATTTCACCTGTTCTATACTTATTCTAATTTTAATTTATTCAAAAATATAGTCTTACAGACTGTGGCATTCATAAATTTGTGTGATAACTGTATTTCAATGTGATTTATTTCCTTTGTAATCCTGTGTTTTTTTTTAAATTCTATGCATTTGAAAATATTATTCTGAGGAATCCATAGGCTTTACCAGCTTAGCAGAGTTAGTGATACCCAAAAAGGGTAAGTTGATGGTATAATTAGGTTTTATAAGCAGTTTTCCCTTTCTTTTCTTCCAGACGGTGACTTCTGTATCAGTTATTTTAAAATCTCAATAGAAAAATAAACGACCCAGCATTTGATTATTGAAACACTTTCAGAGATAAGAGTGCAGAGCTTACCTATAACAGTTGTTAGTAAATTTATTGTAACTGGAGAATGCTATTAGCACACCAAACCCCACACCAAGAGAGAAGCATATCTGAGTGGCAGCATCTATCCAAACCTACAAACAGATCCAGAACCAGATACACAAAAGAAGAGAGAGAGAGAAAGCTGTTATTAGAGATAATTGCAGGAAACTCATTCAGCTCAAAGATGAAAGATAGGAGCTGAATACAAGGTAATTTTGCAAATGACTGCTGCATGCATGTATGTACCCAACCCTGCCCCTCAGATTATTGTTTTCAGTTATGATGTCCCGGGTTCTTGCGGAGGGGAATTGGGCCTGTGCCTGTGTCCTGCTCTTTCTTATGGAAAGTGGCATGAGTTTAGACTCAACTCATTATCAAAAAGAAAATGGTATTCAAAACATGATCAGCAGCAAATCAGACTTTAGGGAATAAATATGTCCTCTGGCCTTAGGATAAAAGAGAATATTCTTAAAAAGAGGTGCACCGTTTTATCCCTATATAAATTTTAGTGCTTAATTAAAATAGGTTTCAAAGACAAAACTGTAATACAATAGCATTTGCAAGAATAAGAATTTGTGAAACCCAGGTTAGTGTGTCCATTCATAAATTGAGTATATATGTCCTAAAAATCTGAATGAGATACTTTTCTATGGCATCTTGAAGAAACAGTCTACAACAAAGCCTGGCCCAGAAGAGATACAAGCAGGGATGTGCTGGTAAATGTTTAACAGCTACTTGGAGGGGGAGGAAAGGGGAACACATGCACAACCCACTTTTAAGTCTATTCTACACTATTAATATTTTCTTAAGCCTAAATAATCAACAGAAAAATAAACCAAGTCCTGATTTGTGCCTTTTGTCAGTTTCTAAGGTGTAAAAGCTCATACTGAAAATTTAACAATTGCCTTAGAGTTGGCTCTGGCACACCCCTGGGTATGAGAATATACCCCTCTTATTTCTTTACACAATTCATGGACTATGGGTGGCAAGCATTGCATATAATGTTGGATGTCCTGCTTAGTTTTGCCTTTTTTTTTTACTTTCTTTTTCTATTCTTTGGTTGTGGTGTGTGTGTGTGTGTATGTGTGTTGTGTATGTGTGTATGTGTAGAGTGACATCTTCGAATGTAGATGACATAAAAACAGAAGACAGTAATAAAGATATATTAAAAAGAAAGAAGTGTTCTAAGAAATATGTTAAAGCATTTTTCTAAAACCCAGGTTTTCTAGTTCACAATCTTTTGGCTCACACTTCTAATGATATTTTCCCTCCCTCTTTTGTATTCATCCTATTCCCCAGTAGAGAGTTATTTATTTGAGCATCTTTTCTCTTGTCAGGCTGTAAACTTCTTGAGGATAACTAATGCTTTGCATACATATATGTATATACATATACATATACATATATACACATACATATATATATTCATATAATATCTATCTTGCTTATTCAAGGAATAGGAATTTTAATACTATACTTAAGTGAAATATCTGTATACTTCAATAGACATTGTGTGTGAGTCAAGGATAGCCATGTATGCTATGGATCAATTTCTACACTGACAGAATGAGTCATATTATTTACAAATATTCTCAAGAATTTGGTTCTAACCAAATAAGTGGGTGGTAGTCAATTCTTCATTATCCATGTGAAGCTTGACCTCATTCTCTACATCAGCATTCTTAACTTTGCTTGTGTCCTGGACCCCTTTGGTAGACCTGCCTTTGGCAGTCTAGTGAAGTCTATGGACCCCCTCTCAGAATAATATTCTTAAATATATGAAATAAAATACATGGGAATACAAAGGAAATCATTTGTATTGAAATACAGTTGTCAAATTAAATCAAAACAAAACCAAAACAAAGGCTGAGACCCCAGGATTCTTGCTCTCATTGCAGAGCTGACCCTGTGGTTGAGTCTTCTTTCCAATTAATCCTATGCAGACAATTCTTTCCTGCCCTAATGCAACTATATAAAGACCTACAGGCTTATTTTCCCTGCCCATCCACTTTCCTGGCCTACATAGAGTCCAGTGGGTGGATAGAAGACCGGAAAGTCTTGGCAGTAAGTATTCTTCCAGTCATTTTCTTCAATGTTCTTTTGGAGGCAAAGTACTACTTTTCTCCCTCAATTTATACCAAAATCTTCAAAACTGGTCAGTCATTCTCCTCAGATAGAGAAGTGAATGCTGGGAATGGTGAAGAATGGTCCTGATTATCCTCCTGAAGGGACCTGTAGCAGAAATAATCCTTCCACTCTCTGGATCCAAACTCACTTCACCCTCAAAGAGATTGTTGAATTCTTTTTTAGTTCTCAAAAGACAAGGGGATTCAACTGCACTCAACAAACCCTCTCAGAAGGAACAAGATGCATTAAATGGTCACTCTGATCAGATAGGAAATGAAGGAAGAAAACTATCACCACTTGCTCAAAAATATGAATTAACAGATGACTCTCAATGGTCACATCACTTTTCTCTCTTCTTTTCCCCCCTCTCTTCTTCTCTCTTTCCCCCTTATTCCCTTTTCCTCTCTCTTCCCCTCCTCTCCCTTTCCCCTCAACCTCCCACTTCTCAAGAGAGATCAAGGTGGGGTAGTGGATAGGGCCTGGAACCAGGAACACTTTGAATTAGCTGGGAATGTAACTTAACCTCCCAGCCTCAATGTCAGCTTCCTTATTTGTTCAATAGGGATAGTGATGACATCTGTCTCACAGGGATATCGTGTGGTTCAAACCTTAAAATTCTACATAAATGTTAGGTATTATTCTCTCTCAATCACATCAAATACATATTTTTCTGGCTTTAGAACTGCAGCAGGGGGAATCAGGGGAATAAAATGGGAAAAAGGAGAATTAGAAACATGGAGCTTGACATTTCTCAAGGCCAATCACCACCTGGTAGGTTTCTTCTATGTGTATTCACACAGTCAGGTTTCTCAAGTCTGACTTCTGAGTGGATCATTGGTCAACTATTGTTTCTCCCTGATATTTCAGCTTCAGATTTGGTCTCTGCTTTTGTTTGGGTTACCGTGGTGCTTGTTCCTGGTCTTGGAAACAATAAAAATTCTCTACTTCTGTCCCCATAGAGACTAGACTCAGATACTTGCCACCTCAGGCTAAGGACTGCTTAGGATGACTTAACCAGCACTTTCCCAAACTTTATCTCTGCAGGTTAGGTCATAACTAGGTAATGGGCAATTGTCCAATGATCACCAAATAACCCTGGGGTTCGAAGGTCCTCAGTTTTATAAACTCTAAATTTCTCTTATTGATCCATGCAAATAATGGGGTGGAGAAAAGGTAATGGAGCAATTTAAGCCTTGAAGGAAAGATCTTTGATTCCGCTAAATGCTCTGAAGCTTTCTTGGCTTTTTCATATGCAAATGAGACACTTGAATCTTCACATCCATTACTAGGGATAAATGAGCCACTCAAAGCTTTATGTCCTTTATAAGGAGCAAAAATGGTTCCCTCCAATGTGAAAGATGGAAACGACCCCTTTCCTAAACAGATGATACCCCTATATTAGTAATGCAACTAGAAGAAGCTAGGTAAAAGATAGAAGACCAATCAGAATGCTTATGAGGGATTTTTCTGCTTCTCCAATAAGAATAAGCAATATGTAGTGGAGGGCACTGAAGGAGGAGATATCACGATTCCATTTGTCGATGGATGTAAGAATGGCCACAAGTATCTTTTGGGTAGAATTGGTATAATAGAGAGATGACTGAATGAAAAGTCTTATGGAAGAACACAGACCCTTTCCTTGGTAGCTATTCTTAGTGCTCTGCTTTGGCTGGTGACTGCCGAGGAAAGCAGCTTCAGAGGGCGGAGTGGTGGGCGGAGATCAAGATAATTGTAGTGTGTCTGTGTCTCCTATGTGCTACTATGGTGCCTTATATTTTCTGGCTGTACTTGGTGTCTGCCCTCTGGTCGTTAATGTCAATCCAGACATAAAACAGAAAGATATTCTCAGCAAAGGTTTTCACTATTGGAAAGAAGGATTATCATATTATATAGATTTATAACTGGAAGGAACCTCAGAGGTCATCTAGTCCAATTCTATCATTTTACAGATGAGGAAACTGAGTCCCAAAGAATGGCTTAGCTTGTCATCTAGATTGTCACAAGTAGAACTGGGATTCCCAACCAGGTTCTTTGTCTCCAAATTAAGTGTCTTTTCTGCTTTTAATGTCTTTCCCAAGATCCAAATGGAAGAGAGATTCTCAATTGATGAGATTCACCAGATGCTCCTTTCTATGGATAATATTGAGCTAATTACATCAAGTCCCAGAACATTATCAAGCCTCCTCCATGTGCTCAAAAGAGATTGGCCCAAGAATCCATTTTCTTGGATGAAAAGTGCCTGTTGTCCAGAGTAGGAAATGCAGTTGAATGACCAGTTCATTGAAGCCATATGGTGGTACAAATATCCAAAACAGGCATTACATATGGACATATGAATTATGACCAAAATGAAACAGGGATGAAAGGGCTGGATTTCACTTGTAAAATGGGCAGTGCTTTTTAACAATCACAGGTTGCTCTCCAGAGTAAAAAAATCTATTTTTAAAAAGATGTATTCTCCCAGATATGGTATGTGATTGAGAAGCTTGGATTCCCATAATCTTTGAAAGATCAAAGTTGTGTGTAATCCAAAGAACCACAGGGAGGAACATGGTCTGGACATGTGTAGGCTGAATCATTTTTCCAGTTATGCCTTTTATTCAAAAAGTGGTTTTATATATATAATATTACATATTATATACACATATATTATACACATATATACATATTATATATAATATTACATACATACATATTATATATCATATATATTATATATATCAGTGAGGAAATGTATAATCATAAAAGGATGTGAGCTCATCCTATTGGGCAAAAGAGGTGGAGAGAGCTTAAATGTTGCTTTGACGCACCTTAAATTAAAAAGATCAACAAGAAGGACTGCAGTGTATTGGTTAGGCCCTCTGTGGAGGAACTATATGTGAACATGGACAAGGTTCATGTAGGATAAAGTAGAGAAAGGTTTCAATTTGAACTGACAGAGGGAATTTCCGAATTGATGGAATCACGTTTCTTAAAAGAAGGCAATTGAAAGGGGGGAAGGGAGGAACTTTGTTTAGTGTTAAACATGGTGCACAAAACACTGAGTCACAATGATGGGGACTTTGCCTCTTGAGAAGATCAGACTTGTCACAGTATCTTCCCCTACCATGTTGATGAGTTTGGTACTAAGAAATCTTTCCCAGTCAAGGAAATAAGGCATATTTAATAAACAGTTTGGTGGCACAGTGGATAGAGTGCTGGATCTGAAGTCAGGAACACTTATCTTCCTGAATTAAAATCTGGCCTCAGATACTTGCTAGCTATGTGACCCTAGAAAAGTCACTTAACTCTGCTTGCCTCAGTTTCCTCATCTGTAAAATGATCTGGAGAAAGAAATGGCAAGCCACTCCTGTATCTCTGCAAATGGGGTCACCAAGAGTTAGACATGACTGAAAACCAGCTTGACAACAAGAAGGAGACTGACACTAGTCAAAAAGAACAAGGTAGCCCTTCTGTCATCTAAGAAAATATTTGTGATTGCTTTCCATGATCCTGAGGAATATCTTAAGAGGAGAGCTATACATCTTAAGTAACTGGACAGATTCAAGGACTTAGAGATTTGCCTGGGGCTTGAGAGGTTAAGTGACTTGCCCAGAATCACAGAGTCAGTATGTGTCAGAAGCAGGATTTGAACTTGGGCCTTCGTCATTCCAAGGCCAGTTTCTTATTTCATTATAAAATACTGCCTTTAGAAGTTATTATGATAGGTGGAATGGTTGGTGAGAAGAACTTATACTAGTATGGTGTCAATGAGATTAGAAAAGAGGGGATGGATGTGAAGCATATTACAGACATGGAACTGAAGAGTACTTGGGATCCAAGTTGAGATGAAAGGTGAACCTAAGCTTCCATACTATTAAAACTGGGCCTGAAGAAGAAGGTTGTGGGACATAGCACTGAAGGGCAGAGCTACATCTCAAATAACCTACAGAAAATCCTGGACATTATGATAAGACAGGAAGATGCTTCCCAGGCTCTCAGAGGCTGGACATTGGATTTATATCTTGGTGCAGAAAAAGGATAGGAGAAAAGGTCATGGTTATTCCTGGGTCTTCCTTCTTCCTCACCTCTCAAATCCCATCCATTACCAAATCCTGTTTAATTCCATGTCCAAAATATCTCTTTATTCAACTGCTCCTCTCTGTTCCCACTGATACCACACTAATTGCCCCTAAACAATTCTCTAAGGCTGTAAATTGCAGAAAAGTTGATGATTCTCCTGGATAAGGGAATTTATTCATCAGGAGTTCCCTAGACCAATGAAATCACAGGCCAGGCTCCAAACAAATATTGACCTATAATATCTGTCTATCTATCTATCTATCCATCATCCATCTATCCACCTATCTACCTACTTACCCATCTACCTACCTGCAAAAACGCACATGTGTGTGTGTATGTGTGTATACCAGGCAACTTTTTAAGACTAAAAGCTATGAATGAGTTACCAATCTGTTACGGTGGAATGAGCTTTCATACCTGAAGTTCCCTACACTGATGAAATCACATGTGTGTATGTATATATGTGTGTGTATGTGTATGTATGTATATGTGTATACACACACACACATTTATCTGTGTGGAGCAACAATTTAATTGCCAAGCCCCTTCCTGTCCCTCTAGTTTTACCAAGTAACACTTCAGGAAAGACAACTTGCACAGGCCAACAGTCATCATGGGAATTGAAAGGAGTAGAATTTTCTCAATCTAAGTTAAATAAGGGACTGAAGTCACAGAGGGGCAGCTTAGAGACTTAAAATGTCCGAGGGATTCTCCAGCTAGCCAATGGATGTTGCTGGTTGGAATCCACATCCTCAAAGAACTAAGGACAACTTCTAGGGCTATAACTTATAGAAAATATATTCTCTCCATGTATAGCCTGTTTCTGCGCACACTTCCGCTGTGTGTGCTTCTCCAAACGTGCTCCTTGTTGATACATGCTCATGATGTGTATCTTTCCCCCTACTTGTACTGTAGTCACTTACAGAAGAGCATGGCTATGTACTGATGTGGAGAACTTTGCACATTATTTTTCTATTTTGTTTAAGTGTTTTTGCTGTGAACTATTGTGTCCTCTAGCTGTCTAGTAAAAGAAATCCATTAATAAGATCTTATGATCAATAAATTTGAATGTCTGCAGACCCATAAAATCTCTCAAACCTGGGATCGCTTTACTTTATATGAGTCCTTGGGAGGAAAGATACTCTACATACTGTATTTGTATAGACAGTTATATTTATTTTGCTTATTAACACCTAACAGAGTGAAAATAACAGTACTCTAGGGTTGTGTATTGCTCTTTATAATACTAACAAGATTATCAGGTGATTTATACAAGTTTGTGCTGCCAAAATGAGTTGTTTACTACTAATACATTCCCCTTAACCAGCATTAATATGGGTTAACAATACTTAGATGTTTGTGGAGAGCCTAAACTTTCTAATAAACTTTTTGACTTAATACTAGTGTTATTTTCTCTTTAAAGACTGTGACCATAATCTCTCCTTCCTCTGCTCTCCTGGACTCTAGAGCACTTAATGTTTCTAAGTCTTCTAATGAATTTGTCATATAGAGGTTCTTATTATAACTCCCTGTCCATATGCCTTAGGCACTCAACAAGATTAGAAGCTCCTGGAGGGCAAGCAGGGTGTCATGCTTCTTTGAATTTCCTACTTAACTCAGTCTCTTGCGTATAGTTGAGCGTTCAACAAATATATTGTGATGAAATAAATAACATACCATCAGTCTGCTTCCCTTATGAATCTTTAGCCCTAGAATAGATAATTCTTTGACATAAGCATTCTAGGTGGCATAAGATGAATTTATAAATGAATAAGGAGCACACACTCACGGATGCCTCACAGAGACGGTAGAAATCAACACTCAAGTAGGCTTTAATACCATCGATGGCTCCTGGAAGGGTGACCCCACGTAGTAGCAAAGCTGTGAGAACTACATATGGCATGGTGGCCGTAATCCACACCACCTGAATGGAAAATCATGGTAGTTATCCTCCTTCATTTTCATTCTTGGTATCACTTTAGTTCCTCTCTCTTTCTCTCCACATACACAAGTATCCGCATACACACATATACAAACACACACACAGAGTTTGAGCAAGTATAGTATATACTATAGGTATATACACTCACAATTTGATCTACTAAAACAAGTAAGGCACCAAATTTATTAACAAATATTCCAAAATGTTCTGAAAGTGAAAAAAAGTTTTTTTAAAATTTAGTGACTACTAAGATGTCCAATATATTTTAACTAAAAAAAAATAGGATTCAGCCACATTAAGACAATCAAATAAAAGTAACCATTTTCCTCTTTCCTCTTTGCTCTCATGTTCTACTCCTGATATGGTACTATCTGAGCCTGATTCAGAGACAGAGTTGCTTTTGTTTTAACCATCGGGATAGTTTTTTTGGTAAAGATTTTATAAATGATATCTTTATAAATAGCATGCTTAGCTTCAAGCAAATAAACTTTAACATCTCAGATTTCTCCCCCATATTTAGCAACTTCTTCAAAGTTCAGAGAAACCACTGAATAAATCATTTCAATAGATATCTGCATCTTTCGACAAAAACATGGGATTTTTTTTTTGTCTTAAGTTTTTGTTATTTTCATTTATGTGAATGCCAAAAACCACATTTGACAAAAAGTTTTCATCAGGATCGGACCATGGATTTAATTTAACTATTCATCCCTACCATATAAAGTTGGAAGCACGTGATAATTTCTTAGCTCTCCCTTTAAAATGTTAATGATTTTATTTTAATGAGAGAAAGTATGCAAGGTTACAGTGGACCCAGTTATCAAAATCACTTAGTTAACTAGTATTTATTAAGCTCCTATCATACGCCAGGCACTGTGCTAAGCACTGGTAATACAAAGAAAGACAAAAGATGGTCCCTGCCCTCAAAGAGCTCATAGTCTAAGAGGGGAAACAACATGAAAATTGTTATGTAAAAATAAAAAGTATATAGGGTAGGAGATAATCACAGAGAGAAATTACTAATGTTAAGAAATGCTGGGAAAGACTTAGAAACTTTGTTATAATTAAAAGGTCTCCTGCTCTCATCATTGAGAGGCCAGTAAATTACACCCATTTGCAGATGGGGAAATTGAAGGGCAGATTATAAATAAAATTTCTCAAAACATTTGATTTATAGACTAATAACTGACAGCATTTCCTCATTCAAAATACCTCTAAACCATTTTGAGTTTTTATAAAAACTCTTATCAGATATGTTCCTGCTTTAGATTTAAAGCACCCACATATATAGGGAAACATTCCAACATAGAAATACTTTGCCAACTCAGGATTCAGTTATACTGCAACCTTATCTATCCAGAACATGGTGAAAAATTAGAGAATACAACACAACAATAGATTTTCCTGGCTTCAAGGTCATTGTTTGCTTACATTCTCTCTCATCACCAAATATCAGGATAATTTCCACAGCATGGAAATGTGATAGATGCAGTCATTAAGTGAGGACATCTTTACTTTTTCTTTTGCATGTGAAGGATAGCCATTGGTTTGTTTAAGTAAAGCATCTTTCCTTCACTCAAGCCATTGCTACTTATCGACAAATGAGAATCTGTTTGTTTTTTTTATACTTAAATACTTAAGTGGATCTGTGATCCTTCCAAGGAGGTAGGCTATGAATCATCCATCTTTTCTGTCCTGTAAGACTTTCCTATTCTTTCTCAAGTTCACCACCGAGGGCCACCCAGTGTTTGGAGAGGGAGGAGGCATTCCTCCTTGACACTTCAAGGATGTGAGTGGGCACAAAAGCTGATCATTGGTTAGTTTTAGCTCTGACTAAAAGCCCTGCTTAGCCACTATTTGTGATCATATATTTCTTTACTTTGTTTCCTCTTAGTTTCTTTCTTAAGTCTTGCAGCCTGTTTACACCTGTCACATGCCTCTGCATTGCCTTGGATAATACTAATTTTGAATTCTTTGGAGATTGTACTGTTCCATGATTCAGTAATAGAACATCATTGGTAGAATGTTTGTACTCAAAAAGTCTTTCTAATGTGAAAATATGTTCAATATGAAATTATAAGTAGAGCTTATATCAGATTGCATTGCTGTCTTGGGGAGGAGAGAGAAGAGAGGGGAAATTTAAAACAAAATCTTATGGAAGTGAATTAATTATAAAAAAGGTTGGTCTTTATTTCAAGGAGAAGTTTGGGATTATTAAAGGAGATTGGTAATTTTCCAAAAGTATTCTAGCCTGCTCTCCTTTCCTGTTTAATTCTAGGCCCCAGATATGATATGCTAATGGACAAGTCATATAAGTTATCCATCACAGAACTTCATAACCTAGACAACAGGTATTCTTTCATCACTTGATATTTTCTCCATGGATAGGTAAAATTCTTTCATTTCTATAGGCATGTTTTCATTTCACATGTCTTTCATTTCAGAGCACAGGTGCTGATTCAGACAACCCTTTCGTGTACTGAGATCTATGATGAAGACATAAAGTCCCACTTAAGTTAACTAATAATCATCTTTCCAAAAAAGAAAACAATACTAAATCCTTGCTCTTGACTGTTACTATCAAAAATGTCTTGAGCTTACGTGCATCTTTGATTCCAAAACATCTGTTGATGAGTCTTACCTTCCCAGAAGTCTTCACTCCTTTCCATAAGCTGAAATAAAGCAGGACAATTACAATAACCAAGCAGCAGGTTAGCTGCCACCGAGGAAGGCCCAAATCATCAATTCCTCTGCTCTGGTGAAGATGTAGCACTTCTCGTCTGAAAAATCGGGAGGAGAAAGATTGTATACGATTTCATTACTTAGGCAAAGCAAAGGATCTAGAGTTAGATGACTTATCTCATCTTTGGTACTTAATGGCTGCATGAAATTTCAACAAGTCACAACCTCTCTGGATCCCATTTTCCTCATTTAAAATGAGCTTGCTTGTCCCCAAAGAAGAGATATGAGAAGGCATGCCTTCTTTGGAAAACTGGGAGCGTGTGTATGGGAGGTGGAGTGCTTCATACAAGCACTACGTTTGTTAATATTACTAAACTTTTTCCTTTCTTTTTTATATTTTGTTTTAGTGGAAACTTCTCTGGGAAGAGAAGGAATGTATTAGAAAATGTGGATTTCCTTGCTATATATATTTTCATACATGTAAGATTTTCCCTTCCACCTTTGATCTCTTTGAGACATACACCTAGTAGTGAAATTGCTGGGTCAAGGAGTACTCACAGTTCAGTGATTAGGATGGTAGAGTTCTAAATTACCTTCCAGAATAGTTGGACCAGTTCTCAGTTCTCTTTCCACTATATCACATCACCTCTACATAACAAGGAGATGCAAAGCCTGATAGATAATAGCTAGTCATTTAGTTTCAGTTCAATCTTGAGCTCACAAAAGGGTCCCCAGAGAGATTAGTTTACTGTGTGAATAGCACAGAGATACTGTGATTGCTAAGATTATATCTCTATAAAACACTTACAAAGGTTTGGGAGAAATAGGTATTATGGATATATTATACACATACATAAACATATAGGTATATAGCACATAACATCATCATATATTATAGGAGTGCTATATACATTTTACTTCCCCTGTTTGGATATCTGCAGTTGGGAACCTTGGCAAACATTGAGAATTCTCAAGCTTCTTCTCTTTTTTACCTTCTCCTTAGTAGTTATCTGTATATTTACCTCCTTAGTGACACAAACACAAAGAGCATGTGTTGACCAAGCTAAAGGCCAGGGTGCAACGGAGGCTCAGAGAAAGCTCTGCCATCTGCTACCTGTATAACCTTGAACAAGATATTTAATCTTTCAGGGCCCCTAAGGTAGCTAAGTGGTGCCCTGGATAAGGGACAAGGCCAGGAATAAGGAAGATCTAGGTTCAGATCCAGTCTTTGATATCAACTAGCTCTGTGATCCTGAGCAAGACACTTAACTCCTATTTTCCTCAGTTTCCTCATCTGTAAAATGATCTGGAGAAATAAATGACAAACTACTACCGCATCTTTGCCAATAAAACCCCATTGTCTATAAGGTCACGATTGAGCAGATGTATATATAAGCACCTTGATGGCAAAATATGCATCTTATTTTATCTCTGTATTCTCAGTGTCAAGGCAAACTAGAGGCTACAATGGATAGAACACTGGGGGATACAATGGAGAAGGAAATGGCAAACCTCTCCAGATTCTCTGTCAAGAAAACCCCATGGCCAAGTCCATGGGTCACAAAGCGTGAGCCATGGCTGAACAACAACAAATAAACCGAGTATGCAAAGACAAAGTAAAATAGAACTGCCTTCATGAAGCTCAGATTTTATTGTGGAAGAAAGCACTAGAAGCCTGGAGGAATCAGAAAAGGCTTTATGTAGAAGGTGGTGCTTTTACCAATTGAAAGTGATGAGAGATTCTGTCATGTTGCTTCTTACTAAGACTAATAGGCAGCTTGGTGGTGCAGTGGATAGAGGACCAGTGCAGGAGTGAGGAGGACCTGAGTTCAAATCTCACCTCAGACACTTGACACTCACTAGATGTGTGACCTTGGGCAAGTCACTTAACCCTAGTTGCCTCATCCTGGGTCATCTCCAGTCATCCTGATAAGTATCTAGTCACTGGATTCGGATGGCTCTGGAGGAGAAGTGAGGCTGGTGACCTGCACAGCCCTCCTCACTCGAAACAAAGTCAGGTGCAAGCCATGTCATTATTTCTCTGATGGCATGGTCTTCTTTGGCAATGAAGGACGAACATACAAACGCTAAGACTCACACTGACTCAGAAATAATTGTAAACAGTAATTCCCCTTTCTCTTTTGATCTCTCTGCTGTACTTTGCATATTTTTACCTTATTTAGGTCAACTAAAAAGAAAATTTGCTTAAGAAGATACCTGATGAGTTTTTATGATTTCTCCACTGAAACAAGTTCAATGAGTATGCAGACTCTTCAATTGTATAAGTAATTAAAAGTAAAAATAAAAATAAAGTAAAAATATCAGTCTTGATAATCATCATTTTGACATTGTAATAGAATAGATGAGCATCATAGTACTTACATGTGAGCAATACAATTGAACTACATGACAAATAGCCATTCATCTATTTGCAAAAGGAGTACAGAAAAACAGGATTTTCCTTCACTTCCTTTTCTGGGTATGTTTTCGAGTGAGGGGGAGCTGGATGGTTAGAATGAAGATTTTGAGCTGATATAGCTGTAAATTTATTTTTTTAAAGGCTAATTAAGCAGTACACCAAGTATTGTAGCCAATGGTTACACAAGAACACAACAGTGAATTTTCATGTTTTTCTGGAGTTGGTGATAGCATAGTTTCCTTTGTTTAATGTAGCAATATCTTTCCAGCTATCATAGAAATGACAAATAACTTATGTGAATCTTAAAAATCAGAGTAATTTTTAAAAAAATTTTCAGTTTCACAATGATCCTTGAGTGAATGAGGCACATTCCAGGCAACATTCCAAGGTTGGGAAATCCCTGCTATGTGTATGTTTGTTTCTACTGCTTCTAATATGATAATCACAACTCTATATCCCTTTAACAGTATGGTAACTAACCATATAAATTAAAAGATTCGCAGGGGTGGGGAATCTGTAGGCTCGAGGCCACATGTGGCCTCCTTGGTCCCAGGTACCTCCTTTTGACTGAGTTCAAGTTTTACTGAGCAAATCCTTTAATTAAGGGGGTTTGTTTGGTGAAGTTTGGAATCAGTCAAAAGGGCTGCACTTGAGGACCTAGAGGGTCACATGTGGTCTTAAGGCTGCAGGTTCTCCATATCTGGTTCAGGACATAAAGGAAATCAAATCAGTCCACAGATCTTTATGAAATCTAGTTGACCTGGAAGAAATTTAATAAACATGACTTTTTAAGTCTTTTGATTAGATTTACATATGAATTTGTGAACATGGGGGATTTTATGGTAGAAATAAGGTACTGTTCTGTTACTATATACTATTGTTTGGGAATTCTCTATATAAAGGATCAGGGTAAAGATCACTTCAATATCCCCAAATTAATGTTAGTTAATGAGTATTTAGCACACATTTACTATATTCCAGGCAGTAAGCTAAAGTTTGGGGAAATAAATAAAGTTAAAAACATGGCTTCTCCATTCAAAAAGCTCAAGTTCTAATGGGAGAGATAACATTCAAATAACTGTGTACAGATAAGATTTATACAGTGTAATTGGAGGGTAATCCCAGAAGAAAATCACTAGCAGTTAGGGAGGCAAAAGAGAAAAACTGACTAGGAAAAACTTTCTGCAGTAAGTGTGATTTGAACTGAGTCTTGCAGGAAGTCAGGGAAGCCAGGAGGTAGAGGTGAGGAGGGACAGGATTCTAGTCAATGCAAAAAGAGATAGTCAGGAGATGGAACATGGAGTCAGAGATAATAGAGTACATGATGAGGAATAAAGTGTATATAATAAGATTGGGAAACTTTGGAAGCAGCAGGGTTGGGAAGGCCTTTGAATACCAAACAGAGGATTTTATATTTAATTCTGGAAGTAATAGGGAGCCATCAAAGTTTATTGAGTAGCAGTGTGTGACATGATCAGATCTGCCCTTTAATAAAATCACTTTGGCAACTGAGTGGAAAATAGACTTGAGTAAGGAGAGATTTTCGGCCATATGACTAACCAGAATACTATTACAACAATCCAGGGCCAACATAGAGAAGGCCACTGAGACCCCTTACCTTCATCCCCTCATATAAAAGTTTATCCCCTTTCCTTCCGTTCCCTTCTCCCCATGTTCAGGTATTGTTTGAACAAACCGACAACGTGAGAATAAAATCAGTCCTTTAGAGATAGAAATGTACGTAATATTTACTATCCTTTCTCTCCCAAAGCCCAGGATAGGCAAGATAACCATATGCCAGTGCCCGACTCTAATGTAAATCTGTAAAACAATCAGCTGAAAAAGAGGAAAAGACCAAAACATAAAGAGAATACTTCATTAATATTCAGGGATCCTCCATCCCTCTCTCCCCCCATCCCCTCATCTCATGTTAGAAAAGATGCTGCCCTGAGTGACAGCTTTGATAGATTAATTCTCTTGGTTCATCTAGTGAGCTGATTGGATTTTTCCCAGTCTTAGCCCCTACTAGACTTTTATGCAATATTTGATACTACTGACCACACCATCCTGATAATGTGTTTTCCTTGGTTTAGGACACATTGCTCTCTTCTGATTCTCTCCTTCCTATCTAACAGCTCCTCACTTTCCTTTACTAGTTTACTTTTCTTCTCTGAACTCCACTGTGGGTGTCCCTCAAGACTCTTACCTTTAAATCTGTTCTCTTCTCTCTCTACACTCTCTCCGTTGGTGGTCTCAAACTTGATATGCTACAAACTGTCATCTTTTCTCCCCTCCTTCCCCAACAAATTCTTCCCTTTCTTCCAACTTCCCGATTTCTTTTCAAGCCTTTTTCAATCTTAAGGAGATATAAAAATATGAGTTATGAATTCCACCACCATTTTCCTAGTCTCTCAGGCTCTGTAGAAATATGAGTTATGATTTCTACCACTTCCTTACTCAGGCTTGAAACCTCAGTCATCTTTCACTCTTTCCTCTCCTCTCTCATCTAATCAATTTTGACCCAATGCCTCAGGGACCCTCAGAGGAAAGATCTTTTGTTTTTCTCTTCCAATCTTCTCCTCCTCAATATCAGAGCTTTCTCTTTCATTGATCTCTAGTTTCTCCTGCTACCCCTCAACACTTTATCCATCTCATCACAGCAGCCTTCTCTTACCCAAGAAGGTCACTTTGCCTCAGAGGCCTCCCTTCATTCTCAGACTCCTCACAATGAAAGAATACTCTGCCCCTGGGCACCTTCTTTTGGTTAGTGGCCTCCTGGAAACCTGCATGTAAAGTATCCAGGTCAGCTGTGTCTTCATCCCTAGGCTCCTCTCTTGTCTCTCCAGACTTTTTCTACCATGCTCCTATGTAGGCACCTTCTCTTCCCAACTTTCTTTTGAGCTTTCTTTTATGTGTTGTACTCTCATTAGAATATAACCTACATAAGGGTAGGGATTATCTTTCTTATGTTTGTATAGAAGTGGAGACCTAATTTTAGTCAATAGTCTCAACGGGCCCTCTAGGTCAGCAAACAAGTAGTAGAATTTGAGTTTTGTTTGCTTCCCTTTCACCTCCCCACATTCCCCAAACTAATGGACCACAGCCAACAGGTAAGAAATAGGAAGATGGATTATCTTCCACTTCAAGAGGGCATGTGGCCATCATGTACCACATATCATGCACTGATATGTGCACGTGGCATAAAATGCATGTACAAATGATATTTGAGAAAACATAATATGTACATACAGTACATGCATCAGCAGTACTTTCTATTGATTAAATGTCTCCAAGGATGCCCTAGGATGGAAGGGAAATTTCTAAAGACATAGAAGTAAATAATTCCAACAAGAAGGAAAAATGGAAGTTGTCTGAAGAGAGCAATGTGTGTACCCAGAGAATTTTTCAATGAGCTTAAATTTTTAAAGGAATGTACAAAAGATGGAAACGAAGTCAGGTAACACAAGGAGAAACATGAGAGGATTGCACAGTTTTGTGAAAATAGCATCAAAAGGGCTAAAGCTGAGAATGATTTGAAGCGTTAACATCCCTTTCCAAAACAAAAGTATTTTTTTACAGCTTTATTGAGAGGAGGATCAGAGAAGTGATATGACCTTTGATTTGAGGACGATGGGATGACTTCCAACAGAGAGAAAGCAAAGTTACTAAATTATTTTGCTTCTGTTTTTTTCTGTCAAAGAGAATGATCTTTGCCCTGGAAATGACAGAACACAAGTGTCTAACAGGGAGCTGATGTCCATGATAAACAAGGAGACAGCAAAAGACCACCGTGATGCCCTTGACAAATTCAAATCACCTAAGTTATATGGGTTATGTCTTTAAAAAAAAACTGGCAGATGTGACTGTTGAGCCATTGTCAGTAATATTTGAAGTCTGTGGAAAACAGGAGAGGTACCATAAAACTAGGGAAGTGAACTGATTTTCAAAGAAGTAAAGAAATTAATCTGAAAATTATACACCACTGATTTTGGCCTGGCTTGCTATAGTATTAATTATGAGAGTTAAAGATCTCCACTTGGGGAAGTGGGCTTGTCCACTAAGGGAAATTTGATTAGGGGATATTTATTTTGTAGGCAGGTCCACACCTTTTGTTAATTTCTAACTAGGCACTGGTTCTCAAGGGTTGTGATGCCCTCTGGCTCTGAAAAGTGTATATATACTCAGGTAAGGTTTTGTTTTGGAGCTTGCTCACTGGAAGTGGTTGTTTGGCCAGAGGACACTCTGGGCAGCTGCCCCCAGGCTTTGAAAACCCAGATGTTGGTGCTTCTCTCTGGTAACTATGTATATGTGCAATGGTCACAAATGAATTTGTCTGCTGATCTGTGGTGTATGCATTCCTTATGGTCAGACAGTTGGAAGTACTGTCAGTTCACCTTTATTTCTCTGTATTTTCTCTGAATTTTCTCTGAAAGTCAGGGTGCTGACTTTTCCCCCTGAACTAAGTGAATGATATATATGCTTGATTAAAGTAGATTGTTGACCCCTCAAAAGTTGCTTTCCTTTTAGAAAAGCAGATCCAAGAGTCTGTACAGCAGGCCCTTCTGTGTATGCCAGGATCCTTGCTGTTACACTTCCTAACATGGATCATTAAAGGGATGGTTAGTGAACATTTATAAAGGATAGTTGTGCTTACAAAAAGGAACCATGGCCTCATCAAGAACAATCCATTCCAGAACAACCTCATTTCTTTTTTTTCTTAAAGGGTTGCTGAATTGGTAGATGAAGGAAATGCTGTGGACATAGTTCATCTAGATTTTAGCAAATCATTTCATAAAATATTTCATGCTCTTCCTGTAGAGACGATGGAGAGATATAGCCTAGATAATACATTTAGAAGGACCAGAACTAGTTGAAGGGCAACACTCAAAGAGTTGTTTTTTCAAAATTAATTTTTTCAAAATTAATTAATTAAAGCACTTACTTTTCTCCTTCCCACCTTCCATCTCCCCTCCCCCATATTCATTAAAAAAATGAACCTTAAAATGAATAGGAATAGCTAAGCATGTCCCAAAATGTGTCTGCATATTAGTTCATCACTGCTCTATCAAGTGGTAAGTTACGTTCTTTATCATTAGTCCCTTGGAATCATGATTGATCATTGTGTTGATCAGAGCTCCAAGAGTAGTTGTAAATGATTGATTATCATTGTGGAAAGCAATCTTCTGTCAGGGACCACCAGGATATGTGCTTGGCCATGTTTCATTCAACATTTTGATCAATGACTTGGATACGTTTTGATAAAATTGACAAATCACACAAATCTGAGAGGAATAGCTAACATACTATATGACAGAGATTCAATCTGAAAAGATCTTGACAAACTATAGCACTGGACTCCACCTAATAAGACGACCAATACAGAAAGATAAATATAAAGGCTTATGTGGGTAAAAAAATAATCCCCCCTCAAAAAACGCAACTCCTAAACATGGAAGTGGGGGAGGCAAGGTCAAAATTAGTTTGCCTGAAAAGGTTCTGAAAGTTTTAGTGGACTGAAAACTCAGCATGAGGTTTTGGTGGACTGCAAATCTAATATGAGTCAGTAATGTAATAAGGCAGTGTAAGAAGGAAGGAAGGAAGGAAGGAAGGAAGGAAGGAAGGAAGGAAGGAAGGAAGGGAAGAAAGAAAGAAAAAACTAATGTCATCTTGGATTTTATTTTAAAAAGGTATAGGTTCTAGGAATAAAGAAGATGTGAATCCCGTGTGCTGCCCTAGGCAGGCCACATTGTTGATGTTTTAGCTTGAACTTTTGCCATACTTTCCTATAACTGGACCACAGCTGAGAGTTCACCTTGCCCTTAAACAAGTGTGTACTCAGTTTTGACCCCTGGCTCCCTATTGTGAATTCTGGAGAAAAACCATTGTCAGATGACTTTGTACTATTTTATGCAAAGTTGATTTGATAAATAAAAAAGAATTTTCTTTAACCAGACTCTACTTAGCTATTCAACCTCAACCCAACATTGTGACACATATCACCTTTAGTCCCATTACATATGGGAATACTACTGTCTTCTTCACTTACAGAGGGAGACTTTTTCTTCTTTCCTTAAACCACTTCCTTTTACTTATCCTGTCAATTACTACAAAACAATGAAATAAATATTTAAAGTTTTTCAAAACAAAATGGTACCTTTGTCAGAGCCTGTCTGGGTTGCTAGTTCTGATTTAGTGAGATTGGAGGACCCTATAAGATGTGGCAGACTCCCAGTACCCACTGGGACAGATGACTTCAAGGTCAGTGTTCTGGTCTGGTAATACAGCTCCCCAGTTCGTATTTGAATCACTCCCCCAAAACAAGAAGAAAAATATTGGTAAGAATGCTAAGAAAGAAAAAAATGAAAAAGAGCGAAGAAAATTTTAGAAGAGAAATATGGAAGGAAAAGGATTAGGAGCTGTATGTACCTTTATATATAGTAAGTGTACAACAGAACAGTCACTCTCTTTATAGGTCATTATTAGGACCCCTAATTGGATTCTTCTGTTAACAGGTCTCAGAGCTCTGCTATAGATGTGGTGCGTAAGAGTTGAACTTTAAACAACTAAAACTTGGTGAAACCTTGTTTTTCAGAAACCTGAAACTGTACAGAGTATTTTGTAAGTCCCTTCAGAAATAATTTCAACATTCTACAATTTTTCTTTATACTTATATTACATTCTGATAATTTAAAAAATCCATTCCTTTTCCTTTGGCATCTGGATAACCAAATATGGTATTTTTCTTTTTTTCCTGTTCATTTCCTTAGTGACTCCCTGTAAGCTGGCTGCCATGAATCAGTTCTTTCAAGACAACCGTCAGGTTTTACTAAACTGATAACAGGGGGGAAAGATTCAGCTTGGAAGGGTGTTCTCCATTTCTTCTCAGCACATTCCTTGAGGGACAGATAGCCCTTATAGCAAAGAGGAGGTGGGGTTCCCCTCATTTTCCACTTTCTCTAGTCACATGTGTTCTCCTGGATTCATTAAAAGTACAAAACCTGCTTGAGGGGAGTAATATTTATGAAACACAACTCTCACTGTATGTAATCCTCCTGAAAAAAGTGGCCCATTTTCACCCGGCAGTAGGATATACTCAAGTGAGGAACAAAATGACTTAGGGTGTAAAAAAACAAATAAGCCATAAAATAAATTTTAAAATATTTTCATTCAATTAAAAAACTCAAAAGGAATACATTTTAAAATAAAATTAATTTAAAACTTTACTGAATTGATGGCAAAATTAGAAAAAACAATAATATTAACAAAAAGCACTTAAGATGAGTTTAACAGGGAAGCTATTTGTTAATTTTTAAAACTCTAATTTTCAACTCTAAAAACTTTTAAAATTCACTTCATTTTTTAAAAGACCTGAATCAAGTTTTCCTTTGTGCATAGACAGGTCCTATCTATCAATCTGAAAAACAGAAACATTTCTACATATGGCAGTTAAAATATAGCCAAATAGATGCAATGGAAGCTGAATTAGAGACTATATAGAGTAACATAACAAGAATCAAGCAGAGACAAAAAACATTTTTGAGCTTGGTGGGATTTTTGATATTTTCTAACTAGTATTGCCTCCTGGTCAGAAACCATACTTTATTTTTTTAACCATACTTTTTCATTTGGAAGAGTGGCTCAAGACCAGTAGGAATCCTGAACTCTATAACATAGCATTCAGTTTATATTAATATGATATCAAATGGAAATATCATATTTTTCATAGAATCAAAGAAATTGAAGATTTCTATTGGAATAATGCAAATATCATGAAATTTTCAACAGGTCACCCAAGCTCTCTGTTATAAAAATATTCTGATCCCTCAAAATATTATGCACGCAGATTTTGATCAAACTCCAACATGTACAAATTTGTAAAGAAGGATAATTTTCAAACTTGTAGGGCAAAAAGATGATTTAAGAAAAAACAACTAAGTAAATGTATATTTTAGACATGTAGGAACTGGATTCAATTTTTGAAAAATTTGTTGTGTACACAGTCAACAAGATGAGGATAGTTTCCCTATTCCCCACTGACTTTCAAACACCCTCATAAAGGGAATTTACATGCCAAATACAGCTGAATCCACAGGCCAAAAAATAAAGAGAACCAGGACAAGATAAAATCCTTCTGAATGAACATAGAGAATGCTAATCTTTACAAAATGCTTATTCAGCACCAGTCTCACATCAGCTTCTCTACTCCAGGCAGGGACAAACAATCAGACAGACTAGTATGGCCTACTTTTGGATAGTCTCCTACTGCAAAAGATTTGCTAGCACACACACCCTCTACCCTGCAACAAGTTGCGGATACTGGTTTTGCCAAGTCACAGAGTATGCTATTCCTACTTAGGGAAGCCATTATATTATAGAACTCCAGGAATGTAGAGATTCTGCCTGGAGTACCCTTCATGCCCTCCTCCAATCCCCATGGTGGGGGCTAATTCAGAGTAATCGGAGAAGGAAAGGATGATAACCAAGAGAGGAATTGAGGCAACATGAGTGGCTGCACTGGTCCTAAAAGGAAAGAAAAAAACCACTGATTGAGGCCAGGTAGAGACTAAGGCCAGTAAAACCCAAATCACCCAATATGGGAGGAGAGTGATGCAGTTCTGTTGTATAGCCTCAGTGACGTACCAGCTAAAGATGGGTAAGTCAGGAAAGAAATGATGGAGAAAAATAAGGGGAAAAGGCTGAAATACTAAAGATTATGAGCACAAGCAGATAAATAACAGAATAGATACTAGAACTAGGATGAGTATTAAACACTCAAAGAGACTACAGAGCTCTCAATAAATATTATAATACAAAGGAAAGTGAATCAATGCCTGATGACTCCTGTGGACTCCTAAGAGAACATGAAAAAACATAAATGATAACTAAATAATTCAAAAAGAAAAGAAAATCTATTTATGCACTGAAATCCTAAGAAATTGGTAATGAATATGTGACAAAAGTTTTATGTATATTCATACCTACACAAAAATGTATGTGGAGAGAGAGACAAAGAAAGAGAGAGAGAGAGACAGAGAGAAAATCCTCAATTAGAAAACCAGAAAAATCAAATCAATAGTAGAAAACTTCACCAAAGAAGGAAGCAAGACAAACAGATTTGCAATACAAAACAGTAAGGTGGAGGAAAATGTGGCAAAAGGGAAGCAAAGGGCAATATCATTAAAGCAACATATGATCACTCTACAAGGCAAAGCCATTGACCTCAAAGACAGGATGTGAAGAAACCACTTAAGTGATTCAAAGTTTTCTCAGGAGAACATGACAAATTAAAATCTCTGAATACCCTAAGGAAGGCAATAATACAAGAAAACTGCACAGAACTTTTGAATACAAAAATAAAGTATTAATCAAAATAATCTACAGATTGCCCCCAAGAAAAAAACCCAACTATGATTCAAACTCCATGACAACAGTAGTCAAATTAAAAAAGTCCAGTGATAAACCACAATAGAAGTTTCTCCAGCATATACAAGAATAAAGCAAAAATGTCTCCTTACTGTGCATTTATTTGATGCATTTCTAATCAGACTAACAGTAACAATAAGAAAAGTTTAAAAATTGAAGGCATAAAAATAGACAATGAGGAGACAAAATAATCCCTATTCAATATGATTTACTTAGAAAACCTTAGGTAATTGCAAAGAAACTAGCTGAAACAATAACACCATAGATTTAGGGCTGGAACCTTTTCGTTTTCACAGACGCGGAAAAAGAACCCAAGGAAGTTAAATGACTTACCTAGGGTTATACAGCTAGTAAATGTTTAAGGCTGGATTTGAACTCAAGTCTTCCTACTTAGAAGTTTCAGTGTTCTATCCACTAACGCATCTAGCTTCCTCTTAAAAATAATAGTTAACAAATTATTAGATTATAGCCAAAATAGCTTTGCTAAGTTTGCTGTTCACAAAATAAGTCCACAAAAAAAGCAATAGTATTTCCATATAGTAAAAAAAAAACAAACCAATCCAGGAGGTAATAATAGACATGGAAATCCAGGGCTGTGCTGAAGCAGGCTGATTCTAAACTGACTAATGGTTAAATTTTCAGTGTGAAATGGGCAGTCCCTGCAAATTGGGGTATGGTATATTATTTTATTGACTTGCTAGACTTAAAGAAGTGTTAATAATATTGATAAAACTGAAAAGTGTGTTCATGCACTTTTTTGAGAGTTCAGTTATTACACATTTACCAGCATGGCCCTGGTTGCTCTATAAACATTGCTGGAACACAACAGGAGTGCTGGAAGGCACAGGGAATGCCGTCATAACCAGGATGGACACCTAGTGACTGTAGATTAATAATAAGGATTATAAGAACTAACCAAACGTATAATGCTTGAAGGTTTGTATAGTGCCTTACACCCATTTATCTCATTTGAGCCTCACAGTACTCCCGTGCAAATTTCATTCAAAATGACTACAAAATTTAAAAAAAAGGAGAATCAGTCTACCAAAGCAATTCAATATTGTATAGATATCATCACAAAATCTTCACTAGAGAAATAAAGAACAGCTTAAATAGATGGAGTAGATGGAGAAATATTCAGTGGCTGGCCTCTGACAATTTAACAAAACTGCCATTACCAGCAAAGTTAATTTATAGATTTAGGGGTATAGAAACAAAACTATCAAAAGGATGCCTTAAAGAGTTAGATAAAATAATGACAAAATTCATTCGGAAGCATACAAAATCTAGATTATCAAGGCAAGTATTTGTTAAAGGTAGTAATGAAGGTAGGACAGCATTTTCAGATCTCAAACGATATTATAAAGCAGTAATCAACAAAACCACTAAGTACTGTTTAAAAAAAAAGATAAATGGATCAATGGAATGGAGTAGAAAAGAGAACTGGAAATAACTGAACTCAATAACCCAGTATACAATAAATTCCCAAACATAAACTACATAGGAAAGTAACCATTAATTTTCCAAGGACTACTGCGAAAACTAGAAAACAGTCATTTCATAATAAATTCAAAATCATGGACTTAAATGTTATACCATCAGAATTTATAAGAGGAACAGATTATATTCGTTTTATAGATACAGGTATATCTGTGTGTGTGTGTGTATGTGTATGTCGAATCCCTTACCAAACAAGGAATAAAAGCAATTACAAAAGTTAAAATAGATCATTGTGATTGAACAAAAATAAAAAAGATTTTGCATGACCAAAATCAACATAATTTATGTAGAAGAGAATAGGTCAATTGGGGAAAATATTCATATCCGATATCTCTGATAAAGATTTTCTGTCCACGATAAAGATGAGTAACAAAGATATGACCGAAAACCACTGCCCAAGAGAAATGGACAGATGGCTCACAAAAGAATGACAAACGAATAATATCTATAGGAAAGGATGTTATAAATCACAAATAATAATGACAATGCCAATCAAAACAATCCTGATGTTTTACGTCACATCCCAAAATTTGGTCAAGGTGATATATTTATAATGAGCTAAAATAATGATTGCTATTTTCTTTAAAAGAAAAAAGCACACAATAAAAGTACACACACAGAAAAGGAAAACTGTCAGGACAGGAAGAACAAGCAGAGGACAAAAGGATAAGCTAATCAGTGACTACCATGAACATGGTAAAAGACAAGATAGTACCCTTTTGGGAAACATGGGGAAAGACTGGAAATCAAGGGAAATGGTCTTTGGAGAAGAAATATTCCTTTGTTCAGTCATTTTTCAGTTGTGTCCTACTCTTTGTGAGCTCATTCAGGGTTATCTTGGCAAAAATACTAGAGTGGTTTGCCATTTCCTTCTGCTCATTTTACAAAAATAAAATAGGGTTAGGTGACTTGCTCAGGGTCACATAGCTAGTAAGTGTCTGAGGTTGGATCTGAACTCAGGAAAATGAATCTCCAACTCCAAGTCCTGCATTCTACGCACTGCACCATTTCTTAATGGGTAGCAATGGAAATTTAAGGGTCAGCCAACGATAGTTAAGGAATCAAGATGGAACTGAGAGTGAGAATTTATTTTAGGGATTGTTCCATTTTGTTACCCCTTTTCTGTTTCCAGAAAAATGAAGTGTTTTGCTTTCAGAATCAATCGCGCTTTTACTTACTCGAAATACTCTGCAGCAGGAGTGGTTTTATAGGTGTCGTTGATGTCAAAGCTGCCACTGGAGTTGGAAAAACGGGTATCTGAGCAGTTTAAGCTATTCCAGGTGTTATTGCAGTGTATCCAGGGAAGATCAATAGTGAAGGATGAGAAAAAGTAATGGAGAGCCCAGGCAATGATGACATTATAGAAGAATCCAACATAAAGAGATATAAGGATAACAGTAAAACCCACACCTAAAATGAGGAAAAAGGAATGAAAGAAGTGATCAGTCCTTTGAGTCTACTAGCAACTTATTTATCTCAACAACTATCTTCATTACCTCCAAGAAATATAATGCTGTAAATATTCTCTTTTCTCACGGAAAAAAAATCAAAACCCTCCACTATATTTTTATTGAGAAATCGGTATCACAAGAAATCTAAACGACCATGAACATTTTCTAGGTAATATATGTAATATTTTAGAAGTATTCTCCTCTAATAAAAGGACCACTACATTGTTGTACAGTTGTTTTTAGTCATGGCTTACTCTTTGTGACTACAGGTGGGGTTTTCTTAGCAAAGATATTGGGAGTGATTTGCCATTTCCCTCTCCAACTATTTTACAGATGAAGAAACTGAGGCAAACAGGGTTAAGGAACACAGCTAGTGTCTGAGGCCGGATTTGAACTCAGGAAGATGAGTCTCCTTGATTCCACGCCTAATAGTCTATCTATTGCACCAGCTAGCTGCTCTCATATAGTACCATTTTGATATAAATATATTGTTCAAAGCAAACTCATTTTAAACCCTCCAAGTTCATTTAGTCTGCCTTTAATTTTTTTGAGTGACCTCCAAGTTCAAAGAATTTCTAAATTCTGGAATCCCACACTTAGCTCTAATTTTTGAAGCAGTTAGAAACTAAAGATTTTGTGCATAGAAATTAAAATTTTCTCAAATGTTTTATAGTAACATATTCTTTCCAGAATTTATCTTTCATACTAGTTAGAATTATCCCAAAATACTTAGTGTCACAGAGCCATAGATTTTAGAATTGGAAGCAACCTTAGAAAACACCCAATTCAATCTCCACATTTTATAATAGGAAACTGAGGCCCATCTGCCTGAATTAATTTCACTTTAGGCATGTAACCATTGGCTTTTTTTTTTTACCCAAAGTCTAGGCATACTGATTGATATCTGCTTGTGAAATAAGCTATATAATTCTTTCGAAACGGCTAGAGTTGCTACAAATTCAGTCATAACATTTTCTATAGTTGAATAGCATAATTTTAATAAGTGTTTCTCAGAGACTCAGCTTTTAAAAAATATCCCATTATAAGCCATCTGAGTACAGATACTAATTAAAGAAGGAGGCAGGGCTATAACTAGGGTGGAACAATCAGTGGTTTGTTTCAGGGTGCTAAAATTTAGAGGGTACTAATAGCATGTGCATTCTCTTTACAGTATAGAAACAATTGGGTTTAGCACCTAGTTAGAAAGAATAATTAATTAAAATAAGAAGTTATCTGAAAGCTGTCTTTTTTGGCCAAATTCCAGCAAATCTCCTTTTTTATTCTCCTAGTATTAGTCTCAACAGCCTGCAGGCTCATGGTCACATGTCTACACTTATGGTATCCTAGGGTCTTTGTCTCTCCCTAACTGAATTGCTCTAGGTGCCAAATTACTAATTATGGCTGGGATTAGGGGAAGGGGAGGAGGAAAAAATTTTGTCTAGATTTGAATTTCTATTGTGTTAGAGGACAAAGGGTAGGAATTTTTAGGTTTCCCAATTTCGCAATTTCTACTTCACTCCAGTCCCCAGATATGCTACATTGTAGATAATTTAAGTCAAATTTTTGCTTTGGAGAAAAAAAATGAATGGGTTAAATTTTTCAGTAAGTCCAAAGAGACAAATTAAAAGATTTAAAATCAGTTGGTTGAAATACTTTGTAGATAATTTCTCTTTTGAAATAGAACTAGTATTTTTATTTATCCTTTGTGAGTTTGCCTTTTTATAGTACTTTAAGCTTTACAAAAGTTTGTTATCTCTATTGTATAATGAAGAAAATGAAGTTCAGACAGGGTAATTGACCTGGGCAGCATTTAATCAGAAAGGGATCAATCATAGTTACTGCCACTCTTTCATCCCTATGATTTACGATTGTAAATAATCAATCATCCAGGGATATAAATGTAAATTTCCATATTTTAACGAGCTTTTCTCTGGAAAAGCACATACCAAAATAAAGAAGGCCACAGTCATCAAACTATGGGCACCATTATTCCCCCCAGACTTATCATTTCATTAGTGTTGAGAGCTTCTGGTGAGGAACTTTCTTTACCACCGCATGCTATCACCTTAAAGTTTTAGAGAGTTAATGTAATGCTGAGTGGTTGTGGACTTCCCAGGTAACACTGACCATGTAGAACAAGATCAGAACCCACATCCTTTTGATTCCAAGACCAGCTCTTTACCCACTACGCCATGTTTTCTAGTATGACCCCATAGAAAGAGCAAAACTGGAGGGTAAATGAGAAGACCTGAGTTTGAGAAAATCTTCTGGGCTCTCTGGGCTCCAGAACGGTCTTCTCTGTAATGAGGAGGCTGAGCTAGGAATCAGGGATTCATCCCTTGAGGTCTATGTACTTGATTTTACAAATATTTTAATAACAATTTCAATATAATTGGTTTCTTTTTTGAGTTTATGTATCTTATTTCAAAGATTTAAAAATATTATCCTGAAAGGGGGTCATTAGCTTCACCAAACTGCCAAAGGAACCCTTAAGACCAAAAAGGCTATGAACCGCAGAGGTAGGTGAACTCTAAGGTCCTTTCAAGTCCTAAATCTATGATCCGAGGTTTGTATCGATACAGATTATAATACTAAAAAGAGCAAGATGCTGTGGAATATAGTGGGTTCTTCAGCTCTAGCCTTGGTCCCCAGGGCTCCCTGTGGGTTTTAATCTCTCTTAAGGACAGTTTTAAGTTTAGGGACAGCTCTTCTTTCATTTCCTTTTTCTTTATCTTTTTTTTGGGATTTTCTGCAAGTTCTTTTCTCTCCAATTTTTGTCAAGGAGCTCCTAGGAAACTACCCTAGTTCACAGGTCCCTCCCCCAGCCCAACTCTGTTGTCTGAGTCCTTCTTGCTAGTACCAGGGGAGGGAATGGACCTGTGATTTCATGGGCATAAGAAACTCGCTGATGAGGAAACACTTTCTACTACTATAAGCTGGCACTTTCTCTACAATTTTTTGTCCTTTTAGAGAGTTGCCTAGAGCACCAAAACATGAAGTGACTTGCTCTCCTCAAAAGATCTAGAAAATGTACCTGAGTAAACCCTGATGGAGACATTCACGACAAGTCACAGTGAATCATTTCTCTAGCCCAATCTGGCACAGGAAGACAGATAGTTGTGTAGACATTGGGGATGGGGTCTAGTACAAAGCACCAATGGGCTAAGGACCCCAGCACACAAGGAGAAGCTTTGTACTAATGCAAAAGTTCCCTGAATCACACTGGGCACCCCAAGATCCACACTGGGGTTCCTTGACAGTGACTGATGCCAAAGCCAGCTTTGTCATCCACTACCCAGTTCTGGGTTATAGATATAGGTCATGCTAAGGAAGGAACTTGATCTCCCTTTCCCCTCCAGTCTGAGAGCTGATCCTCTACTATGTGCCAAGGAAGGAGTAGGTTCAGTAGAAAGGAAGTAGCGATGTGTCTCTGAAGACTGCAAAAGGCAAGGAATTCCAGACCCAAGGGGAGCCTGCATTTCTGTCACTGAACCAACAGAGCTTCTCAGTCAGTCTACAGCTACTCACATCAAACCTAGGTCAGGAAATTGCAGAGCTCAGACAAGGATGTGGAGCACCAATCATGCTTTATCCTGGATCAGACTACTTTGGGCACATGAAAAGCTTGCAAGCTCCCACACTGAGCTGTCCCTGAAATTCTGGAACAATAGCCCAGCCAATTCTTTCCATCTAGAGGTACACAGAGTCTGGCCCTAACATCAAGTCCAAAGTCATAAAGCCGACTGAAAGAACGAGCAAACAAAAGGATAATTTCACCATAAAAAAACCCCAACTATTATGATGACAACATACTCAAGACACAAACCCAGAAGAAGAGAACGAAACATCAGTAAAGCCTTAAAGAAAAATGGAGCTTGAACACAAATTTAACTAAAATTTCTGGAAGAAATGAAGATAGTTTTTAAAAGAAGCTTAAAATGTATTTCTCAAGGAAATAAGAGTTTTAGAGAGAAGACAATTAGGAAAAAATATGAAACCTACAGAAGAAAGAATTAAAAAAAGAATTAACGATTTGGCATAAGAAGTTCACAAACTTGCCCAACCAAAAAAACTCTGAAAATTAGAATGAACCAAATAGAAGCTAATGACTTCATGAAACAATGGGAAATATTAAAACAACGTCAAAAGACAACAAATGGAATAAAATATAAGGTATCTAAAAAAACTGACCTGGAAAACAGATTGATGAGAAAAAAATGAAGAATCATTGAACTACCTAAATGCCATGATCAAAACATGACTTAAAACCAAAACATCATATTTCAAGAAACTAAGAAAAAACTTTCCAGATCTCTTAGAATCAGAGGGCAAAGTAGAAATAAAAAAGAATTCACCAGTCACCTGTTGAAAAAAAACTCCAAATTAAAACTTCCAGAAACACTTTAGCCAAAATCTAAAGCTTCCAGGTAAAACAAAACAAAACAAAACACTGCAAGTAGTCAGAAAGCAAAAATTCAAGTATCAAAGTGCAAAAGTTAAGCTCATAAAGGATTTAGCAAACACTACTTTATCAGAGAGCTTGGATACAATATTCCAGAAGGGAAAGGATATAGCCTTACAGTTGAGCAAAACTGAATATAATCCTAAAGGGAAGGAAAAAAGACAACCAATAACCTTTGATGAAATGGGGGTCTTCTAAGCATTGTTGATGAAAAGACTTTATGTAGAAACTTTGAAGTTCAAAGACAGGAAGTAAGAGAAACACTGAAAGGTAAATACAAATGAACAACGATAAAGGACTAAATGAGGATAAACTGCTTATATTCTAATATGAAGAGATGGTACCTATGTCCCATGGTTCCCCACTGAATGCTAGCACATCATAGGGATCATAGAGGGAGTCTCTCATCTCACATAATTAAGATGTGCAAATAAACATCTATTACAAACAAGGAGGAAAGGGTAAAGGGAGCGGTGGACACTTGAACCTCACTGTCTTCTGAACTGGTTAGAGGAGGAAATCTCTCTCTCTCTCTCTCTCTCTCTCTCTCTCACACACACACACACACACACACACACACACACACACAAATGAGTACAAAAATACATCTCATTCAACATCTAAATAAAGGGGAAAGGAAAGAAGGGGGATTCAGTGATCGACAGTAGTTCAAGGGAAGGATTTGTTTTAGGCAGAACAGTCTAAAGATGTGCAGAAATATTTATAACTCTTCAAGGTGGCAAAGAATGGGATTCTGAGCCCATAAATTGGGAGATGGTTAAACAAGTTATGATATATAAATGTTATGGAAAATTATTGTAAGAAACCATGATGGAGACCTGGGAACACTTATTTGGGGAAAGGGAAAAGAGGATGTGTTTATTAATCACTTACAATGTGCCAGGTACAATGCTAAGCTTTGAACAGATATTATCTCAGTTGACCCTCCTTAACCCTGTGAAAGTAGGTGCTATTATGGCCCCCATTTTGTAGCTGAGGAAATTGAGGCAGACAGAGGTTAAGTGACTGGTCCAGGGTACAGCTAGTAAATATCTATGGCCGTATTTGAACACAGATCTTCCTGTCTCTGGACCACAGCTGTATCCATTGTACCGGGTAGCTGCTTCATTTTAACTTCGTTGGGAGAATGAAGTAAACAGAACCAGGAGAACAATTTATAGGGTGATAGCAATATAGTAAAGACAAACAACCATAAACAAATTAGGAACTTTGATCTGTATAATTACTAACCATAACTTCAGAGTACTAATGATTAAATAAGCTCCCTGCCTCCTGATCGGGAGACAAAAGATCTCAGAGGGAATTTGTTTTTTAAAACATAGCCGTTCTGGAGATTTGGTTTGCTTGACTATATATGGTTTTTATACACACACACACACACACACACACACACATATGTATATATATATAGATTTTATTTTTCTTTTGTTCTCAATTAGGAGAGGGGTTGGGATGGGAGGAAGAGAGGGTAGATTTTTACCAATTTAAAGAAAATATGTGGGTTTTTTTAAAAGACAATTCATCTAATCTTGGTAGTTATGTTGGCTTTTGTAGCGTGGCTCATAATTCTAGACTATGTGACAAAAAGAACTTTAGGCTTTCTTACAGGGAGAGGCTCACTAGGACCCATAGACGATGAAACCAGAGGGTAGTAGATGGTTTTGAAAAGGTTAGATAGCTGAAGACCAGCAGATGGTAGCAGAGAGCAGCCCACTAACCCTAAGTCAAGAGAGATGCCCAGTTCAGAGTAAAGATAGGGTGCTCAATAGAAAACAGAGGAGAGTAGCACAGTTGTATCACCAGGGATACAGAGTCTTAGCACTGAAGGGGTAAAATGGCTCAGCCAAATGTACATATTGGCAATACATGACCACCCTGCTAATGACAAAAATCTAGAATGGATAACATTCATGTTGGATAATAGTCAAGATGCAAAAAGATTGTTTATCAGCTACAAGATTGGACCAAATTCAATAAAATGAAATAGGAAAAATACAAATAAAGTTACATGGGTCCAAAAATGAATTTCAGAAATATTAAATGGTAAACACATGACTACAGTGTCGTAGATTTGAAAAATAATTGAAGATCTTAGTGAACTGTATTAGCCAGCAGTATAACATGGCTGCCCCAAAAGCAAATGCAATCTTTGACTACATGAAGAGTAACATGATATCCATAACTAGGGAGGTGAGAGTTCTGCCATACTCTGCTCTAGGTGGATAATATCTGGAGAACTGTATTCAGTTTGAGGTATCATATTTTAAGAAATACACAGATAAGTTGATGAGTGTACAGAGAGGAGCAACGAGGATGGACTTCAAAACCATGCCAGATTGGTATAAGGAAGCAGAGATGATTAGCTTGACAAACAGAATCCTAAACAGAAGCAATCAATCCATCAGTCACTATTTACTGGGCTCCTACTATGTGCCTTTCTGCTTTTCTGATAATTACGTGTAGCTTTTAGAACTTCTCAATAAATATTCATATTGACCTTTGAACAATTCTCATCTTTATATATAATAATAACTAGTTCTAAATAGTTAATACTTCAAGGACAAGCCCAATCTCAGGGAGTTATTATTCAGCAAATTGGGAGATTAAATATGGGCTCTCGATGTTGATTTCTTAATTCAGGTGAAAGTAATACTAGGATTAGTGGTTGCTGTTGGAACCATAGTATCATAGGGTTTAGAACTGAAGGGAATCTTAGAAATCACTTAGTCCAAACTCCTCATTTTATAGAGAAGGAAATTGAGACCCACAGACATTAAATATAAATGATTTACCCAAGAGCATGTAAAAGGAAATGGAAAACCCAGAAATTTTGATTCTAAATACAGTGTTCTTTCCACTACACCACACTACCCTTTTGATCTTTGCATTTGTGCCTTGGAAGCAGTTCTTGGGAAGAAGAGGACTATGAAATTGTCTCCACAGAAAAAAGTAAGGTTTGAAGCAACTACCAATATTCTCCTTCGGTCACCTAATCCTCTGGAGAACTGGCCAGTGAGAATTCCTTCTGCTTTATGGTTTCTTTCTGTACTGCTCTTTTCCTGGGAGTACCTCTTTTGATTCTCTCCCCTAATGGTTCTGATCTTCTTATTTTACTTGTGAAAAGTAGAGTTTATTTAAAGGTTCTGGGTACAAAGTCAGGCGATTTAGAAGCAAGTGGTACTTTGCTTCAAAGAACAACAAATGAGCATTTCTAAGTTGGCGTCCGCATAAACAAAACTGATGTGGATTTTAATTCTAAAGGATTAAAATCTTGAAAAAATGTTGAATTTTAAAAATGTGATTAAAATAATTGTGTATACATGTAAAATGGGGTTAAAAATTCATGCTTTTGAACTACTATAGAAATAAAAGTTGGATATTTTTATTGATTGCAAAATGGCTTCGTGGCCCGGTTCCTGACTTCCAGACTCAAAACCATACCTCTGCTACTGTTTCATCCTGGAACTTCCCTCAGCACCCAGGCTTCCTTGACCTACAACATTCGATCATCCCAATGCCCAATGGCCTTCAGAACCTGGAATGTTTTAAGTCCTTCCCTCTTCTCCCACTTGTTAATTCCTCTTGAGCCCTCTATTTTGTGGAGGAGCCCAAGCCAGCCTTCATTCCCCTCCTAGCCCTGTTATTGACTTTGGAATTTGAAACCATACCTCCATATTCAGTGCTTTTAATCTCTTCCTCCACTCCCTTTCTTAGCTACCTTTTGTCTTGTCTTCCTCTGTTATATTTTATATGTTATATTTTAAGCTCTTTGAAGGAAGGGATCATCTTTCTTTTTGCTTTTATTTATATCCCCATCACTTAGTTCTGTACCTGCACTGTAAGTACTTAATCAGTCATTCTCTTCTGCCCTCCCTCCTGTTCTTCCCTCACTCCCCTTGCTTCCTCCCCCCTTCCTCCAGTCCTTCCTTCTTTCCTTTATTTTTTGCTCCCCTCCTTCTTTTATTTCTTCCATCCCACCTCCCTTCCTTTCTTCCCTCTTTCCTTCCATTCCTCCTTCCTTTGTTCCTTCATTCCTTCCCTCCTTCCTTCTCTCTTTCCTTTCTTCCTTCTTTCTTTTCTTCTTCTCTCTGTCCCTCCCTCCCTTCCTTCTTATATATTGAAATAGAATCTTCATCCCATTCCCCAAACTGCAGCTTTACCTTTCAATATTGGACAGATTTTCCAGACTCCGGCAGCTCCTTCCCTATTGAATTGTCCTAATGCCAATTCCATGTAGAAAAGTGGCATCCCAGCAATCACCATGAAAAACAAGTAGGGGACCAGGAAGGCTCCTGTAAAGGAAGGATAACATGTGATCAGCAAGGCGATAGATTCCTGTCATTGAAGCAAAGAGCTCTTTTTTTTAGTGCCTTCAGTTACCAAATGCACATTCCTCCTAACGATCCTGTGAAGTAGGTGGCACAAGAGTTCTTGTCCTCGCTTTACAAGTAAGGAAACTGAAAGCTAAAGTTGCCTAGAATCACACAGTTGGTGAGTGTCACTCTTTCCCTTATACCATGCTGAATGAACATGAAGTGAGGTGGCTAAAGAGATTATTCAGGGATTTGGAGTTCTTATCTATGTTTTCCCATAATGGATATAAGCGTATGAACTAAAGGAGGATTTGAATTACTGAAAATTCTCATGAAGTCAGGCCACTGGAGAGATATGCTGGGGCTGAGACTTCCTGGGACTGGTGGAAATCTATGTAGTATTACTGATTGGTGGGGATAGAGGCATGAAGTCCCAGCTATGTCTAGAGCATAGCATCTGTGTTACAGATTAGTAGGGTCAAACTCAAATAGAAACAGATCCCTGAGAGTCACATATCGACTTAGAAAACCACAAATTAACATTATCCATGTTGAATCATTATTTTGCTAAACATTTCTGATTTTAATATGGTTTGGGAAGCACTTGATAGTTTCGTGGTTGTGGCTGAAATGCGTTGTTTGACATCTCTGCTGTAGACCAGCATCACCTGACATGAACATTCTCTAGGTTTTCAACAATTCACTGAACTTGATTGTGGCAAGCATGTCATTTCATCAGCAAGACAGTGTCAGTCGTTTTGACTTTATGGATATGTTATGAGGTTTTACCCAATCATTGCTTCTCAAAGCACTCTATAAATACAAAATAGAAAAATGATAAATGAGGATTGTAGAATTGAGACTTCAAATCTGTCTTTTTTTATGCTTTCAAAAGACCCCTAAAAGACTATGAGATATTTTATTTCCCATTGGAAACTTTTCTCCTGTTCAACTTGCTATAGCCATATATTATTAATGTTCCCAGGACAAAAATATCTAACTTGACCTTGTACTCCCCTGTCTTAAAACTCACATTTGTCTTCCTCCCCTAGTGTAGAAGGAAAATGAGGTAGAAGAGAGGTGATGAATTAGATGAATAGGGTGAGATGGAGGGGTGGGAGGTTGTGGTCAGGATGAAGAATAGTTTTAGAGAGAGTGAGGTGGAGGGAAAGATGGAAGAGAATTTATTATCAAATAAAAGAATTTCCTAATAAAAATAATGGTGGTAGCACAGTTAATAGATGACATGATCCATTTCTACAGGTGGAGTGAAGTTGTACGTAATGGAATTGAGAAGGCTGATGAACAGGGAGACTAAGATGTTGTGAATCTGGATATCCAAGTCCTTGAGTATGAAAGCAGATATGGGAGGAAAGCAAAAATGTAAGCGAGGTTCAAAATTCCTTGAGATGAGAGAGAATGATCTGGAGACTAATTGATCATATATTTGGCATTAAAAGGAGCATTAAAGTCCATTTAGTCAAATCCCCTCATTTTACAGATGATGAAATCCAAAGATCACACAGGTAATGAGCAATGAAGCTAGGATTCCAAATTACATTATCTGACTCCAGATCCAGCATTCTTTCCAGTGTACGGTTCTTTCCTGGAATTGTGGCTGGGTGATATGAACAGATTTAGTGGGGCTCAGAGGAGGACAGGATGCTTAATAATGGGGAAAATGAGTCTGGGAAAGGCAGTAAGAAGCAAAGAGCTTGTCTACTCTTTTTCCTGGTCTAGGATGCTGGGTAACAGGAGAGAAAGTGCATCTGTTACTGGGGAAGATGGCCAGGGATGCAATGCCTTTTAGAAGGCTTCTGCTAATTCCAGGAGATGGAACAAGTGCATTTTTATGAGAGATTCAGGATGAAGGGGAGTCCATTACAAAAAGAGTGGGAGTTTCGGGGGGTACACTTGAACATGAGGGGAGAAGAGGATATGGCTTGTGGACATTCATGATTGAGATGGATGAAGATGAGTTTATGGGGAGAAGTAGTAGAGCAAAGGGAGTTTTCCCTCAGTAGATGGCAGGGATGTAGGGAAATGGAGTCAACAGTTTGCCTGCCATAATATGGGAGAAGTACCAGTTGATATGGGTCCCTGTCCTCCAGGGTGCAGTGATAACTTTATACAGCATTAGTAGGGGATACTAAGTAGTGCGACAGCAGGGCAGATAGGTTGCACAGTTGATAGAGGGCCTGGAGTTATGAAGACTCATCTTTGTGAATTCAAATCCAGCCTTAAATACCTACTAGCTGTGTGACCCTAGGTAGGTCATTTTACCCTGTTGGCCTCAATCTGGAGAAGGAAATGGCAAACCACTCCAGTATCTTTGCCAAGAAATCCCCAAATGGGTTCATGAAGAGACAGACAAGAATGAAACAACGAGGTGGTGGCATGAGTTTTCATATCACTATACACGTAGGGAAGCAAGAAATAAAGACTCGAAGAAGTTATTTCTTGGCATTTAGGGAAGTAAATAATTGGTATTTCCTGACCTCATTCATATAGTGCCAGTAGATGGATGAAATGATTCTCCTAGAAGACATTACACAGAGGAGCACGCCATCAGCTTCTGATCTTTGAACTTGGGAAAACAGGAATAATGATGGCTGTAGTATTTATCTAACTGGGTTATGAGAACCAAATGAGATGATGTATGTAAAGCACTTTCCCCATCTATAAGTGCTATGTAGGCATCATTCGGTTATTATTGATAGGCTATTATTGTCAGCAGCAGGATCACTGCTGCCACTGCCAGCGAACAGGAGACTACTTTGGAGAGCTGGAATTCAATTGGTTCTGTGAGTTTACAAGACAGAATTTAGGAAGAAATAGGGTTCTCCCCAATACAGATCAGAAAATTGAGACAAATCGGTAATTTTCCGAAGATCACATAGCATATTATTGGCTCTTAAATTTGTAGTCCAGTTATTTGTTGACTATAGCATGGAACTGAAATTTCAGCCTAAACAGGCACCTCCGTTGTCTCCATTTGCTCTTTCAGATGCATTCCTCACTTAGGGAGTGCCCTTCTAATTCCAAGTCAAGTTGAATATATCTATCTTTTAATAAAAATAAAATAGTCATTGCTGAAAAAAAAAGATGTACGTCTATTTGGAAATCCAGAATAAACTCAGGCAATTAAAATTCTTATATCAAATTAGCTTGAATATGATAATATAAATTTGTCTTTATGATTGAAGGTAAAGTAGTGCACATATTAGGATTTTTAATACCTATATTTCTTATTGCTTTTAAATATCTGATGAAACTGATGTTGGGATTTTGGGGGGAAAATTATACATGTATATATATAGAGAGAGATATATAGATATATACACACACACACACACACACATATATATGTACATATACATACACTTTATCCTGCCTCATCAGCCAAGCCAAGATCAGCGTTCAATCCCTATGAGGCATAGATTACATTAGTTCCATCCCCAGTACCTTCTGCCAAAATAGTTAATAGAGGAAGTAGCCTCACACCGGTAGTCAGGGATCCCAGTTTCTAGTATTGTAGGATTTAGATATGTGATAGATTTTAGAGATCTATTAGTTCAACTCTCTCTCAGTTTATGTGTGAGGAAATTATGGGTCAAAGAATTTATTAAATGCCTATGATATGCTAAGCACTGGGGATACAAAGTAAGGTAAAGGACAGCCCATGCTCCTAAGGAGCTAACAGTTTAATGAAGGAGATGACATTCAAATAATTACATACAAAAAAGATGTGTATAATTACTCACACTCACATACCCATATATGCAAATATATGGGTATTTGTGTGTATGTTTGTATATACACATGCATATGTTTATATGTAGAAAGATAGGTAGATGGATGAGATAGATAGTGTAGGTAGATAGGTACATATATAGATAGATATAGATAGATAGATAGTTTCAGAGGGAAGGCACTAGCTGTAAGAGAGATTTGAAAAGTCTTTTTATAAATGAGTTTTTAACTACAGGAGAGAAGATGAGCAATAGGGACATGAAATTTCTTGTGCAAGAAAAAGCAAAGAGGCCAGTATCAATGGATAGAAGAACATATAAAAAGAAGTAAGGTATACAAAGACTGGAAAGGTAGGAAAGGGCCAGGTTATAGAGGGCTGCAAAAACAGAAGAAAGGAGTCATTGGAATTTATTGAATAGGGGATGTGACATCGGCCTGACCTGACAGATCAATTCAACATCTTTGTGGAGGATGGACTAGAGAGGGGAAAGACAAGGCACAGAGATGAAGCAGCAAGTTATTGCAATAGAACAGGTGTGAGGTGAGGAGGGCCTGTACCAGGGTATTGTCAGTATCAGAGGAGAGAAGAGGCAAATATGAGACATACGCTGAAGTTAGATTGGAAAGGATGTGGCAGTTAAGTGAACCATACAAACTTGTGTAGGTAATAAACAATGGAGTCAGGATTGAAAAAATACAGTGCCTTTTCTACTATACCATGACTCCTCCCTGATTCTAAGTAGGCAAATACAATTATTATTACCAAAATATATAATGAATATTACACGTTAGTTTGAAGTTGAATTTATGGCAGAGACAGATGAGCTAGATGGCACAGTGACTAGAGCTGAGTTCAAAGTTGGCCTTAGATCCTTACTAAATCATGTCAGCCTGGGCCAGTCACTTAACCGCTGTCTGACTCAGTTTGCTCATCTGTCAAATGGAGAAAATAATTATACCTACCTTCCAGAATTGTGGTGAGATAATAAAGAGCAAATGAGATGATATTTTTGAAGTGTTTGCAAACCTTAAAGAACCTTAAATCTTAAATGCATGATGATGATTGATGATGATGATGATGATGTAGAGTCATTGTTATTGAGTCATATACAAATTCTGTGACCCCATCTGGAGGATATTGGCATAGATACTGGAGGAGCTCTCCAGCTCATTTTCAGATGAGGGAACCAAGACAAACCGAGTGACTTGCCCAGGGTAGCATAGCTAATAAGTGTGTCTGAGGCTGGATTTGAACTCAGGTCTTCATGACTCTAGGCCCAGAAGTCTACTCATTGGGTTACCTAGCTGCCTGATATAGCAGAATACTATTTTTTAATTTTTATTCTTACATTTTACTGATTATAGTGGGCCTTTATACAATTAATCATCTACGCCATCAACAATCGGTCTTGTGGCTATAACCTCCACATTTCTAGAACATAACTCCTCTCTACTTACAAAGCCACAGCCTTAGTTCAGGCCTTCATTATCTTCATTATGGACAATTGACTTCCTAATTGAGATCTCTGCCTCCATTCTTTTCCCATTCTAATCCATCCTGCACATAGCTGTTAAAGTGACTTTTCCTTTAGTAAAGCTCAGACCAAGTCACTCCCTCACTCAAAAACTCCAAAGACTCCATATTGGATAAAATATAAACTCCTCTGGTTTTTAAAATCTTTCACAACAAGGGTCCAATTTTTCTTTTTTATCCTTTGTCTATATTATTTCCCTCCCTGCACTCCACAATTCAGTCAAATTCCCTCTGTTTCTCATTCATGGCACTCCATTCTCTATTTGCTCCATGCATTTGTATTGGCCAACCCCCATGACTAAAATGTGCTCCTTGCCCACCCTCTACCTCCCAGGATTACTCTTTTCCTTCTAGACATGACATATGCCTTTCCTAATCCACCCAAATCCTAGTGGCCCCCTTCCTTAGCTCTTTTGAACATAATTATCTAATATTATCTCCCCTGATAAAATATTGGCTCCTTAAAAGAGACGGTTTCATTTCTTTATATCTGTTTCTAAGTATTTAGTACAATCAATACCTGACACATAGGTGTTTAAAGAATGTTTGTGAATGATTTTTATTTGCATACATAATTCATAATGGGGACCTTATATAATTATTATATAATTATATAATATATAATAATAATATATATAATAAGTATGAATTATACATTTATTCCAACTTTATAGTATTTGGAGAATAATTTTTATAAATCAAAATGGTCTTGGCTCTGCTATTAGCTAGTTGTGAAATCTCTGGCAAATCACTTCATCTGTCTGGGTTTCAACATGATCTGTAAGGTTCTTTTCATTTCTAAAATTCTGAGATTCTAACACTATAGTGATCATCACAAATACATCCTCTTTCCTATAAAAATAACTCAAAGTATCCTAGCAATTTGATATATAAAAATAACCTCATATATGCCCTCTTAATAACGGGACAGAAGCTTCATAGAATAAGAGGGTTCAATTTGGAAAGAACCTTAGAAGTCATGAGGATCTGCCCCACCATTTTACAGGTGAGAATACCAAGACCCCTAAAAGTTAAGTGACTTCGTCAAAGTTGCAAAGCCAGTTAGATCTAGGACTTGAACCCAAATCTTTTGACATTTAGTTCGGTGCGCTTTCCATTACACCATTTAAACAGCATTATTTTTTATTTACAAACTACATAAAACTCATGAATGTCTTGTTTCTATTTACTCTTATCTATTAAAAACCCAAGTTATACTTATTAGAAATGCACAAAAGTATTGTTCTGGGCCTTACCGCCTCCATTTTTGTAGCAGAGGTAAGGAAATCGCCAAACATTAGCAAGGTCGACCGCAAAGCCAATCACGGAAAGGAGAAAGTCAATCTTTTTGCTCCAAGTCTCTCTTTCTTCTGTTTCAATGCTGGTTTGGGCTGGGTTAATGAGGGTTGAATTGGTGAACTGCATTCCATTTTGCTCTTTAACAAGAATGAGCTCCATTTCCTTGGGGCCCATGGCATTGGATTCTTTAGCCACCATTGAAGACATCTGCTCCACTGGGAATCTAGCTTTAATTATGCACAGACTTGGGAAGGATGAAATATTATGAAGCTTCTCAGCTTTTCCCTGTGTGGGTCATCAATGTAAAAAAAAAAAAAAGCAAACAAAAAAATTATTTAACAGGCAAGAACCACTTGTAGATACACCACATATCATGTGGCACTTAATATGATGGAATAGAAAAGGGAGAAAATGGAGAATCAAGCTATAAACCATGTATCAAAGAGAAAGGGTGATAAATATAGATATACTCCTTACATTAAAAATAAATTGTTACTCTCCTAATTTGGTATTCTGGTACCAAAAACTTTTCCTGCTTGGAGTACATAAAGTTTTGATAGTAATTTCATATTCATAAAATCTTGCATAAACAAACTTTTAAAAGTAATATATGCATTTGTCTGGTCTAACAATATAAAGCAAGATATAGATAAATAAAATCATTTGAAATCAATATAAAATGTAGCCATCTGTGAACACAAAATCAAAGACACCATCAAACCTTTCTTCTATGAATGCCTACTGATACACCATTCACCCTACACAACCTCTCTTACATTCCTCCTCCTCCAACCCCCCTCTCTCACTATCAAACATCAAAGAAATGTGCACATGGCTTCCTGATTTATAATATTAACCACCAGTTAAAAGAAAGAAAACCCAGGAATATCTAATACATCCAGAAGTTCTACCATATAAGTAAATTTCTTTGTAACATACTGAAGGGAAAATAAGACACCTCAATTTTACTTGGGGTTAAGGTAATACCTTATACTTTAAGTTTTTTTTAATATAATACTTTTTTCAATACTTACAATCCAACAGGAAAAGTTGGGTTAAAATACTCATTTATTCCAATTTCCTAATAGAATCATAGCTTTCATGCTCAAAGAAGTGTTAAGAAGTCATTCATTCAAATCTCATTGGAATAATCCCTTTTAAAGATAAAACTGAACCCCCAAAAGTTGTGACTTCCTCATGGTTATTCAGGCAAGCAGTAGTTTTCGAATCCAAATCTGCCAACTCCAAATTCACCTCCCTTTCATTTTGCCTTATTCATTTTTCAGCATAAGAACCCAGAATTGTAAACATGATGGTCACCTGTGAATGATTATTTCCCTGCAACTCTCTTCAAAAGAAACCACGTTAATGTCAATTATTCCTTTTTTGTTAAACATTTTGCACTGTTTGATTCATGTCTTCCCCAAGGGCAAACCCAGCAAACAGATTTCTGTTGCTTAAAGATGCATTTGGTTTAGGAAATACCTAAGAAAGAATCCAGTAGAAAGTGGCATTAATCTGTCTAGATTTCAAAGCTTTGACATTTGTGCTTTGTAAAAGGTCATTTGTTTCTTCTTCAGCCACCTGTATGAACTTGAAATGAAAAGTAAGTACATCCATTTAACACACACACACACACACACACACACACATACACACAGATTTTGGAAGTAGGTAGACACAAATTCCCAAAGTAACAGCTGCTGAAGGTAAATATTTTTTTTTCTCTTGTATAAAGTGCCATGGGTGTCCAGCCTCATTGCCCTCTAAAGAGAGCTTTCCATTAAATTCAGTGGGGATAGAGGGTAACTGGACACGTTTTCCTTTTGCTTCACTGAGTACTGTAATACCAAAGCAAAGATTTTTCCAGCCAGGAATAGTATTTCTCATAAAGCAGACATGCCACCCTAGCCCCCAGTGAATCATCTTTCTTACAAAGCTTCTTAAACAGTGTATTTGTTGAGAAAATGATTGTTTTGGACGAATATCGGGGGATATGTCTGCCCATCACAGGTCCCTTTATGTCTTTGGGAGGAAAGAACCAGACTCGTTATGAAATGTCAGGTTCTCTGATTCACTAAAGAAGGAATCGTGACCCGAAACCAACATCAACAAACATATATTGGCCGCCCACTGTGTGGACAGCACCGTACTCGGAAGAGACCCACCTGTTTAAGGAATTAAAAGAAATTGAAAAGTCAGTGCCCTAGGAAAGATGGACAGGATAGTTTTCTCTGGATCTATGGTCTCCCTTTAATTTGTTTTCTTGCATGGCAATGTACTCTGCAAACTGCAACAGCTCCTTCCAGTTCACCGGTGCTTTAGAAAAAGCAGGACTGTGAGAAGAACGAGGTTGCTCAGGGGAGGTGGGCAGTGGAGTCCCAGACTCCAGGGCAGAGATGCTGCCCGAACGAACGCCCAAGAAAAGAGAGTTTCGTCGGAGCTTGGGAGGGGACCGATTCTCTGAAAGACGCGGCTCCGGCTTCCAAGTCTCGGAGCGCAAAACAAAGACGTCTCTTCAAACATGCCAGGGGCGAGGTGGCTGCAGAAACAGCGCAGAAGTGCTTGTCTAGATGCTTTCGGTCAGGCCCTTTCGTGCCCACGTCTATGGTTTTCAATAATTCCGAGTTGCTAACTCTTCACAACATTACTTTTCGGGGTGTGGGGGTACCGTCTCCACCTGCCTCTTCTCTACATCGCTGCCTCTACTGACCCTCACCCTCAAACCCTCATGGACTCCGGAGTGAGAACTCTTGTACCCGAAGGGACTCCTACGCCCTCACCCCCAGTCGTGGAGAAAGCGCTTCTCACGCAGGTATGGTGGGGAGGTGGGCACAAAGGCCCTCTCCCAAGAAAGGGCTGACCCGACGGAACAGGGGGACCAGTGGGCTACGAGGGTAGAGGCAGGAGTCCGGAAGACCCCGGGGCAGGGTGGCGGGTGGGCAAAGGGGCAGCCAGGTAGATTCCTAACCCTACGGGGTCAAGCGCTTCTTCCCGAGTCGCTTCCTTACCTGGCTATGGAGGAAGCCGGCCCTCCGGATTATTGTTTTTTTCCAAGACTCACTGGTTAGTCTTAGCTTCACCTTCACAGAAGGGCTTCCAAGTCTGCGGGGCTGCCTCGCAGACTTCTCAGAAGACTCGAGCCGGCGGGACCGGCCATCGGCTCTCTCTGGGACTTCAAGGCTTCTTCCAGTCTCAGCTCAGGGCTGCGAGCTCCGCAAGCCCTCCCTCCGGCCCCGCCCCGCCCCGCCCCTCCACGCCCCGCCCCTCCCGCTCCTCTCCCTCCGCTCCGGGGGCCCAATACCCCCTCCCTCCCACCCCCAATCCCTGCCTCCCTGGTCAGTGCTGGCCTTCCCACGTCCCGCTTCGTGGCGGGGGGTCCCGAGTCTCAGCGCCTGGAGGAGCCCTGAGCTCGAGCGGTCTGCTCCCCCGCCTCTGCTCCGCACTTCTCTCCTCGCCGAGTAGGGGCTGGTTTGTTTTTGAAGGGGAAGCGAGAAGCAGAGAAGTGAAGGGCCTAGCCCACCCCGCACACCCTGCACTTTGGTTCGGAGGTGGTGGCACCGGCAGGAAGATCCCTGCCTTAAAGTTCAGTCCCAGAGTGTTAGGGAATCGGCTAGAGAGGAGTCCTGCTTCCGCGCTGGGGGGCAAGACGCCTTTTTCTAGCCCCTCAGCCAAAGCCCTGAGCCCCTGCGCCGAACCAAGCAAATCCCTGGCCACGCTTTCTAAGGTCTCCCAGAGTCTCTTGGGGAACGATTCTTAGCTGAATCACATCCCCTGTCTTTAGCCGCTATGAACCAGGGCTTGGGCCCTTCGCTGTAGTTTGTAGGGTGAAAGGTTTGTGGGAGGAATGGGCTAATAGGAAGAAATAGTATAGGTAGGACTTCATGGGAACCTATTTCCCACTCACCTACCTAAGTAGTGGGCAGATTGGTCTAACGGAAACAGGGCTGAACCTGGAGTCAGGAGGACCCCTTGGGTGACTAGGGTAAATCACATAAGCTCTCTGAGCCTCAATTTCCCTATCTGTTAAATGGGAGTGGGTAGAATAGATGGCATATAACTAAATTCCTTCCAACCATAAATCTATGACTTCTGAAAGCTATCTTGGACACTTATTAGCTACATAGCCTTGGATAATTTTTTCAACCTCTCTGAGTTGCTTTCATTGTAAAATGGATAGAATAAAACATCTCGGGAGTGTCCTGAGCTTCAAAACAGAAAGCAAATTTCAAAGAGAGTTTCAAAACTTAGAATAATTGATATATATTATTGACTATATAAAGTAATCGATATGTTAGCTATTTACAGACTTTTTTTTTTTTGCACAAGGCTGGGGAACTTGAACTAAACAGTTTGTCTTTTAAGAAAAGCTGCACAGTGTTCTAGAAATGCGTTAAATAGTTTTTAAAATTTGCTATTCTTATGAGTTCGAGTCAAATCAGAACCCAAGAGTCTGACTGCAGTCTCTCTCCTCTTCACCCTCCAGGACTCAAAGAGCATTAGATGTGGAAAGCTCTTTAGAGTTGATCTAATTCAACTCTTCCTTTTACAGATATGTATACAAATAAGGAGGCACAGAGAGGTGACTTGACCTAGGTAAAGTAACTTGTGGCCCAAAGAGTCGTTGCTTGCAGCGTCAGTACTGGGGCTTCCCGAATCTTCCGGGTACTCTTTCCACTACACCATTTGCTGACTTCTTTGGGACCTCTTTGACCAGCCCGAGAAGTTGAGATGGAGCGCCTGGAAGGCCTGCTCCATAGTCCTTTTTTTATTACTTATTTTGTCTTTGTCTAACTCACCACGGAGCGCCCAGAGCAAAAGATCCAGCAGGACCACGACACATCTGGCAACTTTTTGCCAAGAGGGAATGGGAGATCAAAACGACCCTTCCCAGGCACTTACCTCACAAAACTTTGTGAGGGCAAACCTCACAAATCTTTGCGTTGAAGCTAACCGGAGCCCCCTAGCATGTCAGACCCTCCAGCGCCCAGTCTCAGTGTCCCAGCTCAGGATATTTCTATCCATATGCCAGATTCTCCGCCCCCATTCGGGCTCGGTGATCTATCCAAGATTCTCTGTTTTCTTTTCCGGCTGCTGAGCTAGCTCTGGTTCATGGATTGCCTTTATCCCTCCTCTCTCTTCTGTTTATCTGGGCGCCTCTACCAGCAGTCCTTGGCGAGGTTGGCGAGAAGCTTTGTAGCCAGACTATTCCTCCTCTAAGTAGATAAAGTAGGATCACAATGTCGCATGGAAACGCGTTGCATCCTCCCTTGCTTTGCTCAACCCACCACCCTCCACCCCAGCTCGAAAAGATATTTGTAGAGGAGGGAGCATACCCTCAGTACTTAAGCTATTTATTTCCGTGGGGCTAAATGAACTGGTCCAGAGTACTGGTTGTTGTAGCGGCTGCGAGGGTTGTATACTGTCTTTTCCATTTGTTGCAATTAACTGAATTGCATGGAGTCACTAGGGCTGAACTAGAACTCTGAAATAGACAAGTGGTTTAGAGGAGAGAGTTTCCTTATATTTTACAATACAAACGTTCAATTCAGCTCAATTAAATTCAATAAACATTTACTGAGCCTTCATGCATCCAAAGCACTGGGCATTAAAAAACATCAGTTCCAAACCTTATAGAGCTTATATTTTGCAGGGCATAGAGAGGAATGGGGAAGGATGTGTGTGTGTGTGTGTGTGCAAGTTAAACAAATATAAAGAAAATACAAAATAATTTCAAGAAGAAGAGAGTATCTTTTGGTCGGGAAAGGCTTCATGATGCTCACTGAGTTGTGCTTTGGAGGAATCTAGGGATTCTATGGGACAGAAGAGAGGAGACTGCATTTCAGATCTGTACAAAGTCGTGGAGGGAAGAGACGCAATATTCTCTATGGAAGCAGCTAGCAGATCAGTTTGACTAGGAAGGAGAGCTCTTGAAGGGAAATTGTAAGAAATAGGAATGGAAAACATCATGGAAGCATTAAATAAATAATTTAGTGTCTACTAAGTTGAAGGCACTGTGCTAGGTGCTGTATATTAACAAGGCAGTATATTGTTCTCAAGGACCTTAAAACCTAATGGGAGGGGTCAACTTGACTGACTATGCCTTGGGTAGGGGACTGTCATGACATACAAATCAGACAAGCTACCCTAGCTGAAGCAGCACCATCTCCTCCAGACCCTGATGGAGTTTCCCCAGACCCCTAAACCTGAGTCTTTGGAACAACAGAAATTCTAGTCTAGAGTCCAATGATATCATCCAGGGAAGCAACTCTTTGGAGGTTTGGTTGTTGTTGTTAGGGAGTGTCTTGACTCTTCATGACTCCATTTGGGTTTGTCTTGAAAAAGATACTGGAGTGGTTTTGTATTTCCTTCTCCAGTTCATTTTACAGATGAGGAAACTGAAGCAAACCAGGAATGAGACCTGCCCAGGGTCCCATAGCTCTAAGTGTGTGAAGCCAGATTTAAATTCAGGAAGATGAGTCTCCTTTGGCAATTCAGCCTGACAACTATCAGTCAGTCAGGAAATAAACATTTATTGAGCACCTATGTGCCAGACAAAGTGCTAAGTGCTGAGAATACAAAGAAAGCCAAAGACGGTCCTTGCCTTCAAGGAGCTCACAATATAATGGGGGAAGATATGTGAGTTCCTCCTTTGTTGCGGAAGAAAACCATGCCATCAGAGAAATAATGATATAACTTGCACTTGACTTTGTTTTTAGGGAGGGAGGGCTGTGCAGGTCACCAGCCTCACTTGTCCTCCAGAGCCATCTGGATCCAGTGACCAGATATTCATCAGGATGACTGGAGATGACCCAGGATGAGGCAATTGGGGTTAAGTGACTTGCCCAAGGTCACACAGCTAGCAAGTATCAGGTGTCTGGGGGAAGACAACACATTAGAAGAAGGAAAGGTGGAGAGTCACTGGTGTGGGCATTATGAATGGAGGACCAAAAGTCATGGGGGAAATGATGAGATGGCTGGAACATTTGGGAGGAGCTTCCACATGCCTACCCTTCACTTTCTCATCAGAGGGAGAGGAGGATTCCAGGGCAGCAGATCCTGAGGAGGGCAGGAGTTTCAAAGTTGGGTGTAATGTTGCAGAATGATGAGTTTCTGGGGATTTAACTGCTCCTGAAGTTGCTGCAGACACATCTATTGAAGACCCAGTAAAGAAAGTTCTTGGACACCAAAGCTGTTGGCACTATCAAATGCTTCCACACCAGAAATAGATATGATTGGTGGAAACAATGTTAACAAAGAGGCACTGAACTCTAAGGACATGGGACCTTTCCATTTTGCAGAGTTGAAATCTTCCCTATGCCTTCTCGTCCCTATTAGAATGTGATCTCCCTGAGAAGCCTGTCTTACTTTTCTTTTGTAACCCAGTGCTGAGCATAGTGCTTTGAAACCAAACTTGGCAAACTTATCTCATTTCCATGTGTCTCTACAACTGTCCTCTCATCCTTAGAGATATGGGTGGAATGGAAATAGCTCTGGGCTTAGAATGTTTGCATACCAGGGGACCCGTGACCTATGAAGCTTTCTGAGTCACAAATTCTTCATGTGTAAAATGGAAGGGAAAGTAGGAAGCATCAATAAATGCCTGCTGTATGCAGCTAGGTGGCAAAGTGGATAGAGTGCCAAGCCTGAAATCAGGAAGACCAGAGTTCAAATCTGACCTCAGACACTTAAAGCTATGTTACCCTGGGCAAGTCACTTAACCTCATTTGCCTCAGTTTCCACTTCTGTAAAATGAGCTAGAGAAGGAAATGACTGTGTCTTTGCCAAGAAAACCCTAAATGGGGTCATGAAGAGTTGGATGTGATTGAAATGACTGGATAACAAATAAATAAATAAATATGCCAGGAAAAGTGCTAAGTGCACAGGAACTTCAAGTGCTGTCTGCACCAGTTTCCTTATCTGTAAATCTGAGATAATACTAGCACCTTCCTCCCAGGGTTGTTACAGGGTTAAAATGAGATATTTGTAAAAGTACTTTGCAAGTACTACATAAATGCAAAACTGCTATTATTAAAAAGACATAAAACTCAAGAGCATCTAGGTGACCATATTGCAAGTATTATATTTGATCCCCACAACATCCCTACAAGGTAGGTGCTATTAACATCCCCATTTCACAACTAAGGAAACTGAGGCAGACAGAGATTAAGCGACTTGCCCAGGGTCACCAGAGATAGTAAGGATATGAGGCAGAATTTTAATTCAGGTCTTCTCAATTCCAGATCCTATGCTTTTTCCACTGAACCACCTAGCACCTCAAGATAATAACAAGGAGATAATACCTGTAGTACCGAACCTTGTATCACTCCCCTTCCCCCCAACCAGGCTGGTTGTAAGGATCAAATAAGATAAGGTATGTAAAGGGCTTTGTAAACCTTAAAGCACTCTACAAAGGTCATCTATTATTATGAATTATTCTCTCCTGTCTCGGAGGAAGTATCTCTTCCACTCTCAGGCTAATCCCTATGCTATGCAGATCCAGTTGCTCCCCAGGCCCTCTGCACTTTGCTCCATTATTTATCTCTTTCCTCTCTCACATCACTTCTAAGTTCTCCCTCTCAAACTGGCTCCTTGCCAGTTCCTCAAAGCCTCCTCTGTCTTGGGGGGGAAGGGAGGAACTCCAATCTGTCCTTCCACTAAAATCCTTTCCATCTACTCCACTATTCTTTACCTTTTCACTGTCATAATTCTTGAATGAATACTATATCTACAATGCTTCCAATTGCTCATCATTTTCTAACTTAAAAACCTACTTCCTACCCTCTGGAGAGTGGGACATACCACATCTCATTGTACACAAGAAAAAGTGTACCTTTGTAATATGGGTTTGCTCGTGTTATATTTAAAATATTGCCACTACAGCCAACTTTATCCACTGTTCCATGATATTTTGCTGAATTTTTTTTTTTTTTTAGCAGGAAGGAGAGAGACCCTTCACCCATGAAATACGTGAAAATTGTTCAATCATGTCCAGCTCTTCCTGATCCCATCTGGGGTTTTCTTGGCAAAGATGTTGGAGTGGTTTGCCATTTTCTTCTTCAACTCATTTTGTAGATGTGAAAACTGAGGCAAGCAGAGTTAAGCGACTTGCCCAGGTTGACACAGCTTAGTAAATGTCCGACATTGGATTTGAACTCAGGAAGATAACTTCCTGACTCAGGGCCTGGTACTCTACCCACTGCCCTTGAGATTAATCTCTTTTTAATAATAACAGTTTGTATTTATGTAGTGCTTTAAGGTTTGCAAAGAGCTTTACAAATATTGTTTCATCTTAACCTTATAAGAACCTGCAGTGCCAATGCAATATTTACAGCGCCTATGGCAATCATGAATATTGCGGCTCCCTTGTGAATTGTGAAATACAACACACTCTCCATATGGAAGACAGAACCAAAACAGTCATTCAGACACCAGAAAGTTAAGTCCATCATAGCAACAAAAATCTGTAGCAAAAATCTATACATAGTAACAACACAGAGAACAACACCATCCCCAAGCCTTCTCCCTGCTTTTCTCAGCAAACTCTTCCCACAGGTTCCATGTGACTCAAACTCATGTGACTTAGGTTTCCCTGTGACTCAGGCAGGTCTCATGGGACTATTAATGAATAGGAAAGATCTCCCCACTTAAATTACCATTACAGAGCCCTAGGAAGTAGGTGCTATTATTAGTTCAATTTTATAGACAAGGAAATTGAGGCAGACAGCAATTCAAGTTTCTGTGCCAAAGTTCCCAACCAGTAAAGTGTGACTGAACTGAGACCTTTCTTACACCAGGTTCAACCCTCTGTCCACTGCATCTCCTAGATGCCTCAAGAGGTATTAAGAGCAAATCTTATTTATACCTATAGGGGCAAACAACCAAATAAATAAACCTTTTAAAAGGCTTGGTGACAATCCTTAAAAGATTATTTTTAAGATAAGATGGAAGTATTACTTCAAGAAAGCATAGCTTCTCATAAGTAACTTCTCCAGATTGGGAAATAGTGTTTCTCTGTTGATAATTAAGATCATAGTGTCATAGATATGGAGTTGGAAGGGATCTTTAATTTCATTAAAGAGAAGATTTCAAGATCTCTAACTGTGGAAGTGAAAGAAAATGCTTTAAATAATAAATTCCATAAGTTTTCATTAAATTAAATTCAGTAAAATTTTAAAAACCCCAAAGGATTATATTTTCCCTCAAAAACAGCTGTATGGGGAGGCAAGATGAAGCAGTGCTCTAGAGTATACATGCACAAAACTCTTCCAAACAGACCTAGAAAATGCATCAGATGACCTCCTGATGGGAAAGCCAGAAAAAGTCACACTGAGTCATTTGTCCACCTCAGGTCGGCATGGGGAAACAAATACAGAGGTGTGTAGACATGGAAGATTGGACCTGGTGTGGAGCAGTTCAGTGCTCAAATAGAGGAGATGTCTTGGACCCATACTAGGTCACTACCTGGCCCATGCTGTCATCAAGATAAAGGCCAGTTGGCAACACTGTCACCCACTGTTCAACTGCAGGTCACAGACACAGGGCAGAATGAACCTGTGCCTGGGGGTAATGTTCTAGGGTAAGGAGGCTCAGGGTAGCAAACAGTGGTTGTGTGTGGCTCAGAACCCCCAGGAGAAGAACAAAGACTCAGTTCTAATATCTAGCTCAGCCATCAGAACAATATCTATAAACAGAAATCCCAGACTAAAGAGAAGCTGACAATCCTGCCATTCTGAACCAACAGAACTTTCCAGCTGGCTGAGAGATTGAATCCAGAAGCGTTTTATTGCTACTCAGACAGAAATACATGTCAGGACCTTGTAGAGTTCAGGCCAGGGGGACAGAAATCAGATCTTGCCTTGACCCAGACCAACCTGTGAGCACCGAATACTTGCACATCTCCAGATTGTCCCTGAGATCCTGGAATAACACAAGACTCAGGATGCCAAGAAAGTAGCAATAGAACCAGCTCAGTCCTTCCCTTGAGAGGTGTGGCAGAGTTCAAACCAAATAACTAAGTCCCAAATTAGGAAGTAAACTGGGCAAACAAAACTAAAAAAACAAATGAATCCCACTATAATGTTGGCTCGGATATTCAAGGCACAAAGAGAAGAGGATAATTCCAAAACATCTATAAACTAATGACTTAGAAAAAAACATACCGTAGGAACAAATTCAACTAGAATTCCTGGAAGCATTCTGAAGCAAGAATTTAAAAAAAGACAAATTTCAAATGGGAACCTTTAAGGAAAAAATTGAAAAATAAAGAGAGCTATGGAAAAATGAATTAGTAGAAGAGATGCAAAATCTTGCCCAAGCCACAAACTCCCTGAAAATGAGAAAGGATCAAAGATAAGCCAATAATTTCATGAGGCAACAAGAAATGTTAAAAAAAAAAAAAGCCAAATGTATGAAAAAAAAAGGAAGAAAATGGAAGTTATAGCAAAAACAACTGATCTGGAAAACAGATTGGTGCAGGGGGAGAATTAAGAACCATTAGTCTATATAAATACTGTGGAAAGAGTAGAAAGGATCCTGAAAGAAACCCTAGAATGAAAACCCTCATAAACATCAAGCCAAATTTCAGAGGTATAGGCTGGAGAAAAATACCACGAGCTGCCAGAAAGAAAGTATTCAGGTACCAAGGAGTCACAGTCAGGATTACACATGATTTAGCAGCCACCATTGTATAGGAGCAGAGAACTTAAAATATGATATTCTCCAAAGCAAAGGATAGGGGCTTATTGGTCAAGAATTGGACACCGAGGGAATGCCCAGCAACTGGGGAATGGCTGAAGAAGTTGTGGTATATCAATATAATGGGATACTATTGTGCTGTAAGAAATGACTTTAGAAAAACCTGGAAAGATGTATATGAACTGATGCTGAGTGAAGTGAGCAGAACCAGGACAACACTGTACACAGTAACAACCACATTGTGCAATGACTAACTTTCATAGACTTGGCTTTTCTCAGCAATGCAAGGATCTAAGACAATTCCAAAAGACTTAGGATGGAAAATGCTATCCACATCCAGAGAAAGAACTATGGAGTCTGAATGTAGAATCAAAGCATACTATTTTTCTCTCTTTTTGTTATTGTTTCGTTTCTTCTTTCTCATGGTTCCTCCCATTGGGGAAAGGGGTAAGGAGGGAGGGAGAGAAAATTTAAAATTCAAAAGCTTATGGAGGTAAATGTTGGAAACTAAAAGCAAATAAATGAATTACAAAAAAAAGAATAACTTACCCAGGAAAACTGAGCATTGTACTACAGAAAAAAATAGATCTTTAATGAAATGTAATATTAGAAAAGAATAATATAAATTAGATCTTAATATTTTGCTAAATTTAATGGTTGTGCTCTTCACATCTCTCTTTTAACCAGTAATAATCTAGAACTGAAGGTTTTTTCTAATATTTTCTGAGAGTTTTATATCACTTTTTCCTAATTTAAAAAATAGGAAAATATTTTGTATTTTTCTGTCTTAAAAAAAGCTAAGCTGTTTGTTCTTTGTGTGAAATTTGGTTTATTTTTTTTCTATGAGCTTTAATAGGAAACAGGTTTTTCTAACTTTTTACCAAGGTCTCTGAAGTCCTCCTATTAGTGAAATCTAAGCATCTTTCCTCTATTCTTACCCTTATTTTCTTGCTACACATCTACATCCTTTAACCAGAGAAAAAGATTTCTTGAAGATCTCTTCCCTTGTCTTATTGTTTGTTTTGGACTAGAACGGTGATTTCACTGGTATGTTATACTAGTAGATTTGCATAGTCTAATCTTGGGAGACTTGCTTTTCATTTTCTCCCACTTTCACTCCTGAACCAGTCTCTGTGTCTCTAGACTTCTCTTTTTCAATCCATCCTTTTTATGCATTGATCTGAGCATGACCTATGCATGACCAATGAATGACCAGCAGAGGTCACTCGTCAGCTCAAAATCTTTCAATGACTGATCTACTGATCTTTACTACCTTACACAGTCTGGTGCTTTCTTACATCTCCAAACTCATCTGACAGTACTACTCACCATAAACATTACGATAAATCAAACAACACACTTTCCATTCTCCCTTGAAGGAGAAACTACAACAGCAATAACATACTGCCTGTATTTTCCTACCTCTGGTTTCATTGGCTCTAGACTCATTTCTAATTTAATAAACCAATATATTAATTCTTTCATATTGCTCTAAGATTTACAATGGCTTTCTACTGTCAATTGGATCAAGTCCAAACCCTTTAATATTTTATACTCAAGTGCTCTCCTATTGGACCCATTTTTCCTACTTGAGTTTCTGCTTATCATTCCCTCCATGTCTTTCCTTATGCTCATTTCCTACCATCTGTCAAGTGATTGGAGCCTGGTCTAGACATTTCATTAGATGATACAAAGGTGAACTTTAGATGAGCAAACATCTGCCTCCAATAAAACAGTCTTTAGTGAAAACAAGCTCCTAGAGTGCTCATAACATTGACTCTTTGGGGGGAAGATCATCTGAAGAAAAAGCTTCTACTCCAAAGAGAACACTGAAAAGAATTCCAGGCATGAGGGATAACCAGTGATGATGCCCAGAGTTGAGAGATGTTGTACAAGAAGCAAGGAGGCCAGTTCCACTGGATTTCAGAGTATGTAGTTGGGGTGTAAAGTGTAATAAGATTGGAAAAGTGGGCAAGTTATGAAGGGCTTTGAATTTCAAACAAAGAATTTTATATTTGATCCTGAAGGGGATAAGGAGCCACTGAAGTTTATTGAATGATGGTCACTTTGGAAGTTGAATGGAAGATGAACTGGAATGAGGAGAGACTTTTGGCAGGGAGACTGGTCACGGAAATGGCTTCTCCCTCCTTGGAGGTCTCGAGGACAAGTAAGGTGACCATTTATTGGCTATGTTATAGGGGAAATTCCTCTTTGTGTATGGGCTAGACTGATGATGTCTCTTCCAGCTCTCAAAATCTGTTATTTTGTTGAGCATTCCTCTCCAAGCTGCTCTTTAGACTTTCTCTGCTGTGTCCAATTCTTCATGCTGAAGCCTCATCCCAGCCCTGGAATTTGCACATGAAAATATCCTCTGCCACTGAGATCTCTCCCTTTGATTACATGACTCCTCTTAAAGCCTCCATTGGAGCCGCCAGATCAGTCATGACTCCTTCCTCTTCTGGCAGACCTTAGGAGGACTTCATCTACCTCCCTCCTCCCCCACATTAGTTTTTTTTTTAAAAATGTAGTCTTTATCCTTTTGAATGTAAGCCCCTTAAGGGCAGAAATTGTCATTCTATTTATATATGTATTCTTAATGCTTAGCATGGTGCCTGACACATGAGTAGGGGCTTAATAAATGCTTATTGACTGTTGACTGATGGATGGATACCCCAGGCACTGGAAATATGTCTTAGTCATCGAGCAACCTACCTTTGTCCACACTTTTTGTTCTCTTAATTGGTTGACATAATCAGCAGTTGATGGTAACTGTGGAAAGTGCTGTGTAAATAACTGTGTGTGCAGTGGAAAGAATGCTGTCTAGACTCAGAGGATTTGGGTTCTAATCCTTGTTGTCTTTGTCCTTCATTCTTGAAGAGGACCATGACATCAAGGTGATGACATGACTTGCAGTTGACTTTGATTTGAGTGAGGGAAGGCTGGGCAAGGTCACCAACCTCACTTTCTTCTCCTGAGCCACTTGGGTCCAGCGGCCTGATATTCATCAGGACAACTGGAGATGGCCCAGGGTGCAATGTGACTGATCTTACCCTTAATATTTACTATACATGTGACCTTGAGCAAATCACAACCTTCCTGGGACTCAGTATCTTTATTTGTATATTCTAATACTGTATATTCCACACATGATCATATGTGGAAATATTATACATAAAGACAAAAAGCAAGAGGAAAATAAATCTTTAAGTCACAACCTTGAATGCTACATACCAGTGTGACCATAGTCTGTTTTGTATGACCTTTCCAGTCTTATTTCAAATTAATCCCCTTCCACCATGCTCTATCCAAACCAAATTGGCCTGCTAGTGATTCCCCACACTTGGCATTACATCTCCTGCCTTTCTGTTTTACCACATGTCATATCCCATGCCTCATAGGCCCTCTTTCCTCAAATATTCCTCTCAAATCCTTGTCTCCCTTCAAGGTTCCACTTGGGTGGTACAGCTGCCTGTGAAATCTTTCCTGACAGATGTTCTTGTTGTTCAAATGCCCTGGAAACCCTCTCCCTCCACGCCCCCTCCAACTCCAACCCCAGCCCCTAAACTCTCCTTGAATTTTTCCACTTGGTCAAGTCTCTGGTGTTTGTCTGAGACAGTAAACTGGCCTTTCATTGTAGCCTACCCCCAATCTCCCAATTCTCTGTTACCCCCTAACCTAGCCCAGCTTTCCACTGACTGTTACCTCTGGATTGCCCTGGCTACTTCCCACCCTTGATCCTCTCTAGACCCTATTCTCCCTTGGTTATGTTGTCCAGGTCCCTGGTGTTTCCACCCCTCTCTGTTATCTCCCAGTCACTCCAGACTACTTGGCTACTTCTAGATCCTTCCCACAGTCTTTCTGTGTGTAAAATCCATCTTGCTTCCATTAGAGTGCTCGGATTTAATCTGGCCTGCATGTTAATACAAGCGTCACAAATGCTCAATTCCTTAAGAGTCTGGCCAATATGGCAGACTTTTGGAATCACACCCAACCTGACCAGTGTTCTAATAAATCTTGTCTTTGGCTGAAAGAAGGTTTGGGTTGAATTCATTCGGGTAGGACCTGCATATGGCTATTTTGGGGTCCCAGTACCCTTAAATCTCAACACAATTGTGTTTGACTTCATGACTCCATTTGGAGTTTTCTTGGCAAAGATCCTGGAATTGTTTGCCATTTCTTTCTCCAGCTCATTTTACAGATGAGGAAATTGAGGTAAGCAGGCTTATGTGACTTGCCCAGGGTCACACAACAGGTAAGTGTCTGAGACTGCATTTGAACTTATGAAAAACGAGTCTTCCTGATTCCAAGCCCAGTGCTCTATCCATTGTGCCACCTAGCTGTGTTACCTGAGTTATTTGTGAATTAGGGTAACAGAACATCAGAATTTGAAGTGATATCAAAGGCCATAGTGCAGTGATGGATTTAAAGTCAGAAAGTTCAGATCCTGGCTCTCCCACTCCCTGTGTGACTGGGCAAATCAACTAAACTTCCAGGGGCTCTGCTTCCTGCTATGTGAAATGAAGACAATGACCCACTGTCCTAGATGAAGTCTAGGCCACTAGGTGGCGCAGTGGATAGAGTGCTGAGTATGCAGTCGGGTTCAAATTTGACTTCAGATACTTACAGGCTGTCAGTCATTTCACTTCTGTGTGCCTCAGTTCAACTGGAAAATGGGGATAATAGCAGCACCTGGCTCCCACGGTGCTTGTGAGGGTCAAATGAGATAGTATTTGTAACGCTCTCAGCACAGTGCCTGGAACTTAATAAATGCTCCTTTCCTTTCCTTCTAAGTTCCCTTCCAGCATTAAATCTGTGATCCCATGACCTCATTTAGCCTACATAGATGTTCTATCTGTCCTCACATGACCAGATCTTTACTTATGCATATGTATAAATGTTATCAAATGAAATGTATAATATATATTTTACAAACCTTAAAGAGCTAGATAATTGATATTTCTTCATCATCATCGTCTTTTTCTCCTCCTCCTCCCCCTCCTCCTCCCCTTCCTTTTCCCCCTCCCCCTCCTCCTCCTCCTCCTTCTTCTTCTCCTTCTTCTTCTTCTTCCTCTTCCTCTTCTTCCTCTTCTTCCTCCTCTTCCTCCTCTTCCTCCTCTTCCTCCTCTTCCTCTTCTTCTTCTTCTTCTTCTTCTTCCTCTTCTTCTTCTTCTTCTTCTTCTTCTTCTTCTTCTTCTTCTTCTTCTTCTTCTTCTTCTTCTTCTTCTTCTTCTTCTTCTTCTTCTTCTTCTTCTTCATCCCTCAGGGAATGTAAGCTCTTTTAGAGCAGAAACTATCTCATTTCCATAATCGTATCCTCAGTGCTTCACACAGCCTTGTACATATTAGTCATCTACTAAATCTTCATTGACTTGAATCAGAGTAGTATTTAAGAATTTTTCATTCATTTATTCCTGGTAATTTCTATGCTTTAAATGTATCCCAAGAATTATGCCTCCTTCCATTTACTCTCTTCATTCTTCCATTGCCATGTCACCCAGAATAGATTTACTGAAGCAAAGTATGCTAAAAACAATTAACTGAAGATTGACAAATTTAGAGTCAGCCAGGTTGAGAACCTATGGTATGAGGGCAGAGAACAGGGAAGAAACAGAAGACTCAAGCCACTCAAGTAGTTATCACTCATGTCCTGCTCTTTGGTGGAGCCACAGACAAGAGCAAAACCACACTAATGATGAGGGAGATAGTAGGAACAGTGTTACATTGCTGAAGAGGTCCTAAGTGTCCAGTTAGCTCAATTCCCCCATTTCACAGGTGAGGAAACTTGAGGCTTATAGAGGTTAAATGTCTTGCCTGAGGTCACACAGATAGTAAGTTTCAAGGACAGGGACTCAGGTGTAACCATTTTAGGTTTGCACCCAATGTAATCATGCCCCTTGCCTCTCTTTAGTTATGCTATGAACTTGTAGCCTGTTGCTAAACTGTTTTCAAGTCTGAGCATTCCCTGAGGGGTGTCCCTCCCATGCTGCAGTAGCTCCTTAACTGTCTCTCTCTAATTTTTTTTTTGCCTTCCCACATCAGTTCAAGGATGTTGTTTGCAAAGAGGAAGAATTTTATAAATAATGAATCTTCAGATAACTATAAAAGTAATCTATATACCTATATGCCTATTTCTCTATATGTATATCTATTTATACATTATCTATCATCTGTCTCTATTATCTATCATCTATCAATCCATTCATCTATCCATCCATCCATCATCTATCTGTCCATCTATCCATCTGTCTATCTATCTATCTATCTATCTATCTAAATATCTATCTATCTATCTATCTATCTATCTATCTATCTATCTATCTATCTATCTATCTATCTACCTATCTATCTATCTATTTCCACATGCCCACTTGCCAAGGAATTAGATGAAATAAGTATTGGCCTACATCAGAATTTTGCAGTGGGTATAACTAAAACCTGGATCCAATCAGCTGCCAAGTCCTATTGATTTTACCTTCACAACCTTTGGTATTTTTTCTTTTCTCCTCTCCCATAACCACTGTCCTAATCTAGGCACTCATTCCTTCTCACTTGGACTATTGTTGATGATGTTTGGTTGTGTCCAGCTCTTTGTGACCCCGTTTAGAGTTTTCTTGGCATATCGGTTGAAGTGGTTTGCCACTGTCTTCTCCAGCTCATTTTACAGTTGAAAAACTGAGGCAAACAAGGTTAAGTGACTTGCCCAGGGTCACACAGCTAGTAAGTGTCTGGGGCCAGATTTAAATTCAGGAAGATGAGCCTTCCCGACTCCAGGCCTGGCACTTTTCCCTTTGGACTTTTGTGAGAGTTTCCTTGTAATTGTTTTCACTACTTCTGTCTCTCCTCGATCCAATCATTCCTTGACTCAAGTGCCCAAATGCTATTCCTAAAGTTCAGGTCTGACCACACCACTGTATTCTCAAGAAGACTCAATACTGCCTGTTGTCTCTAGGATAAAACACATACCTCTGTTTCTGCCATTTCAAGAACATCAAGACCTGGCTCCAATCTCTCTCCCTACATTGATCTCATATTGCTTTTTTTTTTTTTTAACATTTCAGTCATATTTGCCCCAATTCTCCTTCTTCTCCTTCTTCTTTTCCTCATTTCACCTCCTAGAAACCCCCACCTCTTTCTAAGCCCTGCTCAAATTTCCCCATAAGACCTTTCCCAGCCCCCTAATTCTTAGCATCCCCCATGGAAATAATTTTGAATTTTCTGTATGTGTGCATACACATATATGCAGATATACACACATATAGACAGATGCACATATATGATATATACACACCCACAGTATATGTTCCTTAAAGTCAGAGACTTGTTTTTCTCCTATTTCTCTTTAGCACCCAGTACAGTGCTTGGCACCTAGGCACAGTGTTGAATTCAATTGCATTGAACTTTATCATACTCAGCTTCACCTTTCTGTGTCCCTTTTATTTGATTTTCATGGGAATTTGCATCTCAGAAATGGAAAATATATGCTACAGACAGAGAGGTACTTGTGTTATTTTAGTTTATGTAAACAGGGATTAGCAGGAGCCAGGAATGGCTTGAAGTGAACTGTTGGCATTGGCAAATGTGGGTAGGGCTAATACACATTTTTCATGTGCAATAAAAGGTTTGTAGTCCTAAGGATTTTTCAAAATGATTTGCAAGGCTACTTGAAGATATTTTGCTGAATTTCTGTCTTCTTTCTGACTTTTGCTTGTACCAAAACCACTTGCTTTGTTACTGAATCTTTATAGATTCAAAATCTTCCATTTAATTTATCCCAGTCACCAAAGACACACACACTTTCCATATATATGTGTAGGAAAAAATGTATATATATTATAAATAATAGGAAAGTAGATTTTTTCTGTCTTCAAATGTCAAATTGGATGTTATATAAGTTGGTGTTCATTATATCTCTTTTGTTTTCTAAATCCATAGGTACATTATCTTTTTGGGTGAATCAATAAGCTATTGAGAGGGAATTTAAATCTATCATTCCACCAAAATGCTTTTCCATTGTGGACTATCACGGGAGTCTAGTAAAATTCTACATGACAATCTTGAACCCTCTCTAGAGCAATGATACCATGGCACATGTGGTAATATATAACCAGGAGTCCACTGAAAACTGTGAGTTATATTTTTTTTAATACCACCTCATTCTTGTTCACTATCAGTGGTGTATATTTGTGTATCGTCACTAATCTGTCACCAATGAAGTAGTTTTAGCTATTTTAACAACCAAATTCAGCATTCATTCATTCATTTAGTTAAGTGCCTATTATAAATCATACATTGTGCTAGTTAGTGGAAATACAGAGACCAAAGCAAAATAGATCCTGTCCTCAAGGAACTTATATTCTATTGGAGGAAAATAATGTATATACTGATAAGAACATTAGATAGATGGATGGATGGACAGACAGATAGCTGGATAGGTGGATGGATAGATAGACAGACAGATGATAGATAGATAGATAGATAGATAGATAGATAGATAGCATTTATAAAACTCTAGGTGTCATTTCAACTCCTACTCTCACTGGCAAGTCAGATCTCCAGGGCAACACTATATCTTCCCCTTAGTATTCTAGGGGTACTCTTGTGAAATGGGGCTCTTCCTTCTAGCACTATCAGCATGAGCTCCCATTCCAGTGTATTGTCCCCAGTATCAATCAAGAGTTATCTCTTCTGTATCATTTAACCAGGGCCAATTAACACTCTTTAATATCATCATTATCTTTAGTGCCCCCTCCCAACTATCATTTAAACAATTAACTTCAATTAGCTTTTTACAAGAGGGCCATTTACAGAGAAGATGTAGCAAGAATCCAAATACAAACATCCTTTCTGACCCGGGAGCACAGTCTTCCTTTTACCACCTCAGCATTTGGGAAGAGTTTGTATGCAAAATTAAAGCAGTCATTGCAAAGTTTCCACTCCACCAAATTCACTTCCAAATGCAACACAACCAATGGATGGAAATCATCTCTTGCTGCAGCAGAACATGGACTCTTGGAGGCAATCTTCTGCTAGGCTGAGTAAAACAGATTACTCCTCAAGACCTTGATAGGGGGAAAGAACAAATGCAAAGAAGTAGCAAGGAAACAGAGGTGCCAGTCACATCAGACCCTGGGTAGGGAGGGAGACAGGGCAACTGACAGTAGGACGCTGCTGCCACCACTGCTACTGCTTCTCTCCCCACCCAGAGGCTTACGGTAGTTATGTATCACTCACTTCCAGGTAGGAGAAATGTCATTGGCCCAGTTAGTTCCATTTGTATCATAATGAGTTCCTGCCTGTTAGTCAGAAACAATCATAGAATGCCTGTTCATGCTCTGAAGTAGGGAATGTGATCAAACCATGGGGGGAATGGGGGGGTGGTATGTGGTGGTGATAGTGAACAGAATACTTTCCACATGGTTTGACAATCAGGCTCCCACTGGTCAGCCTGCCTGTTACATATATATATATATATATATATATATATATATATATATATGTATGTATGTATGCATATGTATATGTGTGTTTGTGTGTGTGCAAATGTATTACAAAATTTTGTTTGGAATGCCCTTCCTCCTCAACCCCTCCTTGTAGAATTACTACTACTGTTGAGGGCACCACCAGTTACCCAGATTGACAAACTCATTATGATCCTCTACTGTCCATCACCTTACCTGTCCATTCTGTGGCCAAGTCTTGCTATTTCTTCTTCCACAACATCTCTCCTCTCTCCAATCACATATTCATAGTCCCATTTCACACCTTTATCACCTCTTTCCTAGACTATTACAATAACCTCCTAATTAGTACCCTGCTTCAAATCTCTCCTGTGATTTTCATAAAGCCAGGTTCTGACCACATCGCCTCCTGTACTCAATAAGTATGCTCCAGTGTCTATCTCTCATTTCTAGAATAAAATGTAAACTCCTGTTTGGTCTCTTCATAGCCTGTTCACTTTTTATCTTTTCAATCAGCTTACACAACACTGCCTTTCATTTATTCTACTTTCTAGCCATATTGGCTTACTTGCTACCCATCACGCAGCTGCTCCACCTCCCATTTCCAAGCCTTTGTATTGGTTGCCTCTCATGCTTGGAACACTGTCCCTCCTCACCTGTGCCTCTTTAAATCCCTGACTTGCTACAAGACTCAGCTCAAGCCTTAACTTCTATTGGAAGTCTTTCTCATTCCCCCCAGTTGTGAGTGCCTTCCTCTTTACGGTTACCTTGCATCTATTTTTTAATGTATTTTTAGTGTATATATCTATTTATGTATCATGCGGTTTCACCTACTAGAATATAAGCTCCTTGAGGGCAGGATTATTTCTGATTTTTGTTTGTACCTCTAGGACTTAGGACAGAACCTGGCAGATAGGAAGTGCTTAATAAATATTTGTTGATTCACTGAGTAGCTTGTAAATCCAGGAAACTGAAGATAGAAGTAGGAAGGAATGTAGCAGTGAGGCTGAAAAGTCATAAGATGCCTGGATAGGAATATTCGACATATTGCCTGCTAAGAGGAGGGAATTGCCATGCAGATCTCAAAGCTGGCAAAGGGCGATGACACAGTAGGGAGAGAGACTACAAGCATGTAGAAAAATCATTCTGCTGAAGGCAGAGCTACTGAACACTTCTTATCTTGATTTGCTGAGATTTCATAGAGGAAGACATGAGGAAATTGCTGTTCTGGGCCCATTCTGATGAATTTGGAGGAATGGGTGAGGAAAGTAGGCCCTGGAAAAAGTGATTTTGCCATTGTAATTTGTGGTCAGTAACAAGGGTAAAACTAGAAATAATCTGACTGGTAACTGACCAAGGTAATTCACTCCACTTTGGAATTTGATTGCAGGGTTCAGAAATGCTAAGTAGAGAATGAATACAAACTCACCTAACCCACACAATCCAGCTTCAACACTTCATCCAGCCATCCACCTCAAGCATCTTGTAATTGCCTTAGATGCCACAATGCTTCCTCCTTCCTCACAATCACATCCATACTACCTTTGCTTCTGAAAAGGGCATGACAGTTATCTGCTTCATTTACCATCTGTGACTCTCAAGGTTAAAACTCCCTTCTCTGACCATTGCTGTCTATATGTGTTGTCTTTTCCTATATGATTATGAGCCCTTTGAGGAGAGATTGTCTCACTTTCGCATTTTTATTCCCAGTGTCTAGTTTATAGTAAGTGTTTAATAAATGTCTTATTATTCATTCAATTCAATTCAAAGAATTCAGGTAAGATCTCTATGCTTGAAATTCTAAAAGGGAAATTAGCTTAAGATAGATGAGAAGTTCTTAAGAGGAAAATACTAAGGCAATTGAAAATTATTCCATTAAGAAAGAAAAAGGAGAGATGTCTAAATTATATTGATGAGCTCAGATTTTAAAAGAATAAAAGAACAAGAAGCTACTGAGGAAAAAAGAAACCATTACTCCTTGCCCCCTCATTTCTGGAAGGATGTCACCTTTATGTACCTGAGTCACTTTCTACACTCCCTGGAGGTCTAATTTGGTGATTATCCCTGTTTCTCTTAGCTCACCCAACATGTCAGTGTCACGAGCTACTGGTTCTTTTTAGGTGGTGACAGTGTTCTAGAAGTTCCAGTGGGGAAGAGTTGGAAGAACTCCTATCTACTCATTATTTTCCAGAATCTCTCATAGAACTACAGTATGAGTTAGTTGGTCAACAAGTAGGTAGGTCCAATAGACTATTATTGCTGTTCACAAGTCTAGCTCAATCACAATTTCATGGCTTATTGGGGATAATTTTTTTGTCTCCACTGCACTAAAAATGCCACTAAAGCACTGTCACTGAGGAGAGAGCTCCAGCTTGGGATCATGCATCAGTTTGCCTTATGCATTGATCTGATAAAGTCCTTATACTACCTACATAGTTTCATGACTCCCAACTTTCTATTAAAAAAATACCAACTGCTTACCATTCAAGGCTTTTCAGTGCCAAATTTACTTTTACAATCTTGCCTGCCATCATTTTTCTTCATTTACTGTATGCTCTTGACAAATTAAATGACTCTTGTGCCAACATGTACTACTGCTCCACCCCACCCCCACCTTTGACTTTGCTTACAGTGTTCACTGCAGCCAGAGCAACAAGCCCCTCAGGCCTGCCATTACCAATTTCTGTCCATTGAAATCCTACATATCTTATGAGAGACATTTCAAATGTCACCTCTTCCATGCATCCTTCCCAGATATGCCCCAATCCAAAATGTCCTTTCCTTTTTTGCCATCATAGCACGTTTTTTTAAAAAAATATCTTTCAAAATAGAATGTAAATGCATAATGTACTGAAAGAATTTAATCACAGAGAATCTCTCATTAACAGCGAGAACAATCAACACAGATTAGAGTTAGTCGCTAAACATTCATTAAGCATCTATGTCCTAGGCACTAAGCTAAGTGCTGGGAACACAGAGGAGCTGCCTCTGTTGACAGTTCCTGCCCTTAAGGAACTCACAATGGAATGGAGGCAGCAAGCAAATCAGTACAACAAGATATATTCACAGAATAGAAAGGAAACAATGAACAAAGGGGAGGTACCAGAACGAAGAGGTGTTGGGAAAGACTTCCTGTAGAGGATGGGATTTTAGAGTCTTTATGGATTAAACATGGTAAACTAGAAAGCGGGATTGCTATTCCTGAGGAAGGCTTATGACACAGGTTCTATTTTGTAGTTGCTTTATTAAGTTACTCCTGCTTCTTTCAGAATGAGCCTTCCATGCCCCAGCAGATGATCTTCGTGAGTCGTGGATTTTAATGACCTTATGTTATGGATCTTAATGATTTATGGATAAAAAATAAAATGGATCACTTGATCCATAGAAGGCCAACCTTCTAGTGGCAGATCTCTGAACTGGTACTTGGACAGTAGATGTACATAGTAGTGCTTATTAAGTTTTTCTTTTCAAGATTATTTATTTAGTATTTTATTTTCTCCAATTACATGAAAAAACAATTTTTAGTATTAATTTTAAAATGTTTGAATTCCAAATTCTCTCTCTCCCCACCCCCTTCATTGAGAAGGCAAGCAATTAGATATAGGTTATACATGTGTCATCATGCAAAATACTTTTTTAATGAATGAATGAATGAGGAGGAAAGGCACATATACCACATGACTGTCTGTATGTTACAAGCTGTCTTGATTATTAGTGGATTCCTTACTTTGGAGGTGACTCAAAAAGAACTTTCTCTCAGATCAAACCATTTACATTTCTCCCTTTCCCCTACTACTTCTTGGAGAGGATAGAGAGCTGACCTTGAACCTCCCTTAACTGGGAGACCTAGGGTAGATCATTTAACCTCTTAGTGCCCCAGGCAAATTTCTAAGATTTTAAAATGATCTGCATGGTAGGAGATACCTATCAGTGACTGTATCAATGAAATCACAGGTTCCATGCCTCCAAAAAGGGCCAACCTGTCTTGTGCTAGGGTAGGGTGGTATCTGCTTTGTTGTTGCTTCTCCTTCATTCCTAAAGAGGACCATCCAGATAACAGCTTTTATTTGTGCTTTGTAAGTCCTCTGGAGACTCACTGTTTCTATTTTAAACCCCATACATGGTGCCCTGAGCTCTATAAAATTGTGGAGTCTTTCATTACTTCTAGGATTCCTTCCTTGGCAATGATTCAGCAGTACTTTACTACCCTACATCCAGAGGAGATTCCTGAATCTGACTAGCTCTCTCTGATGTTGTGGACAAGAGAGAATGATGGCCTTGGTTAGACTCTTTTTTTTTTTTTGTAAAAAAAACAATTTTGATCTGAGTATAAGTCCATATAATATTTCAGTTTCAAAAAATACTGAATATGATCATCAATTTTAATACAGAATGCAGTCTTCTTGAATATAACTTTCAGAAGGTAGAAAGAAGGTAGTTCTTTGTGTAACTCCAATTTCACCTAAGCCAATGGTAATTTTCCTGAAAAACATCCTTATGATGCTGTGTGTTTGCTCACTGCTTTTACGGAGGTAGAAATGACATGACATTGGCTGAGAGGCTTCTGGGCTGTGACACTGTAGATGTTATGCATATATATGTATATACACACACATAAACACACATATATACATATATGTATACATATATGTATATATAGGAGCTGTGACTTCAGATCATTGGACGATACTTCAGAGAAGGAGTTTGAGAAAGAGGGGTTGAGATTGTCACGCAGAGATTTTTATATGACAGATCTCCTTGGAACCACAGTTATATGGTAGCTATTACTTTCCCCTTTGACTTCCATACATACTTCCTTGCATATCTAAGAGAGGACTCTCCTGTCTCCTCCATCCCCCAATGTCCTTTTCAAAGACTTCATTTACTCATACATGCATTCATCTCTTCTAATATGTATTCTCCATTTTTTGTTTATCATTTACTTTGATAAAGATATATACTAGGTATTTGTGATAGTCTTTTGTGTAACCAGTAGTGACCAGGGAAGTATTCACATTGAATTCAGACAGGAAACTCAGTGGTTCTACCTCCTCCAACTTGCTTCTACTCCACTTAGGCTCCTAGTTACCCATCAATGTTATTATCTTGGATTGATATACTAATCTTTTTGTTTTTGTCCACCTGTTTGCTTACAACAGTATATACTTCAATTCAATAAATATTTATTAAGCACATACTAGGAGCAGAGTGCTGTAGTAGGCTTTCAGCAGAAGACACAGAAATTTTAAAAATTAAATTTTCTAAAATTTAGACAAAAGATAATCCCCGACACACCTGCATAGATAGCTATAATACATAAATATCATATACCAGAGTGTATGCAATAATAATAATCCCTGGCATGTGTAATACTTAATAGTTTACAACAAGCTTTATTCATGTTGGTAGTCAGATGAGGATGAAGAAAGGAAAATTATAAAAAGTCACAGGTTGCTGAGGGAGCAGAAACTCAGGAAATCATCACAAAGAAAGGAACCAAGACTCTAGGAGAGAAGCTGCTTGTCCAGTCTTGGTAGAAGATGTGGGGATAGCTGTGCAGCTGGGGATAGCTGGGCAGCTGAACCTTTCCCTCTATAGATTCCAAAATGGCAGTTCTGTATCTTCTTTCCCCTTTTCAGCTCCTTAATGAGAGTCTGAAGTCTTTTCTTCTATCACAAGTAGAGTTTGTTTACTTTTGTTTGTTTTAAATGTTAATGTCTTTGTAAACAATATTAAACACTAGTATTTGCTGGTACAGATATAATTATTGGGAAAACAAAGGAGAAATGGTAACAATTTATCGGGAATACAATCGCTAGAGAAGAAAGATTGATCAAGAGCTTGCCTCTGGTTGGGGGCTTGGAGCTAACAGAAAAGACATACTGATTATTTAATACTGTCTACCATTGTGGAGAGTTATTTATATTGAGAAGTCCATCTCGGCACTGTGTTAGTAATATAGTGAGGGACAAATAAGATTGAATAATGTCTTCCTACACTTACTTCATCTCATGTTTCCTTACAACATCCATTTATTTAGGCAGGACAAGGACCATTGTCCCCAAAGAAATTGACTCCAAGAGGTGCAATAAATCTTTCTTCCAAACAGTTTAAAGAATATTTTAACTTAAATATATTAAAAAAACTTTTTTATATTTTATATTTTTCTCTTTCATTCCTAAGTCTAGTCCATTTTCTAGTCCAATAAGCCATCTCTGGTTGCAAAGAATAAAAAAGAAAGGTAAAAAACCACAACAGTTTGATAAAACAAACACGTCAAGCAAATCTAACAATATACAGTGTTCCACACTAATAATTCCTGTGTAAAGAGAAGGGTACACACTTTCTTATCACTTTTCTTGAGGGCAATATTGATCAACGTAATTTATGTGAATGCACTTGCTTTCAATGACTCAAGAGAAATATATTACTAAATCAACTACGGAACAAAGCCTAGAATGCCAATACAACATAGTGTTTATCTTTAGACCTAGCTCAAGATTCATCTCTTGCATGAAGTCTTTCCTGATGGTGCCATACTCTACCACCGTAACTTTTCTCAACTCTGAAGTAATAGAATTTATCACATGTTTTAGCACTTAATTATATTCTGTCTTTGTTTGCTCTCTACTTGTTTCAAGTCAATCACTTGTAGTGGAAAGAGTTCTGGATTTGGAACTAGAAAACCTGAGTTTAAACTTTGGCTCTACCTCTTATCATGTGTCTTTGAGTCTCAGTTAACTCATTTGTAAAATGGGAGACTTAGACTGGATGATCTTTAAGAGTCCTTCCTGCTATGAATTTTTTGAAATCCTTACTGAATGTTTACAATGTTCTCTGTGCTAGACAATTTTCAGAAACAGAGAACAGGAAATAGCATTGTGGCAACCTGGATTCTTCTTACAGCTTTTCATATATATATATATATCATTGATCACTCCAGGCCTCAATTTCCCTTTCTAAAAATGAGGGTGTTGGACTAGGTGATCTCAAGGATATCTCCCTGCTCTGAAGTACCTTGATCCTCAACAAGAGTCCATGCTGCATTGTGGGTAGAGTGCCAGACTTGGCGTCAGGAAGACCTAGGTTTCAATCCCATTATTTACTTTAGGCAAATCACTAAAGCCTACTGGGACTCAGTTTTCTTATCTGTAAAATAGGAGATAATATCACTACCTCACAGAGTTGTGGAAATTAAAATGATGTGATATATGTAAAGTGTTTTACAACATTACAACACTTTTAAAATGTGAACTGCTTATTATCAGAAGGAAAACTATGTGGTACATGTGGACTTGTATAGGAATTAGAGAAAGTTTTGTGGAAAAGATGGAAAGGATGAGCACAGCCATTTCTATTTGGGAGAAGGTCATGAATAAATCCTCTGTGGAGAGAACTCTTTTAGGTGATTTTGTGTCTTGTCAAGGAATTTAAAAAATAATAACCCTATATAAATTTTTTCTCCAAAATATTTGACTCAAATATTAGATTAAGCGCACATAAAAAAAAAAGGCTGATTCCTCCCCCGCAAACCCTTTACCTGGATCAGTGTTTGTGGATATACTCAGTATTTATGGAACCCTCCCTTATAATAAACAAAAAGAATTTAGCAAAAAACAATCAAGTGTTTGTGATTTCTGAAATTCCTGCTATCTCCCTGGAGGGCAATATGTTTCATTTTTGGTTCTCTAGGATCAATACAATTTATTGTGTTCATTCAGTTGGGTTTCCGTTAGTGTTCTTTTTAATTTATATTATAATAATCATTGCGCATGTCTTCTGATTTTATTTCGCTCTGTATTAGTTCATAAAATCTTCCCAGGCTTCTTTGAATTCTTCACAATTATTATTGTGCCTCTTTGTGTATATGTGCTGTTTCCTCTGTGCTGGGCTAGTACATTGTAAACTACTGGATGGCAAAGTCTGTCTCTTATTTTAAAAAAAATCATGTGTTTTCATTGCCTATTTACTTAATGAATCCTTATTGAATTAAGTTGTATTAAAAAGTATTATGGGAAATTGGAGTCAATATGGCTGAGAAAATGCATGGGAGCAGAGCCCTACTTTAACAAGGAGTTAAAAATCAAGAAATAGACTGGAAAAATGAGCAAACAACAGAAAAAAAATTCTGACCAAAGAAAGTTACTATTGTGACAAGAAAGACCAAAACACACACTCAGAAGAAGAATATGAATTGGTCTCAGGCCATGGAAGGACTCAAAAAGGATTTTGAAAATCAAATAAGAGAGAGAGTGGAAAAATTGGAAAGAGAAATGAGAGTGATGGAAGAAAAGCATGAAAGAGTCAATAGCTTGGTAAAAGAGACAAAAAAAAATACTGAAGAAAATGACACCTTATATAACAGATTAGGCCAAATGGTAAAAGAGCTACAAAAACCCCGAGAAGAATGCACTGAAAAGCAAAATTGACCAAATGGAAAAGGAGGTACAAAAGTTCACTGAAGAAAATAATTCCTTAAAAATTAGAATGGAGCAACTGGAAGGTAATGAATTTGTGAGAAATCACGAAACAATAAAACAAAATCAAAAGAATGAAAAAAAGAAGACAATTTGAAATATCTCATTGGAAGAACAAGTGACTTGGAAAATAGATCCAGGAGAGATAATTTTAAAATTATTGGACTATCTGAAATCCATGTTAAAAAAAAGAGCCTAGACACCCTCTTTCAAGAAACTATCAAAGAAAACTGTTCCTATATTCTAGAACCAGAAGATAAAATAGAAATGGAAAGAATTGACTGATCACCTCCTGAAAGAAATCCCCAAATGAAAACAAACTCCAGAGTTCCCTGGTCAAGGAGAAAATATTGTAAGCAGCCAGAAGAAACAACTCAAGTATCATGGAGTCACAGTCAGGATAACACAAGATTTAGCAGCTTCTATATATATAGTTTTTAATAATTTATTTGTAGTTTTTAACATTCACTTTCATAATTTAAAAATTTTTCCACTTCCCTTCCCCTCCCCAAGATGGGCGTGCAATTTGATACAGGCTCTACGTAAACATTATTAAACATATTTTCACATTAGTCATGTTGTATAGAAGAATTAGAATGAATGGGCGGAACCATGAGAAGGAAAAAAACAAAACTAAACAAAAAGAACAAATAATATACTTTGATCTGCATTCAAATTCCATATTTATTTCTCTGGATGTTGATAACATTTTCCATCATAAGTCTTTCGAAGTTGTTTTAGGTCCTTCCATCCTGAGAAGTCTATCAATCAGTCAATGTGGCTATTACTGTGTACAATGTTCTCCTGGTTCTGCTCATTTCACTTCATGTCTTTCCAGGTTTTCCTGAAGTCCACCTAGCAGCTTCTATATTAAAGGATCAGAGGAATATAATATTCTGGAGGGCAAGGAGCTAGGACTACAACCAAGAATCACTTACCCAGCAAAACTGTACAATTCTTCTGGGGAAAAAATGGATATTTAATGACATAGAGGTCTTTCAAGTATTCTTGATGAGAAGACCAGAGCTGAATAGAAAGTTTGACTTTCAAATACAAGAATCAAGAGAAGCACGAAATGATAAACAGGAAAGAGAAATCATGAGGACTTAATAAAAACATAAAATAAAAATAATTAAAAAATATTATAAATTATAAAAATAAAAAATAAAATTAAAGAGTGAGACAGCAATGCATTAGGAGAAAAGGAAAGATAAAATGGGGCAAATTATCTCACATAAAAGAGGCAAGAAAAAGCTTTCACAGTGGAGGGGAAGATGGGGAAGGTCAGAGGGAGTGAGTGAAACTTACTTTCACTGGAAATGACTCAAAGAGGGAATAACATACATACTCAATTGAATATAGCAATTTATCTTACCCTATAGGAAAGTAGGTGAGGAAGGTGATAAGAGAAGGGAGGGCGTGAGAAGGTAGAGCAGATTGGAGGAAGCAGTAGTCAGAAGCAAAACACTTTTGAGGAGGGTCGGAGTGAAAGAGAGACTAGAATAAATGGTGTGTGGGGGGAGGAAACATAGAATGGAGGAAAATATAGTTAGTCATTTCAACTGTGAAAAAAATTCTGAAGCAAGTTTCTCTGGATAAAGGTCTCATTTCTCAAACATATAGAAAATTGAGTCAAATTTATAAAAATAAGAGTCATTCCCCAACTGATAAAAGATATTGTTTTCAGATGAAGTACTATAGAGAAACACAAATTAAAACAATTCTGAATTACTACCTTATACCTATTACATTGGCTAATGGGACAGAAAAGGAAAATGAAGAATGTTGCGGGGGCCATGGGAAAAGTGAGGAATTAATGCACTGTTGGTGGAGCTGAGAACTAGTTCAACCATTCTGTAGAGAAATTTGGAACCATGCCCAAAGGGCTAGAAAACAGTGCATACTCTTTCACCTAGCAGTGCCACTACTGGGTCTGCATCCAAAAAGTGAAAAACAAAAAGGAAAAGGATCTATTTGTACAAAAATATTTGTAATAGCTCTTTTCTGGTGGCAAAGAATTGGAAATTGAGGGAATGCTCTTCAACTAGGGAATGGCTGAACAAATTGTGGTATGTGATTGTGATGGAATATTACTGTGTTATAAGAAATGATGAGCAGGATGCTCTCAGAAAAATCTTGGAAGACTTACAGAAGCTGATGTAAAGTGACATATACTGTTTGTAAATTAACAGCAATATTGTAAGATGATCAACTATGAATTGACTTAACTATTCTCAGCAGTTCAATGATTTAAGACAACTCTGAAGGGCTTATGATGAAAAATGCTGTCCATTCCTAGAGAAAGAACTGATGGTGTCTGAATACAGATTGAAGCACACTTTTAAAAACTTTCATTATTTTTCTTGAGGTTTTTTTTTGTCTGTGATTTCTTTTACAACATAACTAATATGGAAATGTTTTGCATGACTACACATATATAATCTATACTGAATTTGCTTGCTTTCTCAATGGGGGTAGGAGGTGGGGAGGAAAGAATGGAGAGACTTTAAAACTCAAAGTTTTAAAAGCAAATGTTAAAAATTGTTTTTACATGTAATTGGGGCAAAACAAAATACTAAACAAAGCAAAAAAGGGCATTATGAGAGATTTTTCAAATGTGTGGTTGAAATGTACAACATACTTTCTATTGTAGATTCATTTTTTTGGTTTGGTATTTTCACATCATTAAACTGGAAAACATAAAAAAGATTGCTTTCCAAATGTTTTCCTTTAAAAATATTTTTTTTTTTTCAGGAAGATGATAAATATTGGAGAAGATATAGGAGAGTTGGAACACTAATTCATTGTTGGTGGAGCTGTGAGCTGATCCAACCATTCTGGAAAGCAATTTGGAACTATGCCCCAAGGGTTATAAAAATGTGCATACCCTTTGACTCAGCAAAATTACTTCTAGGACTGTATCCCAAAGAGATCATAAAAATGGGGAAAGGTCCCACATGTACAGAAATATTTATAACTGCTCTTTTTATTGTGACCAAGAACTAGAAATTGAGGGAATGTCCATTAATTGGGGAATAGCTGAACCAGTTGTGGTATATGAATATAATGGAATACTATTGTGCTATAAGAAATGACAAACAGAAAGACTTATATGAACTGATGTTGAGCAAAATGAGCAGAACCAGGAGAAAAGTATACATAGTAACAGCCACAGTGTGTGAAAATTGTTTCTGATAGACTTAGCCCTTCACAGAAATGCAAGGACCTAAAATATCCCCAAAGGACTTTTGATGCAATAAGACATCCACATTCACAGAAAAAACTATGGAATCAGAACACAGAATGAAGCAGACTATCTTGTGTTATGTTATGTTATGTTTTGTTTCTTTCTCATGGTTTTTCTCCCGTTCATTTAATTCTTCTATGCAACATGACTAATGTGAAAATGTTTTTAATAAGAATATATGTGTAGAACCCATATGAGGTTGCATGCTGTCTCAAGAGGTGGGGAAGGAGGGGGAGAAAATTGAAAACTTATGGAAGTGATTGCTGAAAACAAATAAATTAATTAAAAAAAGAAAAAAAATTTTGTCTTCCCAACATATCTTAAAGTTTGTTTTTAGTCTTTTTTTAAAGTTTATTGTTTTGTTCTTTTTTAATGTGCCCATCTTTTGTCATGTTTCATCTCTTGCATGTGTCCTTTTGAAATCTGAACTCATCAGAGAGTCGCCTATGCAGTCATAGTGATTTCACAGATAACTAAAGATGGAAGAAACCTTAGTTTAGTCCAACAATCTCAGGAGATAATAACCATGCTAAGTCTTCCCTTCCTCAATTATCACAAACCACAAAGCAAAATGATCACCTTGATGAAAGGCTTACAACCCTTCCTGCCTATTTACTGATCAGCTTGTCTTTGTAGTATTTAATGAGGTTATTACTTACTTCCCTTCCACCTTTTGAAAAAGAAAATCATCAGCAAGGTGAAATTTTATCAGATGCTTTGCTTTTAACTTGTAACAGAAATACAGATAATTTTTGTCCTGCTTCCATCATTACATGCCTACTATCTATTACTTTTGTAGCCTTTTTCAGACCGTATCACACATAACTTCCACCTGCACATGAAAGTATTAGAGGTCCTGGATTGATAGTTTTGTTGAATATCAAAACCAAAAAGTCCCTGTCAATTGTATTGGACAAGGAAGAAGGGGAAAGAGGTCTAAGAGGTCTGAAGGAGATATGATACTGGATGACAGATGGAACTCAGCTCAGTAAAATTTCTGTAAGTTACGTTTAAATTATCAGTGACCACTTGTCATTTTTTTGCAAAAAAGCAGAAAAGCACCACATTCATTTCTTGAAGGATAGTTCAAAATGGAAAAAAAAATCAAGCTCTAAATCAGGTGGCAGTCCAAGTATTTCTTAACCATTGCAACTGAGAAATGTGAATATTACTCTCCTGTAACTCTGACTTGGCTGAACGAGGCTTTTTTAGCTATGACAATCTTTCCAAGCCATTCTAGGGATCTTCCCAGATCTGGGCCTCTTAGTCTACCTTCCTCTAAACAGAAAGTGCCCTCTTTGGAGAAAGGTAACTTTTCCACTTCATTTTTGTTTCTAGAATGCTTTAGCTCTGGGCTTTCTGAAAACATCTGACCAAAACCAGTATGCCCTCAAACTGGGGAGAAAATAGTGGACCCTTCTCATTTGCGAAATGGTATCACAATACCTATAACTCCCTATTTTCCAGGTTGTTTTGAGGAAAATACCTAGCAAATTCTAAAGTGCTACATAAATATGAGGTATTATAATTACATATTATATTATTACATATACATAAAATTTACCCTTCATATTCAAAGAAGAACTGAATACTTCTATGTCATTAGAAGAATATTTTGAGGCATTAACGTTTCTTCCAATTCCGGTCCCACATAGTTACAGTTTATTTATAGCAAAAAATATTTATAGGTAGAACTATAGGTATAGGTCTTTCTTTCTTTTTCCTTCCTTCCTTCTTTCTTTTAAACAAATCAATGCTATTAACCAAAAAACACTTCACAAAACAAACATAAACCAATTGCTTAACAGCTACTTTTTTATTTGACTTTACACTGAAAAGTCAACTTACAATAAGCCAATCACAAGAAAAAATGTTCAATTGTGCAGAATGAGCAGTGATTCCATAGTGCACATTAAGACTTTAAGGAGCCCCTCAAAATAACAAATACTGACACACATCTATTATCTTTAAGAAAATCAGCATCCCTCTCAAAGCATGATTTGAAATTAAGTAACTGTATTGTTGCTTGGCTCAGGGAAGGCCCTAGTATTTTACAGTCACTAACAAAACAAGGCATAATTTTACAATTAACAAGAAAAAGTTCTCAAATTGAGGTAATCCTTTTTTACTGAATATATTACTATGTCATGTGAGATACAGTTAGACTCGGACTATTTAAAAACTTGAGAAAATATACAAAATGTTCAAAGTTTCCAATGGATGTGCTTCTTCCATACAATTTAATATAACCATAAAACCAAGGATTTTTTTTTTAAGCCCCAAAAGCAATTCAATATCATTGGAGTGAGAGGGTCAGAGGTGAAGGATTCCCATATGGTCAAACTCTCACTATCAATATGCTACAATGATTTTTTTTCTTTTTAGGCTAATTATGAAATACGATTTGATTTAGTGCAAGGTCAGTGCACTTATGTACCTGGAACATGGATGCTATTTAAGAGATGCATCTGTGCCAAAAAATACCAACTATGTCATGGTAAAAGACATTCAGAAAAAAAGAACTTCAGATTAAAAGTTCTCCACATATGCCGATCACCACGTCAAACTTGATGTCCATTGAATTATTTTGAAGTGTTTTTTTTTAAGTATTATGCGACAAAAATCACATTTCTAGTCTAGGGTACCTTGAGGACACAGGGCTTGACTGTAAATCTCCTCCCTCTCCCTTTTAGTGAATTAGTATATCAGAAAAATGCCTTAGATTTAGGAGATATTAACCAGAGGTTAATGCACAAAACTCTTGGACTTTCTTCTCTACTAACACAAAGATCATTCTGAGTGGTGTCTTTGTCTAAGTGAGCAGTTTCTTTTGGGGGAGGATATGGAGAGAAAGAAAGCACAGAATGAAGACGTCTGAGTTGGAAAGGGATGAGGGGAAGTGAAAAGTAACTTCTATTTGATTAATCAATCAACAAGCAGTTATTAAGTGCCTACTGTATGCCAGGCACTTGGGGTACAAAGAAAAAAAAATTAAACAGTTCCTGCCTTCAACAAGCTTATGTACTCGAAGTCAAGAAAACTACAAAGGGTTCAGGTATGAATTTAACTCTTCTCCACTGATGCCTGTAGAGCAGACAGTAAATAAATCATTAGGGATTTTCATTATAAAGTGTTGTTGTTACATAGGAATGGCAAGAGAATATTTACCAAAAAGAGTTATTATTTACAAAATATGGAACTATTTTAAGTAATATAGGGTAGTTTTTGTTATATAGAACCTTTCTTTGTAGTGGTACTTAGTGTAAGGACCATCTTATGTTGGGTAGCTTCTTTTCTCTTAACAAGGATGATTTTTCTTAGGAAGAAAACTGAATTGGTGGAAGAGCCCAATATCTTGTCTCTGAGAGGACAGAATTGTGTAAATAAAGGAAAAAGAGAAAGTTTTCAATTTTAATAAGCTGAAAGGATATCAGTGCTTCAGGAAGGGATGGGGCCTGGAGATACAATTTCCTTGATATGGGGAATTCCTGGATGAGGAAATTCCTCTACCAATAAAGATATAATTTATTCTTTTCTACAACTTATGGTCTCAGTTGGGTTGCCTAAAGCACTGTGAGGGTGACTTATCAATGGTTACACAGTCAGCTAGGTCACTGCCATGTTAGTGGCAGCAATTGAATTCAGGTCTTCATTGGCTGAGGCCAGAACTCTATGCACTCTGCCATCCTGCCTCAGTAGGTACAGCATCTAATATTGGGTTAAAGTATGACCCATGATAGAGTTAGCCCTTCACAACATTGCAAGGACCTAAAACATTCCCAAAGGACTCTCAAGGCAAAATGCCTTCCACATCCAGAGAAAGAACTGGAATTGGAAAGCAGAATATTTTCTCTTGTGTTATGTTTTGTTTGGATTTTTCTCATGGTTTCTCCCATTCATTTTAATTCTTCCATGTGACATGACCAATGTGAAAATGTATATAAGAATATATGTGTAGGACTCATATAAGATTGCATGCCTTCTTGGGGAGGGAGGGGGGAAGGAAGGGGAGAAAATCTAAGACTTACGGAAGTGATTGCAGAAAACTGAAAACAAATAAATTAAAATTAAAAAAATAAAGTATGACCCATGCGTTAGAGGCAGTGCATTATAGAGTCTTCAGGAGTCCTGTTTCAAAGGTAGTTGAATATTAAGAACATTTCAACATAAAGGAGTAAGTCTAAATCATTTTTGGGGGGTAGGGAGAATTATGTACTCTTATTTAAGATCAGACTCCTTCCTGGCTGCAGGGCGAATTGTCAGTTCCGAGATTTTAGCACTCTTGTATACCTTAAAGGAATCGGGGATGGAAGGGAAAAAAGAATGAATGCTACACTCACCTTTTCAGGATAGATACAGCAAAAAGCAGAGATCGGAACTGAAGAAAGGGAAAGTCATCACAGCACCATTTAGACAACATTGCCATCCAATTGCTTCATTACTGTGGGGCTGAAAAGTCTGTGCTTCCTACAAGGGGAATATTGAGTTTTCCTAGTGGATCAGCCCATATGGACAGCACCTTACTGTGGGGGCCTGAATACCCCTCCCTTCAACGAGCAGGGCATTGGTCCTACTGGTAGAAGAAATAGGAGGGTAAGAGGTGTTAGGCTATAGGGTGCTCATCACCCTTTGGTACTTAGGAGGTAGTTAGTTCATGCCCTCCAGAAATAAAGATAGGAACAGAGCTGTTTAATTTTTTTAAAAAATCATTTATCTATGATTAAACTAGAGATCTTTCTGATGAACTTGGAGAGAAATAAAGAAAGTTAAGCCCAGAGCCTCAGTCAACATCCCAGAAAAAAATTATAGTGCTACATCGCTGAAGATAATGGCATATTGTTAAAAGCTAGCATATGCATGGTCATGGTTATCAGAAGACATTCTATAGGAAGATTTAAGTATTTGTATTTCTTCAACATTTATAATTTTAAAAGGGGCATCAGATATAGGATTTATTCACTATCCTGATTAGATTGTTTAATGTAAACAAAGCACTAATATGGTACAAGAGGCAGACAAACAGCAACCACAGTTTGAACTCTCATATATCCTAGATACACAGTAGCTTTAAAAAGGGGTCCTAAATAGACTCTTTCTATGGTATTCCTTTTCCCTCACAAGATTTAAACCATATATATATATATATATATATATATATATTTTTGTAAAATGCTTCTTACCTAGAAAAGTACTACTGTAAACATTAACTTTGGTTAAATTTGTCCTCCAAAATATATGAAACATCTAGTTTGATCTTTACAATAAAAGACAACATGTAACAAAATATATGCTTAAGTATATAAGATTTTTACATTTTATTTCTTCAACATTTAAAATTCAAAATTATTTTTACGATAGACAATGACAAAATGGACATGACTGTTCTCGTTTATTCCCCACCCTCCCAACATATACATTCACAGGCTTCAACAGCTGTCTCATGCCTGCTAATCCTGGTTTTCAAAACCATGGTAGCATAAAAAGTATTAAAGCTCTCCTTTCTCCCCGACCTGACAAAAAGAGTTATTTACCATAAGATTATCTACATTCACAGTTCTGAATGCACATGAACTATTTAGCGTTATTACGTAAGAAAAACAGAATCAGGAGGTACAAACATTCTGTACAAGTCTGTGGATCAGAGATTTTTTTTTCTGAAAATGCTCAATGGCATATATCATACAAAAATCACTTCATATACAGACCTGAAAGAATTGAGGCAACTTCAGAATTGGGCTTTTTTATTTTTGGTCCTTTCCCTCAGGATCTCAGTTCTATTAACCTCTTTCATTTACCATTTAAAAAATATCATATTTCAACATTGGATCTTTCTCTTTAAAAGGACACAATGAAAATTTATTCACTATATAAAATATCTACTAGGAAATTTTAGCTACTCAGTTCACATCTGAGTTGTTTTGTGTCCAGTATGTATCCTATGAGGCTCTGAAATTCACTCTAGTAAGACTTATTTACCCTTGATCTGAATAAAAAATAGAAATCTACATTCTTATACACAAATTAGCAAAATTCAGGAAAAAAATTTAACTGATCATCTAATAGGTTTTAAAATTTTTAAGCTCTCACGATCCTCACTGGTAGAAAGAAAAAAACAACACCTAAATTTAAAGATCCTTAAGGAAAATGAGACTTTTGTTCTATTTTCCTGGCTATGACATTCATTTTGTGAAGAGATGCCTAAGATAAAAAAATCCAGTTTTGCTTACAAATGAAAACAACTACATTATTTCAAATAAGTCCAGAGGTGTGAGTATGTGTATATATATGTATGTATGTATGTATTTGTATCCACACACATATATATGCTTTAGGAAACATGCTAGAACATGTAACTAATTACTGGGCTTCAAGAATGAATTTCTGCTTAATTCTGGCTATAAAGAAATGTAAAATCATGTACCACAAATAGGATCAAAAGGGAAACCAAATTATTCTGTCCTCCAAACTTCCTGGAAGTATCACTTTTGTATTTTATCTCTCTGACACAAAGAGAACAATGAAAAAATATATATATATATTTCTATACACATATCCTAGTAAAACTGTTCCCCCCCACATGAAGGAATTTCCACACCAGTTTTACCAGGTGACACTTAGGATTTAACATTTTATAATGGGGACAGTTAATATGGCAAATGTATAAGGCTGCACCAGTGACTGAAAACCAAACTCCAGACTCTTTATTCTATTTTACTTATTCTGCTCTACAAGAAAAGCTATGTTTTGACATTAAGCTAACAGACAGATTTCTCTCTGTTGGAAGATTGGATAGGAAAAACATTCCTAGTTCATTTTCCCTCCACCCATGCCTAGTCCCTAAGCTTAAAAAAGATCTATTTGCATGAACAATAATTAATTGGGAGGGAGGAGCCAAACCAATTTGACAGAAAAAAAATTTGAGAGGATATTTATTTTTCTACTCCAAAGATGCTGTAGTTTACCAAATAAGTAAAATAATACAATAACCTGGAATCCACTGAACTCCCTTCATTAAGAAAGAAATTATCTTTCATTTCTTTTACCTTATCAGATTTTCAACTGTGCACAAATACTTTGATCAGAGATTAGTCTATATTAAATTAAACACAATTTACAACAGAATCCTAAAGTTGTCATATGAAAAAAAACCCCACCAAATAGGAATCCTAACACACAATTAGTAGAAAGAAATAAGATAGTTTTGGTTAGGGGCCAGACTGTTAAGAGTACCTTTATGAGTCAACAGACTTCAAGTGGCTAGGATAATTTGCCTCAGTAAAAGTCTATTTGGAATTTTAAAACAATCAAAACCAAGAGCTTAGTACATATAATACTAAAAAAAACCCCAATTGTAATTAAATATTCCCCACACACTCTTACAGGGGGAAAAAATGCAGAAAAACAAGTCTCCCTTTCATAAAAGTGTTGAATGTTTCCTGAAGTATCTAAATGAAGATTATAAAAACATTTTACAAACTCCCACACAGATTTAGACACATGTAGAAAACAGAAAATGCATCCTCCACATTCTGTATTTGTCGAAGGTGGCAGATCTTTTATAGTAACTCCCAAAACACACACAAAAATTACAATTTTCAAGTGTAGACAGAGTGTCTTGGGGTCAGAGCTCCCTAACTTTTTGTACTACTATGGAATCGACAACATAAAGGACCATTTGCAAAGTTTTAATGAAAATTAAAAAACAGATATTTAGACCACTTCGTGCCCTCCAAAAACTAAACTAACCCAAACAACCTCCTTTGCATAATTTGTTGAATTTGTTACTGAAGACAGCCTGAGTTTAACTGTCCTCAAACACAGAAAAATACTAATCACCAAAGTGCACTTAAGACCACAGCAGCTACATTATTCTTTTAACGTGCACACTCCCTAAGACACTTTGTACATGAAATTAAACAGTGGAATATAAATAAGTATGTGGCTTCTTTTCAAATACACATACAGTACAAGGAAGGTAGCACATTCACAGTCTTGGCGCTCACAGACTTTTTACAAAGAAACAACTACTACAAGCACAAAACCCAAACCCAAATCTTTCCAGACAAGTTTGAAGAGAATAAATTTACATTGCATGGGAGAGAAAGAAAAATGGGAAATTCTCACACAAATAACAGGGAGTATATATTGTCACGGGTATTGGAATGATAATGGAACCTAGGTAAAGGCTTCTCCACTTCACCAGGAGAAGGAGATGATGCTTCAGTATTAGTTCAATTTCTTCTCAAAGGGGTTCCTCTCATCTTCAATATTTTCAGGGCTGAAGTCAGTACAGAAACCATTAGGGGTTGGAGCAGAAGGTGTCTGAACACAGCTTTCAAAACTTGCTTGATCTGGATACAAATATTCTTCTGCAAAGTCTGGGTACACTTCTGCAAACCTGCTGAAGTCAGCTGGAAAAAATAAAAGACATTTTGCATTACATGGGCTCTAGGTGGAAGGCAAGGTTCTAGGGCTATGGGTATGGGTCACTATGGCTTGTCTAGGTGCCTACCCAGAACACAGATACTTCCTATAGTCTGTAGCTACTGTAGCTTTGCAAGATGACACAGAGAAAGGACATTTGGGATCCTTCCTCACCGAGAGATACTTATTCAGCACACACGCTACAATTATATTGTACAGGCAAGGACACAGTTTAATATGTGAATTCAGGTAAATTTAAAATATTTCTTGCCATTTCCTCCACTAAAGTCATGCGTTAGTCTGATGCTGCAATGTAACACATTAGTACCTATGAATTCTAAAAAGGCCTATCTGTGGAACACAAATTCTGATATTGCCTACCTAACTTTCAGTACAGACCCACAAAGAGTTTGTGTTTATCATCTGAGAACTAGCCTTGCTAAGGTTGGAGGGGTTCATTACCTAAAGATGAGGAGATGCGGGAATAAAAGGAAGCATGGAAAAGATTGTCATCTATATCAGTGAGGAAGGATGCATGAAGATGAAATTGTCCATCATTTGAAACATTTGAAGAAGTGTTTTATGGGTAGGAAATGTTTTAAAAATACTTTTATTTTCAATATTTATAATAACTCAAAATTAATCAGCAAATTACAGAAAACCTTCCAAGGAAGTCATTTTGGTTCACATGCTCAGATAATGAGAAACAATGTGGAATTAGTAAACAGAATGCTAGATTCATAATCCACAAGACCTGAATACAAATCCTGCTTCAGACATTTACAGAATGCTAGATTCATAATCCACAAGACCTGAATTCAAATCCTGATTCAGACATTTACTAGCTTTGCAGCCTTGGACGTCACTTAACAACAACAGCTAAGCTTTATATAGCGCTCTAAAGTCTACAAGGTGCTTTACAAATAACTCATTTTGTTCTCACAACAATGTTGGATATAGATGCTATTATTATCTCCATTTTTTAGGTGAGGAAACTTAGGCAGGATCTGGACTTGGGATTTCAAGATCTACTCTCTATTCCCTGTGCCACCTAATCACCTCTCTGAATATCAGGTTTCTTATCTGTAAAAAGGGACAATAAAAATCATCTAACTCACAGGGTTATTGTGGGGATCAAGTGAGATAATATGTGTGGTGCTTCGCAAACCTCAGTGCTTACAAAAAGATTAGCTATCATTATTACTCTCTCGATGATCTCAACAGTTCTTAAGTACTCAGCTAGCTCTGACATCCCACCAAATGCATCTCCTTTAGGCATCTCATATGTAACATGTCCAAAACAAAATTATCTCCTCTCTGCACCCCCCAACCCCGAAGAAGGGACTACTGTCCTCCCAGTAATCAATATTTGTAACCTCAGAGAGCAACTCTATACTCTAACCTATCCCTTATATGCAATTATTTGCAAGTGTTTTTGCTTCTACCTTAATCAATCAACATACATTTATTAAGCACCTATGTATATAGCACTGGATACACAAAGAATGAAAGTCACTTTGCACAGGAGCTTATCTCCACAACATCTCTCATGTTTGTCCCTTCTCTTCTCATCTCCACCCAGCCTCTCTTCCCCTCACACTTACTTCAACAGCCTCCTAATTGCATCCAGCATCTCTTCCCACTAAGCAACACAGCTCCCAAACTGATATTCCCAAACCCCAGGTCTGACCACTGCCCTACTCAAGAATGCCTAATGCTTCCCTCTAGCTTCCAAGATAAAATACAAGTTCCTCTGTTTGCCTGGTAAAATCCTTCCCAATTTGGCTGCAGCCTTTCCAGGCTTCACATGTCATTCCCCTTCACACGATCTATGCCCTAGTCAGACTGCCCCCTTGCTGTCCCTAGTACTTGATGTTCCCTCTCCCATAAACCTGCTATTGCATGGTCTATTTCTTATACCTAGAATGCATTCTCTCCTTACTCCACCTCTGCTTCTGGGAATTTTTGGCTTCCCTTTTTATGCCTGCTATGACAAGAAGCCACAAGTGATCCCCTAGATGCTAAAACTCATCCCCCAAATTACTTTGTACATAATTTGTATTAATTTTCTGTATAGCTATTGTTTTCACTCAACAGAATGTAAACTCCTTGAGTGCTGAAATTTTCATTTTTTATCTTTGTACACCCAAAGTGCCTTGCACAGTGAGTGGTATAGAGGAGGTGATTAATAAATGCTTACTGAATGTTAAATTATGATAACATTTTGAAAACATATTAGCAGATCCTTGAATTTTTTTAGAAGTCAAATGCTTTCCAGCTGTTGAGTAACTAAGTTAAATCTATTATCATCATTCCAATTCTGAAATATTCTTTCTTTCAAAATATCATACATTTATATAAATTCTCTGTGTCTGTATTGTCATGGTTGTAGATTGTGTTGTATTGTGACCACATGAGATAAATTATTGAATTAGGACTAAGGTGTTTACCCCTTCCTTTTACTCATTTAGAAATCAGCCCCTGTAGGTTAATCAGGCAGCTTCTGAAGTGCAGGGCTCATAATGAGATGAAATTTGGGCAAAACTCACCCAGCTGGAAGACTCAGATCTGATCAAAAGGTAAACAAATTTTAGTTTAGTTCGGATCGTGTCCCACTGTGTTTTTGTCAGACAGGTCTGGGTAGAAGTGGAATCTTTTTGTCTAGATTTCCCTAGATGGGGTGATATGCGTATATCATATATTTATATGACCAATACTGAGCAACCAGAGTTATGTCCCCCAGACCCTCATTAGAATAAGCCCCCCACTCACTATAATATTCATTCTCTCATTACTTGTTAACCAATCAGAATTGATTGCCATCCTCAGGAACACCCACTCTTCCAAGGGCATATAAGCTTTGAGTGGGTTCTATAAGGGATCTTTAGTATTCAAGAGTATCACTGACACCTTTTATTAATTAACCACTAGCATGATTAACAAAATGATTAAATACCCAGAAATTACATCTAACTTTTTGCCTCACAACCAGAATGGGTAACAAAAAGAACCCGAAAGAAAAAAAAAACACCAGAAAGCCTGAAATTCTGTGACGAAAAATACCTAAAAGTTATCTTTTGCATGGAGTTGGGAGTGGAGGAGGTTTTACAGCAGGCAGGTGGGCTTCATGTTGTACATATAAGATGGATATTTTATAGATCAAAGTAACTGTCCCAAAATGAATACAGTATCTCTCCAAAGATGGTATTTGTGGGTCAAGAGCTGCAATACCTGCAGTCCATGATATTTCTCACTATTCATGGAGCCATAGCTAAGCTGAGTATTCAAGGGTAACACTAACCCTGTCTATCCCTTTGCCTGACACTCTGGCAGAGCCCTTGCCATGGCATAAGACGAGTTAGGGAAGGGCTAGGACACAAATTCTTCATCTGCAGTGTTACGAATGAGGCAAAGGGAAGAGATTAATAAAGGGTCAGGAACAGATAGCTCCACTCAACTGTGGCTCAAGTAGTGTCAAAAATAGCCAACTAGGGATAAAGGGGAAATGCTTTTCAAAGAATAGAAAAAAAAGCCCTGAGATTATTGGCAATTACTCACTTGCCTGTCTCCAGCAACATATTAAATGTAAAAAAAAAATACTCCTTCATAGGCCTATTCCTAGTAATTGTTAAGTACCTGTGTCTTTATTTATTTAGTTAACTTACACTGAAAGTGCTAGCTAACTCATCTTTTAGCTTGGTGTCCTTTGGAAAGAAAGTCCATTAAAAATAGCATATTGTGACAAAATTACTTGTGACAGTAATTGGTAGTGTTCATCAGTAGCTTTCCTGCACAAACTGTTTTCTGAAGAATATAATAAATCCCAGGCTATGACTTAGCTATTTACTTTTCTTTTGTGGATATTATCTAAAGAAATTGCTCCCCACCCCCACTAGTTTGAACTTTTATACTAATAAATTATGTCATACCAAAAGCGTATAAAATGACAAGCACCAGCTGTTTCAAACCTTTTCCATCCTCAGTGCTCCCTCCACATGTTTTTGGACAGATTATTTCACCTCTTATTTTACTGAGAAAATTAAATCCATCTGTCATGAGCTCCCTCATCTCCCCCACCTCAAACCCTTTATGCTCTCCTCTCCTTTGCTCTAGTCTCTGAGGAGGGAGGAATGCTTCTTCTGGCAAAGGTTAAGCCCTCTACTTATGCCCTGGATTCTATCTTCCATCTTCTCCAGGAGGTTGCCCCATTATGCATTCTCTCACTCTCCTACTTTCTCATCTTCAATCTTTTCCCATCATTCATTCTCTCGTTTCCTCCACCCTTCACTTGTCCTTCAAACTTTCCTATTTCTGTTGAGCTCAACACTACTTTCTGAGTCCCTCAGGCTCTCATATATGAAGTTACCCTAGAATTTTCCTTTTTCCTTCACTATACTGTGCCATTGAATGGATTACCATGTCCTTCACAGCAGAAGTATCACACATGGAACCCACTCCTGAGTGCTGTGGGAATCAAATTAAAATATAATCAGGAAATAACTAATAATATATAGAGAAATATATGATAGGCCACAGATAATGTTAATATGTAGTTTTCTAGGTCAACATACAGTTTGCAGAGATTCTTATGTATAACTTATGTATAACCCCATTTCTATTTGAGTTTGACATTATTGCTTCAAAGTGCTTTCAATCTGTTCCTTAGTCTCTACTCTCACAGCTACTACCCTAATAAAGGTCATTACTGCATCTGGTCTGGACTACAGTCATAGCCTCCAAACAGGCATTTTCCTTCTGATTCCATGCTCCACAGACCTGTCAAGTTAACCTTGTAGACACAAATCTAGCCAAGTCTCATCCTTGTTCAAAAATCTTTAGGGATTTCCTATTACCTCTAGGATAATATGCAAATGCTGATGATCTGTCTCCAAGGTAGCTGTTTAGACTTATTTTATATTACTCCCCTCCATATATTCTATGTCCCAGTCAAACTGGATTACTAGTTGTTCTCTGACTTCTCATTCCATCTCTCACTTCAATGCCCCCCCCCCCCCCCACCGCCCCACAGTCAGCAGTACTCCCTAACCGGATTATACTTTCTCTTTACTTCTCTCCCTCAGAGTTTTCTTGGAGAATGTCATCAACCTCAAACTATCTGGACCATTTGTTTCGGTAAATTCATGGTTAAATTCAGGCATTAAGTCATCCCTAATTATCCGAATTAGTGTTTTTTCTCCCTACAAATTACCTTATATTTATTTACTCGTTTATTTGTGTACATTTTGTATCCTCTTCCCTCTAGACTATAAACCTTATGAAGGCAGAGACTATTTGGGCTTTGTCTTTTATCTTTGGTGCATGACTTGGAGTCCTATATGTACATGACAAGTTCTTCATAAATGAGGCATGAATTGAATAGAACTTAAACAGTCTAAGGGAAAAAATGAAATAAGGACCATCACTTTCTACCTGGAATCTGTTATTTATTCAAGGGTCAGTCCGTCAAAAGCATTTATTAAGTACTTCTTATAGGCCAAACATTGGGTAGCTAGGTGGCAGAAGAGAGTGAGGAAAACTCCTCTTCCTGAGTTCAAATCTGGTCTCAGATACTTACTAGCTGTATGACTCTGGGCAAGAAGCTTAACCCTGTTGGCCTGTGTTTCCTTATCTGGAAAATAAGCTGGAGAAGGAAATGGCAAACCACTCCAGTATCTTTGCCAAGAAAACCCCAAATAGGATCATGAAAAATTAGACAGGCCTGAAATGACTAAACGACATAGACTAGTCATTGTGCTAAGCACTAAGGATACAAAGAAAGATAAAAACACAGTCCCTGCCTTCAAGGACCTTTCATTCTAACGACAGAGACATGTACATAACTAATACATACAAGATGTATATCAGGGAGAGGGGATGCTCATGAGGCACACATAAGACCAACCTCAACTCTGGGAATAACCCACATTCCACATGAACCAAGGGGAAAAAACAAGTTTGTGTTGTGAAATGGTCACTGGTTTTGCCATGGTCCACAGGGTCATGAGGAGTCAGGCACGATTGAACAACAAAGATGGAAAGTAATTTCAGAGGGAAAGGGAATAAGCATTTAAACAGCACGTACTGTGTCTTCCACCTACTATGTGCCAAGTACTATGCTAAGCACTTTTTATAAACATTATTTCACTGATCTTCACAACAATCCTACGAGGTAAGTGCTATTGTTATACCCTTTCTAGAGTTGAGGAAGCTGAGGCAAACAGAGGTTAAGTGACTTGTCCAGGGTCACAGAGCTAGTAAGTATCTGAGGCTGGATTTGAATTCAGGTCTTCCTGACTTTAGCTCTAGTGCTTTCTCTATTCACTGTGCTACCAGCTATCTCCAAAGTAGGGAAGTCACTAGCTGCTGGGAAGGTTTCCTGAAGCAGGTAGGAACTGAACCAAGTTCTGCAGGAAGCCAGGGAAGCTAAAAGTTGGAACTGAGGGGCAGAACATTCCAGGCACAGGGGAAAACCAGTTCATTCAGAGTCAGGAAATGGCTTATTTACTATGTGTCTAATCCCATTATTACAGTACACGCAAGCCCCTTGACTGCAAAATATATATCTTATTTTATCTCTGTATCTTCAGTGTTGTGGACAACTAGGTGGTATAGTGAACAGAGCACCTGGCCTGGAGTCAGGAAGATCTGAACTCACATCCAGCTTCTCAGACACTAACTGTATGACCCTGAGCAAGTCACTTAACTCCTATCTGCCTTAGTCCCTCATCTGTAAAACTGGGACATTCTAGAGAAGGAACTGGCAAACCACTTCAGTATCTCCGCCAAGAGTCAGACACGACTGAATGGCTGAACAAGATCGTCGACATCAAACACGGTACTTTAAGTAGGCATTTAATAAATATTTGTTGAACCGAATTAGCCCTCTGCTTGCCAGCAGTAAATCAAAATGCAGGGTGACAAAGGTAAAGAAAGTTCTGATACACTCTAGGCCATGAAAACAGAAAATGTGATCTTCTGATGGATACATCAGAAAGGATTTATCCATCATAAAAGATGGATACATTAGAAAGGAAATACAGGATGACCAGCTCCTTGTGGTCTCAAACAAACAGGAGAAGTGACAAGAAATGACCTAGAACTGGGAAATATCTCACGAGATGAATATCAGGAGGGAGGGACCAAGGCAAACGATCAACATGGGGTTTGAACTTTGATTGAGTCTTTGATTGAATTCATGATGCCTTCTTTAGCTAATTGGCCACAGTCTAGAATAACTAGAGAAGAGAACTCTAACAACTCAGTCTGGGCTTGGGTAAATGTACTGGTTGGCTTCTACCAGACAATTATGGATTCTTCACTGAAGGTAAACTGGAATTATGTGGCAGATTACAGGAACTGAAAACGTCAGTACAATTTTTTCACTGCTGAAATAGCTAATAGCCAGTGACACCTTGTGGAAAACACTGAAACAGTTTTTGCTTAGAAATATTGCACAGCAATAACCTTGGTCAAAGTGCTTGTCTTTTCAATGAGAGGAAAAGGGAGGCAATGAAGGAGAGAATTTGGGACTCAACATTTAAAAAAAAGATGTTAATTTTTTACATGTAGTTGGAAAAAAGTATTTAAAAAATTAAAATTGAAAAAGAAATATTTCACAATAGCTCTCTCTTTTTGATAGATCAGCCAGTCAGTTTCTTTGGGAAAACAGCAATATCCTAGTCACTTGTTTTGGGATTTTTTTGTTTCAAGAAGTTTTGACTGGATATAGCTCATGCTCACGTGTTAAAATTAGAATGCCATCAATTTTAACAAGTGAAAGAAAGACATGAATAAATCACTTTTGATAAACCTCATGGAAACTGGTTAATTTTCTTTAGTGATGAGAAATTATTTAATAAATGGTGATGAGAATGTTGGTAGGCATTTTTTCCTTCTGTTAACTTAAGTGGTAATAGGTAGATTTCTATACTTCATGGTTCCCTAGTGAAATCTCTGACTACTTAGTCTAAACATAGCATTATCTTAAATTTGTCATTTCCATGGGTTCTTCTAGTGATAACATTATTTTGTGACATTCAAAAATAATGACTACATTAAGAAATAGAAAATCTAGGATTTAGTTTTTAACAACTATTAATGTTGTGTGATATCCTGAAATGCTATGTTCTCTTGGTTTTCTCAAAGATAAAGGACACGGAAAGGAGACAGAAAGAATTCAAGGTGACCAGTCTCTGATAAGGTCTGGAAATCCCCCTATTAGTCCTTTTTTTGGCAATTCTGTCAAGGATGAAAACTTTTCATAATTTTCTTTTTCTACATTTCTTGGATATTGCCAACAATGGACAATTTGTAATGCAGGCTCCGTAGGATTGTGTGGAACTGCAAAAATAGTTTGAAACTTACCAAATGTGATCTTCTCCTTTTCTTCCTCATCTATAGCTCTAAAAAGATCAGTTACATTAAGCTCTGCGACACCTATGGCAGTCTTCAGAATACAAGCCAAATCCTCTGCTTTTATGCTTCCATCTTCTTGGGATTCATACATCTGAAAAGGCATGATAAAACCTCATTCATTTATATGCTTCCCTTTCCCTCCGTTCAAATTCTATCTATCTCTCATGGTCCACGTCAAGTTTCATCTCCTATGTAAAGCACTGCCTGCTGGTTTCAAACTATACATATGTATAATCCCCTCTGCCATAAGTATAATGTCTACACCATTCATCTTAGTATACTGTTAAATGGATATTTACTGAGCACATGTGGTATTTAAGGTATAGTCTCATATTACTTATTTTATAAACATTTCTCTTTTTCCTTCCCTCCTTTATCTCCCTGTCCGACTTGCCCCTCCCCTGCAAGACTAATAGACGTTCAGACTAAAACGAAACTAATTATAAGTTCAAATGTGTCAAAAATGTGCATATGAAAATTAAAAACAACCAATTCAGTTCCCAGGCTCTCATCATCAGCCTGGGCTCCAATATTGAAGGCTGATTCCATGGAGGTCTGGGTTAAATCTCTTCACTTACTCCCTCCCAAATTCTAAATAATATTTATATACATATTGAAGTTCCTATATTTCTTTATCCAAACCCTCCCCCACTCAGTAGCACAGACCCCACCCAAATACGTAACCAAGGGCTACATGGCATAAAGACTTCTTAGGAATTCTTCCACTTTCCTATTCCAATGGCTCTTCTGAGTTCCCTAGAAACTGTCCTCTTGAGATCCTAAACTACACCCCCAGATCTTCTTTTGCATCGACTTCAGTCTTAGAATGGATATTGCAGGCACACAAAGTAGATATTCTAGGGTTGCGCTGCCGGTCTGCAAAGTGACTAGGGTTGTGGAAGAGAACTTGGCGGGGCTGGGTGGTAAGCAGCGGCTCTGAAGGCAGCTACTGCTCAGAATAACCAAGCAGGTGCTGAGGAGGACAAAATGGAGGGAGGAGCTCACTAGGCCAGCAAGCTAATGCTACTCATATCCTGAGAATCCCCTGCCTAGATAGTAATGATGCTGTTGGCCGGCACCCATGACTTCAATGACCTGGCTGCTTCCAGGTATCCAATGACTGCAGCTGGAATGCTCATACTGACCACAGTCAGTCAGACAGGCTTTCCATATCTCAAGCAGGCTCCATATTTATTGACTAGGCCTTAACCTTGTCAATAAACTCCAGTGGTTCCTTATTACTTCTAGGGTTGGACATACAATCCTGTTTGGTTTTAAAGCCCTTCTTACTTTTCTAGTCTTACATTTTACTCCTCTCTACTCTGTGATCCAGGGACACCGGCCTCCTTGCTGGTTCTCTCAGAAGACTCCATCTCTCCAATTCTCACGCCTTGGTACTGCCCTTCGTGGCTACAATGCTTTTCCTCCTTGTCTTTGTCACTTGGTTCAGATAAATTCCATCTTTTTCAAGAAACCTAAGTCCCCCTTAATGACAATACCTCCTCTCTGAAATATCTCCAATTTATCCAGCATATACTTTGTACATACATAGCTTTTGCATATTGTCACTCCCATTAGATGGTGAGTTTTTTAAAGCCAGGGACTATTTTTGCCTTTCTTGGTATTCTTAGCACTCAGCACAGTGCCTGCCATATAGAAAATTCTTAATAAAGTCTGATTGCTGGATTGAATGCCCACTTCAAGAAAGCAGGATACTACAGTTTATGCTTCTTCCACAAACTCCATGGTGCTTGGTACACAGCTGAGGTTACACTAAGCGCCTAACAGTCTCTGACTGATCTAGATAACACTAATTCACATTTGTGTTACAGCTAGATCCTGATTAGTGAAAATGAGTCCTCTGCAGTGGCTGCTTGTATTCACATTTACCCTATCTGAAGATATAATTATGCAAAATATAGTGCTTTGTTCCTGTCCAATGGAAATATCCAGTGCAAATTTAAATAACATAGCCACTTTAGTGGATTGATCACATACACTAATTGGGACCTAACTGTATTCTGGACAAATTATTGTCCTACATTTTGTGTTATTTTGGACACAGCCTGGCCAAGAGACAAGAATTACAGGGGAAAACAATGGTTTTAACAAGACAAAGGGCAATGGTGCAGTCTTGTTAAGAGAATAAACTTTTACATTAAGAGTAATTTCTTCTTCAGCAAAATGGGGTAATAAAATTTGGCACTACTTGATCCATGGGATTTTTGTGAATAAAGTGGCTCGTAAAAGTTACAGTCTTAATTGTGGATTATTATTATTGACAATAGTATTATTGATGTTAATAATAATTACTGTTATCATTACTATTTGGTAGATTGGAGCCATTGTCTTCTATGTTTATTTTCAAAGCCTCTTTAAGTAGGTTAATCCAATATCTAGTACCAGATAAGGGAGAAATGGTTAGGAAAAAAAAGGTCCATAAAAAAGGCCTGGGAATTTTAGGGGGCTTCAAGCTTGGTATGGGTCAAAAATATGATGCTGTAACCACAAAAGCTAATGGACTCTTAGGCTGCGATGTCTAAAGCAAGAAGGATGACACTGGACCTGTGTCCTGATCAGCTCACACATGGACTGCTATCTTTAGTTCTGGCTGTACATTTTAGAAAGGTCATTTACAACATGGAGAAAACCAAGAGATTAATGTGAGGTGAATTTTTAAAATGCCATAGAGAGAAGGTTGAAGGAATGGGAATATTTAACCTGCAGAAAATATAAGACTTGGGGTTTTTCTTTAAGGATCTAAATGCTTATGATGTCAAAGAGCAGTGAGCCTTTCAGTTTGGCCCTGGGGAGCAGAAATTGTGACATACAAGTATAACATAAAAGTTTACAGATGGAGACTTTGTCTCAATATCATCAAAAACAAGAATAATGATGTCATCCTCACATAGAATCTGGTGCCTTCCAAAGTGATGGTGAGAAGCAGCTAAGTGGTGTAGTATCCTGTCCTGGCCCTGGAGTCAGAAGGACCTGAGTTCAAATTTGACCTCAAGACACTTGACATTTACTGGCTATGTACTGGGCAAGTCACTTAATGCAGATTGCCTGGGGAGTGATGGTGGGGACGAGAGGAACAAGTGATGATGAATTCTTCCCAGGTGGTCTTTAAGCAGAGGCTAGATGGCTACATATTGAGGATGCTGGAGAGGGAATTCTTACTTCAGGTACAGGTTTGACCAGATAACCTTGAAGGAATCTGTCAATACAGAGATTTTATAAGTCCTTAAACATTCAATGCTATATGTTCAAAATATCACTTTAGCCTTCAGTTCAGAAAAGTCACATATTTAAAGAATATATGTCTTTTTTTGAAGCAAGAAAAAAAGGCAATGGACTGGAGAGCCTGGGCTCCAGCTACTGACTTGCTGTGGGACTCCTGGGGTAAATCATTTTCCTTCTTATGCAACTCAACAAAATGGACATTGGAGTAGATTCTGTGCATGAAGTGTACATGCTAGTTCTAAAAATTCTATGAAATCTGCAAATCTACAAAGACAACATGGTGAATAAAGTTTGCATTTCATGTTCTAATTCCAGAGAAATTTTAACTTCAACATTAATAAGTCCTGAAAAAAAAAAGTTCAAATGAAACTTGCTAATGTGATTTCCCTTCACAAGGACGATATTTTATGTTCTGTTAATAATTTTGCAAGACACCTGGAGGATAAATGAGGAAACATATACCGTACCCTGAGCTTTTCACAAGAAGTGCATTCCATGAGCTTAAAGTACTGAACATGCACTGTAGCTGCCTTTGGACGATGATAGTATGCCAAGGGTCATTACAGTCTTCTTATATTTTCTAGGCTAAGAGTACAAACAAGGTGTGCCATCGTTCTAGGCTAGCTGTGCATCGTCTCAAATTTGAAAGACCAAGTTTTGGTGTGACTGAAGAATGAGGCAGAAAGTTTTTTTGGTTTGTTTTGAAACCTCCTTTACTAAAGTGTCTGTTGTTTTTCTGCATTCCTTTAAAATAATAATATTAGCTAATATTTATATGTGGCTTTAAGATTTTCAAAATGCCTTACATAAATTGCCTCATGTGATTGTTACAACAATAGTAGCTGAGATTATTATCCCCATTTAACACATGAGGAAATTGAGGTTAAGAGGTTAAATGACCTACTCAGGGTCACTTAGCTAGCATATAAGTATCTGAGTCAGGATTTGAACAAAGGTCTTTCTGACTCCACTCTGTGGACTATACCATAGTATAGTATATACTATATACCATATACCATAGTATGGAAATGCCAGCCATAAAATTTGTGATCTCACACTTTCTAGTACTTTGAAAGGCAATGTTAAATATGTATAAACTTTTATAAAGTGATGTAGAATGAAGGACAGGCAAGAAAGCAATATGTACGCAGTCACTAAAATAACTGAAAGTCATGTAAAATTATGAAAGGGAAAAGCATTGACAGTGCCTACTATGTGCCAGGTACTGTGCTAAGTGCTTCTTTCAAATACTATCTCATTTAATCCGCACAATAACACTCTGAGGTAGGTACTATTATCATCCCCACTTAATAGTTGAGGGAGCTGAGGCAGACAGAAGTTAAGTGACTTGTCAGGGTCATAAAACTACTAAGTGTCGGAGAACAGATTTAAACTCAAGTATTCCTGACTCCAGGTCCAGTTCTTCACCCACTATGCAAAAGAAGAGTATGTGAGAAGACACCTTCCCCCATTCCTCTGTAGAGGGTGGGACACCGCATTTATTTTCACAATTTAAAAAAAAAATGTGCTGATCAGTTTTGCTGATATTTTTGTCTTTTTTTCTTAATTTTTTGTTTTTGGTTATATGGAATGGCTCTCTTGAAGGAGGTTAGTAGAAGATTAATAGGACAAAATGAGTTATGTTAAAAACAAGATATTAATAGAAATGTTTTAAAAACTAGAGAAAAGCAACATTATCAAATATTAAGAACGGTTAGAAAATCTGATATAACAATTGTATTACTATGGGATTTTATTCATTTGCTCTGTCTCAGCTTGCTAATATACTGAAAAGGTGACAGTAACACTCCCATTATATCAGTTGTGAACAATTACTAAAGTCTTGCAATTTCCTTGTGTTTAGGGGGGAAGTTTAATTTGTGCTTGTGGTAGCCACTCTAGCTTTAAACCCCTGAAGGATATGTTTTGTGACTTTCCTTTTTAATTTACAAAGTAGATTACAATTTTATGGTTCTATTTAATTATCCCACTAAATGTATGTAATTGTATTATAATATATGAATATTAATTATGAATAAAAATCTAAATAAATAGTAACATATAATACATATTCTAAAAATCAAGGTTATATTTTATTTTTACTTTACTTTTACCTTTACTCCAGGCCTGTGTTTATAAAATATTCAGATACTGGAAGAAAAATGTGACAAGTGCTTGACTTTTAATACATTTTCAATTTACATAAAAATGATATCACTTGCCTTAAAAGCCAGCTGAATTGTTTCCAATGTCTTGGATGGTCTACATACTACAGATAAAGCAATTACATATTCCCGTAAGTCGATTTTACCACTTTCATCCTGTAAAGAAAAGCAACCATCAGATTAGAGTTTCATCACCCATGTCAGAATTTAAGAAATGATTAATAGTATTGAAATTTAAAAACATTCATGGAAAACAATCTATACCTATATATACATATGCAGGTACACACACATATATTTTAAAATTTAGTTGCTGAGAGATAGCAATTGAGATATGACCTCCAAATTCAGGACACTGGTATTTAAGTCAAGCTTTTGATATGTAATAGTTGTATGACTCTAGGCAACTCCCCTCATTTCTCAGTGAACCCCAGGCAACATATTAAGGCTATATATTACATTGCAGGGGCTATCTGGCATTGGTAGATTGCTCAGTGGCAGCTGCTTACACCAATGATATCACATTATTTGGTGCAAAATGTTTAGTTTTTTTAAAAAATTGTAATCAAGAAAAATTTTTGAATTAGTTAAAGCACAATGGCTTCTAAAACAGAACATGTACAAAGACATGATTCAGGATGAATACAGAGTCAAGGACACTGGAATAATGTCCTAGCTCTGTTGCTTACTAATCAGTGTAACCTTAAGAGAGTCACAAACTTTCTGGGCCTTGATGTCCTCATCTGTAAACAGTGATTAGACTAAACATCCTCTAACATCTCTTTCATCTCTAAACTTGCCCTTTTGTGATTCTTTCTCCCAGGAATCCCGTGCCCCTATACATTTAAAAATGTCTTGTATATAGATGGTAATATGAGACTGGCGTTAGGCAGAAAGGAAGTCATGGAGGGATTTCAATGCCAGGCTGAGGAATTTGCATTTGATCAGTTAAAAGAAATTTAGGATAATTATCATTAAAAAGAGAATATTTATGAGAATATAACTAACTTCAAACTTTTGAAAGGCCATCACGTAGAGAAAGATTAGATTTGCTTTATTGGGCTTGAAGGCAGAACTAACAAACAGGTGTAAGCTACAGAGGTAGATTTCTGCTAAAAAACAAAAGCAAACAACCTTAACAATGAAAGCATTTAAAAAGGGGAATGAGTTCCCTCAAGCAACAGCAAGCTCAAGAAAAACTAAAAAATACACATACATGTATATGATACATACAACATGTAAAATATATTATGCATAATGTACATGTACACATACACATATGTGTATGTTTACATATGGATGATTGTTGAGCTGCTTTAGTTGTGTCTGATTCCTCATGACCCCTCTAGGGTTTTCTTGGCAAAAATACTACAGTGGTTTGCCATTTCCTTTTCCAGTGAATTTTACAGATGAGGAAATGGAGGTAAAAGTGGTTAAGTGACCTGCCCAGGGATAAACAGCTAATAAGTGTCTGAGGCCAAGTCTGAACTCCAGCCTTCCTGATTCCAGGCTCTGTGCTCTACTGACTCTGCCATACGATATGTGTGTGTCTGTGTATGTATGTATGCATGCATGTATGAATATATGTACATATCTAAGTATATAGGTATATATGTATGTGTGTATATCTATGTATATGTGGATGTTTGTCTATGTATATATAGAAACACATACATATATGCATGCATGTATATGTAAATAGAGAGAGGTGTGTGTGTGTGTGTGTGTGTGTGTGTGTGTGCAGAGCATTTATTAAGTGCTTACTACATGCCAAATCTTGTGGGGAGATTGCAGAAGGGTTTCCGCTAGGTCTTCTCCAATTCTGAGACTCTGTGATTATACAAACACTGCTGAAAAGTTCAAGGATACTGGCAGCCACACGTAGTGGAAAGTTATCACTTACCAGTTGTGGGACAGGAAAAATAATGACTTCTTTGTGCCTCAGTTTCCTTATCTATGAAATAAGAATATTTGTACTACCTATTTTACAAGCTTGTTTTGAGAATCCAAAGAGAGTGACCTCCAAGTGCTTTGTAAAACTTAAAATATTCCAAAGTATATGATTAAAAATATCCCATGTTTTGCTCTTTCCTCCTCATTGCTCTTCCCCCTAAATGTTTGGGTGAGAGATGGGGAAAAAAATTTCCAGCATCGCAAAGCATTTTTCATATTGAATCATGCTTCTTTGTTCTCTGAACTATGATTATCCTTATTAGTACTGAAGTTGAAAAACAACTGAACAGAAGGTTACTTCAATTTTTGATTGAAACATTAATTTTGTAAAAATGCATATTATACTGCCCAAAGACCATGAGGCTGAATGTTCTCTATCTGGCTTTTAGGACAGAGAGATAAATTCACAGAAAACAAATGGATATATAAAACATGTTTAAGAAACTGAATTCTACAGTACGTTTGAGAGAGGTGAGTGTCAATTAAATTAAACAAGGCCTTAAGAATCCATTACATGTAAGATACTGTGCTAAGTTAACACAGATTTAATCCAATGAAATGCCCACTCATAAAACTGACTCTAGGTTAGAAAGAAAAGGCAATATTTTGTTCATTAAGGAAGGAATATGTGTAACATCTTAGAGAGATTTTCATTTAAAAAAGTTGATAAGAGAAAAAGTTTTGGAGTTTGAAGGGTAAAACTTCAGAAGCTGATCAGCTAGAACATCTCTCATCATTTTCCCTAACTAAAGTTGTATACTTAACAGTATTCCATTTTCCTGTTTTTTTTCTCCTTCATAACTGCTCACTTAAACATTTGGATAAGACATCAGGAAAACAAAACAAAACAAAGCAAAACAAAAACCACCTTCCCCTAAATGTCCTCATCTCAAGAAAAAGTCCTTTCTTCGTGTTAACAACGCCCTGTTTCTCAAAACTACTGAAGCAAACTCAGCTAGTTGGTTTGTCTCTGACAATGCCATCCCTGCAAATGTAGGGGTAGATGATAGTTCTATATAGAGATAGTCCCCTTTGTCTTCCAGGCAGATTCCTCATGAGGGAGAGACCTTCTGCTACTTGTCTCTGCTAGAGATTTGACAGGCTTCGCTGAAAGAGGCATTTGTGTCTCTTTCTCAATGCTGTTTTCAATGTATAGTGATATTATATTTTAATAGTGCTATGAAATAATACTGGCTCTGTAAATAAAATTAGTTTTTCCTCTCCCTGGCATCTGATTTACTCTTTAAAAATTTTTTTATTGATATCATCTAAGTTTCCAACTGTATTCTTTCTCCCTGAATCCTCTACAAAGTGAAGGGAAGATGCTGAAAAATTTTTTAACTGCTGAATATCAATCCAGCAGACTTGCTAACATGATATTGCTTTAGGGAAGTACTGGACAGATCCTTATTAGCCATGAAAACTGTTAGGAAATCTTACAATACAAAAAGATTTGACTGTGACTGAGATAAAATTGCAACTTTTCCCTAAGAGTGATAGTTTTTGATGTACCAATACTTAATAGGTAACACTGCATCGTCAAATGAATTTTCAATGGTGAGCAATTATTCAATATATTTAGCATTTACACATCCTGATATCCCTTTCAAGCAACTCAATGATAATATAATCACAGTTATAGTTTGTAGCCCCCCAAAAAAGATAAAAACAAAAGAATACAACAGTATGTTTTTTACTTCATAGTACTGAAAAGCTCTTTTATACTATTGATGTCTATTTTCAAGAGGATTTTGTCTAGATTAAAAAGTCTCAACAATACACTGAATTATACACTGCAAAAATTCATTAGCAAAACAAAAGAATGCAGCAAATTTATAAGAACTACAGACTCAATCAAACACTTGGGGGTTGGGGGAGAGGAACCAAGCTGTTTATTAGTTTGTACCCTGTGCAACTTGTTCTAATCTTCTAATTATCAAATCAAGCATGTTGTTACATTACATCATTTAATAGACAGTCAAATGCTTTCTTCATAAAGACTTCACTAATCTTCTCTCCACCATCTCCCCAGTATATTCTCTACCCCACACCGTGTAAATTTAATCACTTTTAAAATTGTATTATATTTAATCTGCATATCTACTGGATTGTAAGCACTCCTGAGGGTGTGAACTATTTTATTTTTGCATCTCTCTGATACACAGCACAGTGCATGAAACATCATAAATAATAAATGTTTGTCCAATAGGATCTACCATGTGTTTACTGACATGCTAATCTACAAATTTTAGTGTTGGTGTGCTTTTCTTTTGTACTAATACAGTTCTCACCTCATCAAACAGAGCAAACATGTCACTCAATGTATCAGAAACCGGGACTTCCATGTATGCAGCAAATTCTGAAAGACTAATTTTTTCTCCATTCTTCATCTTGGCACTTTCTGAATATCTATCTAGATCTTTCTCAAGTTTTTCTGGTTTTAACCTATGGAAAGGGAAAAGATTTTAACAATAAAATTGCATGTTATCAATGAGAAGTCATCTAAACATTGATTTAAAAATATCGAAAAATGGTTCATCATTCAATTAATGAAATAGAATAAGCAACAGAATTTTTTTCTAGAAGCAGCGATAATCTAATGATTTTGAGTCACCTCAGAATATGTTGTTGATGTGGTCATTTGTCCTTCTTTCTTGAAGAGGACTATGGTATCAGGAAGATGATGCCATGACAAGCAATTGAATTGGATTTAAGTGAGGGAGGTCTGTGCAAAGTCACCAGCCTCACTTTCTCCTCTGGAGTCATCTGGGTCCAGTGGTCAAATATTCATCAGGATGACTGGAGATGGCCCTGGACGCAGTGGGAGATCATGGCCTTTTAAAGCTAAAGTCTTTCCCAGATCTCAGTTTGACTGAGGCAACACCCATTCAGCGATTAAGGCTAGGTAAGAAATGAAGCAAGGAATGGTCTCTGAAAAAAAAAAAATCAATCTGGAAGGGGAAGACCCTCAGGGTTTCTGGCCAAAATAGCAACAACTGCTACCTGCATTCACTTGAGCAAACAGGGCCCAAACAATGACCCTGTAAGTCTGACCCTTCCACCCCTCCTTCTGTCCACATAAGGTATCAAACTCTTCCCTGTGGGTGTTCTGCCCAGAGGAATAATCGCTGAAACCTCACAAGATATCTTGGGGTTTATGGGGCAGTTTTCTTTCTAAACTCAGATAATGTTGATGAATGCCAAGTAATGGCTTCCATTAACCAAGATACAACCAAAGATCTCATGTATTTGTTGCTTTTTGATCATTTTCAGTCATGCCTGACTCTTTGTGACCTCTTTTTGGGGTTTTCTTGGCAAAAATACTGGAGTGGTTTGCCATTTCATTCTCCAGCTCATTTGAGGGATGTATAAGGATATATAATGTCTCATGTATAATAAACTATTACTATGTGATCTAGAGCAAATCAATTAACCTATCAGTGCTTCAAACAACTTTTTAGGGCTATAAATTGCAGAATAGTATCCAGTCTGCATTAGTAAAGGGGTATTGCCTCACTCAGATTTCCCTATACCAATGAAATCACATGTACGGACTTAAAAAGGAAATTGGAATATTCACCTACAAAATTGATGTCAAATACTAAAGATTTTGAGGCTTCTCTTATGTAGGTTGGGAATTGGGATGTGAAAAAAGATGCAGAATAAAACCAATTCCTTCTTTTAATTAAGGAGTTATTAAAAGATAAGCAAGTCTGGAATATAGTTAGAATTACACAATTACCTTGTGGAAAAATTATTATGACTGATGATCAGCTATGGTGAATCAAATTTTGTTAACAAATGTTTATTGAGTGCCTGCTAGTGTGAAAGTCAATTTACCAGGTGGTACAGCTGACACAAAGATGAAAAAACATGGTGTTTTGCCCTCAAAAACCTTATAGTTTAGTATAAGAGAATAAGATTATAGGGAAACATTGTATACAAGCAAGCTACTTTAACACAAGACATAATGTCATAAGTGACAAAAGGAAAATTCAGATTCAGAGAAGGGAGAGGTCATTCTGAGTTGGAGAGCAAAGGGGAGAATTCATAAAAATAAAAGATGGCATTTTGAACAGGGTAGAATGAATAGAGTTAAGATAGATGGTGGTGTCAGAAGAGGGCAGTGTAGGTAAAGGGAATATAAATTTTCTACAGGGAGTTGAAAGAAGTTACTGTAACTTATACACAGTTAGTGGCCATTTGTTCCTTACTTAATAAATTGTGGTATCAAGAGAGACCTAAGTTTGAATTAAATATATTAGCTGTGAGATCTTGGGTAGATGATAGCAATTTCCTTGTAAGGTTTTTCATAGGCCAAATGACACAATGTATGTAAGACACAGCCAATCTTAAAGTGCTATATAAACATAAGTTATTTTTAGCAGTAGTATTGTTAGTATTAGTTCTTTAATGTTTATACTCAAAAGCAGGGCTGTGTTAAGCATGCTTAAGGGAGAGAAAGAAGGAGGGAGAGAGGGAGAAGATAGAAGGAAGCAAAGAAGAGAAGGGAAGAAAGAGAATATGACTTCTACTCTATTTTCCCCCTAAATGGCAAGGAACATATCCTTGAAACTTCATTAGTTCAGGGGACTAGGGCTCAAGCTTTTGAAATGGTTTTCCAATCACACAGGGAACAAAAAGAAGTCAATATCTTTCAGATTTAATGGATACACACTGAAGTGCAGAGTAACTCCTGACTGAGTGTCCATTCCACGCTTTTGTAAAGCAAACCTTTTGTTAAGTGTCAGACTATGAGTGTCTCATTCCATTCCAATCTCAAACCATGAACCACCAGATTGTCCTGAGTCAGGTCTCACCCAGAATATTGTAAGATCAGAAAAGCCTCATCTGGCTTCTCATTTAACAGATTTCTTCTCTCCCCTGCAAAGACCCACAAAGGGGGAAAAAAACACCCAAATCTTTTTACACACTGAGGACACAGTTGATTATACAACAATACATTTCCCCACTAAGGAAAAATTGAAGCAAAACCAAAACTAGTTGGCAACAATGGAGGAGGGACTTAGCCTGCAAAGAGACTGATGAGAGACATCACAGGACTGATCAAGCAATAGAGTTCAGCTCTAAAAAGGGAGTATCATACAGAGCCAGAGGAGCTGGAGAAAACATCAGAGCTAAAAGAGGCTGGTATGGCTTCAGATAAAAATTGTTCTTTTGATACTAGTTCCCCTGAGAGGTGTTGCCATCACCTGAGCAACAGGTCATTTTGAAAATACAAAGAATTCATATCTTTATTGATCATTTGCCATAATTCCACAACTTCTCAAATTTCTGCTAACCTGTTAGTTTATAAAAATGGAATTTTATGATTTGTTACATCAAAATGAATGGAAATTAGTTTTAAGCAATTTTATACTTAATAGAATGTAAGATCCTTGAGAATAGGAACTATTCATTTTTGTCTTTAAATTCCTAGTGCCTGATACATAGTATGTTACATTCTTAATATATACTTATTGATTGATTACACCAAATAACCTACTATGTCATATATTACAAAACTAGGACTGAGAGTTAGGTGTTAGTCACATGAGCCTAAGAGGTTGGTTTAAGGCTGAGCTTGGGGAAGGCAGGAGTTTTTGACTCAATCTACCTACCCAGAGGTTCTCTAGCCTGAGAGTTCTTCACAGACCAGTCCTAAACTCCTGATCTGACCACAGATTCTTTAGGGACTGCTCCAACTCTAAAGGCTCTAAAGATACTTTGGGTAAATAATTATTTTAGCATCTAAGAGAAGAAGGATGTTTCTTATATATATATAGACCAGCTATTGAACTGGGCTGCACAGTCTGTGGAGGAAAAAGAGGTTAAAGAAAATGGAATTAATGTCCTTTTATTGTATCTTGAAATGTTAATTTCTGTGGATTAAATTTGCAGAAATAGTAATGCTAGAAAAAGGAAACATATCTAATTTTCTCATGAATAAAGAGTATTGCTCACCCGAGGCTTCTCACAAGCCTGGCAAATTCTAAAAGGCAGGTGTTTGAAGGGAGACGAAGTTGTCCTTCAGCCAATGCCAGCTGGCAGTCTTCAAATGTGTAATCTGTTACGGAAACTCCCAAGGCCCTTTAAGAAAGAAGACTGGATACAGTAAAGGCGATTTTCCTTTTGACAGCTTATACATCAGAACGCCAGGATCTTGACTCTGCACAGCTGCCTATCTCTCAACAGTTATGGACAAAAATCAAAAGTAAAAGTAAATAGCTTACAAAAAGGAAAAAGGAAAAGATGGAGAAATTTTAAAATAGAATAAGTGATAAGTTTAGAGGCAGGTTTTTTTCTTATAACTTGCTCAAATCTTATATCTCACATTGGAAGAGCAGATCTTGTCATGGGCAGGATAAATACAAAGGAAATGTGAATAAAATGAGGGTAAATTTTAGAACAAAACTCAGGCAGGGCACGGTGATAGGATATAGTCTAGATCTGTGATTTTTATTGATGCAAGGAACTTGCAGATGGGGAAACTCCCCTCTGCTAATTCAAGTCAGCACTTTTTCTGAAACTTATATTCTCATAGAATTGCCTAGAGCCCTGAAAAATCAAATGACTTGCCCAGGGTGACACAGTCAGTAGGTATTTGAGGCAAGACTTGAATCCAGATCTTCCTGGCTTCAAGACTGGCTCTCTATCTGTTGCACCACACTGCTCTGACAATGGGAAGAGTTACTAATAAACATTCAGAATTTTAAACAAACACACAGATATTTTCTTTTTCAAGTGTTTGTCTAATAAAAGTTTTATATTAATTTTTAAAATTAACAAGCATTTACTTTCTCTCCATCTCAAATGTGCACAGTCAAGCAAAACAAATCAACAGATTGGCCATGCCCAAAATGTGTATCTTATTCTATATGGGAAGGGGAGGGGAGCATTAATTGGGAATGACCAAATAGATCATGGTATATGAATGTAATGGTATAGTACTGTGTCATAAGAAATGATGAAATGGACAGTTTCAGAGAAACCTGGGAAGACGTGTATGAACTGATGAAGAGTGAAGTGAATAGAACCAGAAGAACAATTTATATAACAACATTGTTAAAACAAACAACTTTGGAAGACATAAGAACTCTTATCAATGTAATGACCAACCACGACTCCAGAGACTGATGATAAAGAATGCTACCTACCTCTTCATAGAGAGGTGATGAACTCAATGCACAGATGTTTATAAAATACAAGTTAACAAAGTTGTAGATCTCTCTCCTTTTGAACTGAATCATCACTACATTAAACAAGGTATTCATAGTAAAATGGAAATCCTATTAACTGGAACTTTTATTGGGGTCATGGATCTTATACACTTCCCCATAAAAATGTCCCTAAAAGGCCCATACTGTGGGATTGCCTCATAGGTGAAACCACCTATAAGGAAGTTGTTTTGTTCCTTCTGTAAACTAAATAAACCTTATAATAAATTCCAGCACTGAGAGAATTAAAGTGCTGAAAGCAAGGTCCCAGTGTACTGACTACCCACAACTCAACACAAAGTCAACTATCCATAGTCAGAAATAGTACTAGATACAAAGATACAAATTTGTTGTACAAATCTTGGTGCATTTAGAGGCAAGTTTATTATAAACATCACAGGAAGTATGTTTTACTAACAATGTGAGGTAAGGGAGACAAGTTTAAAAATGAAAGCAATTATGAGAAATTCTTCACTGGTATAATTATCTGGTTCAGCATCAAGATCAATGTAATGATGATCAACAATGACTCTTGAGAAAAAACTGAAGGAGCAAAGGGAAGTGTTAAAAGAGCTAATGAAAAATGATTGATAATTAAAACAATCAAAATATTAATCTGTGAAGCACAGAATATCTGAAGATAAATAGTTCTTTGATATAACAAGCAGCTTTTGATGATCCAAGGACTATTTATCCAGCTGGAGACCCCAGAGTCTCCTGGGATTTATGGCCCCCTTTTCTTTCTGTGGTAGTTTTTCAGTTCATTTGAAATTCTACCAGAAGATATACAAAGGGAACCGAAAAAGAAACTAAGCTTAAAATTAAACTAGTAGAATTTACTAAAAGTTGCTTTTTAAAAGTTGTGTTTTAGCTATGTACTACATAGCTCCCATGTACTACACCTAGATATCCTGAAATCCTCTTCTTTCAGGTCTGAGGAAATACCTCTTCCATGAAGTCTAATTTCTGAGTTTTTTCAGCTGAACTCACTTTTCAATCCTCAAAACTTTTTCTAGCTTCTCCATGGCTCCTAGACCTTTCCTTATCCCTGATCACATTCTAATCTGTAGTATACTTTTGGGGGTAGAGATACAGGATATATCCCTGTTATTAGCTTTTTGAGGAAAAGGGCTGTTAGTATTTCTTTACATTCCCTTAATAAATGCCTGTGGGCATGAATGGGAACTATAGCTCTTTCTAGACACTTGCAGAAACTCTCTTCAGCAGGTCTAAATCTTTGCATGAGAGCCAAGAGTTCTATCAGGAGAGTGTATATCTTTTTTTTTTAATTTTGCATGTATTAGCCTCCCAAGATGGTTTCTGCTACTATATCCACAATACTTAACACACAGTGACTCCTTAAGCTATGCCAGCCTCTTCCAAATTGAGTTTTTTTGTTCTAATCATTTTAAAGGGGCTAACAGACCACCTCTCCCTTAAGATATTCAAGGTAAATGAAACCGTTGCCTCTTGAAGGCAGGTTTTTCCAGTGTTTGGGCAGAGGGAGAAGGAAGCATACTATATCACCTATAACAGTTTAGTTAGTATACAGTAATACAAGAACTCTATATACCCATACTCCAGAAAGTATTCTAAAGATTCATTTGTTAAGGAATCATATCAAATGACTATCTTTTCAAATGTTAGGATGAAGGGCAGTGATGGAAAAGTGAGAGATTAATCAGAATTACTCTAATGATCTGGAAGATTTCTTAGGAACATAAGCTTCTCATGAGAAACATAGTTCTCAAATGAAAAGAAATAAGGCTAGAAAATAACGGTCAAGTTCTGGCAAGATGCTTAAGCAATTTAAATGACAAAGGGGTTAATAACCTTTTTGAAAAAGTTTGAAGAAGAAAAAAACACATGAAACAGCCTCTCAGTGAAGAATGCATGCAATGTGGCATATGTTTCTTTGGAATCAAATATAAAAGCTGAAAATGAGTAGGAAGTTGTCTCCTTGGCAGGTTCTCATGGTTAAGATTGATTTTATTCCAAGGAGTGGAAAATTAACATACCTAGGCTGTCATGGTTACAAACCAAAAAATATTCAAGAGCATTTAGATTTATGGCATTTATACTTTCAGGTGTCTATACTGAATCCCTAAAAAAAAATTTTTTGGGGAGGAGGAAGAAGAAATATTTCTGTCTCACAAATCTGAACACCTACACTGATATTGTGACAGGCACATTATATTTTAAAATACGGGTGAACTTGGAAGAGAAAATTTTGAATAAATGTTTGTTGAATTGAATGACTACAAATGAGAGTGAAAACACTCCAGATTAGCTCTGAAAGAATTTACAAGTCACCCAAAATCTGTCTAGGCAGACGGTCTTGATGAAATCAATGAACCTTAACAATAGATGACTGAATTCATTCTTTCCCGCCTCCCCCAAGTAAGCAAACAGTACACTCAAAGAAGTTTATGGTTGTCACTAAGGAGTCTTCATTTGCAAATTTATGGCACATTTTATCTATAGTTAGTAACAATCCCTCTGATTAACTGATTAACATTTTTTCATCAAACTTAAAATAGTATCCATTATCAATTTTTCCCCCAGTTATCAGAAGTATTTATTTACTGAATCCTACATCACATAAATGTCCCTGTCTTCAAGGGCTTGCGATCTATTTAGGATGACAAGAAATTTAACTAAAGTGTTATTAGTACTATTACCTCACATTTATATGGTCTTTATAGTTTACGGTTTTCCTCACTTTACTCCGTGAGATCTCTGTGAGATTTTGTAGATTAAGAAATGTAGGCTTAAAAAGGAACTTGCTCAAAGAAGAAGTAGAGCTGTACTCAAAATCAGGTATTCTGAAAGCAACTGCTGTATCTGATACCCCATATGACACAGGTAGTGCACACTAAATGCCAATTAAGCCATACAGACCATAAGTGCTACAGTAGAGAGGAAAGACTAAACACTGAGGGTGAAGAAAAGTTTTGTTGAAAGGCCCGAGACAAGCTGAGCTTTGAAGGGTAGTTATCGTTAAATTCTCGAAGAGGATGACTAGTGTGTATATGATATGTTAAAGTTTGTTTGGAGTAGCCCTACGGGGGCTATAAAGATGTATGGGGACCATATTGTGCAGGATCTTCAATGCCAAGCTAATCAATCAAAAAGAATTTATTAAATACCTACTATGTGCCAGGTACTGTGCTAAATATTGGGGATACAAAGAGAGGAATGGTACAGTTAAGAATCTGAGAATGCATCTTCTCAGTACAAGTGATCGAAATTCATTTCGTGCAGGGCAACAACATAATTACAATGATATTTTAGAAAGAAGACTGCAGTACGGGGTAGGATAGGTTAGAGTACTAAGGGTCTGAAGGTCAGAAAAAGATGATGGAAGGCCTAAAATATAATGGTAACAGTGGGAACTGAAAGGAAGGGGTAGGTAACAAAAATTTCATGAAGAAAGACATTATAGAACTCCATGAGTTAAATAAAGCAAATAGGAACCATAAGTTAACCATGAACCAGATTTAATTCTTAATAAGGACAGAAAAGCCAGGGAGATTTCAAAGAACTAGAAAAGTAATTAAGGGATTAGTGACAACATTTTATGACACGCAATGATAGAATGTTAAAACTGGAAGGGACTGTGGGGACTAGTTACTCCGTTCCTCTCATTTTTCAGCTGAGGAAACAGAACCAAAATTTTAAGTAATAAGCCCAAGTTCATACAACTACTTAGCATAGTTGGGATGAAAACCATCTCCTGGAGTGTAAGTGTTAATTTCCGCTTCATCATGTTGCTCTGTATGTTGCCCAAGACATTTTATATGGTAAGCTCCTGAAGAACAGGGGTTGTGTTTATTAATTCTTTGCATGGTGCATAATTAAATCTAAATACTTACTGTGTGACAAGGAATACAAATAAAGAAAATAACTTGCCTAACATCATGCTGTGATGAAATTGAGATTGGAATGCCAGTCTCCTGATTCCTTAATCTAATGCTTAGCGACCTAACCAAGCTACCTTCTTTTAAAGTATAAGGTAGAGAGCTAAGTCAGTGTGCAGACCTACACAACTAAAGAATCATGATACTATGATACTAATGTAAAGAGACAGATGACTAATCAAAGAGCAATTTTTAAGTTCATGACCTACAACTAGGTACTCAGTAAAACCCACTTGACTCAAGGAAGGAACAATGAATTTCAGCCAACGAGGAACTCTAATTTCCTATTTCTAAATTCATGGGCTACTACTACAAAAGGAATTCCAAACAAAACAGCCTAAAATAAATTTATCCAAAGCTATCTCCTTTCAGACTCTAAAGAATAATATAGTTAGTTAAGATCCATAGAAAACCCCTGGCATTTGAAGCCCCTTACAATCTGATGACTCCCTCCCTTTCCAGTCTTCTTGTACCTTAATCCCCTCCACATGCTCTCGAATCCAGTAACTCTGACCTCCCTGCTGTCCCTTGCACAAGACACACTATCTCCTGGCTATGGGGATTTTCAATGACTGTTCTCCATGACTGGAATTCTTTTCCTTTTCAGCTCCAACTTCTGACCTCCCTTTCTATCCCAATCCCCATAATGCTAGTGGCTTTTCTCTGGGATGATTAACACTATGTCCTATCTCTTCTCTGGTCATAGTGATTTGCATGTTGTCTCTTCCATTAAAATGTGAGCTCCTTGAGGGAAGGAACTTTTTTTTTTGCCTTCTTTTTCATCCCCAGTGTGTAGCAGAGTCCTTGGCACATAGTAGGCACTTAATAAATGCTTGATGATTTGGTAGAATTTATAGTAAATTTTAGTGCATGTGAAATGACTTTAAGTGTATCCACATTTTATTACATCAGGTTAAAAAAAAGAATGTGAGATTTTCCTCTTTTTATATACTATTATTACGGGACAAGAGAACACAAAATAGCAAATATAATGTGCTGGCATCATTTGTACTGTATTCTAGTGCAGTGGTGTCAAACAAATAGGAATGGGGGCACTAAAGTGTACATAAGGATCCCTGCAGTTGTGTACTATTAAAATTATCAATGATTTGTTGTATTCTTATTTTGTTAAATATTTCCCAACTATATTTTAATCTGGTTCTTGTAGAGGGCAGTATGTTTGACACCTCTGTTATATGAGAGATCTTCACTTATTTTTCATTTGTCCCATATTTGTGTCCCCTTCTACCATGGCTCAGAAAATGGTACATTTTTTTCTTTTGTCATTTTACTTTTGCCTGCTCCATGAAATCTAATTGTTGGCTTTTTAGTCAACCTACATGTGAGATTCTATGAAGGAAATGGTAATATTCTTAAGCACGATTTCAAGTCCTCATCAATTATAGTGTTAGTAATAAAAATCTTTTTTTGTGAAATTTGGGGGTATTATAGAACAATTCCATTGTTTCTTTTAAAAAATATAACATTATGATCAATTAATATAAAAAAGACAATTAAAACAATTTCACTTGAAGGGCAAGGGTTAAAATGGGAAGAAAAAAGTACCTGAATTCAAAATATCCTTTCCTTTATACAGCTAATACTATACTTCTCTGATACTCATATTTCTTGAAACTCTTAGAACTTTCTACAGGACAGAGAATCACTGAATTTATGAGATGGAAGAAACAGAGTGTATCTGGCTCTACTCCTTCATCATGCAGATAAAGAGAACAAAATATGGAAATGTGATTTGCCAAAGGTTTGTTGGTTAGTAAGTAATAAAGATGGAACTAGAACCCAGATTTTCTGATTTCTAATCCACTGTTCTTTCTAGTATATTACTTTACTTTTGCTATATTAAGTAAAGTTGCCTTACATATTATCTGTTGATAGCAGTTGCCCTGATACTTGAGTTAACTGTATAATTATAAAAGCTGTCCTCTACCCTACACTTTAAAAAAAAAAATCTAAATAATAGAATTTATTTGAAAAGATGAATTGGCTTGATTTCCCAAGTGGTTAATAAGTTACTTGAAGAAGTACCCCTACAGCTCAGCCAGCCAATGTACATTTGTGCAATTAGTCTTTAATTCTACATTATGATGAAGCATCCTATCCAAGGTAGACCCTCCTGGCAGGGAAAGGGAGAAGGGGAAAAGGAAAGAAGTACTAGAAGATGAGAGACAGACAAAGAAAAGAGAAGGAGAGTATATGCCCTATAACTCTGCCCTTAATGCCTACTTTCTGGGAAATTTATAGACATACAGTGAGGATCATTTTCAAATTTTTAGTTCATGTATGTCACATGCCAACATAAATTAATTTAGTTTTTAAAAAAGACCTACAGAAATAGGGAATATGTTAACTATAATGAGAATATGGAATTTATTTCAGAAAACCAGGACAATTTATCACTTAAGTAACAGCATCACTTAAGTAATAAGACTCTATAAAGTCCACATCTCAACATAATGGGGCTAGATTTGACTTACACAACTTCTCTTCTTCAAAGCTATCCCACAATTTTAAAGCCACTCACTGTTTTAGGCGCTGCTTCTGCTAGTCTCTCCCGGTACTGCGATGGGCCTAATTCGGAGGCAGCCCTTCCTGACAGTAAATATGAGAAGAGAAGCAAGGAGAAAAAAGGAGAAGGAAAAGGGAGAGGATGGGACATGGAAGGACGAAAGATGGTTAGAGAGGGGAGAGGGAGTCTTGAACTGAACTCTACTCATTGACCATAACAACTGAAGAACTTAATGGCAGCAGGAACTGGGAATATTTTCTAAATTTCTAACTGCATGCAGGCTGTAACCTTATTGTCACCAGTAACGTTACCAAAATCACCCTTGCAATATTATAAAAATATACGTACAACTGTACAAAGCCGAGACAATTAATCTATAAATATTAGTGGCCTTTGAATAAATTGATAAACTAATAAAAGCAGATCTGATTTATGCATCCCACAATCCCAGACTTGACCTAGTGCTTAATGTTCTCAAAATAACTCTTCCATCCTTCATAAAAAATGCAAATGATTTAATGTGGAAAACCTGAGTATGATTCTGACAACAACCATGCTTTGCATTTGGACACGAGATTCACTTGCTGTAATGGTGGAGACCAAGGGTATATTTATAGAAAAGTAAAACTAAATTACTCATCATTCATCACTTTCTAGGAGCTAGATGTCACCCCCTCAGACTGACATGTTAATCACATAAATCGTTAGTCCCATTGCTGTCTATGCTCCATTCTCAGAAAGGCAATATGTCTTCTTTTTCTTTTTGTATTAAATTCATTTCCCCAAAAAGTTAGGCTAAACTTTAATTTTCTACAGTAATGCTTACAGGGGGAAAATATAAGATAGACAAAATATTCTGAAACCTTTTTTATGTTGATAAAATACTGCCAACCTTGGTAGCTATCTTACAGAAGTCACAGAAGTAATGAATGATGTTCCTGAGAATTTAGTTACTATAGATTAATCAACAAGATAATAAAAATAATATATCTGACTCTCTCTATTGAATGGTGATTTTTCCATGTCGAATACCAAGGACATAGTAGTGGAATGTACTTACTTTGCCATTATACGTCTCACATTATTTGCATACAATGCTGGATTTTTCTTTTCTTCTTCTGAAGGTGTATACACTGGAAGAAACTAAATACAAAACAGTAAATTATAACTCTAACATAACTTGTTTCTTACCACACAAGAACAAGCAATTCTATCACTGGCAAGATTAACATGACCTGAAATCTAACAAAATAGAACCAAAGTCATCTCTGCCTGTAAAACTAAATTTATATCAAAAATGAACACAAGGTTGCATTTTCGCCTCTAGCTAAAGACATACCCCAAAATAGGAATGGGGTTTGTTTTGATTTTCAAAATAGGATTGAATCTATTTGAATATCATTCTCGTGGTCTCTAAAGAAGTATTAAGTTTATATATTTGAAAACTAGCATCTAGATTTTTGTTTCAGTGAGTCACTTCCTTTAAAAATACACAAAAGATTTAAATGGATTGGAATATATTTTTTTTAAAGTTTTTTTGACAAGTAACCTATTTAGAAAGTTTTAAATGTTTTATAAATAGGTTAAAAATAGTGTGCACTTAAAATTATAAATTTCTATAAATTTATAGATCTTGACTTATCACACACTTTTAAATAGTCAATCTTGCATTCACCTACATGGGTATTCAGAAACAAGAGGAAAATATCCTAAGTACCTAATCTTATTTCACTAATTCTATAAACCTCAAACACTGAAATTTCTGAATTACTTTATCCACTTTCTTCAAAGGGATCTTTATTTAGTAATATCTGAGCAGTAGGTTCTATTTTCTCATTTTTCAGTAACACTTTCTAGGCTAATGCATTAATTTTCCACAGAATCAACCCACTACAGAGAGTAGCACATCTAAACCACATTTGTCTAATGAATAATAATAGCTCACACTTACAAAGAACTTTACGGTTCTTAGTTTTCTTTAAATAAGTGGAATTGCTTTAAGGTCCACAAAATATAAACTTCAGTTTTCTATGAATTTCTCACTTCTACATTAGCATAAAAATAATTCAGAGTTCTGTGATAATTCTTCCAGTTAAATAAAATTAATAATGTTCTATTGTTAGCATCATTAAGTACATTGGAAAGAAACCAACTTTACGTAATCATCTCAGTCCACTGAAAAGGACAAACTATGACTGCATGCGGTTAAAAGCAAAGGTTTAAAAAGCATACGAGAACTTTTAAACTATGATGATCAAAACACATGTATCATATAGTTCTTAAACACATTTACTTATATTTCTTTCAGATTTATTACTATCACATATTTTTGTCCAAGGAGTAGAATAACTGAACCATAGAATTACAAGATGGAAAGATATTTTAGGATAAGTCACAATGACCTCCTTTAAGGCACCCTTGGACTCTAAATTCTATGACTACCTAGTTCTCTAATTGAGGATCCTGGAGCTAAAGACATCAAATGATTAGCCCCAAAACCCACAACTAGTTTGGGATAGAACCTGTAACTACAGTCCAGGTATCCTGACATTAAGTCTAATGTTCTTTGAACTACACCAAACAGTTTCATCTTTCTTCCTATTATGATGATGAACAAACCAAACCATTCCGTAAAAATGAGCTATTATTTCCTTTCTATAAAAAAATTTGTTATATTTAAAGCCTGGAACTATCATTCAAAAAAAGGTGTTAAAGTTGAACTAATGTCATGATATATAGTACCTTGTAATGAGTCTAACTAACATTCTACTGAAAAAAGGCTACAATGAATACATCATCATTTTCTATTTATATACTATAAAGGCAAGATTAATTGACTGTAAAGTCAAAATTAAAAGAAGGATGAGTTTAGGGATAGGTTTCCTATTTGGTTTTAAAAATCTTATCCAAACAATTTAAAATCCTACAAGAGAATCTATGAAGCCCCTCTAAAGTGTTTTGAAAAACATCAAGAATATTTATCATTTCTTTTCTACTAACCTCAATTTCCACAAAATTATGAAACTGACATAAGGTAAGCCATAAAATCTTCAACCTTAAAAAAAGGAAATGATATACATTCAACAGAAAGTGAGATCACTTTAAATTCAATTTAAACATTCCAAACACTGATGCCAGTTTTAGACTAAACCTTCCCTCTAGATGGCACTGTTGTGTGCTTTAATTCTCATGAGTTTGAATTGTACTTTTAGCCTAAGGTTCAGTTGCTAAAATCCAACTAGTTGACAAACAATAAATATGAAAAGAAGTTCTTTATCAAATTAAAATAGCCACTGTAATATAAAATGCATCATGTTTTACTCCTTCAAAAATAGCAGTCATTGAATTAACAATGTATTACTTCTCTTTTTTTCTCCCATTAATACAGATAATGATAATTAGTCCTGTGAAATAAATGGCCCTTCCACTAAAATTTTACTCAAATGCCTCACCATGGCATAAAGGTAACCATGGGTTATTGAAGGCTACACTAGAAGAATGCAAGCTCTTGCAGGTCCCACACAAAATGAGAAAGGGTTCAAATATAGTCCTGGTGATATGACCTGTACAGATGTTGTCTAAACATCAGTTTGGTTAAGTTGGAGAAGCTAGTGATCCTTAAGCAGGACACTAGGCAATTATATTGGTCAAGGAAACTCATGTAATCATTTACTGCAGTGTGTGTGTGTGCATGTGTGTGTGTATGTGTATGATATGTATAGAAAAAAGTGCCTATAATGATGAAATTGCAGATCTTTGGAAGCACTGAATAATACATAATAATTACAATTGAAGAATGGTCGGTTATTCTTATTTCTCATTTGGAACACATTTAACTTGAAAGGTTGGAAGTACAGAAACAAGTTCCAGCTTAAGTGTATGAAACATTATTGTTATATTACAAGCGGTTATCGAAGTCATTTATTCTTTATTCTGCAAATAAATTTGCATGGTAAGCAATAGTGCTTCAAAAAGTACCCATGATTTCCTTGGTACTTTTTTGACCTTTACATGACATTTAACATAAAAGTATATGCTAATGACTACATCTATGATTTTATTGGTACAGGGAATTTCCAGGTGAGGAAAATCTATTTGCCAATGCAGATTGACTTGGTCAAGGTCACAGCCAGTGTCAAGACTCAGGACTTGAACCCAGGTCATCTTGGCTTTGAGGCCAACTTTTTATCCACAATACCAATGTGAGGGAGGTGTGGTATACTAGAAAGAGTATGGGGTTGAGAATATGTCTCAGTGAGTTCTACTCGACACAGGCATTCACCCTCCTGAGGTTCAGGGTCTGTTTTCTTTACGTTTTACCCTTCAGTTGTATCACTCCTTTTGCAACAATACAAAATAAATAAAAGAAAATTCAGACTGACTTACGCTCCAGGTCCTTGCCATGTCCAGGTAATTGTATCCTAAAGATAAATTCAATTGAATACAATTAATTGATTAAAATTTAGTGATTCCAACTCTGTACACTTTGTTGTATACTATGGTATGATTGCGTTCTGAGTAAACTCATTTTGTCTTTGAACTATCTTTAGTTTGTTCCTTCTGTTTCCTCTTGTTACATAAAAATTGCCTCTCCCATGGTTTTTCTTCACCTGCTCCTAATTCTGCCGTCTCCATCAGGGAGGGAAGTGTTGTCAAAGTCTTCAATATGTTTTCTGACATGTCTGTGTCACAGCTCTACCAACATATTCTATTTACCAATGGTGAGTTCATTTGAAAACCTTGACATTCATTCCTGTGACTCTGCATACTAATGTCAATGTCTATTTAGGGGGCAACCTCTCCCACACTGCTCACATCCTACTTCTTACTTCTTCTCTCCCGTCACCAAACAAAAATTCCCTATCTGTATTGATCAAGCTGTCTTCCCTCTACAGTCTTTCACCTTTATGCTATTTCAGCTAGGTATCAGTGGGAGACCACACCCTGGATTTCATCATCAAAGGCCTTAAAATGTTGACACTGTGGCTGAAAAAAGTCTTAGAGGTCCAACCATTTAGTTTTATAATGGAAGAAATCAAGGCCCAAGAGCTTAATGGATTTGCTCAAGGAGTCAGTGACCAAGTGCATAATTCAGCTCTTTTTTTTAATGAAACATTACAACTAGAGGAAATTCATATTGAAAAAAGTCAATCTAAATGTAAATCATTATTATGCCCAAGGAGTTACCAAACAAAAAGTATTTTAATATTTATTCTGAGAATGGCTATTCTAAGGGAACAGGAAATCAGAGAATATGTATGTATGTGTGTACATACACACACACACACATCTGCTCTATATAAAATATATGAAGGATTTATGTAAGAAAATTTCTCAATGGGCATATAAATCTAAAGTTTCATTTATTGAAGGATTAGAAGGGATCAGTCAGAGTGTTTGAGCAAAAGGAGCTTTCATTAATATGTGACTTGTACATGCCTCTCGTGACTTCTTCTGGAAAGGTGTGTTGAACTCAACCCATGGTACCCTAGAGGATTTCCTACAGTGTGCTTACTACTGTTGTGTAAACAAAAGCCAATGAAAATGCACCATGGATACATTAAAACTCATTACAACTCTAACCCTCAATTAACGGGGCCCAACATTTAATCTGTAAGTAAACAGAATTTACCAGTTTGTTTGGATATCGTAAAACTACAGGTTGAACAGGTACACCAGGAATAAAAGCACCTAGAAAGAAAAATCATACATATTAATTAGGTTTATTGTGTAAAGTAAGATGACCTAAGTATTCTTTATTGATCCAAATTGTTGGTAGGATTTACCACCTTAGTGTTGAATTGGCATTTCATTCACTCACCTTCATAAATGGATTAAAAGTGGAGAAATGGTTTCAATAGATAATATACACCATATAGACTACATGCTGTACTTCACTTAAAACTTCACTTAGACTTTTGGAACATCTTGTATACAATATTTTTCAACCTTGCCTGACCCCAAAATCACACTGATAGGGTCAAATCACAACATAGCTGGGCATCAAGGCATTTTTATTTTTAATAGGTGCAAAATTTTATAGATAGTGGGGCTCAGGGGTACTCTGGCACATTTACCATGTGGGATCTGGAATTAAGGGATGGCATCCCATCCAAAGAATGGAGTCATGCTCATGGCTGGGCAATGCTAATTTAATTAAAACAACCAGACTATGTAAATTAGTTTATAGATTCAGTGCAATAAAAATCACTTTATAGAACTAGAAGAAATAAAATTAGTTGGAAAGAATAAAAGGTTTAAAATCTCAAGAGAAATGAGAAGGAACAGGAATGCACTGGACAAAGCTCTACTAGACATCAAAACTAAGTCATATTGGTTAAAAAACAGAAACCTGTGTGAATGGAATAGACTAGATAATCATAAAACAGAAGCAATCAAAATTAGTAGCTAAAAATTTCAGTCAAGATGACTTCCTTAACGGAGGCAAAACAGCCCAAATTCCACATATCTATTTCAACAAAACCCTGAAATTTCTAACAGACCAAATGATTCCTTGGTTATTTTTCACTGTCACAGTGGAGAGTTCAGTTTGGAGAACAAAGAGGAATGCCCAACAGATAAATGGTAGCTGTAAGGCACATAAGAGGCACTTAATGTTTGTTAACGACCATATAACTAAATTATAACTTGATCTTGATTTAGGCATAGTATTATATAAATATAATACAAAACTGGAGTGTACTATTATTTTATAATAAATAATTTCCTATACAATATGATTATATATAAGATGAGTCTTGGACCTTATCTAAGGGAATCAGTTATTACAGGACTAAAAGAATATGATTATAAGACTGTTCTCAGTATGATTCCCAAGGGCAGAATGGCAAAGAAGCGGTAGTATACCTCACATTTAAGACACCACTTCTTATCAGCATTGTTTATTATGACTACCACCTACAGTAGCAGCTGGACTGCTCCCAAGATTATCAAACCTGTTCAAGGATGCAATTTCCATAAACTTTCATTGGTATTCAGGAGTAGTTCTGTCTAGCATTTGCATTCTATGTAATATTTATATAGCTCCTGGTGACTTAAAAAGCATTTTCTATATTATTTTATTTGAATATCTATCTGTCTGTCTATCTATCTAAAAAGAAAAGAATACTGATTTTCCCAAACAGTAGGTTCAAGTCCTTTAGGCAGTAAACTCTTCCTTATTATGAAAACCACCATCACAAACAATATAACTACATTTTGAACCCCTCAAGAACACACTGTATATTCTTCCTGCTCTTTTCTCAGTTCAGACCATTAAGAAAGTCATGAGTAAATACTTCTTTGGCAAACACTCTTCGACCAAGTGCCAAATTTGCAGCATTAGTCTTCTTCAACTTTAGACTGAAGCATTTTGTACAAGGATCACAATCCTTAAACCTTATAGGAAGAGGTTTATTCTCAAAATGGACCCCTTGGACAACGCCAAATCAAAGCAGGAATAACATAAAGCAAACCAAAAACATCTTTGTAAATCAAACCAAAAATAATTCAAGTTAAAGCTAAGTTTAAATATCACAGGTTATGGTTGCCTTCCCTGTATAGTAGAAATTCTGGTATCCCATAAAGTCTGAATTGAGCCTGGAAGAAATTGGATAGCAAACAAAATGATTTCATAAATCATTTACAATATGGACTTCACTACTGAGGTTATTAAATAGGATGTCACTCTGGCAGGTCCATGGGACTACAATTTCAGGCAATTAAGAATCTTATCTTTGAACTGATAGGAGAGGTAGAAGTAAGTGGAGAGGGAGACAGACAGAAGGACAGACTGATACCTTTTGTGGATGCTGCCTAAACTAACATAATAAATACAACCTTATACACCAAATCTGTCTTTTTGACATATAAAACTGTGGAGTACACAGGTATCCTTTTATAAATTGTTTCCTATACAATAAAATTCTTCAAAAGATGGGTCTTAAACGTTATCCAAGGGAATAGTTACTAAAGGATTATATAACATTGCTCACCATGACCCCCAAGAACAGAAAGACAAAGAAACTGCAGCAGATTTCACATCTATACAGCTTTACTTGTCAGGATTGTTTATTACAACCACCGCCCACAGTAGGAACTGCACTTCTCCCAAGACCATCAGACTTGTCCAAGGATGTAGTTTCTGTAAGTTTTCATTGGTATTTAGCAGACAGTTCTGCTTGGCATAGGAATTCTGCTACCTTTCTCTCCCCTTCTCTGGTTCATAATCTCACACTCCTTCCCTAGGAATGGATAAGCAGCATAGTATGGGAAGAACCATTAGTTCTGGTGTCAGAAAGACTAGATTCAAATATCATCTATCACACTTTCTATCTGTAGGATCTTGGTTAAATCACCTTATTTCCCTGGGCCACAGTGTCCTCATGTATAAAATGAAGGGGTTGGGCTAAATGATTTCTGAGGTTTCTTCCCAGTTCTAGAACTATGATCCTATATTACTGTACAGTACTCAGCCTTTTGACCCACCAGAACCTCCCCCCAAAGGAACCCTAAGCTACTTTATTTTCAGAAAAAGATATGGTCTTTTCTGAAGAGGAAAGACTCTGCCCTATTTTTTCCTTCAGCAAATCTTTTTAGTTGGAACAGAAGTCTCATGCCAAGTACTGTGCTAATGAAGAATGACTTAAAAAGCTATTCATTTTATTAGAAGGATTTCATTAATTTCTTTATTAAACTATTTTCAAGATAAAATTGGCCAACTTTCAGTTACAGTTTCTATATATGATTAATAAAGATGGTAATATGTTCCCAGATTATTTGGCTAAAGTACAAGGCAAAAATCAGTAAAAACAGATATTCAGATATTTTAAAAAATGCATCAGGACACCCGTAAAACAACATCAACAAACGAGACCTGAGAGAAAAGATTAAAACTAACTATTGCTACTAACACATTTATCTCTATAGAGAGGGACCTGTAATTTCATGGATATAAGGAACTCTCAAGGGGAAGAAACTCCATCTATTTAACAGGTTAGATGAAATGACTTTTTCGGAGTCAAAGACTCAGTACAGTTATCCCTTCCACAACATGGGAGTTAGGGAAGCACTGCCACCCGTGATGTGGAAAATCTCTGTAAAAGTTTTTGGCCCTCCGTTCACACCAGAGAAGTCTGAATTTTTTCTTTTGTGGGGTGTTTACAATACTTTATTGAAGAATTTGGGCTAAGTATTTGGTTATAGGCTCTGTGTCATCTGCTCAGCTTTGCCTGTCAGTTGTAACTTCCACAAAACTCCCTCCAAATTCCCATTTACTTTCTTATGCCAATCTGTGATAAATCGAAACCATGCTGGGAAAAGTTGCAATGCCGAAGGGACAACTGTATGGTAAGAGGTAAGAGTTAAACTTAGGTCTTCCTGGCTATGAGGCTGGCTTTCTATCCATTATACCAGGAGAGAGGAATCTGTAGCCTTAAGACCCCCTAGGTCCTCAAGTGCAATCCTTTGATTGAACCCCAAACTTCACAGAACACACACACACACACACAGCCTGGAGCCCACAGTCTCCTCACCCCTGCATTATACCATAGTGCTCTCTATTTGTATGCAATGCACTTTAAACTAAAATGCAGAGACTGAAAGATGGCAGGGCAACTGCAGCTTTAGATCAGTCAGACACTCAAGCAATCGCTCTAATTCTCCAGACTTCACTTAGAACACCGTTATTTGCGATGGATGGGTTTCCTAAGGACTAAATAAGAATAGGGATAGTCTGATTGCACTGAATTTCTATCATGTTCTTAGTTATAGTGGTCCTCTTGGTTGGAGTGAAAGGGAGTGGAGGTCTTCATTGTTGATTTAACATTTTGTTAAGAGAATAAAGAAAGACATTGATTAAGAGGACAAAACATGTTAGTAACTGCTTTATCTTTGGGCTCACCCTCACTCATTCATCACTGAGATGAGTCAAGTCTAGGGATATTGTACAGAGTAACTTTGCCTTCTTTTCAATGGGCTTCCTGGAATTTTTATTAAGAATTACAGATATGCAACGACTTAAAGACAACACAACTCTTATTAATATTCATGCTATTCTCCCTGCCTATTTTTCCCCCTTTTTCATACAAATTCTTTCTATCCTTTTTTCATACAAATTCTGTCAATCCAAGATTTGGCTCTTCCAGAAAACCTCCTCTGACTGCTCTAGTTCACACTCATCTTTGTCTCAAAGTCTTACTGTCCAGGGACAGGCTAAGTTACTCAAAACCAGACACTACTTTTTTTGTACACACCACTATGGTTTAGAACTGTGCTAGATAACTTTGGAGAAACTAAAGAAACACTTGATAGGACGATATGAAAGACAACTGATGATGAGCCAAACCAATACTGTGGCTGTGCAAATCACTTACCATGAAAACATTATACTGACTTTTATCAGACTCTATAAGGGGAGTTAGAAAAGTTATATGCCTTATAAAATGACTGTCATTTTTCAACAATAAAGCACTATTTTAGCAACCTCTAAAATCTGCCACCAGAAAAAAAAATCCTCTAGAAAAAATAAAAACGAACTTCAGCATACATCTAGGAGATGCTTAAAAACTAGGCAGGAAATGAAGAGACTTAAACAAATGCCCCTTCGTTTACAACTCTTGCTTGTTACAAGATCAAGAAAATACAATTTCACATTCCCTGTCTCCAAGGCCATGTGCTGTCCTACTTCCAAAAGTAGGCAAATGATGCCTTTTTCCAGTGACATGAGGTGGTTGGAGTTAAACACTGTAATTATCTTGCTTGACTCAATATACATGACAAGGCTGTTCCCAAATTAACAACCGACACTCTCCACCTCCCTTCTTCCATTTTGCATTAAAATCTTGTTTTTATTCTTTAAAAAACAATGCTGGTCTTTAGAAAGTGTTTTGGAATGTATAAAACACTTCACACACATTATTTCATTGGACCTTAGAATAACACTGTGAAATAATGTGTACAACATATTTGTGGATGAGGAAAATGAGGAACACAATGGTTACACAATTTCCCAAAGTTACAACAGTAAGTGGTAGGGACAGAGATGACCTCCAGGTCTTAATTATGCCAAATTTAATTTAAAATAATTTCATTAATTTAAAGTAGTCTTTCTACTACCTCCCGGAACAGACTGAATGAATAACTTAAATTAACCTTAGAAAGTGTGTGATTGCTATTTTGACCACTCCTTATACTCCTACACTAGCTCCTGTCCTATCTTCAGAGACTATTTTTTTTTTTTAACAACTAGTGCTTTGAATAGCCACACTGATCCACCAGATGAGAAATCAGGAATATTATAATTCCTTCCGATGAACAAAAGCTGTTGCTAAATTTAAACATAAGTCAAATTTTTTTTTTTTGCTTAAAATTTCAATTTCTAAAGCAGAAAGCTGGCCTATTTACAAACAATTTCAGGGGCATTCCTTACAAATTACAGTCTATTCATTTGACTGTTAATAGATATCTTCCTATTCAACCAAAGTACTGATTCTAAGTATTAAATAAAATTCTGCCCAGAGTAAACGAGGATTCTGTATCTACCTTTTAATGGCACAACAGACCAATACCCTACTATATCCTAGGTTTGCCACAAGGTTACCTAGTCATAGGTTGAATTTCAAAGCTAAACTTAAGTCAGGGTTTGGAGCTGTTTTTTTTTTTTTTTTTAAACTTGTTTAAACCTGTGTTCTTGAAATCACAGTACTTCAAATTACCATACTATGAAGATAATTTAGGAAGGGCTAAGAACTAGTACCTCCATTTACTTGTCAGCTGAACTGTCTGTAAGCCACTCTGAACTGTGAATGCATAACAGCGTCTCTTAGACTGATACAAAGAACTAGATGAACAGTGTTATCTAAATTCATCTTTGAGAATCAAAGTATAATCAATGAAAATTATGCTTTAAAAAGTCTTTTCTTCCCAGGCCTACTGTGCCAGGTATGGGTTACACATGCATAACACAATGTCTACCTATCCAAAAGCCATGAAATAGAAAGCCAAATAACTGTGTTCTCTATTAGGGAGCTATAGTTGATTTATTCTTTATACCCAAATTCTTTGGAAATGCCAGTGACTTCCTTTAAATCTCAACTAAAATCCCACCTTCTACAAAAAGGCTTCCCTACTGCTCTCAATTCTAATGTTTTCCCTCTGTTAATTATTTTCTATTTATCTTGCTTTTTATATATTTGTTTGCACACTGTCTTCCTCGTTAGACTGTAAACTGGTTGTGAGCAGGGACTACCTTTTGCCTCTTTTTGTTTCTAAGTGCTTAGCACAATGCCTGGAACCTAGTGGGCACTTAATAAATGTGTATTAATTAGTAAATGATTATTTTTAACTGGGCAGAATATTTAGTTAATCAACCAGACCACCCTATTCCCTAAATGTTGAAGGCAAAATGGGATATTACATGGGTAGTGCAGGAAATTTATTAGGAGAACCCTGATCTATTGATTTCCCTCAGCCTCACAGAAGACAAGGGGGAGATAACAAAGACAGGTAGGTGTTCAGGTCTTAAAAAATGTATAGGGAAAGGGCAGTTAGGTGGTGCAGTGGATAGAGCCCTGGACCTGGAGTCAGAAAGACTTGAGTTCAAATGTGACTTCAAATAGTCACTAGCTATGTGACCCTGGGCAAATCCCTTCAACTCTGTCTGTAAAATGAGTTGAAGAAGGAAAAGGCACATCATTCCAGTTCTTTGCTGAGAAAACTCCAAAACAGGTCATACAGACTCAGACACAACTGAAAAAATGACAAAACAGTAACAAGATAGATAAAGTTTTGTATTTTATAACTTCTTTATTAGGTATAGAAAAAGTTTTCTGACCAAAATGGATGAAATTAGAGGGTAGTTAGACACTGGTAAAAGATTGGCCATGTCCTTGGTGACCTTTAGGAAAAAAAAGCAAACCATACTCTCTAAGGTAGATCAAGAAAGAGCCAGCATTGGAGAGAGTGACTTCTGGCAACAGAGTTGAGAACCAGCTATGGAAGAGCCAGATCCTGAGAAAAAAATCATTCCTTGCCTCTCAAGGGAGAGGGATTTTATTTTGCCCCAGCCTGTCAGCTCTAAAGGAAAACTCTAAAGGAAAAGACACTGGTTCTATAGTGCTGGAGGTATGAGTTGTCCTGCCCATATAGGTAGTTTCTGTACGTACACGATTCTCTACTAGTATAGTCTAAGAGTATGCTCACTCCTCCTACTGAAGTTGTGAGTAGTTGTGGGAGAGTGTGCCCTGGCTTATGGGAAGAACATTTTCCTATTATTACTCTGATGATGCCATCTTAGTAAATGCCTTTTGTTTGAGCTATCTGATTCTACTGGTTAACTATGAATGGTACATACACTGGTGGGGGAATGTGAGAATTAGTTTTAGGAGTCTGGACACACAAAGTGCCTTGAACCTACAAGTCAGCTCCTGGGGATCCAAACTTACAACCTGCAAATATGAATGGCAAAGGTATTCCAGAGTGGTGTTGCTTATTCTAGCAAATGACTAAATAAATAAATGATGGGAGGACTCCAAGAGTTCCTGGATAAAAGAGAAATGCTAACTATTTAGCATGTAAGATTTATACAGAGATAAAAGGTAACTCCTGAGAGAGACAGGTACTACTAGCAGTTTGGTGGAATAGAAAAGGCCTTTTAACAAAGGTGACATTTAAAAGGAGCCTTGAAGATAAGATGGAAGCCAGGAGTGTCATGTGAGATAACCAGCAAATATGATGATACAGCTAGATTGTAGAGTGCACAGAAGAGAAAAAAATGTGATAAGATTGGAAAGATAGGAAGGAGGGTCAGGTTGTGAAGAATTTTAAATGCCACAGCCCTTTATAATTTCTCCTAGAGGTAATAGTGAGATATGGGAGCTTACCGAGTAGGAAGCCAGGTGACACCGTAACACCTGTACTTTAGGGAAGTCACTTCAGCAGCTGTGTTGAAGATGGAATGGAGCTCTGAAAGACTTAAGGCCAATTAAAAGGCTACTGCAATAGTCTACGTGACTGGATTAGAAAGATCACAGCGGCCTGAACTAGGGCAGAGGTGATGTGTGTAGAGCAATACATCCTCTAACTTCTATGTCCCCAACGTGGATGCTTCCTCTTGCCTTGGAAGGCCCTGAAAACATTCCTTCTCCTCTACCAACCAACTGAAAAGTTCTTCCTCCTCCCCTAGCAGACTGATTTTAATTTAGATTGCATCATTTCCCCAAAGACAAGTTTTGGTGCTTTCTTACATCAAAGGTTTGAAATCTGTTCTCAACATTGATTTAATAGGGTTCTACCTTGTTTACATTAAAAAAAAAAAAGATTCATAGAGTTCCTGTCTTCCTTTAAAAAGATGCAGCTCAGGCACCATCTTTTGCATGAAGCCTTTCCTCAAGCTCCCAAATCCTAATGCTTTTACTTTAAAACTTCCATCTATCTCATATGTATCTATATAGATATGTATACATTTATTGTACTGGTTGTCTCTCCCATTAAAATGTCAGCTTTGCAGACAGGGATTGTTTAGTTCTTTGTACTTGTATCCCCAGCGCTTAGCACAGCGTCTGGCACATAGCAAGCACTGAAATAAACATTTACTGATTGATAAACAGGCACTGCTGGAAGCAATTGTTAAAAAAGCAGCCAAGGTGAGTATAGAGGAATGAAAGTAGGTCTAGGTTTGATCCTAACGGACAGTACTAATGGCAGAGAGGCTTTAGGGTTCAGGGTTAGAATGATGCCACATGAGAAAGTCATTTTGTAAAATCATAATGAAAAATTTTCCTGGTAATTCAAAAGAATGCTTTCTATTAATCTGGAAAATTGGATTTTATTTACTTGTACAGCTTGCACTGAAATCACTGAGCAGACTTTTGTCATTATCATTATTTGACTCACATTTCATTAAAAAATAAAAACTTTCATGAACATCATATTTGATATTCAGAACAATTCTGATGACTTGACAGGAGTTTCTTTGTCTTTAAAAAGCAAGTCACTGAGAAAACAAGATTTTATTTATAGAATTTTGCTTTAAAGGCAAATTTTACGAGAATGGTGTGATTATAAAGCATTGAGCCCAGGTTTTCATTTTAAATTTAAGGTTCTCAGTCTCATTACTTGATAAAAAAAACTTGGGTTCCAATCTACTTTGAGAACTTATTAGTTAAGAGACTATGCACAAATCATTTGATCTCATTAAGACCCAGTTTCTTTATCTGTAAAATGGTGAAAATTAGATTTGCACCACCTACTTGACAGGGATATTGCAAATAAAGAGCTATCTATAAGAGTTTCCTGCTTTTTTACTTACCCAGTAATGATAGTGTCTAAGCCAGTGGTTTTGTGAAGGAAAAGCCTACTCTGCAAAGACTTAGAAGGATTAAATACAACATGTAAAGACTGATCAAATTGGTTAAGAGATCCTAAGAAAAATGTTTCCAAAATGGCAACAGTAGAATTCAAATATATATTGGGAAGAATATCTTATGGTCTATTGTTTTAGATGAAATATAAATGTCCTAAAAAAAGGGGTTTCCCTCAAAAGAGTCATAGACTCTTCTGTTGTTCTGGTGAAGCTTGTAGATCCATTCTTAGAATGATATTCTTAATTGTATAAAATCCAGTAAATAGGATTAAACATATTTATTCTCTGCTCCTTTCCTCCTTCTGCTTTTACTTTTGGAACCACAATCAAATAAATAATCCTACTGCTAATGGAAAGTGCATGTCATTCTACTCTGCTATGTTTCCACTCACCATTTCTATAACTTTTCAAACAAAAATACCCCCTCTTTCTAGCCACTACTTTCCTAAATGTTTTTCCCACTCTTAGAATATAAAATTTTGATGGCAGATCATGATGCCTTTGCATTCACTTTTGTGTCCCCAGTGCTTAGCACAGAATTAAGGTACATAGTAACTACTTAATTTTTCCCTTACACCTTCCCTTCCTCCCTTCCTTCTTTCCTTCCATTCATCTATCTATCACTCAGGAGAAATAGAAAGGCAATGATAGCCCTAAGAACACTAGAAGAACTAAACCTAGTAAATTTTTCAGTATAAACCTTCATGAAATGGAGGTTGGTGTAAAGGAAATAATGTGTTTTGCTTATTGCAGTGTGTTGAGGAGTACTGTCAATGCTTTTTGCCTACAAGCAAAGTATATCTGAAATATCAGTGTCTTCCAAAATACAAGTTCCGATAGAGCTTAAACAGAGCAAAAAGCAGGCAACTGAACTTAATAAATTATTAGATTACTTCTTCTTTACTGCATAATTATTTCTGTAAATATATGCTTTTAAAATTTTAGTGTTAACGTAGTTGTTATTGCTACTATGTTGTGGACAATGATTTCTTTAAAGAAACATATACTGCAATATCTTAATGGACTATGGAGCTCAACTGGTGCAGATTACTAGCCACTCATGCTTCCTTATTGTGGGCAATTTTCCTTCATGTAATTACAGATGCTTCAGTGGATCATCCTAGATAAGCCATCCTATGTGCTGAAGGCTTCCCTCTAGGCCTTTCTGTATTTCATGCATGCCAATGCAGCAGTCAGGCAGCCCATTTGTTTTCCTCACTTTCGCCATACAACCAATCTATTTACTTTTCCTCACCAATAACCTTTACATCACTTTTTGAATGAAAGTTACCATTGGAATATGCTGTATCTTATTTACATCTACTATACCAAGCATCTTGGATCATTTGCAACTTGGGATACTCAGAAATTGTGGCGACATAACAGTATGGCATTGCTGAAAGAATATTTGTCTTGAAAAGGTAAGTCTTTGCACTAAGGAAAAGAGCTTGGAACAATGAAAAACTCTATATAATTCTCAAATACAAGTTAGACTAATCTCTTCCTTTTACTTATTTATGGGACCTAATCATCATTCATCTACACGTCCCAGTTTGAACAAGCACTGTTCAGCCATTAGGTTACTCTTTATGGATTGTTAGGTTGAATTCTCTTCAGTAATCGTGGATCTCAGGGAATAAGCCCCACAATGCTCTGATGCAATCAGCATACTATCATTCACAAATGGGGCATCTGGAAGACTACACCATTGGTAGAAAATCCCTGTCATTTACACTTTGTGCAAGCTAGCCTCCTTAAAAGTGATGAATAGCTTTGGCAGGTATCCATTTCTGCTTTATGTCTCAGTTGACATTAATCAGAGGACTGTTGGACAAAATTCCCTTTGTGGGTTGCTTTTATCATGGAATCTTATGTGATAGTGTTAGATTCATTGTTGGAGGAGACTCTGTGAGACTGCATTTTGCTATGCTTATGAGCAATGAAAATCACTCATGGTTTTTTTGTTAATAATAAGTATTAACCACAGCAAGCTCCTGCATTTCTTTGTATCTTTAAACCTATTGTAACTGCAATGATGTAGTCTAGTGTAGAGAATAATTTGAGATTCCTATTCTCTTTTCGTATTTTCATCTATGATATACTTAATACACTCATATATACTCAATCTCATATAATATAAAAGTGAAAAACAAACGTATGAATTGATAGCTATTGATGTTCTTTAAAAACATAATTAATTAATTAATTATAGGATTAATGTAATTTATGACCCCCATTTTTTTATGTCTCTCTCTCCCTGATAGATCTTATAAAATAACTCATTACTTTTACTATTGTATACCTTCCATCATGAATTTCCTCAATGTGTACTTCAGTACAGTTACTCTTTTCATGAAGTTTCATTTCTATTTCTTGATAAAGCACACTGAGGATTGTGATGGTAAGATCCAAATGTCATAGTTCCTCTGTCATAGGAGATGACTAGATAACTAAGAAATAAAGTTAAAAAGCACTGAATTTAAGACAAAGATGAGAACACAGGGGTCATCTAATCCAATCCCCTAATATTTCAACTGGGGAAACAGAAACATGGAAAGGTACTTTATTTAAGCAATATCACCCAAGTCAATGGCTGACCTGAGATGGGAATCCAAATCTGAACTTCCAGTCCCAGTCTTTTTTTTTAATGGAGCTATCTCCAAAGCTTTAAAGAATAATTTTTCTCCAGAATACTGAAAAATTCACCATAGAAATGTCTACATACCTCAGGAACTAAATAATATGACTAATAAACAAAATAAGAATGAAAAGTGAATTGAGCATGTAACAACTTAGGCACAAATTCCCACAGAGGAGCAAAACAGGCTTCCTCCAATTTAGAAGCAGTACAGTTAAAAAAAAAAAAAAAGAAATGTGGGATATTAAAGAGTACAGAGATCAAATGAAATGCGTAACAGAATTTAGTAATAGGAAGCACTTTACAAATGCAAGCAGCTTTATTATTGATATAAATCTTCTAAATGTAGGTTGTTTTTTAAGAAAAAGCAATGAGTCAGCAAGATGAAATTATACTGCTGATAAGGCTACTATATGTTTCACTTCTTGAGGATGGAGATTTTTGTGACATGTAACAGCTCTTCAGCTTTATGCTACGTAACAGGCTTAAATTTCAAGTGCTCACAGATTAAAAAAGGTCACCTGCGTTTAAGCTCAACTCTGATGTTTAAATTATAAAATATCAGGAGCCAACACTTTATTTAAATACACAAATACTGATATGTAGATTTTTGAAATGAGAAGAGAGAATTGCTCAAGAATGAAAAGTCAAAGGTAAAGGTGAAGGCATTAAATGAAATTTCTACAAATTAATTTTCATTCCTGAAAGGTGTAATAAGTGTTCTCCAGTGAACTGAAAGAACTCATAAAGAAAAAGTTTTCTTATTCTAGCAACAACATTTGTGGTAATAACAGTATGCAAAATTTTCGGAGTTTATTATTTTTACTTTTCCAATTAATAAGCATTTATTTTGTCTCTTTCCCACTTCATCAACCATTAAGAACAATAAATAAAAAGAAGGAAAAGGAAAATCCTCCTAGTCTGTCTGGTAGGATGAGCATATAACATGCTTCATCTCTGGTCCTCAGGTACTGTAGTTTATCATTGCTTTGATCAAAGCTTTAGTCTTTCAAAGATTTTCATTATAAATTGGCATTTATAATTATTTTCTCCCAATTCTGCTCACTTCCCTCTGCATCAAGTTCATAGAGATCTTCACAGTTTTCTCTGAAACATCATCATTAATTATAAAACAATAATATTCCATTACATTAATATATGCTATGTTGTTCAGGCATTTCTCAGTTTCTGGATATCCTCTTGGTTTCCAGGTTTGTTTGTTTTTTTGAGAGCTGATACACATATTTTTGCATATATAGGTCATTTTTCTCATTTTTTCATCTGATGGGGAGTATATTCCTAGAAGTGGTATTCCTGGGTCAAAGAATTTAGATGGTTTAGTGACTTTGGGGACCTGGGTACAAATTCCTTTTTAGAAGGGCTGAAACAATGCATATCTCCATTAACAGTGCATTTATATGATCACAAATCTAGCTTTGTCGACTCCAAATCCAATCTCTTTCCAGATGCCCCTTTGTCTTTATTACATGCATGTAATAGGAATGGAGTACTAGTGGGTATAGAAAACCACAAGGACCTGTAAGGACCTCACTTCTCACTCTGGTGTACCATTACTCCAAAGTGCCCATTACTCTCTGATTTGGCTTGTTCACTTCAGGTCTATATTCTAAGGGGAATAGTTATACTCATGTATTCTAGGGGTGGTAGAGGAAAACTTGTTAAGGGAAACTATACTTCTATTCATCACTCCAGCTTTTGATCTCCCATCTGATGCATTTGTAGATAGAAATATCTACATAACCAGGCATCATAGGTACACACATGTACATAATCTTTATACAATCAGACCTTTACAATAAAAACAGTTTTAGATCTTTAACATAACCATTTACTTAACAAAAAGATGAAAGGAACAATAACATCATGGATATTTAAGTCTTTGTAGAAATTTTATTCATATACAAACCTGAATCACAACTCTCCAACCAATACATTCACTGCCTATGGTGAAGAGTGGGCATATACATAGAAAACTTTCAGGGAAGCACATCAGAGAGGAAGACCCATGTGCTTAGGATAAAACACAACTCTGGACTGCTGGATTTGATGTCATTAATCCATTCAGGAACACGTATACCACATACACACAAAACTGCTTCTTAGCACCCTGACTGGTTGTTCACCACTGTTGGACCAGTAAGTGGCTCTTCCTTACTCTTCATCGCGACAAATTGTTTTCTCCTTTCTTCTCTACTTAAACATAGCATTTACCAGCTCTTACAATTCACCATCACACTTAAAATTGTATTTAGAAAATTCTACCTCTTATCAGATCTCCTTAAGCCAGAAAATTAGAAAGCTTGTCAGACTAGCTATCTTTGGGCTACACATAGCAGCCAAGCCAGTTATTCATGCATCCTGATGCTATGGTGCCCAATTAGAATGGAGCTTATAGCAAGAGGGCTCAGGCTAAACAAACCTAATCAAATCACTAGGGTACTAAAGCATTTGCAAAGCCCTGTCTGGTTTTCCTTCTCATGTCAGAAATGGCAGCAGAGAGCAACTTATGAAAAGTACTGCCTCACTTCAAATCTAGGTGGAACTGAGGGACAATATATAGGTACCACAGACGTTCTTGACCAAGGAAGTAAATTTTCTCTCTCCCCAAGTCAGGAATAATTTAGCTGAAGCCATGTCAGATTACTGCTTCTACTGCCACAGCTCTTATGTTCTCTTAATTGTCTATGCCTAGTTCCTACTTATAGTCAATGGCTTAAATGAGAGATTTTTGACCCTCAGTGAATCATCTTTCATTTAAAAAGTTGCATGTTAACAATTCCAATTTCCCCTACAAAATCAACAGTCCTTTTGAAATCATACCTCAGTCACCAAATGTTTATATGATTTCTCTCTCTCTCTCTCTCTCTCTGATATTTTGCCCTCTTCAATCACAAAATAGTTCTATGTAAATGAACTGAGGTATCATAATATATTCTAATTCTGAAACAGTCAATACATCCTTTGGTGTCTTTGAATTTGTTTCTTTATATTTGTATTTCTTCATTTAAAATAAATAAAGTTCTTTTTCTCCCTCCTTAAAACATTATGCTGTTTACATGCAAGCAAAGCAAAGTGATGTGTTTATAAATACAACATAATTCATTTTATGTCTCAATATGTTTCAAATCCTATTTGAAAACTTAGTTTTTTTCAAACACATATATTAGCAATTTTTATTAAAATCAAGTTCTCTTCCTACTCCTTCTTGGTATAAAAATGTTTATCTCATAATGGCAATGTCACATCCCTCAACAGTTAATATAAATCTTTCCCTTTATACTTTCTTTTCACAGAAAAATACTTGTTTTGCCCATTTCAACACTAAACTAAAAGGGACTTTAAAGATGCAGCATACTTTATACACCCAAACAAATATACATAATGTACATATTATTTATTATATATTAATACTTCTAACTTATAATGGGAAGAGACAAACTGAGAAGGCCCTAAAAAATGAGTTAAAAAATGGATTTAAAACACTGTGAGGGGAGGAGGAAGAAAGGTAGGAAAAAGTAAGCAATAGATAAAATTAGGGATAAGTAAAAAAGGGAGTAGATGAAGAAGGGCAAGTAAAGGCCAGAGGAAGGAGGATGGCAATTATTAAATGTCTATACCATCCAATCCAATAAGCATTTATGAAACATATGCTATGTTCTAGAAACCAGGAATATAAAAACAAAACAAAAAAATGGTCCCTGTACTCAAGAAGCTCACATCCTATTGGGAATACAACCAATAACACTTAAATATATGCACAATTATTTGAAAAGGGAAGAATTCTAATAAATGGGGGATTAGAAAAGGCTTCATGTAGGAGATGAAACATGAGCTGGAGTTCAAAGGAAGCTAAGGATTCTAAGAGGCAGAGGTAAGGAGGAAGTACATTTCAGATATGGGAGACAATTTATTCAAAGACACAGGCACAAAAGAAATAATACTGAATTGGAGGAACCGCAAATATTTGAGTTTAAATGGAACATATATTTCACGAAAAACAAAGTAAAATGAACCTAGAAAGGTATGTTGGTGCCAGATCATGAAGGGCTTTTTTTTTTTTTTGTAAATAGTATTTTATTTTACCAATTACACGTAAAGAGTTTTCAACATTCTTTTATTTTTAATAAAATTTTGAGTTTCAAATTTTTCTCTCTTACCAACTCCCTCCCCAATATGCACAATCATGTAAACTTATTTCCACATAAGTCATGTTGTGAAAGAAGAAACAAAACAGTAAGGAAAAACCATGAAAAACAAAAACCCAAAAGGTGAAAATCGTATATTCTGATCTGCATTCAGACTCTAAAATTCTTTCTCTGGCTATGGATAGAATGTTTCATCATGAGTTTTTCTGAATTGTCTCGGATCATCATATTGCTGAGAAGAGCTAAGTCTATCATAGTGGATTATCACACAGGGTTACTGTTACTCTGCATACAATGTTCTCCTGGTTCTGCTCACTTCACTCAGCATCAGTTCATGTAAGCTTTTCCAGGTTTTTCTGAAATCCGCTTGCTCATCATTTCTCATAGCACAACAGTATTCCATTGCATTCATATACCACAACTTATTCAGCCATTCCCCAATTGATGAGCACCACAAAAAGAGCTGCTATAAATATTTTTTTGCACATGTACGTCCTTTTCCCTTTTTTATGATCTCTCTGGGATACAGATTCAGCAGTGGTATTATTGGATCAAAGGGTATGCACAGTTTGATTGCCCTTTGGGCATAGTTCCAAATTGTTCTCCAGAATGGTTGAAACGGTTTAATCATGAAGCTTTAAGAGCATTCTGAGAATCCAGTGTTTAATCCTACAGGTAACAAGGAGCCATCCACTCTGTGCTAGGTGAGTGGGGACTATGAACTCCAGAGTTAATTGGGTTTAAGGCATCATCTTTGAGCAAGATTCCCCTCCCAGTTTGATTTTTTTTTTTTTTTTGATTAAAGGGGCCATCCCTTGAGTAACTTAAAGAAGCCTATTCATTGAATGGGTGTATCTCACTCAAAATGATAAGACCTAAGCCTGAAAGGGCCAGGATCGCACATTGCATCCTGGGTCATCTCCAATCATCCTAATGAATATCATGCCACTGGACCCAGATGGCTCAGGGGGAAGAAGGTGAGGCTGGTGACCTTGCACAGCCCTCTCTCACTCAAGTCAAGGTCAACTGCAAGTCATGTCATCATCCTGATGTCATGGTCCTCTTCAAGAACAAAGGACAAAGACAAGACAAGACAAACAACGAAGAGTCACTAAAGGCTTTTGAGCAGGGAGTGACATAGTGAGATTTATTTTTTGAGAAGAATTTTGGTAGCTGTGTTGAGGATGGACAAAGGAGAGAATGAAAGTCAAAATAATATCTAAACAGTTGCTGAAAGAGTACAACTGAGAAATAATGAAATCCTAAATTAGAATGATGATGGTTGTGAAAGTGGAAATAGGGAAATACATGTGAGAGGTGTTATAAGGGTAGAATCAAAAAGAGTTGGCAAATGATTGACTAAGGGGGAGAAATGTGAGGAAGGGGGAAAAGTTGAGGATGATGACAAGGCTCCAAATCTAGGCAAGCAAGATTTCAACAGAAAGAGGGAATTTTAGATCTGGGATAGCTTTATGAAGGGAAAAGACTTTTCTTTTGCAAATGCCTATTGTGAGGCATGTACAAGCCATTTTATTATAGATTTTCAACAGGAAATTCCTGATATGTGACTGGAACTCTGCAGCTTAGACCTTAATATTTCTCACTTGGATTATTATAATAGCCTCTTAATTTTTCTTCTTGCCTAACATTTCTTCCCCATTTCAATTAATCTTCTACTTAGCTGCCAAAGTAATTTTCCTAAAGCACAGGTTTAATTATGTTACTCCCCTTCTCAATAAAAAGTAGCTTTCTATTAACTTGAGGATCAAATGTCATGCTGGTTTGTCTAAAGCATTCACAATCTAGTTTCAACTTGTCTTTTCAGTCTTCTTTTTCCTGCCCTTCCAAAAGTCTAGCCAAACTGAGCTTCTCACATATCACCTCATGGGTAATAGTTCCCTATGCCTAGGGACTCTCCTCACTGATGCCTCTTGGAATTCTCTTTTCTCCTTCATGACTCTGCTCAAGCAGCATCTGGTACATGAAAGCTTTCCTGCTTAAGTGAAGCACTGAGTGCCTTGTAATGTTCCTCCTCAAATTACCTTTTATTAATTTTGGGTATATTCTGAATACAGACAGTTCTTGATTTACATAAATTTCCATTATTCATATTCAACTTTGTCTAAAGAATTCTGAATGGTATGGGAAATAGAAACATGTATGAAGAGAGTTTAGAAAAAAGCATGCCCACAGTTCATTCCTGATTTTCATGTATTTGACAAAGATTAAACATCTGAAGAAGTAACAAGAATGCAAAATTATCACAAAAATTGGAGCTAGTAGTAGATGACAATTACATTATTGAGTTGATTGAGTCTCAAGGAAAAAAACTGCCAAATGAGGACCTGATTAAGTGGCCAGCTACAAAGACTACAGAAGAAGAGAGGAAAGCTTCATAATTAAAGTTCACAAAGAAACATTTCTTTGTTGTCTGACACAAGCAATTCACCATTTGAGTGAATTTTTTTTCTTATATGAAAAGGTAAATCTAAATACTTCAATATTTTTAAAATTTCAAAGACTAGTGGATAATATTGCTTGAAATCATCAGATATATGAGGAAAAAAAGAGATCCACTGTCCAAATATCTGACAGTTTCATAAAAAAGTTGTTCAACCAATCACCAGTGAGAAAGCACTTGGGGGGAAGGGGTAACATATTGTATACCTGTGTTAACTTTACTATACAGTACTGCTCATACTTTATCATTACCTTTACCTTTGATTTCATAATTCTACTTATAATCATAGTACAATACTTGGTATGTCTGCATTTTAGGGCATTTTATAAATCGTGTATAGATACTATTTTGTGTATGCCTTTGTTATACAGGCTAAGTGAAGTGAGTGTGTAGGGTAAATTTGTGTTACATAAAAATTGTATTAGGCAGAGGTCTAAGGAACGGTCCACTTATGTGAAGCAAGATTTGCATGCTTATATATGTACATGCTGTCTCCCTAACAGAAGCGATGTTCACTTTTGGCACTGTATCCCAATGGCCCAGCACAGTTCCTAGTACCCAGTGGCGCCTTAACAAACCCTTGTTGGTTAATTCTTTAAGACAGACTGGTGAATCATGTGCATAGAGATAAATGCACAGCTGACAAGATAGTCAAAAGAAGCGGATAAGAAAAAGAAGAGGGACCAGGATATAACTTTGGGGTCAGGGGAGGGAGGTGCCCAATGATGTGGACAACATGTGCTGTAAGATTTCAGAGAAAATAGTGATTCTTAATGGGCAAAGCTTACTAGAGGAAAGAGACTTGAGTAGAAACTTTGAAGATTAGTACATGTACAAGGAACTGAGAAGGGACAGAAAAGAAAAAGACAAGCAGGGAATATTTCAGGTGAATATTGGAATAAGAAGTCTAATGCGTACCTTTAAAAGAAGGTACAACATATCTCAGAATAGCTATCCATTCATTCTCCATTTGAAGGCCCCGGTGAGGGAAAAGCACTGCTTCCCCAGTCTACTTTTGTATCACACTAATTGTTAGTTCTTGTTTTTAATCTGTCAAAGAAGCCACTTTTTGAAGTAACTACACACTTATTCAGATACAGGCAGTGTGGCTTAGTGGAAAGAATGCTGATACTGGAGTTAGGAGAAACTCGATTTCAAATCTTGCCTCTGTAATGTACTAACTATATAACGGGAGGTGATTCAGCTAATTTTCTGAGCTTCAGTCTCCTTATCTTTAAAATGGTGACAATACCTTCAGTGTGTGTCTTACAGTATTTTTGTGAGGACCAAATAAGATAACATCCTTAAAATATTGTGCTAACTTTAAAGTTCTGTAGAAGTACAAGTGATTATTAATGTAATAAAATGAAATTGTTAACCTATGACTTGGATGAAGTTATGAATAGTATGTGTTTAATATCAGCAAATGGCAATAAGGTAAGAGGGATAGTTATAATTTTAGTAAGGATCCATAGCTTATTCGATTATAACATTTTACAGAGCTTTGGATGTGTGTTTTCGTCCTTCGTTGCCAAAGAAGACCATGCCAACAGAGAAATGATGACATGACTTGCATTTGACTTTGTTTTGAGTGAGGGAGGGCTGTGCAGGTCACCAGCCTCACTTCTCCTCTAGAGCTATTTGAATCCACTGACCAGATATTCATCAGTATGACTGGAGATGACCCAGGATGAGGCAATTGGGGTTAAGTGACTTGCCCAAGGTCACACAGCTAGTGAGTGTCAAATGTCTGAGGTGAGATTTGAACTCAAGTCCTCCTGACTCCTGCACTGGTCCTCTATCCACTGCACCACCTAGCTGCATCCATATTAGCAAAGTTCTGAAAAAAAAACAAGAAAAATCAAGGGAAAAAATATGATTCAATCTGCACTCTGAGTTGATCAGTCCTCTATCTGGAGACAAAACGCATTTTATACCCTGAGTCTTTTGGAGCTGTGATGGATCACTGTATTGACCAAAGTTACTAAGTCTTTCATAGTTGGTTATCATTAGAATATTGCTATTAGTGTGCTGACTGTTTTCTAGGTTCTGTTCACTTTGCTTTGTAACAGTTTGTGTAAGTCTTCCCAGATTGTTTTTTTTAAAGCATTCTGCTTGTCATTTCCTATAGCATAATAGTATTCCCCACAATCATATATCACAATTCTTTAGCCATTCCCCAATTGATGGGCATCCCCTCAATTTCCAGTTCCTTGCCCCTACAAAAGGAGTTACTATAAATATTTTTGTACAATATTTTTGCATTATATTTGGGTCCTCTTCCTTTTATCTCTTTGGGGTATAGACCTAGTATTGGTATTGCTGGTTCAAAGAGCCTGCACAGTTTTATAGCCCTTTGGGAGTAGTTCCAATTGTTTCCAGGGTGGTTAGACTAGTTCACAGCTCTACCAAGAGAGCATTAGTGTACCTATTTTCTTACATTCCCTCCAGCATTTGTAATTTTCCTGTTCTGTCATCTTAGTCAATTTGATGAGTATGAGTTGGTACCTCAGAGTTTAAACATGTCTTTTTGAATTGGCAAAACTTGTAAGTAGATGGCACTACCATATTAAATTCCACTAGTACAAATTCCTTGCTGTATTGTAAGGTCCTTTTCATATCCTGAACCCCCAAAATGTGATGGATGCTTCTAGGGTGGCAGCAAATAATGTTTCCCACCCAGTCTGATGCCTTTCTTTTTCTTGACCTCATTAAAGGGGCCATGCCCTGCCTACTTCTTAAACAGGCCTATTCAACGAATGGGTGTTGTCTCACCCTAAGTGAGTGCCTGCAAAGTCCTTGGCCTAAAGGGCCCAAGGTCTCCCAGTGCATCCTGAGTCATCTCCAGTCATCCTGAGGAATATCAGGTCTCTGGATTCAGATGGCTCTGGAGAAGAAGTCAGGCTGGTGACCTATACAGGCCTCCCTCACTCAAAACAAAAAGTCAAGTGCAAGTCATGTCATCATTTCTCTGATGGCATGGTGTTCGGCAACGAAGGATGAACACAGTCCCTACTTACTTATACCTTACAATTGTTCTCTGAACATCTTCAGCTATTTCCTCCTTTTAGGCATTATATACATGGCACCTCCTGGAAAGCCTTCCTTGATATACTTCCATCAAATCACATTCTTTTCCTCCACTTACACAGTGCTCAAATAGTTCACGACCTTTATGAAACCTAGCCAAAGTAACCCCACTTGGCTCCAGAATTCATTTGTGCAATTCTTATTGCCATTAGGCTCTAACTTCATTATGTAAAACACAAAACAAAAAACAAGAATAAAACAAAAACAAAACCTATTTGTCTATATATGGATTAGCATTTAAGATCCTCCACATGTGACTCTTAGCCTTGACTCAGGTAGCATAGCAAGGAATGTCAAAAAAGTTTCTTTTTATCCCTCTGAAGCAGAATGTTGGCCTGTGCTCAGGCTTGAAATTCTTGGAGACACCCTCCCCTTGGTCTCTTCACTAATGCAATGGCATAATGATTTACCTGCTTTTTGATGCTTCCCTCCATCAGAAGAACTAATTAAGGAATGCCATTATGCCTCAATATGCTTCTGCTATTTCTCTTTTATTTCTGTATATTGCTTTGACCCTGTCTCTCCAGTTAAACAGTAAGCTCTTAAAAACAGCTTTTACTTTCTTAATTCCATTAGGTACTGAGATTGTCTTACACAAAAATACTACATATTAAAATAGGATACCACACACACACAAAGACATACATAACGAAAACGTTCCTGTGAAATGAAACACGAATCTCTCTATATATATACTTAGTGGTATAGCTGGGAACAAGTTTCCTCTTCCCTTTATTCCATTTGAATGGCTGTCCATTTCAGCTCTTTTGCTCTCTCACCCAGACCAACATTTAAGGAAAGCAGTAATAATATCCTAGTGGGGAGAGATCAGAGATACCACCTAAACCAATTTCAAATTCTAATACAAAATCTGAGGCACAGTAACTCTCTAAGTACATGAGTAGCGAAATTCAACCTACAAGGCATGCCACAGCCACACTAATTACCTCCTATTAGACTGGCTCCATAATTTTAATTATCCACTTTCATTTCCTTAGGTGCAAACAATATACGCAATCTCTCATTTTCATTCTAATCAGCTCTTCTTTATCACCTGGCCCATGCCTCCTTGCTTCATCCATCTCATAACCCATTCCACTGTTCTAGGCAGCATGGTACAGTGGAAAGAGTCAGAACACCTGGGTTTGAATTCTACCTCTGATGTATACTACCTGTGTATATCACCCAACCTTGGGCTTTTAAAAAAAAAATCTATAAAATGAGGGAGTTAAACAATATGACTTCTAAAAGCCCCTTCCAGCATTTAGTTTTTTGAGTTTTGCTTTCTGGAGGCCTGCTCCATTCTCTTTTTGGCTCTCTTCTGTCTTTATATACTCTCCCCTTTGGTGATTTCATTCATTCTGATGTCTCTAGTGGGCACTTCTATTTAGATGGCCCTTAAATCTATATCTCTAGAACCAACTGCTTTTCTGAGCTCCAGACACATTTCCAGCTGCCTTCAGTACGTCTCCACCTGGATGAACCACTGTTACCTCACAATCAACACATCCCCAAATCAAGCTTAGCTATCCTAAACCTGTCTCTGTTTATGGCACCACCATTTGTTAAATTTTTTAGTTTTTAACTTTGGAATTATCTTTGATTCCTGTTTTCTATCACTGCTCATATGGAATTAATTACTAAGTCCTACTGATTCCACTTCTATAATATCTCTACCGGCCACATTTTCCTGTTTGTTTTCATTGCTACCACTTCTATGGCCTTAATTATCTGAACTTAATTAACTGAACTATGGCTACAGTCTTTTAATAGATGCTCTTTTATTATTCCCCTCTCTAATGCATCTTTCATAATATCACTGCCAGAATAACATTCTTAAAGTTATAAATCATCATGTTACCCTGCTCAAAAACAGAAAGTGGTTCCCTACTGCCACTCAAGTAAAGTTCAGATATCTTCGCCTGACATTCAAAATTTCCTCAGTCCAACGCCATTCAAGCTTCACTTCAGAAGAGAGGCAGTGAAATGGCACAGTGAACTAGGTTGGACCTGGAGTTGAGAAGAGCAGAGTTCAAATTTAGCCTCAGAAATTTAGCAGAATGACCCTGGGCAAGTGATTTAAGCTGTTTGCTTCTATTTCTTCACTTGTAAAATCAGGATAAAAATAACATCTACTTCATAGGGTGGCTGTGGGGATAAAATGAGATAACATTTGTAGTATTTTGTAAAGCAAAGCACCATACAAATCCTAGCTACCATTATTATATTACCATCTACCTCTCAGCTAAATTGTTCTATTGCCTAAACACATCACATGCCATCATCTTTTAACAATACTTATGTTCACTCTCTTCTCTGTGATTGGAATGTCCTTCTTCCCCCTCTTTAAGCCATTTTATTTCTATCTATTTTTTAAAGTCAGCTGAAATGCACTTCTCTTCCACAGAGAATTCCCTGACACCCCACACCCTCTAAATCTGTAACACGTATAATTCATTCAATAAACATTTAGTAAACTCCTACTACATGTAAGGCACTAACTGGACTAGATGGTGGGAACATAGTCAAAAGTGAAACAGCTCCTGTCCTCAAAGCGCTTACCACTTCTACTATCTACATTCCACTCTAGGTTATACTCCTGACTTTCTAGACTTTCCCTGCCATGCCCCAGAAACCTCTTCACCCTGAAGTTTCACTACACCTCTGAATTTTTCATATTGGAATACATCTGTTACTGTAGCCTCTCCCTCTGATCAGCTAGTTTCTCCTTCAATCTCCATTTTAAGGAGGACACTCAGGCTAGCCACCTCTTACTCTCTGTGCTGCTTTCTTAACTCTGGAACTTCCCCACCGTGGTACATTGGGACATTATAAAAAATATGAACAAATTTAAGACACTTTACAATAAATCTCTCCAAACGAAGTCAATGGTCTCAAATTTAGCTTTCAACTTAACTAAGTTCCTTAATCACCTGGCTTATCTTCTTATTGCCTTAAAACAGAATGCCATTTAAATTTTACTGGATGATTAGAACTATTAATAAAGACTTTCCCCACATAATATAAGCTACTTCTTTTTTTGCCTTTGAATCCTGAGCACCTAGAGAGTATTTTAATAAGTACAATTAAGAACTCATTATGTGTTTGAACTATCATACACCCAGTATCTAGACCTAATGGTTTTTTCCAGGTCACCTGGAATCAAATTCATTTATAGTTGATGTACTTAGAACTTTAAGGTTTGCAAAACACTTTACATATATCACCACATTTGGTCCTCACAATAACACTGTAAAATAACAACTATAGGCGTTAACCCTATATTTTATAGATTAGAAAACTTGCAAAAAGTTGAATGACTTCCTCAAGTTCACATAGCTAGGGAGTATTTGAAGCAAGTTTCAAATCAAGGTCCTTCCCAACTCCAAGTTGAGAATACTATCCATTACACTCTACTGCCTCTGAAGTCACTTCAAGTAAAAAAGAAATGCTGGATACCACCTATATGCCTGACATGGAATACAGGCAGTAAAATGTGACCCCTCTTGTCCATATTTGGCAACTCTTTTCTTCCCACAAATCAGTTATACTTCCCTTCAAAATTCTAACTTAATTTTTTTTAAAGCAAAGAATATCCTATAAGGTACTAAAAGTCAGTTAGTTCTTTTGTAATCAGCTCATGTCTAAAACCAAAAATGAGCATCTGAGTTGCATGACTGAAAAGATATGGCCCTCTTTATAAAAGAAAAGGTAGTATTAAATTATGTGTTATATAATGTCTCTTCAATTAAACACTATCTTTCTTATAATAAATGGAGTTGTACCTACTGTACCAAGTTTACGAGGTTGTTTTTACATATATATACTTTGTTTCTAAAACTGTTAAATGGTTACTAGCAAAATGCCCTAATTATAAGAAATTATAGGTTGGACAACTAGCAATATTCAAAAGATTATTTCAATTTCTATTTTAGCTATTAATGTCACAGGTGTTACTTCTTCCTGCTTTGCTGTGTATGACTAAAACCAAAGTATAGCATTTTTTATATATTATACATATATATTTAATATATAATATATCTAAATATATATTTAATATGTATTTATATAAACCCATATAAATATATAAAGCATATATTAAGAATATATATTTTATAGATATGATTAAAATCAAAGCATAGCATTTTCATAACAGTTATTACAAAGTATTAGTCTATCAGTGGTATCTACAGATCCTCTTTTCTAGTAATTATAATAGCTTTGAGCGTTTATTTAAATGCTTCAGGTAGCTTATTCCAGCCAGATCTAGTCAACAACTTATAGTGGGCAATTAAAATTGCTCAATGGACTTAGATAGAGGATTCAGAGTGATATATTTTAAATTATTCATACTTGAGCAAAAGTAGATATAAACAGGAGGATAAGTAAACTATTTACTCCAGGTGGAAGAAATACTTCTAAAATGTTTAGTGAACATTTAAAACACTAGACTTCAATGATGTCAGTGAGAAATACTTTTGTGGAACCAATTTGTTCACTGACTAAATTCAGCTAGAAATAGTAGAATATGAGACAAGTCTATATATATAGTTATAGTGGATTTAAAGTTTTAAGGAACTTTGGGATCATCTAATGTAATCCTCTCATTTTATAAATGAGAAAACTAAGACACATAAAATAAAATGGCTTGCCTGTGATTAGTATATATATATATGTCTCTATATATACACACACATAAACATATAATATATACATATATACACATGTACACACATATACATAATATATGTGTATATCATAATTGTTACTTTATGTGTACATCTATATGACAATCTATAGCAACACAGGTCTTTAAAGCTATCTGGATATGATAATGTGCTAGAATCAGCTGCACATAATTTAACTTAAAAGAGTTTTATTTCTAAAGTTCAGCATGAAAAATATTTAGAACATTAAAGGTTTATGGTTTAAAATAACACTGGCTTTTAAAATGTCTTAATAATAATAGGTTCAGTTTACATTACAATGAGTTGTGTAGGTATCTGGTAAAACCCAATGGAATCCTAATTCACATATAGACTACCATTTATACAATACTATGTCAAATAATAGGTACATAAGTATCTAATATTAATGCATATTTCTTTACATTTTATATACAAAAGTGCTCTACTATTACTAATCAGCAAGTACTGATTCAAGAAGTAGTAAGACCAAATCAGAAGCCTGCTGTAGACTGAAACACTGAATATCTAACTTTGACCTTTTAAAAAAAGAAACCACAAAAGCAATATCCTTTAAATAGGCTCTACTTTCAATGGTCTGCATATAACGACAGTAAGATGAAATTCAAAAATTCAATAATCATATATACATGCATATATATTTATAATCCTATCTTTCCTATCTGCTTATATATGATGCAATTCTTAAACAAAATTTCACCACATGGCTCAGCTTAGTAATATTTCTAAGACGTCTAAGTAACTGTCAGGATAAAAGATAATATTTTCATTTATTCAATTATATTGTAAAATAATACTTTTAAAATGGGAACAACTTCAACATAAAAACTAAAGAATATGACACTATAAGAACCAACGTTTGAGAATAAATGTGTCTGTCCAAAGGAAAAAAAAGATACCATTTAAAAACAAAAGGTAATGCCTACCAGGTTTGAAGGTAATGAGGCAGGTCCTGTTGGTGCAGGTTCCTTCTGGGAATATCATTATCTTGGAATAAAAAGAAAATTTAGCATTATACAATATATATTTTAGAATTCACCTGAAATAATACTGAAGTAAAGTTTTAAAATTATTCCATTATCTAAATATTCTGCAACATTTTAACAGCATCCAGTTAGAAGGAGTAAAAAGCCACAATGTAAATACTAATGCATGGATGCACACACACTTCTATATTAAATAGTAGTATCATTAAAGTTTGGAAGCATCCCAAAAAAGACAAATCTAAATGTGATTTTTCTTAAATAATATCAGTCTCCATTATACCAGAAATTAAGCACAGAATCTAATTCCAAAGATGAAAATAATCTTAAGGGATTCATTTCATTCTGGAAGGCAGCAAAAACTAAAAAAAAAGACTTCTAATATCTTTTTAAAAGAACCATGTAAAGATGACAATTGAAACCATAACAAGAAAAATGTAAAAACTTTGGGAACCCATGTTAACATTGTGGAAGGTATTTTTCTCCAAAACCAGTTAATAAATCATGTAAAAAAATTGGTAACTGAATAATTAATATTTTTGGCCATAGTAACTCACAGAACTAAGTTGTAAAAAGACTGTGATTTGCATCGGTGAAAGGAATATCCATGCTGCTAAAAATCACAGATCTTCTGAATTGCTAAACGTCTAAAACATATGATTCTAAAATTTGTTCAGACACATAAGCTTCTAAAATTTGTGGAGGTAATCAAAAAACAATGAATTCAATTGAATTCTAAATAATCTTGATTTCATAACTAAAATTTGTCTATGTAGGGAATGCTCTAGCTCCTTAATCCACTCTCATTCAAATTTTAACACATTTCAGGGATAAAAAGTCCTTCAAAATATGAACAAGATATTGAATTACCTGTGGCCATTTGCCATTAGACTGTGCACGCCTTTTTATTTCTTCAACAGTTTTCCTTCGAGAATCCTGGTCAGATCGTGATACAAATACTGGTCGTATATATTTTATCAGAGCTGCAAAAAAATCATAGGAATTATGTACAGCAATGTACCATTTTGGGGCAGGGTGCTATTGGGGAATTAGAGGATTACTTTGTCATTGGTCTCAAAATATAAGAAAAAAGATCTAAAAATCTAGGTAGAATCACAAAAAGAAACAGATGCACATACAATAAAGTAACTGCAAATGGAATAAAGGTTTAAGAGTTAATGGGGCAATAGAGTTATTATATGGTTACATTACTGGACCAACGAAAATTGGCCAACCCTTGTTTGTCTACAGGGGTACAGTAGAAGAGCAGTACAAAGATCTTACAAGCGTGCATATTAGCAACACTATAAACACATTTACCTTTATAATAAATCAATTATAAATGAGCATTTTTAATTATTCATGAAATAGTGATCACAAAAAGTCTACTGGAAGAGTATTCCTAAGAGGAGCTGTCCACAGGGAAGTATTATCTGACAAGCATGAACAGAAAGCTCATAGGAATACCTAAAAGTAAACTTAAAAAACTAATATCAGCAGTAAAAACATTGCTATAACCCTCTTGTGAGAATTTAAAATTGTAATGACATTCACATCTTCCCAATTTCTAAAACTGGAGAATATAATCTTTGGAAATCACTTTAAATGAGAACAATTGTGAACTAATCAGTGGAATACTATATAGCAATTATCTATACTATAATTTTTATTTTATATTTATGGATATCTATATTTTTATAGATACCTATGTTTTCTCTAACACTATAAAGACCAACAATGTTATAGACTGCGTGCAAGAATAAACAAATAGACATAACTACATACATTATTCATTAAATGAAAAAAACAAGAAAAGAACTACATAAGGTATTGTGAGAGATACAAAGTTGCATAAAACACTGTTCCTGAGACACTGACAAGTGGAATATAAACTCTTGAGGGTTGGCATTGTTATTTCTTTCTTTGACTTTTCAGCATCTAGAACAATGTCTTGTATTTACTGATTAAAAATGTTTATTGAATTCTTGTCTTATAGTGAAACAATCAACAAGTGTTATTAAGCATGTATTATATGCCAGACATTGTATCAGGTGCTCTTATTTTAGGAAGGTACCATAAAAATGAGATTTAAATTATAACTCAGTAACCAGAAATAATCTAACTTTATTTGATGAGATAACAGTATTACTAACTAATCAGACAACATATTCTAAAAGTCCAAATAATTTATTTTGAAGAAAAAAAAACAACCCAATACACGCAACTTCCCAAAATAACTCAAAGTAGCTTTTCAGATACTTTGTCAAAATATTCAGTTTTTAAAAAAATGTAAGTAATCTAAAATCTGAGAACTTATCTAGGTGTTTTATAAGGAGTCACTAAATAACTCAGTTTGGGAAAATGGGCTTAATCCCATGTTCAGTTTGTGTAAAGTGCTAAGTACCTTAAAATATCTCATCTGATCTTCACAACAATCTTGTAAGATAGGTACTTTTATTATTCCTATTTTACAACTGAGGAAACTGAGGTAAACAGAGGTTGACTTGCTCCAGGTCACTCAGTGTCTGAGATGATATTAGAATTCAGGTCTTCCTGGCTCAAGCCCCAGCAATCTTTCCAACACTCCATCTAGCTGCCTACACAAGCCCTGATGATAAGTTTTCCTAGGGAATTCATTTAAAATAAGAGCTTCAGCATCATCATCTAATAGCAGCTAGAATTACTTAGCTGTTTTGAAGTTTGCAAAGTGTTTAACATGTGTTGTCTTTTTACATCCTCATGACAACCCTGCAAGGTAGCTACTGTTCCCATCTTAAATAATTTCCCCCGGGTTACGTCATTAGAAAGTGTCTTAGGTGGAATTTGAATTCAGTTCTTCCCAGAGACCTGTTCTTTATTAAATGAGTTCAAGTCTCCACACCTAGATGAAACACAGCTTAGCACAATGAAAGAATATGCAGTTGTAATTCACCATTAGTTATCTCTGAGAAATCTTGGTGAATGAGAGAGGTGTCAGAAAACTGAGAACAGGCCAATGCCTTAATTTTCTAAAAAGTTAGTTCTGAGAAATACAGACCAAAAACCTTCACCATTCCGCAAAACTCTAAAATGTGCTATTAAGTACAGTTTACTACCATTCAAGGGAACAAAGTGACCACTGAGTAAGGGCAAGCATGACTTAAAAAAAATTCACTTCATTTTCCATTGTAACCGAGTTATTAAGACTGCCACCAAACTCTAGTATAATCTAAGAGTTGCACACTTTCCATATAACTACAGTATCCAAATTACCGTGATCTCTATTAGAATACATCCTGAGGATACAAATAACCAGGGAAACTGCATGACGCAAGGATGTGTGGTCAAAAGGAAATGTCTAGCCTTGAGAAGAGAAAACATAGAGAGGGTATGATAGCTATATTTAAATATTTGATATGCAAGATGACTGTACATGTATAACCTATATCAGACAGCTTACCATCTCAGGGAGGGGAGAGGGAAGGAAGGGAGGAATAGAATTTGGAACTCAAAACTTAAAAAAACCACACAAATGTTAAAATTTGTTGTTACATGTAACTGGAGGAGAGGAGGAAAATAAAAAAGAAAAATTATGTAAGAGAAGTAATAAATTTATTCTACGTATCTAACAGAGGGCAGGAGTAGGACCAATGGATAAACATTATAGGTAGATGAAATTGGACTTGTTAGGGTCTAACAACTAGAGCTTTGCCAAAATGAAATAGGCTATCATGCGAAAAAATGAGCTCCACATTACTGCAAATGTTCAGACAGAGGCTACATCTCCTTTAAGGATGGGGTGGGACGTTAAACTAAATGACCTGTAAAGTCTTCAATGTCTAAGAATCTGTTACTGATGGTTGGACTTTCTATGTTAACCCCAAACAGCAAGATCTGTGATGAAACACAGGAAGGAGACGTGTGTATTTTTCAGCAGTCACGATAGTTATAAATCATTATAGAGCAGTCTGTTTTCAGTGATAAAACTTATGACTTCATCCTGAATGGCCACAATTATATTGTTGTGTATGTCTTTCACATAGGTAGAAAAATATACACATTTAATTCCATAGTTAAGCCTATTTTAACATAGATAACAGTATTTAACAATAATACTAAGGGTTGTAGACAATAATGGCTTTTAATAATGGTCATTTTTAAATGGCTGGCTTTATGGCTAACTTGAAGCCAGGAAGGCCCTAATCAAGAGAACAAATTCTGTCAAATGCTATGAGCTATCTGAACACTTGAGAAAAAAAGTTTTAGAAGTAACTTAAAAAAGACTTTATATAGGTTATTTATAGGCTCAAAAGGCCATAAAAGGGGATATAGAAACATAGGATACTTTAACCTTGACTCTAACAAATATTTCCATGAGTTTGTGAGAATCAATTCCAGCTCCTTATATTTCTAAGAAAACTGAAATTTTGATTTACTTCTTATTTCTCAAGGTTCTCTGAAGTCTTCTGCATCAGATGCTTTTTATAAAAAAAAAATTCATTGAGCTAATGTCAACATAGTATCATGAGATTTAGAGCTAGAAGTAATTTTAGCAATTATCTAGTCTAACTGCTTCACTGTACTAGAAACCGAGGCTTAAAAGATATTAAAGGACTTGCCGAGGTGACAGGAACAATAAGACATATTCCAGTTAACATATTTTTTCCCCCTGTTTAGCTAAAGTCCACTACAGTCTCTGAATTCTTCATTTGTTACGATACATTTTTCTATAGTTTCTACAAAAATTCTAGAGCTGAGTGACCTGGGAAAGTCACTTATCTGTATTTGGAAGATAATGAAACTAAGATTCAGTGAAGTCCACACTATTATTACCTTTCTACAAGCGTAAATGACAATATTGTAGGCAAAACACTTCATAAACTGTAAAGCACTATTTTTTAAAAACATATAAACTATTATACCATAGTTTTGGTTCTTGGATTGAAAAGGTAGTGTAGTGAAAAGAATGCTGGACTTTGAGCTAACAAGACAAGGTTTTAATACTGGCTTTACCTCTGACTCATCATGTGATCTTGGGTAAATTTTTTAAATTCTCTGGACCATAGGGTCATCAATTAATGAGTCAATTGAATAAGATAGTCTTTAAACTCTGACATTCTAATTTTAAAATGCTGCATTTTTAATCATTAAAAGTTATCAAACAGTAAGAATAGAAACATTTGAAAGAACTTCAGAGATATACTGAATGTATGTTCCTAAATTCCAGACTATGAAGCCTCAGAAGGACAATTTTGCAGGTTCCCAAAGTGCATGATACTGTCCCCTGCAGGGCACTGGAACAATTCAGGGAGGCAGGAGTAGACTCATGTACATTTGAGGGGAGTTGAATAAAAATAATGGGGCCGTGGAAGGATAAAGAAAGAAAAAAATTTTGAAAAACTATTTTTGTACATGTTTCATCCACTGTGTAACAGAATTAAAGTCATGGTGATCACATTATTGTCCAAATAAACACACAAAATACAAGTTATAACTGATCAGTGGTCAAGTCTAGCATGCACTGGCAGGAATACGTATGAGTAATGACTTGTTTACAATATGATATTTTACAGTTACATGAGACAATATTGTGTCATCAAAATTTCAGCGCAAAACCTCACAAACTTACAATAAAATTATCAAATTTAAGGTGCATCATTTCAAAAAAATTTCCATTTTTGAAATGATGCAAATTAAAAAAAACTCATTAAAGGCTTAAAGAAGGTAGATTTTGGTGGGGGGGAGCTGAAAAATTTTTTTAAAAGGGGAGGCAGTAGGCCAAAAAAGTTTGGGAATCTCATTCTAGGGCATTAAAAAACCCTATGTTAAGCAGAAAATTCTATTAATCAAAATCTTTGAATAATGCTGGTTAATTTTAGGATAATTAGATGATGGCCAAATTTGAATAAAGGATTGTAATATTTTAAAGTATATTTTTCCTATGTGCTTCAAAACATTATCAGTACTCATTAAAACTTGTTTAGTAGTTACTGAAATTTTCTTTGTTTCTCTTATTTTTTCTTTCTTTCCTTCCTTCCTTCCTCCCTCCCTTCCTTCCTTGTCTAATGTTCATTTCATTCTCTCTCACCCTCAACCCACCTGTTCTTACCCCATGCATTGCCCTGCCTACTAACTCTTCCTTTTACAAATCTATCTGCTGTAAAATAATCTATTTTTGGTTTGAACAAACTTTAACTACATCTGGAATTCTAATAGTTTTTAATTTAGAACTTTAACAACACCAAAATCAGGGTGACATGCAATTAAATAATGCCTCAAAAATTTTATCAGCCTGAACCAATCTCATGAACTTGGATCTAGCTATGCTAACTGGAATGACTGAGTCACAAATTCATGACTTCAGATGTCTTCTTTTTTGAGTAGCTATAATGTGAAAGACACAACAAAGAGCTTATAAGATACATAACACTTTCTAGCATTCTATGAAACAAGATGATAACTTTGTATTTTTCCTGTTTTATAACTGCTTTTTTGGTATGTCTGGAAACTTGGTTGGAAAACCATAGTCAAAATGTTATCAAACTATTTCTGGTGAGTGAAATAAGTTTTCATAAAGAAATAGGACTTGAAATTCCTTTTTATGAGTTGTAAAGCTTAGCAAACTTTTTAAAAGTTAAATAAAAAAAAATCTCATTAATGAGTCAGAATTATTACTGCCATTACACTATCAATCAATACCCACTAAGAACTGAGTGGCATAGAGGGTGATGGATCTCTAAAGTATCTTAAAAGCATTTCTTCCTAGCAACATAAAAAGAAAACCAGAATAACAGACATGGAGAAAGCTAAGTCATTAGCAACATTTTCACTTTTGTGCATTTCTTTTTTCTCCCTAGATATTGGAGGCTTCCATTCTTCAATCTGTCTCTTCAAATGGTCTATGCTTTTAGGACCTGGCAGTTTAACAGATGACAAAATAACTTTTAGAAAACAGTGTATTTCTGAAAAGGAAATTTATTAGTAAAATTAAGTAGTACGTTAAAAAAAATCCTGTTTTATCTTTTATCTACCAAAAAAATGTGTAACTTGAGAGTCATACATATTAACTTGTTAAATAGAAAGACTTTCTTATGTTATTTGTAATGTAGTGGGGAAAAAAAGCCTAGTATTTGAAGTCTGAGGACCTTGGTCCTCTGGTGCTTAATACCTGGGTAACCTTGGATATGTCATTTAACTTTTCTGGGCCTTAATTTTGTTATTCACAAAATGAAGAGGTTGGAGAAGATGAACTTGAAGGTTACTCCCATCTCTATTAACCTTTACCTAAATTTTTCTATAAAATAAAACTATAAGAAATTGCAATGTGCATGCACATATAGACACAGAAATAGAAAGTGTGTGAGCCTTTGGATTGGTGGTAGGAAATGATGTGCTGCAGACTGTTTGTTGGCCTGGGCTGATTTGAGTGGTATAAGATATATAATAAATAAGAAGATTTAGCAATGGATTGAATATAGGCAAAGAGCCAAAGATGACCCTGGGGTTACAAACCAGGGAAGATTGGGAGAACAGTGATATTCTGAATGGAAATAAGATGCTGATGGACATTCAGGTTTAACAGGTAAATCAAGGTTAAAGTTCAGGGGAGAGATTAGGACTAGATATATAGATTCAGAAGGTATCTGCACAAAAGATAGGTAATATAATGGTTACTTAAAGCATTTCCCCCCCACTTAGCAGTCAGTAAAATGTTCTTTGTCTGTTTTACATTACTTTCCCCACTAACTGGATCTTTTATAATAATAGAAAAAGGAAAGTTCCAAATGTAAATTATTTTCGTGTGGTTAAATACATTGATTAATTCTATACTATCACTTTATTATATACCTGAAAAAAACAAAAATTTCTGACAGTTTTTCCAAATTTAAACATCTTTCAAATACTTAGGAGGTAAGAAATTGGTTAGTATAATTCTGTCCTTCAATCTGCCTCCAATAAGTTCTTGAAAATATGCCAAGAAAGCAGTACCATTTGATTCTGAGTACCAGCTCAACAACTCTATGTTGGTTTTAATAATTTTGATATTACAAAATGAATGAGGGAAAGCAGTGATATATGTGAAAAAGTTTGGGATTTGGAGTTTAATAACCTGAATTCGAATCTTGGTCCTGATACTTATTTACTGTTTGTCCTTTAAGGAAGGAACTCAGTTTTAAGTTCTCATAATACAGTTCTAAACTCGATCATTGAGTCAAATTGTTTTTAGGTAGATAGCCATTAAAATAATTGTTTCAAGACCTTTTATTTTAACAGCTGAAAAATAAATCTGTATTATGCGTATTACACATGAATAGAATATTATGGGAATTTAGAATCTGGTAGTAAAAAATACTAGTAGCAATACCATTTCTAGAAATATGTAACAGATCTGTGATTTCATCAGCATAGGGAGCTCTACCAACAAAATAATAATATATACAATGTTGAAAATAACTTAAAAATGAAACTATTAAAGACTCAATACAAAAGTCAATTAACATACATGGGAAAATAATTCTTTAACCACTTATACTATTAAATTAAGCACATAGGCTCTTGGTCCAAACGTGAAATGATTCACTTACTTCCCCAAACAGGAATGTCTCTGCTTTCTGCCTTCATCACAATAGAAGACATGGTCATCGTTACAGGAATGGCATCAAAGTAGGAGGAATGGGGGGCTAGCGTCAGGATTGTGGCTTCTGTTGGTAAGGCCTGTCTGCCTTTTACAGTCACCCAGTGAAACCCGCCAACAAACCACATTGTCCGCATGATGGCTTTCAGCAGAAAGTCCACCACCCTGTAAGATAAAGTCAGAATTATAATATTTGAAATAAAATGACAACATAATTATGAAATGTACTAAGTGTTTGTAAAAAAAAAAAAAGTGGGGGGAGAGTATGGATGACCCAACAAAGGAAAGGAATGAGGCCACAGTAATATTTTATAGACATTTGTAAAGTTTTTTCTAAAACATAGTTTAGCTGTAACTTTAACTACCAGCTCATTGAAAAAAAAATTATGGTTTCTTTTTCTGTTGTCATATATCAACTTACTATCTCTATACTAAATTAAATTAGAGAATTACAAATGTGACCAATAACACTGAAACTAGCACTAAAATATTTCATGCAAATTCTCCCCAAGGAAGCAACAAGTTAAATTTGAAGAATATGATTTTTCTATGAATTGTATTAAAAATCTTATATGAAATATGGTACTGACAGATTAAGATCAGAAACCAAGATTTATTATCATTATTAAATCACTAAAGTTGCTTCTCAAGGCACACAAAAACAAAGGTTAACATAGGATCAAGTTTCTGAGTGAAATCAAGACAGGTAACTGGTTTGGAAAACAATTCAGTGCATCCTAGAACAACCAAATAAAACTTTCTTAGCCCCTGGAAACACTGTAAGATGAGAACATAAAATGTGACCACTAAAAAAACCTCACTAACATACAATGCCCTATTGAGAGGTAAGCTCCTACTTTGTGGAGATTGTAATTTTTTGTATTTATATCTCCAGTAACCACTACAGTGCCTAGCACATAGTGGGTGCTTAATGTATATGTTGACTAACACAAAAGCTTAGAGATTGAAACCACAAATTTTTAAAAGATAATTTATGTTCACATCTTATGTGCTACCAAAATACAAAAATGTCTCAAAACTAACCAGTAAAGTATCCCAAAGTATCATTTATATAAAACAAACATGATTTATAATATAGACAATGATCTTCCCAGAACGAAAATAGAAGAAAAACAGAGCTAAGTTCAAGTTGCTACTTCCTGTTTTGGCAAAAATCAGTCTTTAGTGGGGGTGGAGGGAAGAAGGGTAGGAAAGTGGGGGGAAGGTATATATATAAGAAAAAAGATAAGCTAATCAGTCAGTCAGTTAATCAAAGAGCATTTATTGAATGCTTGCGGGGCACTGTACTGAGCTCTGGAGTTACACAGAATGGCAAAGGACAGACCCTGCTCTCAAAGAACTCACAGTCTCAATGATTTAATAAATAAAGCATTTATTTATTAATCATTCCCCGTCTCCCTTGTTTTTTAACATCCTTTTCCACCCCCCTTTAATGTGTGTTCCCAGGGTTTTTGTTTTCTATCTATACTCTGTCACTCAATCAACAAGAATTCAGCAAGCATCTATCATATGCTGTGGATATAAAGACAAAAGTGAAAGTCCTGGTCTTCAAAAGAGTTTTCATTCCAAAGGGAGGGAGACAAATATTACATATATATACAGAGCATATACAAAATGAATATAAGGTAGGGTTTTTTTTGGCGGGGGGAGGAACATTTGCAGTTGGAAAAATTAGGAAAGGCTTCATGGAGAAGAGGTGATGGTACTTCAGCTGAGCTTAGAAGGAAGACAGATTCCAAGAGGCAGAGGGGAAGAGGGGGAGCATTGTACAAAGGCATGGAGAAGAGAGGTGGAGCAGAAAGACCAGCATGCTTAGATTGCATAATGGAATTCCAAGAAAAACCATCTCTTCATGAGTGCCTGCTCCAGAGAATGTTCAAGATTATGGAGAGTGGGAGGTAAAGAAGGGCAAGGACATAAATGTCAAAACATTTAAAAAGCAACATAATCTCATGCTGCTTCCTTTCAGAGGCTTCCTGATGCCTCTTCTAGTCCTTAGCATGACCCCATCCTAATTTCTGTGTGTTTATTTTGTCTATATCCTGTATTTACTTATCTATGAACATATTCCACCCCCTGCAGCAGGGCAGGGACTATTTGATTTTGCATTTGTATCTCCCAGTCTAGTACACAGTAGGTGCTAAATAATGATTAACACGTTTTTGAAATATATTGTGGGAAAAGAAAAAGGGGGAAAATACAGTGTGGCAGATAAAAGATGAAATGACTGAGGAAACAAAGGTTTGAACTTCTGGGCATATTGATTTATTAAGTAATGCATGCCCATTGCATAACAAATCAGTTCCAGGCCTCTCAGTTTTGGCAGTGGAGCCTGTATACAGGGGTAAACAGATTTTTATGTACTAAAAACAATGACTCAAATGAGACCAAGTAATCAAAAGAAAACTATTAACCAGGATATAAATTTGGTAATCTCATTTCTAATTGGAGGAAAGATTCAGGACTTTCCAAGTTGGGAGAAGGAGAGCTAACAGGTATAATTCTCTGAAATCAGAAAAAAATGTGTCCCAGTCCTCCAGAGTGTCTGTACTCAATCAAAGGAACACGGAAATAATAACTGATCGACCCATATGGGGACAGTTTTCAGATAAGACATATGGGTTGTTTGAGAAGTGTAATTATGAGAAAACTCCTTACTTCAATCTTTGGATGTGACTGGGTTTCTAGTCAGCATATCCTAGGTCTTTAATTAAGAGTCTCTAGGGTATTGGTAGAGGTGATCCAGTTTCCCAGCCATGCAGAGCTAGATTTAAACAATGCAATAAAATTTTCTTATAATTCCCACAATTGAATAAAGTTTCCTTTATTCTTTATTTCAAGACAGAAACTGCAGTAGACCTGCAACTGAATAAAAAGAGAACTGAGGGTACCTCCTTTGGGAAACAAGGAACAAGTTCTGTTTCCACAGCTTTCAGTGATGAGAATTGTGACCTAGCCATCTGGGTCAAGTGGCCAGATATGGATCAGGATGACTGGAGATGACCTAGGATGCAGTGGCTGCTTATAAGCTAAGGTCTTTTCACTTTGAGTGAGGCAATGCCCATTCAGTAAATAGACCTTTTTAAGAAGCGATTCCAGGGATGACCCTTTAAATAAAAAAAAAAAAAAAAAAAAAAAAAGAAAGAAATCAAACTGCGAGGGGAAGACCTTCAGGGTTGTAGGTCAAAAGAGAAACAAATTACTATTTACATTCACTCTGAGATAGGAGGTCCCAAAAAATAACCATTAAGTGCTGCCTGGGCAGGAACCTATTGTTGTCCAACCCATGACATACAGAGTGAACAGGGTTTATTTAAGGCATGGTCTTACAGAAAGAAATCTAGCCAGTAAACCCAAAGTTAACTAGGTAGGTTTCAACCAGCAAAATTTACCTTCCTTTGGGCAGAACACCCTCAGGTAAGAACATGATACCCCAGGAGTGAAGAGGAGAGGGCAGAGCTAGGACCAAGTGGAAGCTAAAAGATAGGAAGATTTTGTACGCCTTAAAAGAATTGTCAGAATTGTTAACAAAATATTGTAAACAAAAAAATTGTTAAAAAGTCTAAAAATGGAATAAATTGCCATGTGAGACAGTGGCTTCCCTATCACTGGATATATTTAAGACCAGTACAACTATTGAACTGTTAGTTTGTAGGTAACAGGTCTGAGATTATTTCTAAGTCTTTTTTCAATTCTAGGACTCTCCTAATCCTAACCCTAAATGTGCATCTGCCCTTCCTTCTCTAACTCTAACTTTAACCTATGGTTCAAAGTTAACTTAATGGTCTAATTGTGACTTCACTGGTACCACTGTGGAACCCTTTCCAGATGCCCAGGTTTTCCCAGAAAACAGAATGCTTCTTTGTGCCTAATTTAAAATAACCTGTCTAAAAGCCCTTTGGGGTTTCTTGGCATTTTTATTTTTAATTATAGCTATTTCAGACTTCATAGTTTGTGCTGATAACTTAATGAACAGAAACCTGCTTATTTACAGACAAACATACTTCTCCATTCAACATTTTTATTAATGACTTCTAGACAGATGATACCACTTATCAAATTTGTATAGAACAAGAGGTTTCAGAAGGCTATTTTGCTAAATAGGATACATAAAGATCTTGAATGGGTGAAATAATGGTTCAAATGAATCCACATATCTGCCTATTAAATTTTCTTTGCAGGTCAAAGAATATGCACAATTTTATAGCTCTTTGGGCACATGAACCAGATGTTTCTATTGCCCTGTGTAGCTCTAAATCTATGATCAGAGGAAGCCAAGTGATGCAGGGTGAAGAGTTAACCTGCTTACTATGATCTGCTACCTGTGTGACATTGGACACTCATTTAACTTCTCTAGGTCTCAGTTTTCTCATTTGTAAAAGGAGGGAATTGGAATAACATCTCAGATCTAAATCTATTGCTCTATGACCTTTTCCAAGTTCTGCCTCCTCCAAGGGGTATTTCTCAATTACTTCAACCCTTCATTATGTTTTTATCTAAACATCTATTACACGGGTAATCAGGTTCAAAGTTTATTTAATCTCTTGTAATTGTTCCATGTAAATTAGTTCGTCTTCCCACTCAAGTCAACAAACATCTATTAGGGGCTTACTGTGTACCAGGCATCATGCAAAGTGTTGGGGACCCAAAGAAAGGCAAAAAAAGCCAGTCCTGTGTTCAGGGAATTCACAATCTAATGGAGGTAGATGACATGCAAACAACAATGTACACTATGTACAGGCTAAACTGTAGGTAATTTCAGAGGAAAGATCCTATCAATCAATCAATATTTATTTAGCACTTACTGTGTGCCAGGATTCTCTATGGCATGGTCCATAAAGTAAGGGACCTCAGAGGTTATTTTGTCCAACACATATCAGAAATACCATCTATACCATCCTCAAAGTGATAATCATCTAGCCTCTGCTTAACCCCAGTCAAAGACAGAACTCATTGCCCATGAAGGCATCACATTCATTTTTATATAGCTTTGTTATTATGTCATGGTTTTTGAGGGGAGGCAATCCTGGTTAGGTGAGTTGCCCAGGGTCACATAGCTGATTAGTGCCTGAGGCCACATCTGAACTCAGGTCTTCCTGACTCCAGGGGCAGTGAGTCTGGATGTCATACTGAGGCAAAATCTACCTTCTCAAAACTTCTACCTTAGTTCTTTCCTCTTGGATCTAAAAGAATGATTCTAATTCCTCTTACACAGGCCAACTTTTCAAACGTGTGACCACAGCTATTGTGTTGCTATGTTTTTTCTTGGCCAAAAAGTTCCAGTTTTTTGAGCATCATATGATGTGGTCTTTAGTCTTCTTAACATTCTGGTCACCCTTGCTCTGTGTGTGCTATAACTTATTAATGTTCTTCCTAGAAGGTTTTATCCAGAACTTGAAACAAAATTTCAAATGTATTCTGACTAGGGTAGAAGATATATGGAACATAACTTCCTTCACTCTTGAAAATATAAATCTGTTAATTCAAAAAAACATTTATTAAGTGTCTGATATGTACATGGCACTGTGCTGATGCAGCAATTGTAGCTTTTTTGGCTGCCACACTGCACTGCTAAATCAAAATGAGCTTCTGCCCTCTAGTCCACTAGAAATCTCTGGTCTTTTTCACATGAACTCCTTTCTAGTCACAACTACCTATTTTTTTAAAAACTTGTTAAGTTGATTTTTAAAAAAACTAAGTACTGAACTTTATTGTTATCACAATTAAATTTCAAGTTAATTTCATCCTTTTGAAATCTTTTTGGATCTCTTTTTTTATCACCTGTTATTATAGCTATCCCTCCTTGCTTCCTCTGATCCACAAATTTGATAAATATGTCTCTTCCATACCTTTGTGCAAACAATGGATTAAAAATGTTGAACACAAATGGTTAAGAACAGAATTAAGGTGGAAAACTCCATTAGAGATATCCTTTCAAATTGAGAACAATTCATTAATGAACATTTTTTTGAATCTAATTATTCAATCAGTTCCAAATCCACCTAACTATATCCATGATGGGACTTACCTAGAGGTTTATAAGAAAATATGTATCATGATAAAAGTTTTTAAAGAAGTTGAATCAGGGGAAAATGCGGAATGAATTTGAGGAACAGAAAGACTAGTTAGAAGCACTGGAATAATCCAGCTGATGATGTCTTAGATCAAGGTTGTGGCGCCAAAAATACAAAAGAAAGGATAGATGCAAAAAGAGATAAAAAAACCCCCACAGGATTTTGTGATTGACTTACTGTGAGGATCAGACAAAGGGGATGGAAAGTCAACATTGATTCCAAAGTTATGAGAGGAAAAAAAAAATGTTAGCTATGGATAAGAATAGGAAAATTGATTTGGAGGAGAATATAACTGTTAGAATACTGTTAGAGAAGAAAATGCATTCTTTCAGTTTCTCTCATTTCAACATTTTAAGGATCTCTGATTTTGTCATATGGGCATTCATTCAATTAATTCAGATCAAAATCCCTCTGTGACTTAGTAAATTTGTTATGACAAATGATCATTTCTTAAAAACTATTCTACTAATAATTATCATTTACTTAATATGCTATCTCACTTAACATCCAGGACCCTGTGAGGTAGATGCTGTTGTTATCCTTATTTTATAGATAAGGAAACTGAGATGAAAAAAGGTTAAGTGACTTGCCTGAGGAAGGCTAAGGAAGAGTTTGAATTCCTTTGTATTCCATGTCCAGTGTTCTATCCACTAACTGAACCACTTAGTGTCTTGAAATAGTAACATTTTTACTCTTTAGTACTTATTTACACAAATACACACAGCACACATGCTTTCCTACACATTCAGTAACTCACTTTCTCCATAAAGCCAAGGGCTTTTCAAGCTCTTTCTCAGCAGATCCCAGTGAAGCAACAAATGCAAATGGCCAGGCCAATAACATCATAAATGCAGCAAACAAAAGTCGAATAGGAAACAGGGTCAAAGTCATGAAGGCAATCTGGAAAGACAGAAAAGCAAAACAAAACCATGTAATTAAGTTCAAAATATCTTAATTAGTAGCATTTTCATTTACAACTATTTCTTTGTACAAACAAAAGAAAATATAGGTAGAAAAAATTTGTTCTTTGAGATATATTCTTTTGAGCTCAAGGAAGCCACCTTTTAATAGTCTAAGGAAGACATGAAATACTGCATAAATCTCACTTAAGAACCATGCTTCATTTGAAATGTCTTCTGAACACTACTAATCTTTTTATTTCTAAACTCCCACCTCCTTGGCTTCTAGCTAAAAATATCTTTGACATACATAATTTTAGAAACAAGACTTTGGTGTTTTTCTCCCACTAATTTAATTTATACTCTTTGCCCTGACTGCTGACTCACAATAAGCACTATATGGTAGACTTGACACACAAGCTGCTTTCACATGATCTGACCTAAGAAGGTAGTTTTACACATCAAAGCTGCTGTACTATCTCAGAAAATAAGCCCTCTTCTTCCATAACTTTTCCCAAAAAGTCATTTATAGGGGTTCAGAATCAGATAGGCTGCTGCCAAAGGAGAAAGAAGACATTTTATAGGGAATAAATGAACAAAGACCATAATAAGTAGTTATTTAAGCAATTGTTTAAAAAAAAACTACACTGTGAAATTCTGAAGGTTTTAAATGCCAGAACTGAAAAATGGGAGACTCTTTCCTCGTATAGTTACTTACAATGTAATTCATTTTGTCATAATGCTATGAGTAGAAACAGGTTGAGTAAAGAGCTCTGGAAAATGAGAGAGCAGAACTGGTAGGGAAAATCTTGTTAGAAACAGATAATTCTTTATGAAAAATAAAGGCATATGAAAAATGAAAAATCACAGCATAATCTTCAGCTCTAAATAGAAAGAGGAAGCTAAGGGTCAGTTGAACCCTGACTAGAAAGAGGAACCAAAGCAGGGTGAAAGGGAATTTCCATCTAAACAAAGATACGGGAAGATGGAAGCTAAATTCAGGGAAGAGACAGGATGGGATTAAAGAACTCAGGAGCACTTTAGAACAAGGAAAGCAAAAAGAAGAGAAGAGACTATGGTTTCTGAATGACTAAGGTCTCTTAATTATAGAAAGTTATTATATCCTTTATATTTAAAAAAATGCATACTACCAAAGTTTATAAGAGGCAGGGTCACTGTAACTTTAGACTAAGCCTCTGCTCACACTTACTGAAGGAATTAAATGATAATATATAAAGATCTTTGCAGTCTTTTAAGTGTTATACAGAACAAATCATCTAGAAGTAGTAATTAGAGAAGTCATTAAAATGTCTTTTAAAATTTGACAATATAATATTTGTCCACAATTTTAGATATGTAAAGAGAAGAATTGAGTGTTACTGCCAATTCTCTCTAATCTTTCCAATGGCTTAAAACTGAGTAAAGCAAACAGGATACTGGTGGAGATGAGAAATGAGGAGTATAGTGGGAAAAGTCTAGTCATAAAACCTGGATTCAAACTTCTCTAACACTTGTGAACTGTATGACACTGGACAAATCACAAACATTCTGGCCCTAAATTTCCTCATCTGTAAACTGTAGAAAGTCACTGGTGTACATTTCTGGAATGAGAAAGAAAAATTCTTTTATAGATATTTTGAAGATAAAATAGAATGGGTTATATAAATAAAGGAAATGGAATGTGAATTAAAACAAATGAATCTGCAAACTAAAATTAGCTAAAACAGTGTCAGCATAAACTACTGTATTTGAAAATTACTCTTGGCATACCTAGGTAGTACTGAATAAAAAAAAACCAAAACTCCACCAATTTTTTGGCTGACCCAAATGAAAATATCAAAGAGATGCATAGTACATAATAATCCCTAGGAGTAAACTTTAATGTTCACTTCCCTTCGGTTCTCCATTCTCTCAAGAGTTGTAATTGTTTGTCCTTCATTCTCAATGAGTACCAAGATCAGAAAGGAGATGTCATGACTTGCAAGTGAACTGAAGTGAGGCAGGGCTGTGAAAAGTCACCAGTCTCACTCTTACCTCCGAAGCCATCGGAGTCCAGTGGTAAGACAGAGATCAGGATGACCGAAGATGAACCCTGATGTAGTAGGAGACCTTGGTTGGTCTTTTTAAAGCTAAGTATTTCCCAGCTTGACTGAAGCAGGGAGTAAGGCTAAGTAAGAAATGAGGCAAAGAATGACCTGTCTTACCTAGTTAAAAAAAAATCAATCTTGGAGGGTTTCTGGCTAAAACAGGAACAATTGCTATTTACATTTACCTCAAGTTACCTCAACCTTAATTGCTATTTACCTCAAGGCCACATGTGGCCCTCCAGGTTCTTAAGTGCTGACTTTTGACTGAATCCAAATTTCCAAGAAGAAATCCCTTTAATAAAAGGATAAAATTATAAATAAAAAATCAAATTAAAATTAATAAAAAGCAAAACTTGGTCAAAAGGTTGCACCCAAGGACCGAGAAGGCCACATGTGACCTCAAGGCCAAAGGTTCCCCACCTCTGCTATAGGAATTTAGTGGTATAGACAATATATACATCCAGAGTTGTAGACATTTGGTAAAGCAAAGTCTCTACACTTCCCACTTTGTCCTTATATATAAAAGAGCCTTTCCTGGCTTAATATTTGTCTTCTTTCCCCTTTGGCAGCAACCTAGCTGATTCTGAACCCTAGGTAAACAAGAGCTATCTTATCTGTACTTTATAGATGATTAAGATAAGGGGTCTGCAGTCAGTCCAATCAGTCAGTAAACATTTTTTAAGAGTTTACTAAATGCTATGCTAAATGTTGTGAATAAATAGAATGGCAAAACAATAAACCTTGCTCTCAATGAGCTCACATTCTAACAGAGGAGACAAACATGGAAATAATTAGGCATATAAAAGATATGTACAGAGTAGATATAATAGAGGCTAAAGCAACAAGTTCTTGGTAGTCAGATAATAACTTTTCTCCTTTATTTCTTTTGGTTTTTCATTTCTTTCTGAATATTTCTCTCCAAACTTCTATTAGCTTATTTGTAAAGTTTAAAACCTCTACATTTTTAGTAACTTATCAATTTAGCTATTTCCCAAGGGAGCACATTCTGTTTCTATATTCACAGTGTTCAGAGCCTAAGGAGTTGGGTAGCCCTTATTCTGATAAGCTGACCAGCAAATCCCAAAATGGCTTGGATTTATTATGGAGAATGAGCTACAAATCCATGATGCTGATCCCTTAAGCTCTCAGCTCCAAATATCTAACAAGAAAGGCTACGATGACCCAGAGGGAGATAAAGAATAGTTTGAGAATTATTGTCCTAAACATTTGGTCTAACCTACTCCAGTCAGCATTATGACAAGTATAAATCATTCATAGGGGTAGAGTGTTAAAGTGGACAGAGACATTGTCTCTGAGTCCAAAAGACCTGAGATAAAGTCTCACCTTTGGGATACCCTGGCTATGTGATTCGGGCCAAGTCTCTCAGGCTCTGAGTGCTCCTGGCAACTCTCTAGGACTATAAATAGCAGAGAAGGTGATGATATACATTGCTAGATGAGATTAGCTCACCTAAAGTTCCCTGTGCCAATAAAATGTCAGGGCCAGATTTTAAAAAAAACCACAATAATTATTTTAAAGTTCTACTGACTTTTAGTACAACGTGCTAGGCACAACACAGAACAAATGTTAAGCAGCCAATGCCTTCTTTAGCTGGGGAGTATGAAAAAGACTGCTTTATTTTGTTAGTCTGTTTTAATTTGTGTAGTCTTTATATAGTTGTGTGGTTTTTTTTAAAAGGATGGCTAGTAAGAAACCAAATAAAATGCAAAGGATTCAACTGTTCAGAGGTAAGAACAAACTTTGCTTACTAAGTCAAGGGTTTCATTTTCTTTATCGGTAAAATAAGGGGGTTGGCTAAGACAACTTCTGCTTCCTTCTACCTCTAAATTCCTTTATATCTCTAAGAAAACTGCTACTTTTCTCTTGTACTTCCCATCTCATCTAATTGCCTGTTAATACCTAGAGTCATGAGCTTTGCTGGTACCGGACCCTGCCATGTAAGTCACAGAAAAGCACAGCAGTATGACTGAGACACTGTTTAAGCTACACACTAGAATGTGCCTTCCTGTTTGCTCTTGTATTGCCCTGGAAATTCTAACTCTAATTCCTGAACTCCTGTTCTGTATCCCCTGACTGATGACTGTCACACCTGGCCCTCTATTTCAGGCAGGCCTTGGTCATGCTTTTCTTCCTACTCCTGGATTGTCTCACCAGTTGCCTTGCCACTGTTTGTAGAACTGTGCCTCTCTGACCAGCCCTCCTGCTCCCTCCTTTTCTGGTTCTGGATTCATGATCAAATCAACTCAGCCATAGCACCTGGATGGGCTGTGCCAATTCACTCCATATAGCTCCATTCCCCCTCCCCCATTACTTTGTGGATCAAAGTGACTTTTCCTGGGCACTACTCGTCTAAATATGTGTATTGTCTCTTCCATTAGAATAGAAACACCTGGAAGGCAGGCATTATTGCTGCTTTTGTAGTTTTCTCTCCAATACTAAACTGCTTGCTCAGCACATAGTAAGCACTTAAAAATCTTCTTCATTCATTAAAACTCTCTAATTTACCTGAAAGGGATTTTGGACTTTCCCAATTATGTGAACCCCTGCTATGATTACATTATTCTGGTTCTTTCATTTCCTGGAAGGCAACTTTTTAATGGTTATTTTGCTTAATTCACATTTCTAAAGTCCATGCCTGCTTTGTTGCTTGCTTGTCTTGAAGATTATGCTTGCCCTACTAGATGCTTGAATGGCACCTGTAGAACTTATCCAGACCAGAAACTCAAACCTTGGGGCTGGTACCCAGTGAATTAACAGATGAGAGCACGGTAAGTTACATTAACTGCATCTATGATAAATAACATTTCAAAACCATCCAGACAGGGAAAAAATGCAGAAGCTAAACTCTAGACAGCTATAGAAACAGGTTAATTTAAGAACCTGCTGAGATTTGCATGTAAAAACTGAGTAGCACAGACCTGTCACAAAGGCAGCTATGCCCCAAAGTCTTTTGTTGAGTACAAATTGAAACAAAATAAACCATAAACCATGAAAGAGACTGTGGCAGCCAAATGAGACTGATAAATAAGCTATTAGTTAGGAAGCCAAGGTAAGGTAAGTTATAAAGTACCCAAATAGATATTTAGTAACTTTTTTCTTTTGGGTTTTAACTGCAGTACTTGAGGGTAACAGAAGTGAACTAATTTATGCACTCATTTCACCACTCCGGGCCTCAGTTGTCTTGTTTGAAGTAATTGGAATAGGTGACCAGCTAGATCCCTTTCAGTTTTTAACATTTTAGGATTCTGTGATATTGCTTTAAAGAATTGTATCAATTTCTGTCAGAAGCATGTAAATACACTCAAGGGTCCTGGTCAGGCTTTTTCACTCTCTGTCCCCACTCTCCTAAAAGTAAGTCTAACCATTGTGCTTGAACTATCCTAATTAAATAACTATGTATCACCATATTTGTGCTTGTGGTTAAAGTGGTAGCTATGGACTCAGCCATGTGACCCCAGGTAAATCACCTAATCTCTCTGACTGTTCTCATCTGTAAAATGGGATAATAATAGCACCTGACCTCCTAAAGCTGTTGTGAGGACTGAATGAGAGCATATGTAGAGCACTTTGCAAACCTTAAAGCACTATATAAGTATTATTTTTATTTTCACAATATTTTTTAAAGTTTAGAGTTGAAGTAGAAGGAAACCGTGCATAACTGAAGATTCAGGATTAGTGAAGCTAGACGATTAATCTGACTGCAGAACAGAATATGGACTGGAAAATCTTAGGTGCTTCTAACTTGTCTATTTCTGTGGAAAGTACAACTCTTCAAGTTACTCAGGTTCACCATCTCAGCCCTGTTTTTGACTTCTAACTCTTCCTTATTAATATTACCAATCAGTTGCCACGTCTTGACAATTCCATCTCTACCATATGTCTTCAATATGTCCTTTTTCTCTCTATTCTCACAGCTACAATGCCAGTTCAGGCCCTCACCATATCCCCCCGCCTCAAACATCTTCTCCCCTCTCCAATCCATCCTTCACAAAGATGTCAAAGTGATATTTTTAAAGAGCAGATCTGACTATACCATCTTGCTGCTCAATAAGCTGACTTCCTATGACATCAAGAGCAAATACAGATGTAAGTCCCTTCACAGTACGATTCCATAATACCTCTACCACCTTATTAAACAGTATGCTCCTTTCATGCACTCTGTGCTTCAGTCAGATTAGTCTTCATGCTGTTTGTCTCTCATGCACAGTTCTCCATATCCTAACTTCCTGACTTAGCACACTGTCTCCTATGCTTAGAATAAACATACTCCTCACCCTGGCCACTTGAAAGCCCTACTTCCTTCAAAGTTCAGCTTAAATGCCATTTCCTACATGAAGTGCTTCCTGACTCCATAGGTGCTAATACCTTGTATCTCTCTCTCTCCTCTCTCCTCTCTCTCTCTCACATACACACACACACAGAGTTGTTATCGTTGGGTGATTAATTATTAATTTTTTTCAATTAACAGCTAGTTATTTTTCTCCTTCACACCTCTTTCTCCCTCCCAAGTGGAAAGTAAAAGAACAAAGAAACCCTTGTGACAAATATGCACAGTCAAACAAAATGAATTTAAAGTGAATAGAGAGCTAGCCTCTCACAGTCAGCAAAACTTGGATTCCAGTCTTGCCTGACTATTTGTCTTTGAGTATGTCCCCAGGAAACTCTAAAAGACCAGGTGCCACTAGGCATACTTCCAGCTGCTTACTGGGAGCTTTCTATATTAATGAAATCACATGTAAGGTTAAAAACACTCCCCCCTCTCTTTCTATGCATACACATTGCCTACCCTGAAAGAATGTCACTACTTTGAGGGCAGGGGCCATATCCTTTTTGTCCTCCTATACCTAGTGCCTAACAGACTGCCTGTCATGCAGAAGACAGTGTAAATGCTTGTGATTAGTTCATCTGGAAGCACTATGTCATATAGATTGGAGAAGGAGAAATCCAGGAGTTAAAGTAATGGTGATGGCATCAGGAATGGAGTGCCAGGGAGGATCAAGAGAAGTTTTAAATGAAATACTGGCAAGATTTGGTAGCTGAAAGAATAGGAAATATGAAGAAAGAGAGATAATGACTTAAATGTGACTCCCAAGGGTTCAATTATAATTGACCAGGAAATCATGCTTCCATTAACAGCCATGAAAATTAGGAGATGGATATGAGGGAGAGAAGTTCTGTTTTGGACAAATTAAAAATTGAGATTATAGTCAGATACCAGCCAAAAAAGTATGGAATCTAGTGGACACAGAATCTAGAGCTCAAGTAAGAGGAGAGGACTGAAGATTTAGTTTTAGGAATCATTAGGGTAAAATTAATAATTGAAATAATGATAAAAGGTGTTATAAAAAAATGACAAAACAACAAAGAGGAATTCAGGTAAATGTTTAACTTAAAAACAAAACAATTTTTAAAAAAATGACCTCCAGGGGGCGGAGCCGAGATGGCAGAGTAGAAGGACGCACGTTTACGAGCTCTGAAACCAAAGCCCGTAGAATTAATGTAAAAAGAGACCCCCATAACTTTTGGGTCAATACAAGGTGTGCAGAAACGGAGTGGAAGAGATTTCCGTGCCAGAGAGCCCTGAAGAGCCGTCCCCAGGGTCCATCACGCCCCGGAAAGCGGACCCCACCCCAGCGCGGCCTTGCGGCCACAGAGAAGCTAATCCGAGCAGGCTTCAGACATGGAAGCTCCAGCAGCCGGGAAAGTCCCTCCGCCCACAGAAGCTACAGGTCAGTGAGAAAGAAGGCTGGGCTGGACGAGAGGGAGAGCAGGGTGTCTCCGTGACTCGGGGCCCCTCGGGAGGAAGCGGCGGCGGCAGAGACGGGGGCAGGAAGCGGCGGAGGCAGAGGGGTGGGCGGTGGCTGAGGCGGCAGCGGCCCGGGACTCAGGAATCCCCCAGCAGCAGGCAGCCCCCAGCAGCAGGCAGGATCTTCATTACGGAAGCTCTCTGCATGAACAGCCTGAGGGGGCTGAGCCTGGGAGACAGCCCTGCCCCCACCCCGCTCTATTAATGAAAGCCTCTGCATAAAGCCCCTGAGGGAACTGAGCCTGGGAGGCGCCCCCGCCCCCGCCCGCTGCATTCCTGAAAGTCTCTGCATAAAGCCCCTGAGGGAACTGAGCCCGGGAGGCGGCCCTGCCTCCACCCCAGCGCCAGAACTAAAGCGTGCTGCGGAAAGCCCATTTGAATCTCAGAGGCCAAGCACTAGCTGGGCGGATCCAGGCGGGGGTGGAAAGGAATCTCAGAAGTCAAGTAACTGGCTGGGAAAATGCCTAGAAAAGGGAAGAAAAATAAGACTATAGAGAGTTTTTTCCAACAAATGCAAATGATCCCGACCTTCGGATCTGATTACAAGGACGTATTCCTGCCATCAGGGAAAGACATGGAGGGTGGGGCCTCAGTACCCCAGACACCCCAGGGGGGTGGCGGGTGGGCTCAGGCCTTGGAAGAGCTCAAAAAGGATTTTGAAAAGCAAGTTAGACAGGTGGAGGAAAAACTGGGAAGAGAAATGACAGAGATGCAAGAAAAGTATGAAAAACAGGTCAATACCTTGGTAAAGGAGACCCAAAAAAATGCTGAGGAAATTAACACCTTGAAAAATAGGCTCACTCAATTGGCAAAAGAGGTTCAAAAAGCCAATGGGGAGAAGAATGCTTTCAAAAGCAGAATGAGCCAAATGGAAAAAGAGGCTCAAAAGCTCACTGAATTTAATCGTTCTCTCAAAATTAGAATGGAACAGATGGAGTCTAATGACTTTATGAGAAACCAAGAAATCACCAAACAAAACCAAAAGAACGAAAAAATGGAAGAGAATGTGAAATATCTCATGGGAAAAAGAACTGACCTGGAAAATAGATCCAGGAGAGACAATTTAAAAATTATGGGACTACCTGAAACTCATGATCAAAAAAAAGAGCCTAGACATCATCTTCCATGAAATTATCAAGGAAAACTGCCCTGACATTCTAGAACCAGAGGGCAAAATAAGTATTGAAAGAATCCATCGATCACTACCTGAAAGAGATCCAAAAAGAGAAACTCCTAGGAACATTGTGGCCAAATTCCAGAACTCCCAGCTCAAGGAAAAAATCTTGCAAGCAGCTAGAAAGAAACAATTCCAGTACTGTGGAAATACAATCAGGATAACCCAAGATCTAGCAGCTTCTACATTAAGGGATCGAAGGGCGTGGAATAGGATATTCCAGAAGGCAAAGGAACTAGGACTCAAACCAAGAATCACCTACCCAGCTAAACTGAGTATAATACTTCAAGGGAAAATATGGTCTTTCAATGAAACAGAGGACTTTCAATCATTCTTGATGAAAAAACCAGAGCTGAAAAGAAAATTTGACTTTCAAACACAAGAATGAGAAGAAGCATGAAAAAGGAAACAGCAAAGAGAAGTCATAAGGGACTTACCAGAAGTGAACTGTTTACATTCATACAGGGAAAGACAATATTTCTAACTCTTAAAACTTTTCAGTATCTGGGTAGTTGCTGGGACCACACATACACATGTACACGCATGTACACACATACAGAGATAGAGAGCACAGATTGAACTGAATAGGATGGGACCATACCTTAAAAGAAATTAAGGTAAATGGTAAGAGAGAAATGTAGTGGGAGGAAAGAGGGGGAAATGGAAGGGGGTAACTATATGTCATTTAAGAGGCAGGTAGGAGTTTTTTTTAGTGGAGGGAAAAAGAGGAGGGCTGAGAAAAAAAAAACAAAAAAAACAAAAAACAAGAAGTTTACCCTCATCACATGTGACTAAACGAAGGACTGAAATGCACACTCATTTTGGTATGAAAACCTATCTTACAGTATAAGAAAGTGGGGGAGAAGGAGATATTGCAAGGGGGGGGATGATGGAAGGGAGGAGGGAGCAATTTGAAGTCAACACTTGGGGAGGAACAGGATCAAAAGACAGAAGAGAAACAATGAGGGGCAGGTTAGGAGGGATGGTAATCCAGTTAGTCTTACACAACACGACTATCAGGGAGGTCATTTGCAAAACTACACAGATATGGCCTATATTGAATTGCCTGCCTTCCCAAAGGGAATGGGTGGGGAGGGAGGGATGGGGAGAATTTGGAACTCAAAGTTTTAGGAACAACTGTTTAGTATTGTTGTTGCAACTAGGAAAGAAGACATACAGTTAATGAGGAATAGAAAGTCATCTGGCCCTACAGGAGAAAAGAGAAGATGGAGACAAGAGAAGGGAGGGATGACAGAAGAGAGGGCAGATTGGAGATAGGGAAAATTAGATTGCTTGGGGTATTGGGGTGGGGGGAGGGGATGAAAGGGGAGAAAATTTGGAACCCAAAAATTTGTGAAAATGAATGTAAAAAGTTAAATAAATAAATAAATTAAAAAAAAAATGACCTCCAGATAAAAAAGACATTAGAGTTGTAGAGCAAGAGTCCACCCCAGCTGGCCATCTTCTCTTTACTCTTAAATTCCAAATGACAGATATTTTCTCTGAAAAATAATGTAGAAAGTTAACAAGCCACCGATACTCAGTAATATCCTCTCTTGATCCCCTGGATGGAATCTCTATCCCTGATCTTGCTGATGGATGTCACTGCAATAGGAAGAGATGCATTCAAAATTGGAAATCAAAATACATTTTCTCCACAGGAACTATGTTGTAAATGATAGCTAAGTGTAACTGAAAAAATGACCATTTGGAATATCACTTGCTCATGTATAGAGGAAACACGAACCCCTCATTACTCAAATTGACTGCTCAGAGGTGTCTCAAAGTAAAAACATAAAATCTCTTATTTGGGCAAGAAATGGGCAGTCCTTTCACCAGTAAAGCTGGAGTGAGGAGGCGCCTTACAGAAGCAGAATGGCAATTTATATAGACCCTGATGCGGAAATCCCCCTCCCACCTCTGACCATTATTCTCTTTGGCTGAGAAGCAAGGTCTTACATTCAAGGCAGACATCTAACCAATCCTTTTGGAACCTGGCTCAAATTTGCCGTTCCCCAGACATTACAAAGCCCTGGAAAATACACGTCATTATATGCAAATTAGGCATTGAAAATATATGCAAATGAAGCATTGACGACTCATACAAATTGGGCATTGAGAACTTATGCAAATCAGGTAGACCTATGTGAGGACTGCAGACTTCAGTGCACATAAGCAAATTAGGTATTGAGGAGTTAATGAGTCATATCCAATCATTGACCCTAATGCACTACCTAGCCTTATATGGAATTCACCTGACTCTGGAAGAATCGAAACCTGGGCCTCAGGTCTCTTTTACTCTAGGGAGAAGACTATCCCTGAGAAGTCTTCACTAAATCTGTTACCATTCGCTCATAAGTTGGGAGCTAATCAAATTTTAAATGAAATACGAATTCAACCCAAATGAACACAGATAAGTAGATTAACTGCACATTAACATAATCATATTTGCCATTTACCAACAAGATTGAAAAAATGAATTAAGTATCAAACAGGCACACTTCATCTGTTTTTCAAAGTGTGGTCCAATGCAGAACACACCAGCGGAGGATGAATCAAGAGTCTAGGGAGTGAACCTTTCTACCAGGAAAGAGCTATTAATGCCTATGGGTAGACAATTAGATGGGCATACTTAGTGATGCTAATAGCCATGCCACATTGCTACAAAACATTTCCAAAGTGGAACCATGCCAAACTTTCACCTGAGTACAAGTAATTAAACTTGCTTTGCAGCCATTTATGTTTAAATAAATGAACTTCAGTGCACAAAGTGTCACAATTTAATAGTCGTTATCAGGACTTTTTTGGCCATTCATTTCCCTTCATTTATCCTTATGTGGTCATAGTGTCTGCTCTATTCATCTGGTTTGGCATTTGAAAAAAAAATCTTGGCCTTATTTCATAAAAAGCATTCTGTATTTCCTTATATTCTTCATATCTGTCACTCTTACCATTCCCCTACTGTTGGGCATTTAGGCTAATTTCAAGTTTTTTGCAAATACAATAATGTTGCTATAAAACTATTTGAACAGAAAGTGCTGTTGTTATAAAGACACTTGGGGAAATGCATTAGAGACACTAGGGAATCTCTGAGAAAATTACTGTTTCACAGCTCTAGGGGATTATGGACTTTATGTCTCCCAATGCACCTCAGGTAGCAATATATTCCATGGTACAACCTAACATTCTGAAGACATTCTTCAAAAACAAGACATAGCTACTAGATTCAAGGAAGACCCTTTCACATTCTCAAAATTATATCCGTAAATTGAACCCTTCTGATGTTTCCTAAATCTTCATGCAAAACTAAAGAAATAACTTGTGTTTATTAATACTCCGCAGTGGAGCAGTATTAATGCTTAGTATTTCACAGATGTGATCTGACTAGGGCGGAGTACAGAGGAACTGTTGTGTCCTTACTCATGGAAGAAGTTTACTTCTCCAAGTGACCAAGGATTTCATTGTGAGGCATAGTTTACAAGAATAGAGGTGATAGTTCCGCTTTCTACCTTGGTCAGACCACTTCTGAAGTATTGTGTTCATCCCTGGGTACTAGTTTAAGAAGGGAGAAAACATCCAAAGGATGTCTTTGAGAGTAAAATCTATGTCATATGAAGACTGGTTGAAAGACTTGGGAAGATTTAACTTGCATAAGAGAAAAGATTGAGTGGGGTATGAAGATATGATAGGTAACCTCAGGTGTTTGAAAGTCATATTGAAGAGCAATTATTTTATTTTCTTGGCTCTAGAGGGCTATACCAGGAGCAAAGGATGGAAGTTACAAAGGGGAAAATTTAGGCTTGATGTTAGGAAAAAAATTCTGAAGAACTAGGGCATTTCAAAAGTGCAATGGGTGGTCTCAGAAAGAGTTGAGTTCACCTTGACTGGAGTCTTCAAAGAAAATCAGGATGATCAGAAAGGCAGATGTGTTACAATGGGAATTCCTTTTTTATGTTTTCTATTTCTTTTTGGATTAAATGGTTGTTGAAATTTACTTCAATCTTAAAATTCTGTGATTCTAGTGCTTTAAAAAGCATTGATACCCAGTAATATCCAATAAAAATTGCACTAAAATTACAAAGCATTTTATGCCCATGATTTCACTTGATATTCATAATAACCCTTTGAAATGAGTAACACAAGTATTATCACACCCATTTTTAGGATAAAGAAACTAAGAATGGGTCAGTCAGTATTTGTCAATTGCTATTTGCTTATTAAGTGCTGGGAACACACAAAAGTAAGGATTATATATCTTAATAGGAGAAACAACATGCAAATAACCATGTACATACAAGATATATGCAGGGTAAATGAAAAGAACTCAAGAAGGAAGGCACTAAGAATGGTGGGCATCCTGGGAAGACCATTTGAAGAAGGTATGATTTGAACTAGTCTTGAAGGAAGCCAAAGTTGAAAATGATGAGGGAGAACATTCTAGGCATGGCAGCCAGTCAACGCAAAGGCATGGAGTATTGGGTGAGGAGTACTGGCAATTGCAGGTAAGATGTAGAGTGGATGGAGGGGACCTGAACAGGATACTAGAAGGAAATGATGGGGCTGGGTGGTAAAGATTCTTAAATGCTACAAAGAAGATTTGTATTGGATTCTGGAGGTAGCTGGGAGTCACTTTAGTTTACCACACGTGCTGTGGAGGAACAAGGGGAAGAAGAAGACCTAAACTTTAGAAAAATCACTTTGGCAGCTGATTTGAGAAGGGAGCAGAATGGAAAAAGACTTGAGGCAGAGGGACCAATCAGAAAGGGAAGAGATGAGGGTCTGTCTGTATTAGGGGAGTGGCTGTATGAGTGAAGGAAAGAGGACATGAGATGCTGTAGCAGCAAGCACCTTGACACATCCAGGGTGGCCTGCTAGCTCAGGTTCTTAGAACTGCTTTTCTAAAAGGAAAGCGACTTTTGAGGAGTCAATGATCTTCTTTAATCCCATATGCCAACAGAGAAAATACAATTGGACAAAAATGACCAACAGACAGGGCTTCTAACTGTCTGACCATAAGCAATATGTACATCACAGCTCAAGAGACAGATCCAACTGTCTGACCATTAAATACATCACTATCTGGGCTTTCAAAGCCAGGGGGGCTCCTTAACAGCTACCCAAAATCTCATCTAGTCATATCACAGGAACATTCTTATAAAGAATAAGCCCCCAAAGCATTTACTCACCTCAGAGTTTACATATGCTTTTAAGAGCTGGAAGACTCTTGAGACCCAGTATCTCATTCATTAACAAAAGGTGTGGGCCTTCCTACAGAACAAGTCTCCCCTAATCAAGCTTCCCTTAATGGGTTTTACCAGAGGCCTGTAATGGGTGAGGGAAGATCTTTAATTCACATTACCGAACTTAAATGAATTACCTGAGGTCATCATAGCTAGTAAGTGGTAGACCCACAACCTGAAATCAGATCTCTTACAGTCTGAGGTCCAGTGCTCTTTCCACTATACCATATTACCTTTTAAAGTAGGGATTTTTAATCTTTTGTTTTTCTTGTTGCTGACCTCTTTGGTTATCTGGTAAAGTCTTGTATATTACTACCAATAATTAATAATTGAAAGGAAAATTTCAGTTAGAGTTTAGTAAAAATATCTATCCATAGCATATCTTAAATAGAACAATTATATGAAACAGTCCTGCATTTTACATAACCCTGAAAGTGTTTGACAGACTTGATAAATTATTTAAAATTCAACAAATATTATTTTCTTAAAACATCAAAACAGGTATGTAGGAATTTTAAATAACGGAAACTCTTAAGTAAAAAGCCTTGCAGCTAAAGTGCCTATGTTTACTTAGCATGTTGCATTGCTCTGAGGTACTAATGCAATACTATTTCCAAGTATACTCACTTTTGTTATCCATTTACAAATAAAAATAGGTTCATAATGAAAATAAAACCTTTAAAAAAGATTTATGAGCGGTTATCTAGCTGCAATAATTGATCTAATATTTATTTTGTAACCATTATTTCATTATAATAATATTAAGTTACTTAGAAGGTTGACAAAAACCTACGCAAATCATTTAGCTCATCCTCTTGATATACTCTAACCCTGAAATATGATTTTGACACTTCATAGCCTCATCCAGAGAAGCTATGTTCAGTTTCATCTTATTATACAAATCAATATTATTTATTAGATTTCATCTTATTATATAAATTGATGTTATTAATTCAATGGTGAAAAGGAATTCTCTAATCACATAAGTTTTAATGTCATATGGTCATATTTTATCTTATTTTTAAAACTAATATCAGACCAAAGAGTATGCAATTATAATACAATATTAACATGGAAAACAAAGAAAAGTAATTGCAATTGTTTTCTTCATGTATCTAGTACCTTGAATACACACATATAACTTTATATTTAAAACAGGGGTATATTAAAAGAGTAAATCACTCCATGAGTAGAAGTTACTTTGGGTACTTTGGGAGATCTATTACTGTTTCTTGCTCTATGGTACCTAAAGGGAAATAGTTTACTGATAAAATCATTTTCACTTAATATCAAGTAATTTTTGAACTTAAAGCTTTTCTATCTGTTGGCTTAAAGTTCATATGAAAATACTTTAATCTTTCTAAGAGCATTCAATTTGGTCCCTGAAATTGGTAAAAATATTTTTTAATTACTTGACTAGAAAATATTTTGGCAGAAATAATATACTTTGTGACTAGTACATTACATGTAGCACATTACTGCTCAAAAAAAGTTAATATTGAAATGTACCCAGGGAACAATAATTTGGAGAAAAAATACATTTTGAAGTTTTAAGACGTCCAGACACTCTTTAGCAAGAATTTTTTTAATCCATTGGGGGAAAGAGGGTAGGGGGAAGCATTGCCCAAATTAAAGGTGACAGATATTGCTATTTTACTTACAGGAAAGATGAAATATTAAATCATTTCAAAGTTTAGCAAGGGCAAAGAAAGTAATTATTACTACTATTTTCAATGGACAAACACTTGTTCAACCATTTGGAAGTGGTCTTCTGGTGCCAAGTTACCGTGAGTATGATACTACTTCCCAGACTACTTTGTTTTTTCTTTGAGGTACCATGGGAACCAGCTTAAAGTCTGACTGTTAAGTGTAGAGTCATAACTATACAAATGTGATTATAACCACCTTAGGAGAGCCTATGGAAGCAATGGCAAACCTTTATCCAATGTTAATTTAAGTTAGAGGATGGTAACTATAGTTTGTGTCATACAATTTTAGAGTTTTGATTTTTTTAAATAGCCACATGAAAGAACTATGTAGACACATATGGTATATTGCTATCATTTACTTAGCACTTTCAAAGGTCTCCCTAATTATACGTTACTGGATTTATTATATACATCCTATTTTACAGATGAAGAAACTGGGCTATAGTAACTGACTTATGACAGGTCTTTCAAAACCTTCACGCGGCATCATTAGAATTGTTCTCTAAATCATCGACAAATCCCTTTAGGTATTTGGTAGTGGGGAATCTGAGAACTATGGCAAGGTATTATGACCCCAGGGCAATAAAAACCTCTCAAGTATACATCCTTTCATTCCCAACATTAGTAAAGGAACAACCAATGTGCCCATGTAGTCAATTAATAACAACATAAACACTTCACATTCATTCACGTAGCATTTTAATGTTTGCCAGTGCCAATAAGAATACCTTGGGATTGACTGAGATAGGAGTGATCAAAATGTAAAATTGGGTTTTAGATATGGTAATATTTAACCTAAACAATCAATAAGGATTTATTAAGTGCCTATTATGTGCTAAACTGGGCATAGCAAAAGAGGCAAAAGACAGTCCCTGCTCTCAAGGTGCTCACAATCTAAAGGGGGACATAAAAAAATCATACACACACACATACACACATGCGTGCGTGTATATGCACACACTATTTACAGAATAAATAAGATATACTAAACACTCAGAAGGCACTAAAACTAAGAGGAGTTGGAAAAAGTTTCCTTTAGAAAATGGGATTTTAGTTGGAAGTTAAAAGAAATCAGGAAAGCCCGTAGGTACAAAAAAGGAGGGCAAATATTCCAGGCATGGAGGACAGCCAGAGAAAATGCCTAGAGTCCAAGACATTGTGGTGTCTTATTCATGGAAAAGGAAGAAGATAAGTGTCACAAAATCAAAGAGCACATGGTGGGGAATGAGATTTAAGAAGACGGAATAGGTAGGTTATATATACTCTGAATGCCAAGCACAGGATTTTGTATTTAATTCTGAAGCCATTAGGTAGTGACTGGAGTTTATAGCGTAGAGGGGTAATGTAGTCAAAAAAAAATCACCTTAGTAGCCGAAGGGAGGATGTGTCGAAGCAGGGAGAAACTTGAGGCAGGCAGACCCAGTAGTAGTATACTTCAATGAGGAGTAAGGTGATGAAGACCTGCACTAGAGTGTAACAGAGAAGAAGGGAGAGTATTTGAGAGAAGTGGAAAAAGTGAAATTTGACAGGCCGCAAGATTGGATAGAGGTGGTGAGAGACAATGAGGAGCCAAGGATAACTCCTAGGTTGGGAGTTAGATTGGGAGTGTGGTGTTATCTTTTTCAGTAATAGGGAAGGTGGGGTGAGGGGATGGTTTAGAGGAGAAAGATAATGTGTTGTTTTGGACATGATTAAAGATGTCTACTGGGCATCCAGTTTAAGATGTCTGAAAGGCAGCTGGAGATGCGACTAGAAATTAACAGAGAAGTTGAGGCAGGATAAGTAGATTTGAGAATTGTCAGCATAGAAATGGTAATTAGATACTAGTTTAGCCTCTGAAGCAAGGGAATGGGGGCCAGGAAATACATTCATGTGGCATAAGAGCTATTAGAAAGATGGGAGAAAGATCAACGATCCAGAACAGGACAGAAAATTTCATTGGTAATTTTGAGGGGAGATATTTAACAAGACAGGCACTTTTCAGGCCTTATAGAGAAACTGGGAGTTGGAACCTTGTAAGAGAGAGGGGTAAGAAATGGACTGATAGGCTGAGAAAGGAAGGATGCTTTTAAAACTGATTTTAAAAAAATAGTAGTATGAGAAGTAAATAGGAAGCTTTTTAAGGGATGTAAAGACTTCCGGATGAATGAGGAAGCTGGAGAGAGAAAGGAAGGCTTCAGCTGAGGGCAGAGAAGCCCCTCTTGGACATCTGTGTTAAGATTATGGGCTGGGAAACAGCTCAAGATTTTTGCAAATGGGGCTGAGCTTAGAGATGCTGCCAAATTGGTTTTCAGCATCTATGGACATATTTTTTTAGAACAAATATGTTACTTTGATATCTATTTCTATACCAGTGACCAGAGGGAAAAAAATCCAAAGTTCTTATTGATATGTAAGTGGGATTTATACCAAGAATGCAGGGATGGCTTAACATAAAGAAAAGTATTACTATAACTGATTATATCAATAACCAAAGTAGCAAAAATCATATGATTGTATCACTAGATACGGAAAAACCTTTTGATAAAATACAGTCATTCCTATTAAAAACACTTGAAAGCATAGGCATAAGGAGATTGTTTCTTAAAATGATAAGAACTATCTACCTAAAACCATCAGCAAGCATTATTTGCAATGGGAATAAGCTAGAAGCTTTCCCAGTAAGTTCAGGAGTGAAACAAGGATACCCATTATCACCATTATTCTTATTACAAATGTTTGCAACAGCAATAAGAAGAAATTGAAGTAATCAAAACAGGCAATGAGGTAACAAAACTATCCTTTTTTTTGCAGATGACATGATGATATATTTGGAAAATTCTAAAGATTCAGGTAAAAAGTTAGTGAAAACAGTAATTCTAGTAAAGTAGCAGGATATAAAATAAATGCATATAAATCATCAGCATTTCTATATATCCAGCAACAAAATCCTGCAAGAAGAGATTGTAAGGGATACTCCATTTAAAATTAGTGTAGACAGTATAAAATACCTACAAGTATAGCTACCAAAACAAACCCAGGAGTACATGAACAAAATTATAAAATACTTTTATATAAAATTATTGAAATATTAATTGTTCTTAGGTAAGCAGAACCAATAGAATAAAAATGACACTTTTACTCAAACTAATATATTTGTTCAATGACATCTCAATTAAATTACCAAGAAATTATTTTACTGAGTTAGAAAAAAATAATAGCAAAATTCATTTGGAAGAAAAACCATCAAGAATACCAAAGGTATTAATGAAAAACAATGTAAAGGAAGGAGATTTACCAGTACCAGATCTTAAACTATACTATATAAACAGTAATTGTCAAAACTATCTGGTAACGGCTAAAAAACAGAAAGGTAGATCACTGGAACAGAGAAAACATACAAAACACAGTAGCAAATCATTATGGTAACCTTGTGTTTTTCTTATTGATTTGGATAATTCTTTTATGTGGTTTTGAATAATTTGCAATTCTTTCAGAACTCTTTGTTCATATTTGTTGGGGAATGGCTATTTTACACACACATGCATGCACACACACACGTTTGTGTCTGTCAGTCTATCTTTATTTCTTTCTAATTTGTCTGTCTACCTTTTATAGATCTTGGATACCAAGTCCTTATCAGAGAAATCTGATTCAAAGATTTTGGTTGTATCTATTTTTTGAATAGGTAAATATCTTTCAGGGTCAACAAAGTGATGAATGGGACTCTTCCTGAGATGTTTTCAGTAAGAGGAATGAGGAAGAACTTGTTAAAGAGGAGAACATGAAAACATCAGCTGGGATGGAATAAAAATGAAACAAAGGTCAACTAGCATAATGACAGAAAAGAGTACTTTGGAGGTAAAGGAAAGGTGTCATTAGAAACCTTGACAAAAGTATCAGGAAAGTAGTGATACAGTGAAATGGATCAAAGTAAGAGATGAATTAGTGAAAATGACATTTTCATGTGGCATCTATCTAGAAGGCACAGTGGATAAAATGCTAAGCCTGTAAGACTCATCTTCCTGAGTTCAAATCTGGCCTTAGACACTTACTAGCTATATGGTCATGGGCAAGTCATTTACCTCTGTTTGCCTCAGTTTCCTCATCTGTAAAAAAGACCTGGAGAAGGAAATGGCAAAGCATTCCAGTATCTTTGCTAATAAAATCTTTGCTTTAAAACCCTAAATGGGACCATAAAGGGTTGGATGGACCTGAAAATGACTGAGCAACAAGAAACACACCCTTTACATATGCTTATCATGGCAGAAAGAGGAATTTAAAAATTGACTGAATGAGGCAAGATTGGATGAGTGGGTTCTGAAGACAGACAAATAAGCACTTAACTAAGAACCCTAAAATACCTGCACTGGAAAATGAAAGACAAAAATTAAATAGACCCTGCCTTCAAGCAGCTTATTTTCTCCTGAGGGTTGGAGGTAGATGAGAAGAATAAGATTACACATATGTACATATGAAATTGGGGCAGCTAGGTAGTGTGGTGGGTAGTGCACCTGGCTCAGAACAAAAAAAAATATGAGTTCAAATCCAGTCTCAGATACTTACTAGCTATGTGACTCTGTGCAAATCTTGTTTTTGTTCAGTCTTTCAATCATTTCTGACTTTTCATGACCCCACAGACCACTGCATAGCAGGCCCTTCTATCCTCCACTAACTCTCAAGTGAGACTTAACTCTCAAAGTCTGTCCAAGTTTATGTTCATTGTTTCCAGGATAATATATATCCATGTCATCCTCTGCTGTCCCCTTTTCCTTTGGTCTCCAATCTTTCCCAATATCAGGATGTTTTTCAATGAATCCTGTTCTTCTCATTTTTGTGACCAAACTACTTAAGCTTCAGCTTCACTATTTGACCTTCAAGTGATAACCTGAATTAATTAATTTAAGTACTGACCGATTTGACTTCTTTGCTATCCAAGGGACTCTCAGGTCTTCTCCAGACCCACAACTAAAAAAAAAAAACATTGATTCTGCAGTGCTCAGCTTTCCTTACAATCCAACTCTCAAGCCATATATATTATTGGAAAAACCATAGCTTTAATTTTATGGACCTTTTGTTGGTAAGGTGATGTCTTGCTTATTAGTATGCTCTCCGGATTTGCTATCTTTCCTTCCAAGGAGCAAGCATCTTTTAAATTCATCACTGCAAGTCATCATCTGCAGTGATCGCTGAGACCAAGAACATAAAATCTGACACTGCTTCCATTACTTCTCCTTCTGTTTGCCAGGACGTGATGGGATCAGTGGCCAAGATCTTGGTTTTTTGGACGTTAAGTTTCAAGTCAGCTTTTACATTCTTCTCTTTCACCTGCATCAATAGGCTTCTTATTTCCTCTTTACTTTCTGTTATCAGAGTGGTATCAGCTGCATATCTGAGATTGTTGATATTTCTCTTGATAAATTTAATTACAGCTTTTGACTCATTCAGCCTGGCATTTTGCATGATGTGCTTCGCATATAACTCACTTAACTCTTATTTGCCTCACTTTCTTATCTGTAAAATGGGGACACACTGGAGAAAGAAATGACAAACCACTCCTGTATCTTTGCCAAGAAAATTTCATGTTGTCCATGGGGTCCCTTAGAGTTGGACACAACTGAACAAATGCACAACAATAACATATGAAATCAATAAAACAGATCTGAGTACTCTTGACTATGAAAGGGAAAAAGCCAGATCATTTAAAGAGAATGGTTATTAGAGAACAGAATTAGAGAAAAATTTTTTTTACAAGTTTAGGTGAAACATTCTGTTTTAATAAAAAATTAAAGCACAAATTCGTAGTCATGGAAGAGATTGTGGATTCTTACGTAATCCTTGAGAAAATATATCATTTAAAAAATAAGTTTTCAAAAAATCATGTGTTTTCTCTCTAGCTTATTTTCTATCAATAGTTTTAATATTCAGAAATAAAGTTGAGTTGGAAGGAATATGTGAATCCAGCAAACATGCCATTCTACTCAATGTGATAAGTTTCAGGGCTAATGTCATCCATTTGAGAAACTTGTTTTCAGATGAGATTTGTTAATAAAATTGTTAACAGTGAATAGTCAGATATCACTTAGGCATATGGATTCAGGAACCACTGAAGTAAGATCAGTCATTATTAACTAGAATCCCTTCTTCTAAAGATTTAGAGAGGTACATATTCTTCTTCTGAACTAATTTATTTGAATCTGAGAAACTAGAACTAAAAGCATGAAAAGATAAGTATTTTCTAAGTCTCGATCACACAGGTAGAGGAAAGAAAAGATGATAAAACCCAATGTTTCTTATGCTGAAGACTGAAACTCTATTTTTAAAACCTACACATTTCATATGCACTAAAATATAGTAAACACTTTGAGACATTATTATTTAACTGAATTTAGTGGCAGATACTTGTGAAGAAAATAGCCAAAATACAATTAAATGCTTATTATGAGGGAAAATTTTTGTCCCCTTCATATAGTGTGAGATTAAAACTCTGTTCATCTTCTAATATTAAGTATCATATTGAGCATATTTGCCATCCCACTAACTTTGTAAGCATCTGCTTCAAATAACTTCAATTAATAATTTTTAGTTTCCTACGTTTCTTACACATGCATTTACTTGATGTATCTTTTGTACTTACTTAAACATGTACATTTTATTTCCTCTTACCTGAGGACAGGTATGAACTTCATTTTTTGGCTTCTGTATACTCAGCACTAAGCACGGTACTCCCACCTAATAAATATTTGTTGGTCAATTAGCAAGTTTAATCTTGAAGTACATCAAAATAAATAGTGCAGTATATGTGTGTGTGTGTGTATATATGTGTGTTTGTGTGCGTACATATGTATGTATGTGCATATGTATGCGTATATATACATGCATACACACACACATTACTAAGGGTGAAAACTGGGAATCTCATAATCTAGGATGGAGGATATTCCATTTTGACTCCAGAAACTGTAATTTGAGGCAAATCAACCTCCTTTTTTATATGTTTGATTATCTGTTTAAAAAGAGGTAGGAGGTGAAAAAAATGCTACTTTCCCTATCTATTGAACAGTTATTTTAAGGATCAAAGGAGATGATGACTGTCAAACTCTTTGCTAATTGTAAAGCAGGATACAAATTAGGGGATATTATATACATGTTATAGGAAAAAAATTTAAAATACTAAAAAGAAACTAAAAACCCAGGGTCACTGAAACACTGAAGTGGAGCCCCATAATTTAAAAATAAATACAAATTTTAAAAAGAGGTCATTTTAACAATAACTTTTTAAAAACCTGATTAAGTTGCTTCCCAAGTTATGATTATTCCAATTCTAACTAGTTATATTTATTTAAATTACATCTACTCCATGTGAGGAAGAATATACATCAGACAGAGAACATCATGAGATAAAGAGAGTTTTGTCAAGAATAAGGATTAAGGAGTAGACAAAAGAATTAAGTCAATTTATTGCTAAATTCGGTCAAATCTATCTTTGTAATAATATCTCTCATATATAAACCTCTCCCCCTTCTCTTCCCTGACAGTGCCACCACCCTGATACAGGCTCTCTCACACCTAAAGTACGTCAATAGCCTCCTTGATGGTTGACCTGCAACATGCTTCTCTCTGTTCTAGGTCCATCTTTCATTCAGCCACAAAAGTGGTTTCCCTAAAGTACAGGTTCAACCATATTATGCCCCCTACTCAAAAACCTCCACTGGCCCCCATCACCTCTGGGATCACATATACAATTCTGTTTGGCATTTAAAGGCCCTGATTACCCAGTCTCCCCTCCCAACTTTCTGAGTTATTTTTTACACCTTCCATCCCCTTCCCCATATTCATCAGTCCTGTGATACTACTTCCTTGCAGACCCACAAACAAGACACTCCATCTCTTGGCTAAAGGTATTTTCCCTGGATGGCCCCCATGCCTAGAGTGCTCTCCCTCCTCATTTCTGTCTCCCAGCTTCCCTAGCTTTCTTTAAGTCCCAGCTAAAATCCCATCTTCTATAAGAAACCTTTCCTAATTCCTCTTAGTTTACCCTATATATTGCATTTACACATAGTTTTTTTTCATGTTCTCTCTCCCATTAATTTATCACCTCTTCAAGGGCAGGAACTGTCTTTTGCCTCTCTTTGTATCCCTAGAAGTTAGTATAGTTCCTGGTACATAGTAGGTGTTTAATACATGCTTACTGATTGAGTGGCCTCGATCCCTAAAATTTCTCCCCAATACAGTTAATATTCTACTCAGCTATCAAAACCTGTTACTCTCACCCTTCTCTACAGTTTACACCACTAGAACCACATAACCCACCATGTGGAGTTAAGAAGGAAATCATCCTTCAATTCCCTAGTGGAATGTAAGCTTCTGGTGTTTCCTTTCTGTTACCCCAGAATCTTGTACCAACACTAGTGTGTCATGTTTGTTGAATTGACTTGTTATTAAAGGAGGGATCTGAAGGCTTAAAGGTAAAGTGATCTTATGAGAATCATTTCGTTTGTGACTGAGCTGGATCTAGAATGCTTCCTCTCTGTATGTATGACTTTAATGTACCACAGTTTATTTGGTCACTTCCCTATTTCTGGATATCAACCGAACATGAACAAATCCATTCTCCAGCTATTAGTGTTCTTTCTCCACTTCTTGAAATGACTTTTAAAATCTTTGGATATAGTGCATACCACTTACTTGTTTACATCTTTCTTTCACCTCCCATGTAAGCTCCTTGACAACAGGACAGGGACTAGGTCATTTTTCTTCTGCTTTTCCAGTAAAAAAGACACTTGTTTTACATATAGTGGGTACTTTATAAGTATTTGCTCATTCAATCAATAAAATAAAGTTTTATTAAAACACTATTACATGTAAGACATTTGAGATACAATGAAACATATATATCAGCTTGTTGAACTTGCTGAACCAGCTGTGCCAGTCAATTAACTTCCTTTTAAATGAAACAACAAAGAATTACTCAATTTGTAGATCAAACTGATGGAGGAAAGTACATATCATGAGTGGTGGGTACTGAGACCTTAGCATTTGACAACTGATGTCACTATAATATTAGAAGGGCAGTTCAAGCAGAATAGCAGGGGGACAAAATCAAATCATAAAAGGGTAAAGGGGTGACTGATTGATTGGGAACATGAAGGCAGTCAGCTTATATCACACATAGAATTACAGAACCCCCTCCCTTATCTGATAGATGAAAAAATTGAGATGAATAGAAGTTTCATAACTTTCCAAGGGTCATAGAGGTTTTCTAACTCCTAATCCAGTACTCTTTCTCAGGCTGTTCATTCCTGTAAAAAATTTCCTCATGAAAGAAAGTAGAGAGAGGATACAAGTTTAAGGGATAGCAGGATTGAGAGATTCTTTTTTTCTTTTTTGTATAGGACAGCAGAGACCTGAGCACGTTTTATTGGACTGTGAAACAACGTGACATAGTCATAGAAATTTGTGAAATTTAGAACTATTGGTGAAAGTGGTTAGGGCCTGAATTTGGGTAGACAACATTCACAAATGTTGTTGTGCTTGTATTTTAAGGAAGTATTTCCTTAAATTTATGTTAAGTTTACCTTGTGAAGATTTCTGTAGAATTCTTCCCATCTAGAATACTCTACTCCCTCTCTCCTTAATTCCTACCCTCCAAATATTAGCTAAGGGCCTTCTCTAACCAACCAAGCTTACAAATCTCTCTCCCACTTATTTTCTATACCTGTTATTGGGTGTGTAATAATAATAGGTCACATGTACACAAGTGACTTTCACCAAATCCATCACATATATAGTGAAAGTACTAATGTTATTATTTTATAGAGGCAATTGAGGTTAAATGACTTGCCCAGGGTCACACAGCTAGTAAGTGTCAAAACTGGGATTCAAATGCAGGTATCCAGATATCAGTGCTCTTTCCACTATACCACAATGCCTTATATTCTTAGTTATCTTTTATGTCTCTGTAGTTTGTTGGATCAACTACAGTCTACATTACTTGAAGGCAATGATATATATTCTTTGTAAAACTCGCAGTATTTAACACTGTACTGAAGCTAATACAATTTTCAGCCATTTTTACTATATCATTGTATGAGGAAATGAAATTACAAACTATATATAGTGAAGCCTTGCTAATTTAGACTTCTTGAAGATAAGCCTAATCTGAAGAAGCGAAAAGTATAGATTATAAAAATTATTTAAAAAAAATAAAAACACCCTTTAAATATTTTAAAAGTACATGTAGTAAAAGGTTTTCTTAAAAAATTATCTTTACTCTCTTTCTTGCTTTTTTTAACATGGTTAATATGAAAAATGTTTTGCATGACTTCACATATATAATGTGTATCATATTTACTTACTTTCTCAATGGATAAGGGAAAGGCTAGAAGGAGGGAGGAAACTGAAACTCAAAATAAAAAATGAATGTAAAAAAAATAGAACATTAGTCTTTCTTTTGTCAGAACTTTATTCCCAATACAAAAAGCACACCCTCTGGTGTCTCTCTCCACCCCAGCTCCCTATGAATTCTTTTGGTTTCTCTGAGAGAAACCAGGTACCTGACATTTAGCAGTTGCTTAATAAATGTTTGATGAATTTAACTAATTGGACATTATGACAGAAGTGAGGGGATTTCTAGGAGGATCTCTGAGGTAGAACTTCTGGGATTATTAGAGACTTGTGGGACTTTAGAGAAAGTGGGCAAGGACTCATAGCAACAGCAAGTGGAGCCCTAGAACCAGAGGGAGAGATGAAAGATGTGGGTAAGCTTGTCAAAGGAGGTAGCACTGGAGCTGAAACTTGAAAGGACAGCAGGATTTTGACTACTATCAAGGGAATTGGATGTGGCCCATCCCAACACAGGAGATAACATACCAGTTGGAGTGTCAAGTTATTTGCATCTTATCTTGGACACAAAAGGTGGAGAGCAGAGAAGTGAAAGGTTATCACAGATGCTGGAAACAGGCTTTCGAGGCAATGTGGCATAATGGATAGAGTGCTGGATTTGGATTCAGGGTTCAAATCTTGCCTCAGACATTAACTTAGCTTTGTGTCCATAAGGAAATCATTTAAGTTCTTCCTAGCCTGAGTTTCCTTTTCTGTAAAAGGAGAATTTATAAATCAACAAGCACTTATGAAATCATTATGGTCCTTGTGTTAGGAACTTAAGATATGAGAACAAAACAGGAATTGACACTCTTTAAAGGGAAACAACATATACATACAAATATATACAGGATATAAGCAAAATGAATACAAGGCAATCTGGTGGGGAGGGGAGGGATTGTGGTGACAAAAACTGGGGGTAAGGGAATAAACATTTAAGCAGCTTCTACTGCCAGGCATTGTACTAAGTACTTTACAAATATTACCTCATTTGGTCCTAACATCAACCCTGGGAGGTAGGTGCTATTATCGATAGTTCTGCGACTGATGAGACTAAGACAGGCAGAGATTAAGTGATTTACTCAGGATCACATAGTTAGGAAGTAACTGAGGGTGAATTTGAACTCAGGTCTTCCTGACTCTAGGCCCAAAGCTATATTTACTGCACCCATAGGCAGCTCACTGGAGGTGGTATAACACAAAAAATAACAGAGTAATATTTAATATGGCTGCAAAAATAGACTAGGTAGGCTAGAGCCAGAATGTAAAGGGAATGAAATAACAAATAGAAGAATTTATATTTGATCCTTGTGGAAACAGTAGTTTACCGAGTGACACTTGGAAAATCACTTTGTTGGCTGTGCAGATGAAGGAGTGAAACGGAGAGACTTGAGGCAAGGAGATCAGGTGAGAAATTTTTGTAATTATCTAGTGGAGAGGCAAAAAGAGATGGACATCAGGAGAAGGGGAAGAAAAGTGTTATGGGATAGAGATGGCCATAAAGTGACCTGTTAGGCTTTAAACCAAGATTAGATAAAGTGAAAGAAAGCTCATCAGTCACAGCTGAGAGTAAGAGAAATAGGAGATCGTTAAAAGAAATAACTAAGTATAGAAGAGTGGTAGATTTTGAGGAAAGGCAAAGTTGAGTCTGAGATGCTTAGAAGAATCTAGTTTTAAATGTGAGACTGGCACTATATAAATATCTGGGAGTCATCTGTGAAAAGTTGAAAAATAGAATCCATGGGAGTCACTGGGAGAGAGAATGTAGTTAAAGGACAGTCTATGAGTAATGGTTCATCAAAGGAAGAGAAAGAGCAGAAACACGAACAGGCGAATCAAGAGATATCAATGCCATGAAAATAGAGGACAGAGTATCTGGGAGAAGAGGTGGTCAACAGTGTCAAATACTACAGAGTGACCACGAAGCATGATTAGTGATATAAGGTCATTAGATCTGGCAATAAGATTACTGGTAACTTTGAAGGGAATAGTTTCAGCCATACTGGAAAGAGTTGAGAAGTGAATGAGAAGAGAGAAGTATAGGCACCTATTGTAGATGGCTTTCTAAAGGAATGTAGCCACAAAAAGGAGGAGAGATGTGGAACAATAGGGATGAATGAATCAAGTGAAGGCCCTTGAGGATGAGGAAGACATGGGTTTGTTTTTAGGCAGCAGAAAAGCAGCTAGTACACAGGAGTATTGAAGATTAAGGAGAAAATGAGGATGACAGAGGGGATAACCTACTTTAAGTAATTAAATTTTCATTCTTTTTGACCAGAGATTCTATTACTTGGCAAATACTTTCAAGGAGGTCACTGATTAGAAAAAAAAAAGTCCCAAATATCCCAAAATATTTTATTGTAAGAAAGAAGTGGAAATAAAGTTAAGTTTCTATTGCTTGGTGAATGACTAAATGTACTGTGGTACATGAATATAGTGGAATATTACTGTGATAAATTTTAAAAAATGACCAATATGATACCGAAAATCATAGACTTACTTGCACTGAGGCAGTGAAGTAAACAGAATAAATGATTACAACAATGTAGAAGGAAAGGGTGACCACAAAACAATCAAAAGTGAATGGTGCAAAATAACAAATAACACAGAGGTCTCCAAAGTAGAGATATGAGAAGGCACCTCCCTCAATTCTTTGCAGAGGTAGGAGGTCATAAGTGTTAATCATCACATAGTTTTAGAATTTCTTGATGTACTGATTGCTTTTGCTGATTTACTCTTCTCTTTTTCATCTTTCTCTTTTAAAAATATTCAGTTACTAAAGATGGCTTTCTGGGAGGAAAGAGGAGAGAAATTCATATGGAAATTTAGGTGATATAAAAACAAAAAAATCAATAAAAATTTATTTAAAATTTAGTATCTTCAAAGAAAGTAAATGTTACTTCAAAAATGTTCTAAGCTCTTGACTCTTTTGTAAACATTTAAAATTAATTTAATACTCTTTAACAAAAAAGGCTTTTGTACATCTTCCTCACTCATATCGAACAGCTAATTCCATATAATAATCTTATTTAAATTCTTAAGATAAAGCAACATACAGATAACATCTGTATAGTGGGTTACACTCAACATATTTTAAGGCTTAACAAAAGATGCTAAAATAAAAACTTTCTGGCAGTCTAAATTTTAGGGGGACGCTTACTTTCCTGGCAAATTTGAAGCTTCTGTAGGGGAAAGTACTTATGACTGCATAATTCATCACTTCCTCCTCCTTGGAAGCTGGTGGTTCTTTGGGCGACTACCACCTAAGGAAACCATACCAGCCCACAACCAGAAGAGTCAGAATAAATATGCCAGACTTGAAGACTGAGTAGGTGTGAACTCCAAGCTTATAATTTATCCACAGACACACACACACACACACACGTACGTATTAGAATTTCAAAAAAGGTATTAAGGTGTCTGAGGAAGTTTTCTTTTTGACTGTTGCCAATTTGAAAATTGTAGAAGCTATAAAATGCTCCTAGGGAATACAAATGAAGGTAGGGAGAACTGAGAATGCAAAGGCACATGCTTTCTCTTAAGAAGTTACAATAAAGACACAACAATGTGCCTACTAAATACTACAAAAGGTTTTTGATGTTATTTGGCTATCAACTATTATTCTATTACATTACATCATCATCAAACAGCTTGCTATATAAATAGGAATATAAAATAAAATCTATGTAAAATAGAATAGGTGATAGAATCGAATTAATAATTTTTGTTGTTGCTGTGCAGTGTTTTTTTCAGTCATGTTGGACTTTTCATGACCTCATTTGGGGTTTTCTTGGCAAAAATACTAGAGTGGGTGGCTGTTATCTTGGGGGAGTTAAATTGTGGCATGTGAAAACATTATTGCACCATGAAAAATGACAAATGTGAAGAAAACAGAAAAACTAGAGAAAATGTATAGGAACTGATACAGATCAAAGTGAACAGAACAATTAATTTAGTGACAAGAACACTGAAAGATATCAAAGCCAGATGATTGTAACCTTTAGAGGAATGTCTGTGAAGCACACCTTCCACTTTTCTCTTTAGAGGCAGGGGACTACACAGAATGAGATACACACAGACTAAAATGTTTTAGAGGGATGGGTTTTTTTTTTTATTAAATATACTTTTTTGTCATAAGAAGGGTCTTACTGAGGAAAGAGTATATTGGGATGTGACAGTGATAAAAAAAAAAGAACCAATAAAATATTTATTTTTAAAATGTGAGAAAGAATGATAAAAATGGGAATAGAGTGGAAAGTTATTAAAATGAATAGATAATGGAAAGGCAGGCACAGAAATCTATTGTTGATGAAGTTGTGAATTAACCCAAACAATCTAGGAAACAATTTGAAACTACTCTAAGAAAATGACTAAAACATCCATACATCTTGAAGCAGAGGTTCTGCTGTTGGCCATGTATCCCAAAGGAGGTTAATGATTCTAAAAAAGTCCTTACACACACATACACACACACACAATCTCTCTCTCTCGATCGTACTTTTGGTGTAAGAAATGCTAAGTCTGATTGAGAAGGGAGAAGGAAGAGAAGATACATAAAATGATAAACTAGGAAAACTATTTACAAAGACAACAATGTAAATGAAAACAATAAAGACAGAGACAATACTGAATTGTGGAATTATAGTGATCAAGCTTAGTCCCAAAGAAAAGATATGAAGACATACCTGCTTCCCGTGTGTGTGTGTGTGTGTGTGTGTGTGTTTGTGTGTGTATGTGTCTATGACGATAGAACTCAACACAGGCAATAGACTTGGCTAGTGTGTAAGTTTTGCTAAACTATTTTCTTTGTTATAAGAGATGACACTCTGGTATGGAGAAGAAAGAGGAATATATTGGAAAATATAGATGATGAAAAAATAGAAGCTATCAATAAAATATTTTTTAAAAGTAGGCATGTTAATTAAAAGTGAACATGACACAAGGGATATTTAATACTACAAAATGACAATTAGATTTTAAAAATGTGGGGTGGTGGTAAAACAGACAAGATGAAATTTTATGGAGATAACAAAACAGTTCAGCTTTTAGATCCTAAAGTTTAAGCTCCCATTCTGTTACATGAATAGCAAAAAGGCTAACATAATACTAAGCTGCATTAATACATGCATATATGTACTGTCCAGGGTGGCTAGAGGGCAAGGTGCTAGGCCTGAAGGCAGGAAGACTCCTTGTCATGAGTTCAAATCTGGGCTCAGACACTTACTAGCGGTGTGACTCTGGGCAAGTTACTTAAACTTATTTGCCTGATTTTCCTCAAGTAAAATGACCCAGAATAGGAATGCAAACCCCTCCAGTATCTTTGATAAGAAAACCTCAAATGAGGTCACAAAGAGTTGGACACAACTGAAATGACTGAACAGCAACATATTGTCCAGATCAGTCTCAATATACTTCCCACTGGTTAGAGTTTATCTAAGGCATTATGTTCAATTCTGAGTGCTATATTTTAAGAGCAACGCTGATAAATTTTGATAGAATGAAACCAAAACAATATGAGGAAATTATGATTAAGATGTTTAGCCTGGAGATAAAGACTAAGAGGAAGATAACGACTGAGTTTCTGAAGAATTTGCACCCAGATGAAAGGAGATTCCCTGCTCTGCAGAGGTCCACAATGAAGAGCATTTTAATTCTACTATAATTTTTAACAATTAGCCCTACCCAGCAACATAATAACATATTTCAGGTAGTCGGATGCTCTTCCCAACACCAAGTGATTATAATGACGTGATAATAACTTATACTTACATAAGGCTTTATAGTTTAGAAAAAGGTTTCTTTACAGCAATTCTGTGAGTTCAATAGTCTAAGCATTGTAAAAGTAAACAGACTAGGTAATTGCCAGGACACTGGATTTTGTACACTGTATGGAAAGTATCATCATATATATTATATATGCCCTCTTCGGTTCCTTTAAAATCTAAATTCATTAACTGTTTAAAATGCCCAAGGTTCAAAAGAATTGAGAAAAATTCTAAGAAAACTAAAATGCATTGACTTTCTCTCTCACTACGCTACTTTATATCTTCTTAAAAGTATGAGAATAAAGGAGATCATCTTTTTCATAGTACTTTCAAAGTAAAGGACTCTCAATTTAGAGGGGTTTGAAATAGACATATATGTGCATATACATAAATATGAATTTATGCATATACTTGATTTTGATGGGTTACTGGGACAACTCTATCTGTTGTACGCCAAGTGGTACAGAAAGTGAAATCAGAGAAAGATGAGATCTTTTTTTTGTCCAGACCTATAATTTCACCACCACAGGAAATTCCGAGTGAGGAATCTTCTCTACTAATGTAGATCAGTAACTTCTTTGATTATAGATGTACTAGGCTAAGTAACTTGACCAGGGTCCCCACAGTGGCTCCCTCTTATTTCCAGGATCAAAAAGAAAATCCTTAGTTTATCTTTAAAGCCATTTACAACCTGGCCTCTTCTTACCTTTCCATTCTTCTCACTGCTTACTTATTTTGCTACATACACCAGATAAGCTAGTGTTCCTCTATGTTTCTCACATTAGACAGTCCATCTTCATACTACTACCATTTTCTCCTAGCTCTTTCCTATACCTAGAACTCTCTCCCTCCTTATTCATATCTGCTTCTTGGCTTCCCCACTTCCTTTCAAATATGAGTTAAAGTCCCACCTGCTGTAAGAAGCCTTTCTCTGTCCCCCTTAACTTTAGTGTCTTCTCTCAGATTTATCTCCAATTTGTTTTGTATATATCTATTTGCACACAATTGTCTGTATGTTCTCTCCCCCATTAGACCACAAACTCCTTGACAACAGAGATCTTTTTTAACCTTTCTTTACATTCCTACTGCTGAAGATAATGTGTAGCACATGATTTATAATTAATCAATCCATGTAACTTGATTAATAACCTGTTCTGCTGGGGAAAAATAAAAGTTTTGAAAAATGAAAGGGAGGAAAAGAAGTTATTTTTAGAGAATAACACACAGAAGGAGAGTGTCATTATTGAATATTTTGAGTAGAAGGGGACAAGGGGAGAAGAAGAGAATAAGGGGTTAGAATGAGAAGGAAATGATAGTAAAGTAAAATTTCATTTGTCAGCACATGGTTCAAGAGAAAAAAAAATACTCCAGTAGCTATTCCCATGCCATCATCTTGCTCTGGAAAGGTTGTTCCTAGTACACAGTAAGTGCTTACTAAATGCTGTAAATTGACTGCTTTGGGAGTGATAGGGTAAAGAGGTGGAGATTAAAAAGGATGCTTAACTCCTAAAGAGCCTAACATCATATATAGTCATCCATCCATCCATCCATAAATATTTATTAAGCACAGTCAGGCACTGTGCTAAGTACTAGGGATACATAAAGAGGCAAAAGACAGTCCTGCCCTCAATAAGCTTGTACTCTAATGGATGACAACATACAAAAAAAAATACAAAGCAAGCTATATACAGGATAAATAGGAAATAATTAAAAGAGGGAAAGCCCTGGAAATAAGATGGGTTAGGAAAGGCTTCCTGAAAAAGGTGGGTTTTTGGTTGGGACTTAAAGGAAACCAGGGAGAGCGCATTCCAGGCATGGTACACAGCCAGAGAGAATGCCCAGAGCACAGAAGATGAAGTGTCTTGTTCATGGAACAGCCAGAAGGCCAGTGTCATATAGATGTTGGCGAATGAGGTGTAAGAAGACTGGAAAGGTAGAGGGGAATCTGATATTCTTCTACATACTAGATTCCATATAACTGTCTAACATCCCTTCATCTGCTGTGATCTCACTAAGGAAAAATTGTGAGATTACTACGTGCCTTGCTCTATTAACTGTCCCAAAGATCACACTGGCTCTTTTAGTAGTCACATCACACTACTAACACTACTATTAATGCCATTCTAGCCAGTTTAATAGTTATCCCTTACAGTTTCATGCCATCAGCAAATTTATTACTCATCTTCATTCAAGTCATTGATAAAAATGTTAAATAAGACAGGACCAAGAACAAATCTCTGACGGTATTCCCCCCCAGGACCAAATAACTCTTACAGCAAGCTCAAATAGAAGAAAAGTTTTTTGAAAAGCAATAGTCATATGCTTTTAATTTCCCTCCAAAAAGCCAGTACACTAGGAACCTGTTAGTGGAGAAATTGCCAGCATATTAGCTGCATTTAGGTTAATACGAACAGTATTAGAAAGAAGGGGGAGAAGGAAAGAACATTGCTAAATAAGACTTCTAATTCTTGGCACATTAGCCATAATAATGTTTTCATTTCTCAGGTGCCAGTTGAAAATTAATACTTTGTATGTACAGAAAAATGTACTGCTTTCATAGAAATTGGTATTTAGTGGTTTGAGAATTGGTGTCCTTTTCAGATTGGGACTTTTTACTTCTAAAATCAAGGAACCCTTTTTATAGCTCAGGGGACAGTAATTTCCTTTCCTAAATATTAAATTCAAAGTAATTTATTCCTAGGGAGGGAATGGCAGCGTAATAAAAAGACCAAAGGAATAAGATCAAGGAGACCAGAGTTCTAGTTCTGATCTGCAGAGACAATGGCATGAAATGAAAAATAGCATGAATTTGTAATCCATGGAACTGAATTCAAGTTTTTATTCTACTCCTAATAGTTTGTGTGACCTGATGTAAATAATTTATTCTCTGAGGTTCCAAGTTTGCAAAATGGAGACATTAAACTAGATGTCCTCTGAAATCCCTCTACCTCTAAATTCTGCTTTTGGGTCAAGTAAGACTTTCCAGATAAGTAGAGACACCCAGCTACCTCTAGATTATAGAAATTTAGAAAATTGCATATGAGACAGGAAGCAAGTTTCTGCTATAACTAGCCTTTCTTTTCCCACCACAACTAACCTCAGAAATATTCTCCAGATTTCAGTTCTTGTAGCTTCTCTGATTCTTTCCAAGGTTCAGCTTATTCTGTCTTTCTCACTGAGGACCTTGGCTCTAGGATCTTGCTTTCCCAGGCAATTAGCCAAGAAAAGAATTTCGAGTCCCAGTGAAGCCCTGAGTGGGTCACACCTAACCTGGAAGTTTATCTCTTGAGAACTAAGAGGAATAGATTTGATTAATTCGTTGACAATCCAATTTACTGTTTACCCAAGCTATTGGCTAAACTCTGTTTCACTCACTCTAATTATTAGTCTCCTGATTCATGTAACATATTAATCTGGTCACAAGCTTCAAGTGACTACATGGGAACGTAACACTAGGTAGACCCATAAGATCCCAGGATCCCACAAAACAGAAGAATCTTTAGAGATCATTTGGTCTAAAGCCTCAATTAGTAGATGGGGAAGTCTACATAAAAAGAAAGTGAACGTTCCAAACCAGGTTTTTGAAGTACTTTAAGTTGGACATTTGAGTATCTTAGCCATTATCTCTTACATAAAATCATC